>CP097502.1:6348800-6948800 GCA_023547065.1 Musa troglodytarum | reverse complement strand
AAAAAAAAGAAGAAGAAAAGAGAGGTTATTTTTAGCATAAAAATAAGCAGAATGCCAACATCCTTGGGAGATATTTTCCAAGACAAGGGTCAAACATGTTGGGATTGAGAGCGGCACTAAGAGGGGGTGAATTAGTACAGCGATTAAGAACGAAAAATTTCGACGATTTAAAACAACTTTCGAAAACTTTGTACAATAAAACTGATTCAATTGCATTGAAAGCGTATGTAAGAAGATGAAGAGGAAGTCAAGTAAGGTAGCAAAGTGAAGATGGTTTGCAGTAAAGTAAATTGCAAGAAATAAATGCAAACCGATTTATAGTGGCTCGGTCATACGACCTACGTCCACTCCCGAGTTTAACTTCCATGAGGATTGGCTTACCATGGCTTCTTCTTCCTTTAAAAAATTATTGTAGTGTGATAGCAGAATTTGGTTTCTTCCGAACATTACGGATTTTATGCTTCTGTTCTTTGTTTTTGCTTTATAATTGTGTGCAATTTTAGTTATCTATATGACCTGTGTGCTTGAGTTCATATTTATGCACAAATGCACAATTCTTTCTAATACCTCCTGGATAGTTAAATATGTTATGTCCATTCCTTTATTGATGCTTATTTTGGTGAATGGTCAAATGGATAAGTTTCTGGTTGATTATTGGATTTGACAAAATGTTCTCTTAAACCAAAACAGCTCAAGGAGCAGGTGTATCAGCAGCGCTTGCTGCTGAGTGGACATGTAAAAGTTTCACAAAATGTAAAAGACATTATATTTCATCATAATGCAAAATTACTGATAGGTTTTATTAAGTTGGCTCAGTCAATGTAGTTAAAGGCACTAGCCACTAAAAGACGCTGTGGTGTCAAACAGACTCAACAAACCACTTCAATTAGGCTCAACCCGGACTGGATTTGGCTCAGGCACGCTCCTAAACTGCCTGGCACCTGGGCTCGGGCCTCACCTCACCTCGCCCAGGTGCCTTGGTGGCCGCCTAGTCACTGCTTTCAGTTATAGATAAATGTGAGAAAATCATACACCTATTGATTCTACTGAACATGGTTGGACTGGATCATACATTTCAACATGCATCAGGCAATGATTAGTCAACTGCATTGACTATCACATAGCATGTCAGTAGTGATCATTTTGTGCAAGGTCATGGCTAAATCATATCTGTGCAACAAAATAGATTGTACATGGTTGTTGGTTGCTTATTATCTGCAGAATATATAGATAAGCTCATCCGTCAAGCAACTGTATATGCTTTGTTAGAATTAATTGTTTTAAGTACTAGCAGAAGGTCTAATTGGTGCTCAACTAAACCCAATAATTGGTTCATGATACTTCACCAACAATCTTCCTTCCACAATTATAGCCCCACTGCTGAGAACCTCCTACAGCCACATCAACTGGGTTTGCATGAAATTGACTGGGTAATGTCTTGCCATCCTGAGACTAGGGATTAATACCTGCCAATTACTTCAGATCAATTACTTATCATGCATCAAAAAGAACACAAGTGTTGCACTGGACTCACCAATTGAGATGTTAATTTGGCTACATAATGTGGAAATTTTGGTTCCATGCATTCTGAGCCTGATGTTGGTTTTTGGTTATTCTTTTGCAAAAATCTGATTCATTTGTTTGTTATGATATTCTTATGAATTTTACCAATAGTGCGGGCCTATGGTTGATTTCGTTTAAATCTTCTTTAAACAAAGAGGTTGCTAAGTTCCAATACTTTGCTTAGCCTGTGTCATTCTCTAGGTGAAGATTTATCCTCTGAGAAATTTACATTGATAGTTATCATATTGCTGTCCCTTTGCAACTTTGGTTGTTTTGTCTTTTATGAACTGTATTTGCTTTGTACTATGTACAGTGACAAGGGACAGTTTCATCTTTTCTGATTTGGTCCACTTGAATGAAGTATGAGCAGTCAAGAGATTACAATCTTTGCAGGTGAAGTTGCGAGACCCACTATATAGCTACTTTTTTCCATTCTATTTTTAATTTTCTTATTCGTTTTAGATGACCAGACCTTAGTGGACCAGTCGCATTACTAGTTTGCATCCTCTCTTATGACACTTGGATTATCACCATGTATCTGCTATTAGTATAGTTCTTACTAATATTTCTGTGACCATTGTTTTCTTTATCTTCTTGGTTCGCTTTGTAAACCTCAATTAGACTTGTTTACAAGTTTGATATTCTTTGCATCGTCATTTTTATAATCTTGCACCAATATTACTAATTATTGTATAAAGAACCTTATGATAATGGAGTGTCGGCGAAACATGAATATTTAAGAAATTTAATAATTTTTTCGTCATTTTTTCAGCTCATTGGAATATGTTGATGAAATTTTCTTTCATCTTCACTGAAGTTAAAAAAAAATGGTAGATTGAGCAAATGAAGGAATTTTATTTTAAAAAGTGAATGGATCAAATGCATTTTTTTAACAGAGGCTTAGTGATGTTATCTTAAACGTCTTGCTAGGTTAAATAGTGGGTTAGACTAGAATGTATAAAAGATTACTTATGGAAACAAACAAAACAGGTTGAAATGTAATATAAATACGATTTAACAGTGTCAAGATGCAAATTATGATGAGGCAAGCATGATGTGTGTTCTAATTAGTCTTCCATAAGCTATATAATCACGGTTGACTTGTGTTTGTAACTTTTGGGATACCATGAGAAGTGAAGTGGACCAGTGCATTGGCTAAAGCTTGAAGGCTTCTTTTGGAGCATTTAGAGCCAGACCATCTCACCAAACTATACCCAATGGTAACATAATGACTATCCTATGCAGCTACCAAATTAAATTGCTCATAAGTATCAGAAAGCGATTCATATCCAAGCTACTATGATGTTTAAGTCATGGAAGATAGAGGCTACGAAATGATTTTTTCCCTTTTTCTTTAAGTAATTACTTGAACGTAATTAACTGAACATCCTGCTTAATGACTGACTAAATTCTAGGTTTTCATGAAAGTTTGTGATCTTCTCAAGTCTCTGTCTTCACGGGAAAAAAGGCAAAAGACACTAGGTGTGGGCTGCTCCTAAAACACACTGCATTGTGGTTGAACACATTTTTTCACCTTGTATTTTACATGATCTTTGAAATTTTGATCTATGTATTACTTTTAAATTGTATATCAACATGGATGTCTCGTTTTTTATTTTTTCTGTTGAGGTCCCAATCAAATATTAATAGTTGGGTAGGAGTATTTATTATTCTATGCAGTATTTTATATTTGATAGCACAACATTTTAAGATCGACTGTTGCTTGTTCATCAAGTTTATGTATTGTCTTTCAACAAATCTAATTGTAACTCTAGATATGTTATTGATATCCTTGCAAATATAAATTTATGATATTTTGGTTCATGGAATTCTGCTATTCATTATTTTTTGGTACTATTTGTACTTTAAGATTTTAGAGCAGATTGAATCCTGACGTCACTCTTGCTTTCTAATCCATTCCTCTATATCTTTGGACTTCCAAGAAAGAAGAACAAAGATGTGTTGGAAATTAAGTTCTTGATAAAACACTTTAAAGCAAGAGTTATGTCATAACATCTCCCTATATCTTTAGGTATGTAAGATTTTTAAATGGATGATCTCACTTTAATTTGATGGAGAAGACTCGGGTTGCAAGATCCAGACTCTCCCTGTGCATAGCACCTAAATAGGTGGAATCAAGACGCATAAATAAAGAATTCCTAAATTATAAGAATATATCATAAAATGTACAAGCACATGAACTGTAAGTAGAGTTTACGATAATGTATAGGTTCTGTAATATTAGCTCAGTGATGGATAAACTCGAGACAACTGTGCACCTGCCGGTCCAATCAAACACATTTATGCTGAGTTATGATCTCAGCAAAATTTGTTGCATCAGTCAACCACTAGTCAAACACATCCACAATTATACGTAGGCATACAGTTAGTTGTCCATTGTTGTTGGAAAACGATTCACAACTAAAGTACCAATATATTTAAATCATGAAAGATAGCAGTTAGGGAATAGCAGGCTTCACCTCACTGCATGTTGATCATCCCTTATCCACATTGGTAGCAGATGTTTAACTGGTAGAAACTTGTCCTCTCCAATCATTCTAGCATGGGATGATTCTCAATACAAAAATTATGAGCAGTTCTTTCTATTTCTTGTTTGTATCTCATGTAAGGTTTGAGAAACAAATCTAGCATACATGCTTGATTTCTTTACGTAAATCCACTGTAAAGGAACTTTTTGCTTTGGGGTTGATATATATCTTTATTAGCAAGTGGTTCCAAATAAAATGGGAATTTTTTTTTTCATATATAATCACCTGTTTCATACAGGCTTCAGATATGAGGAGGCAACTGCAGCAGTCTAATCACAGAATTGACCAACAATCTCAAGATTGGTACCCTCATAAATCCCACATTGATTAATGATATGGACATCATACTAGCACAGCAAAACGAGTTATATGTCTAGGTTGCTTTACATGTTCTGCGAGGTTAGAAGCTAGCCTTTGATGAGCTCTGTCAAGCTTCCTTGACATGATGTAATGAGGACTGTTGCTGTGATGCAGGCAGGAGCAGCAGCATGTACCCAACTAAATCCATTAGTGGCTTCATAAATTATGTCTACCCTCGTGTTTAGTCACCGACGGTCTTCCTGCAAGTTTGAGCCCCACATTTGGGAACCTGCTGCAGTCTCATCAACTTACTGTACTATTCTTAGTGCATTCCATGTATTTCTGACGGAGAGGAACCTATCACAATCATGTATTTGTGAAGTGGTACCATCACTGGTACCATTAATGCAGTAGTTGGGGATGATCCCTATTCATTAAGCTGTTGTCTTAGTTAGCACAGGTGACTTGCAAAGCTGGGAAAGGATTTCTGTATGTTGCACATCCCATTGTTGCCATCATGTACCAGAACCTTTTGTATCCCACCTGTGGGTTGTGTCATCTCTACAACAGCTGAATTATTCACATCCTGCCTATATCAGATTAATTTATGCATCATTATCGCTTGTCTTCTTTCTCATAAATGTTAGATCACCTGTTTCCATGAGCTTCTCACAAAGGTTCTAATAAAAAGACTTATTTTGCAGGATAAAAGCTTGAGGCAGATCTGTTAATCTTATTTTGACAGCCATGGAGCAAGTTTTAAAAATCCTGCTGATGAACAGTGGTCAGGATGACTTCCCTAAAGGCATGACTGATTTTTCATGACCTCTATGTGTCCAGGTACTTCTTCATATCGTCGCTTTCGGTGTCATTTTCCACCTAATTAATAGGCAAAAAGTTTCAACCTTCTTCTTGTGTTGTATATGCAACTAAAGATTGACTTGAAAGGATTTTAAGACGGTAGATGTTTGTAGTTTTCTGAAGTCCGCTCTGAGACTATGTGTAGTAGCTGCACTATTACAATCAAAAGATAATGAATAGCATTCAAAACGAGAGCATAACTTTGGAATTTATCGATTCAGCTGCATAGGTGGATCTACTGCTAGAAACAGAGACAGCAACCATTAATTGCCTAGTTCGTATGCAAATGAGCCTCTTATACCATTTCTTGTACACGTCATATGGTAGGAAACAAGTATAAATGATCCTAGGTTCTTGCATATGTATGCATGCATATATATAAATCCTTCTGAATCCTCTTTTAGAGAATAATGTTTTGAGAGTTCATGACTTGTGTGTACCATCTTGCCACTCGCAGTATACAAGTTGAATGAACTTGTACAGGTGCCCTTCAAGACTCTTATAAATGGCAGTGGTCCTTTTAAAATCGCTAGTCTTAGATAACTCTTTACAATTAATCATGAATACATCTGCATTTTTTTTTTTCTATTCTGAATGGGTATATGCATGAGAAATTTAAAGTCTTCATGTTTATAATGGCTAGGCTATGATCACAAGGAGGAGACACAAAGGTGTGCAGATTACAAAGGACAAAATAGTTGTGTACGTGAGCTGTAGCCAGTTTTAAGATATTATGATGATTATCTACTCGAAAAAGGGTTAATTGTAACAATAATAGCTAGCAGTTGAAACTGTAGGGACAAATGCTAGGAAACCCGACGTGAGGCAAGAAGTAGGAAGATCACATGTTTGGTGCCAAGTCCAAATCTATTTCTTCTGTTCGTCTACAGGTCTACAGAAAGATTAGCTCCAGCCTTAAAAAGTTGCAGAACTTCTTGGAAAGTGAGGCTTTTCCAGACCACTGATTTATCCCCTTCCTGAACGTCATCGTTATCATAAAGGAATTTAGCTTCATATGTGTTCGTTCGATCTAACAACTGTTTGAAGGTTTTTTCTGATTAGAAACGCCTTGTGATTGAAGTTTTCTTCTTAGAAAGAGTAAGCGTTACGTTGCTTGAGCATGTCTTGCAGGACCGCCGATGGCATTCTGACGGAATCAACCATTAACGACGAGGTATTCCTTGTCACATTCATAAAAGTCCAAGTCTCACCTTTCTTTGTCACATACAAACTCAGCAGTTCATCATGAATGCATTTGGACTTAATATTCTGCGCTGCAATCTCTCAGGTCACTTGCATCTGTTAGTCCTGCAGGAGGACAGCTCAGACGAAACTACGGTGCATGCCTTACCCTTCCATTTCACTCAAAACTTATGAGACCACAGAATTGGCATGCTTTGTTTGCACTCTCATCTAGTTGATGCACTGCAACTGTGCCACCAGCCACCTCAAATACTCGGCCGTCCCCACCCACGGAGATCGACGAGAGATCAGGTGTGTGAACTCGAATCGTAGTGGGCGCCAGCAATCTCGTTCGTCATTAATCTGCGAACGCTTCTGAAAGGGCTTTGGATTTGTTTGCCGGTGTTGCTCGACCAATGGGCTTGGTAGGGACGTTAATGCTCGCGGCGCCAAACCTATGGTGTGCGTAGTGCCACCCGGTGGTCAATTTTGCTGTGTCTGTCTCTCGAGCTTTGATGGCCATCGAATTAAGGAGGGCCATCGGCTGCACCCACTAATGATCGACGCTGCAAGTGCATCTGCTTCTTGCCAAAGGCCTCGAGAAGACGGCCTCTGGAGTTTTCATGTCCTGCCCTGACTTCAATTCCCATTCATAAGTTTATCCCTCTCTATATATAACCATACTTCTCGTGTTTGTCAGCTAGACTGAAAGAGATCTTTTCAGGACAGAGCGAGAGAGAGAGAGAGAGAGAGAGAGGATGCTTTCCAAGGCTTTCCTGGAGTCCCTTCACCTGTTCTACAGGTTCATGGTGAAGAGACTGAGGAATTCTTACACAACCTACGGAAGAACACACAAGTATCCTCCCCCGGAAAAGCTCTCCACCCAGACCATAGTTTGTGACATGGAGGGAGCGCTTCTCAGGACTTCCTCCACCTTCCCGTACTTCATGCTGGTGGCACTGGAGGCGGGAGGGTTCTTGCGAGGCCTCCTCCTCTTGGCTCTCTACCCCCTCATCTGCTGCCTGAGCCGTGAGCTAGCCCTGAGGCTCATGGTCTTGGTTTGCTTCTTCGGTGTGAGGAAGGAGAGCTTCAGGGTGGGGCGAGCCGTGCTACCCAAGTTTTTCCTGGAAGACGTGGGACTGGAAGGCTTCGAGGTGATGAGGAGAGGAGGGAGGAGGGTGTGCGTCAGTTCCATGCCCACCGCTATGGTGGAAGGGTTCCTTAAGGAGTACTTGAACGTGGAGGTGGTGTTGGGGAGGGAGTTGAAGGTGTTTGGTCTCTACTACACTGGGTTGATGGAGGAGAGCGAGGTGACCGCTGGTTTGGCTTTGGAGGAGCTGCTTGCGGGTGGGAGGGTGACGGAAGACGGAGTCGTCGGATTCGGAGGCTACTCCAGTTCTCTTCACCAGCAGCTCTTTACTTGCTGCAAGGTCAGTCACGTCTCCACCCATGAGAACCATGAAGAATTCTTCTGCCACTTTCACCGCCTCCAGCTTTATTTGTCTGGTTTCATTTGAAGAAACATCAGACACTGATTCGAACGTTTGTGCTGTGGCTGCTACGTCCGATCGACGTCAAACGGCTCACGATGTTGGATGGATTCTTCTGTACGTGTATATGGTAAGAACCAGCCATGCATACGTGCGTGCTGATTTGGGCCGCCCTTCTGTTGCTTTCAGGAAGTTTACTTGGTGAGTGAGGTTGAGAAGAGAAGGTGGCAGCAGCTACCGAGATCGCGGTATCCTAAGCCCCTCGTCTTCCATGACGGCAGAATAGCATTCAGGCCGACCCCCATGTCCACCCTCTGCATGTTCCTGTGGCTTCCCCTCGGCTTCCCCCTCGCCGTCGCCCGGGCCCTCGTCTTCATCTGCCTCCCCTACGCCCTTTCCGTCCCTCTGCTCGCCGCCCTGGGCATGCGCAACCGGTACGTCACCTCCTCCACGGCGCACCCCAAGGCGGACGGCGGTTCCCACGGCAGCAGGCAGCTCTACATCAGCAACCACCGCACGCTCCTCGACCCCCTCTGCATCGCCGCGGTCCTCCGCCGCAACGTCACCGCCACCACCTACAGCGTCAGCCCCATCAACGAGTGGATCTCCCCCATCCGGACCATCAGGCTGACGAGGAACAGGGATGAGGACCGGCGGCGGATGAAGACGGTGCTGGAGGAGGGGGACCTCGTGGTGTGCCCCGAAGGGACGACATGCCGCGAGCCGTATCTGCTCCGCTTCAGCCCGCTGTTCGCGGAGGTGAGCCAGGGGGTAGTCCCCGTCGCGCTGGAGACGTCGGTCACCATGTTCTACGGCACGAGCACCAGCAAGTTCAAGTACCTCGACCCCTTGTACTTCCTCATGAACCCCTCCCCATGCTACGACGTGGAGTTCATGGGCCAGGTGGCCACTGGCTCCATCGGTGGGAAGGAGTGCAGCAGCTACGAGATCGCCAACCATCTGCAAGGGCAGATCGGAAGGCTTCTGGGGTTTGAGTGCACCAATCTGACCAGGAAAGACAAGTACTCGATGCTCGCAGGCAACGAAGGGATCGTCGAGGGCGACATCAATAGGAGGTGATGTGTGTCCAGTCGTTCAAGTCGTATGATTTTTTTTTCGTTTAAAAGAAAAGAGCAAACAATACAACACAAACAAGGTTGTCATGGTTACGTTCTCTCTCGGATCGATGCGGTGTGTTGAGTTCGGGCGAATCTTTGCACCCAACATGTTTGTGCTTATCCTGCATGGAATTTGTGGACTGTAATATAGACGACGGACGGCGCGCTTTCGAAGCCGCACAACTTAACACGGCGCAGCTCTTGCGCGAATCTCAAAGTAGCCCACTTAGGCCTTCTTTGGCCCCCGAACAATCGATGACACGAGCCCAGCCCAAGTAGAACACGATATCTCCGCGAGCGAGCGTACCGCTCCCGACACGGCGTGCTCCGGAATCTTCTGTGCCGCGGATGGAATCTTCTCCTCTTGACAGCCGCCTCCGTCCTATGCGCAATCCCCAGATCACGTTACAATATGTGCAGGTTTAATAAGGGGTTCGGGATGGTGACGTCAGCCCTGGGAGAGGAGACGCGGCACGAGCGGGGGAGGTCGGGAGGTGACCATCAGCGCGAAAGCACAACCCGCAAGCTCGTGAGCTCCAGCGGTCTGATCGGCGTCCACGTCATCGATCCGTGACGAGTTCCTCCTTCGGACGGTCGAGATCGTCGCTGGAGTCGGAGGCTGGTTGTCTCCGGAACCTCTCTCTCTCTCTCTCTCTTTCCCCGTCTTCGTCCCACCATTTTCTTCTTCCCATAATTTCGATTTCGATTCGTATTTTCCCTCGATATTTTGATTAATTTTGTTCTGTAACAGAGTCGGAAAGAGGAGACATGAAGGGAGCTGCGGCGGCGGCGGAGGAGGAGGAGAGGGAGATAGAGGTGGGGAAGAAGAGGAAGGAGGAAGAGATCAAAGCCGTCAACGGCAAGGCCGAGGTGTATGAAGTCGACGACGACGATGACGGAGGGGAGGAGAAGGAGGATTCGGATGAGATCGTGGAGCTGAAGGATGACGACGAAGATGGCGGCGATGACGATGATGAGGATGAGGAAGATGATGGTGACGATGATGAGGGAGACGACGACGACGACGACGTGGAGGAGGTCACACCGCAGGAGTATCACCGCCAAGTGCAGGCGGCAGCGGACGATGACGATGAGGAAGAGGAGGAAGATGAAGGCGGTGACGGCGGTGACGGAGACAACGACGACGACGACGACGACACCGACGACGACGGGGATGCGGAGGAAGAAGAGGTACACTTCTCATCTGTAATCCTCTTTTTGGCTAAACTTCGTCTGCTTGACTAACCGCGTAGATCTGGTTATCTGGTTACTGTGATCGGTAATCACTCTTTTTCTGCAATTTTTTCTTCAATTCTTGTAGATCTGGATTTTGTTCTCCTCAAATCTTAATTTTGAATCTGGAATACTGCAAGTTGAAATTGATCTCAATTTCTTCAACCGATCATTGTCGATCAATTTCCCTACATATCGATGCCTCTTCTTGCGCAAAATCGGTGGCATAGAAATCCACCATAACATGTTTGATTCCTTTTTTTGTTCTTTTTTTTTTTTTGCAGTTGATCTCAAACAGCAGTAATATTGTCATGTTGCAATCTGGCGTTTTCTCTGTCTTCATCTCTTCACCTTTCCATTTTTTCTGCTGCCTGAAGCAACTCAAATTTGTTTCCTTTCTTGGTGTAATTATCGCCAGTCAAATTTGATGTATGCTCTTTATCTTTCATCCAGTTCTCGTATATGCAAACTAGTTATGTACTGGTCTTAGCATTCGTCTTCCATCAAAGTTTGGGTCTTCCATGTTTTTGTTTGCGTTGAGAATTACTATTTGTTTCCAGTAAAGTAGAGCTCCAAGAGAAATATGCGAATTATATCTTTGCCTTGTCGTTTTGGTACGTCTGTTTTGGTCTGTAGGAAGAAGTAGGAACCGAATACCTTGCACAACCGGTAGTTGGTGCAGAGGGCCAAGAAGATGCCAGCGACTTCGAGGCCGGTGAAGAAACCGACGACGACAACGGAGATGCAGATGGCGATCGGGGTTATGGCGGGGGCCATTCGAGCAGGGACGAGACGTCGTCGAAGCGGAAGAGAACAGCTAGAGATGATTCGGATGACGACGACGACGAGGACGGTGGTGGCGATGACGATGATGAGAGGCCACCTAAGCGATAGGGCGAGGTGATCATTTTGTCTCCCCGGTTGACTGTTCTTTACACTTGTAGGGGGTCCTGCCTTAGTTGCTTGACATGTTTATTTATGGACCGTGGGTCTCAGATGGCCTGGTTGACGATAAGATCCAAGCCGCAAAGAATCCGGTTGCTGTGTTTGAAATTGCATTAGGTCTCGTACTGGTAAGGAACTTTAATGTGAAGGTGGTAGGTGACTGTTCCTCCACAAACACCACATCTTCCATGGTTTCTTGGCATCTGTAGTGTGATGAGATGGTTTCTTGGAATTTGGTTGATAGATGATAAAGTGTAAGTGTTTAATACTCATGCCATTACGTTCCTTGCTGGCGAAGTAAAAGGCGAATAGCCAAGCCTTCTCCTATTGCACCCGCGATGATTCCGAGCTCTACCCAAAGAATGCCCGTCATCAGACGGTCTGCAGAACGCATCAGCTGTTGTGCACGGATCGCAAAGCGCCGGGCAAAAGGGTAAATAAAGCCCCCTCCACCCTTTTCCCCAAGCACAAGGAATAAAGCGTGGCCATCATCGGACGGTCTACATACATTGCTCGGATATCAAAGCGTGTGGCACATTCGATCACGGAGGACATAATGGAGCGAGCCGCTCCGATCATCACACGATCTGCAACGCGCCGCCTCGGTCATCGGGGAAAAAAAGGAAAGACCCGAAAAGAATCTAGCGTGCCCACTATCAGACGGTGAGGATACGACACACGTCAGTGTAGCTCGGATCTCAGAGCATGTGGCCCATCGATCATGTAGGAAATAATCAAGGGAGCTGTCTGCAACACAGAATCAGCCTCGCGGGAATCGTAAAGGGCGGGCCGCCTTAGTAAGGGGTGAAAGGACAAATAAGGCCCCTCTGCTTTTTTTGTCATCGGACGGCTTAGGTGAGCGCACGTCAGGCTGGTTCGAAAGTCAAAGTATTCGGTGACTCCATCACGTGGGAAATAATTGACGGAGCCGTTCCTTTATCGGCACTCCCTCGAGGTCCTTTTGGGACCCGTCGAGGTCTTCTCGTCTTGCTTCTGCCTCTGGCTTCGCATCGTCCTCCTCGCACGCGATCGACCGTCGGAGTTCTGGATCGTGGAGGTGGCGATGGGGGAGACGGAGAAGGGGGAGGCGGTCGAGGTGAATCCGGTGACGGAATCGCCGTTCTCGCGGCAGTACCACAAGCTGCTGGAGCGGCGGAAGAAGCTTCCCGTGTGGGGTCACCGGAGCAAGTTCCTCGACGCCCTCGCGAAGCGTCAGGTCGTCGTCGTCGCGGCGCCACCCGGGTCCGGCAAGTCCACCCAGGTCATTCCCCGCTGACCACCACTGCTCTCTTTCTGTTTCCATCGTCTATCATCATTACATTTTGGTTATGTTTTGGGGCTCTTACCAGTCTTTGATTACTATATATTGGATGCTGGCTCTTCTTGAATCCATTTGTCTGCGAATTTTGTGATATGAGTTGAAACAATTGGTAAAGGAATATGGAAAATATTGAATTTGATGGGACCAACCCACCCAAGCGTGGAGGGAGTGTGATTTGAGTATGAATTAGCAATAACAAATCTCATCTTGCGTTTATCCGACGTCCAAAAAGTTTGAAGCCATATAACTTTCGGTGGAACACCGACTTGATGTGAAGTTGATTCGAACCTGGAATTGAAATTCGTCATCTTTGACACTGACCCATGTCGTCAAGCTCATGATTTGATATAGATTAGGAAGAAGGAAATCGTAGTCTGGAACTTGGGTTGGTGGTTTGGTATCATTAGCTTGGATAAGTGACATGATCACTGTAGAGATTTATGAAACTATTGCTATTTTTGTTTTTGGTGATATCTACTCTTGTTGCTAGGACAGATTCCTCAATTCGTCATTGAGGCTGGCTACGCAAGTGAAGGGAAGCAGATTGCCTGCACCCAACCTCGTCGTTTGGTAGGACGGCACTGTCCCGCAGAGTTGCTCAAGAGATGGATGTGAAGTTGGGGGAGGAAGTGGGTTACTCTGTGCTTTTTGAAGACTGCACTGGCCCGAAGACCATTTTGAAGTAAGTCCTTGTTAGTGGCAACACAAGCCATGCATCGGTTCATAGCTGGTTTTTTCTCTGTTCATGCTACATGGTTCTTTCTTTATGTTTCAAGATGTAATATTTGGTAGGTACTTAACTGATGGTCTGCTTCTGAGCGAGGCAATGTCTGATCAGTTCCTAGAAAGCTACATGGTGATAATTCTTGATGAGGTTCACTTGAGGTCTCTAGCAACTGATATTCTTCTTGCTTACTTCAAAAACATGTTCAAAACGAAAGCTCGTTGTGACCTTAAACTTGTAGTCATGAGTACTCAATTTGAGGCGAAGAAGTTTCGAGATTATTTCAAGGATGCACAAATTGTGCAATCACTGCCTGCACTTCATCCTGTACATATCACTTATGTAAAGGAACCGGTGAGGGACCTCGTGGAGGCAGCAGTAGAGAAGGTTATCCATATACTTGTATCTGAATCGGCTGGTGACATAATTGTGTTTCTTACTGGGTTGGAGGAGATAGAGAGATGCTGTTGGAGACTCGGAAAACTGATTTTGGACTTGGGAGATAAAATTGGACCTGTCAAAGTTGTTCCTCTCCATTCCGTAATGTCAGTGGATATGCAGAATAAGGTCTTCAAGGCCGCTCCACCTCCAACAAGAAAGGGTGGTCCTCTTGGACGGAGAGTTATTGTATCAACTGAGATTGCAGAATCATCATTATCAATTGATGGCATTGTTTACACTATTGATTGTGGGTACACCAAACAAAAGGTTTACAATGCAGATCTCCAAGTTGAGTCATTGCTGGTTTTGCCGATATCAAGAGCGAGTGCACAACGGAGATCAGGATGTGCAAGAAGGTCAGCCCCGGGAAAATGCTTTAGGCTTTATTCCCAAGATTTCTTTAACAGAGTTCAGCCACAAGATTCCCCTGAGATTCTCCGAGCAAACCTTGCAGGCACTGTTCTTCAGTTTAGAAAACTTGGGTTTGATAATTTGCTTCATCTTGATGTGATGGATCCTCCTCCTGCTGAAACAGTCATGCAGGCTGTTGAGACCTTGAAATGCTTAGGTGCTTTGGATGATGAGGGGAGCCTGACCCATTTGGGAGAGCTCATGAGTGAGTTTCCTCTGGATCCTCAGATGTCGAAGACCATAGTTGATAGCCCGAAATTTTGCTGCTCGAATGAGATCCTTTCAATTGCTGCTATGTTGTCAGGTGCAAAAAACTACACATGCTAGCTTTCTCACTTGCATCCCTAATTTTTTTGCCTTTTGATTGCCTATAGATAAACCAAACATATTTCTTTTTTCTCAGATTTTAGACGCTCTTAACTTCCATTTCAGAGTTATCCTTTGTTATTTATGATGCCTTGAATTGTGATCAAATTCTTGCTGATTTTGTTATGGTTGGAGAATAATGGAGGGAAGAATGACTTTCCAAGTGGTTAAACTTAGGAGAGCAAACATAATTGGAAACTTTCAAGTTGAAGTTGACTCAATACCATACTTTGGGACTTCTCAACACCTTACTGTTTTCAGTTTCATGCATCTAGTTGCCTGTAAATTTCTCTGATTCAGAATGTTCTTTAACAGTACCAAATTGTTTCTTACGGCCTATGGAAAACCTGGAAGCTGCTGATGAAGCTAAGGCCACTTTCAACCACAACCATGGTGATCACCTTAGTCTTCTTAATGTCTACCGTGCATACAAGCTAAGCAGTAAGTTATAACTTTTCATCTCTATTTACCCATAGTTCACAATGTTCACCTCTAGTAACCTATAGAGCATAATGTTACAGATGGAGATTCGACTTGGTGCAAAAGTAACTTTATAAATCAGACTGTGCTCAGATCTGCTGACAATGTTAGGGGACAACTTGTCTCAATCATGCATAAGCTTGATCTTACTCTGTGCTCCACTGATTTTAGGACCTCCGATGACTATGACAACGTCAGGAAGGGCCTGCTGGCAGGATATTTTATGCAGGTTGCACATCTTGACCATTCAGGCAACTACTCGACAGTGAAAGGTCACCATGTATGATTCTTCTGTACATCATTTGACTTGGCTTTTCTGTTTTATGCATCACTGTTTATATCAAATATGGCTGGATTTTTCATTTTATTTGTTGTACAGGTAGTTGACCTCCATCCTTCAAGTAGTCTGGCATCAAGACCAGCACTTGTTATTTATAATGACTTTGTCTTAGCAAGCAGAAATTTCATTCGTGTTCTCACGGATGTGCCTCTGGATTGGTGAGATATTCTTACCAAAAGCAGTTACCTTTTAGTAAAGTTTGACAAGGAATTTGCATACGTCCATCAAAATGGTAATTATTTCCTACTTCATCATTGGATGATGTTTTATGATCCTAATATCTTTAGGAAAATAAACATCTTCATTCTCATGTCCTTCACTTTTGTGAGGTAGCTTACAGCACATACCTGTTAGTCAAAAAACTTAAATGAAACACTAACAAAAGAAAAAAAAAAAAAATTGCTATGACCTGCTTTCAGCTTTTCTAGGAAAAATTCTCCCGGACTAAATGCTCAGGTTTCTAAACCTCCCTTCTTCTAAAGATGCATCGCCATTGTACTCAAATCATTCATTCTCACTTACCTTCAAATGCATGACACTTGACTCCAGAATTTAACTACCTACCACTTTAGTAGCTTAATCCACATGTTATTCCATGAATTTTATTTTGCTCGGGTTATCATATGATGCTATTCATTGTACTTAAGGTATGTGACTGAAATGGAAAATGATAGTGTCTGAATTGCTGGCTTGGTGAATTTTCATTTCTTTTGTGACTGCATACAACTGATTTTGTCAAAAGCCAGCATTTTGGTTTGTTACACAGCTAAAAGTTTAAATTGCTTGATGATCTATGTGTGCTGGTTACCATTTGCTCAAGCCATCTGTTAATGGCATTGCAATGCTATTTTAGGTTGGCCGAAATTGCTCCTTTTGCTGCAGCTTAACTACCATCTGATGCAACGGCCTTCGTTCCCGGAGTTATCAATCCATATGCCTCCCAGTTGTTCATCATTACAATTTAATGCAGCTAAGAGCACTCTATGAGATTGGAAGTTTACAGGGCTTTGTTTTCCAATCGCCCTCTTATGTGATCAGTTGGTATCGGCACATGTTTCAGATGAATCAAGTATATGTGGTATTTAGGTATGATTGGAGTGTCCTTTATATGGGATTGAGTGTGTGAGGGCTTTGTTCTCTGTTGTGGTTGGCAACCATGGATGACTCACTTGTAAACCTAGCAGTATTATTTGGTTAGAGAGAGTTTATGTTACAGACACAGCCAGTTATTGCAGCAATCTTTTCTTCCTTGACTGCTGTCTTGCAAGCTCACTTGTGATTTCACCAATCTATTTGTCTCAGTTTGGATTTAAGCATCTCAAGCTAATGGTTTTGACTCAATAAGTGAACAGATTGATTATCTGATATCGAATCGCAATAAATGATATCAGAGTTATCCTACTATTGTGCATAGTGAGGGATTCTGTGTTCTTGGAATGTAATGAATGTTTGCAATTGCAACATGTCTTCCATGAATGTTCATTTGAATAGCTAAAAGATTCTTTCTGAACTTGCTCAATTTCTGATACTATGCTATTGGCAAAGGAGACAACAGAGTTCACATTAATTGCATATTTACATCAACTTATTGCACAGCAAACAACTCAAGAATGAAGACTTGCTGACCTTTGGGGCATCAAGGTCAAAATTGGCCTCAGACACCTCAATCTGTGGTCAAACTTATGCCTACTGGTATACACCGATGAACATCACATACAAATATGGCATGCTTGTTTGTTGATCGGACTTCTCATGCCTCGGTGTGCTGTAGGAGACAAAGGAGAGAAAATACATTGTAAGATCTTGAGATACAGTTGAGTTGCAGTCTACTTGCAATATAAGCATTTAGAGCATGCATACCAGCTTCTTCGTGAGACTGAGCGACACCATCGACAGAGCGTAGAGAGTGATCGTGACGATGGCTCCTGTAATCAAGTTATACAGCAGTCGCTTGTTATCCCTGGTTGGTATGAACACCACCTTCAGTTGGTTCGTCAGATTGAAAACTCGATGTGCAACCTGCAGTTCAAGAGACACGAATACTTCATTTTGATTTCATGCCATGCGGCAATCTCTTATTCGATGATCATCACCGTTACGTACAGCGACATATATGATGGTGTTGAGCATAAAATTCAGCATAGGGTAGTCGGGAACAAGAGACAGTAGTCGTCGAGGCTGTGCATCAGGCTTCCCTGATCTGCTTGTGTCGCATGCACAAAGAACATTAGGCAACCTTTTCTAACTCAAAAAAAGCTCGGTGCGCATACCATACCTTAGCCATATATGAAACTGAGATATGTAGGTCTCCAGTGTTATCTTCCCGAGCCACCTGATTTGTCACAAAACATTTGGTTTACTGATCTTGTTAAATCTAAGAACTGCAACGTTCCCAAAGAAGCTTCATTTGCAGTGATCAAAAACTGCTTACCCAAATAGGGTGAGAGTATAGCTTCGAAATTCCTGAGTGATGTTCCTCAAGCAGATATACACACTGATTTACGATGACCAAATAAAACGAGATATATCAGCATTAGTTCAATGGGAGGAATCAAAATGGGATATGGAGAAGGCATACGTTATCGGTATCCATGATGTATAGGGATGGTATCTATTGTAAGTGTACTTTTCAAGCTTGTATATGTATTCATACCACATATTACCAGCCTGCAATTAGCAGCACATAAATTAAATGCGAGAAAGAAGTTTCTCCATGAACAGATATGAAACGAAGTTGGAAAAGAAATGAATGCTGGATTTATAAGTACCAATAGGCAGATTGCGGTAATGGAAGCTTTGATTAATATTCTCAATTTTGCTTCAGCTGCTTCTAGTTTTTCCATCCATCTCTCCACCTGTAATGTATCAAAAGACCAAGACACTGTCACAACCTTGTCACCCCTATATGAAGCAGCGTGCTAATACAACCCAAGCTTCAAAATAATTAATTTGTCATGTGGAGTCCTAAAAGATGACACAGAGGAGACGCCAAAACACTACTAAGGATGAGAAGTAAAAATAAAGACCAGCAGTGCATATGCACTGACACATTAGTAAAGATCTTACTGTTGGATGGAAGTAGGCATATATCATTCCTAATATCCATATATAGCGATCAAGACCAGCACGGAAATGCCATTCGTGCATAGGTTGAAACTTCTTTGTCGCATCTGGATCATTGTAAGCTGCATTTGAAGGGTTCAGTTACATATTCATCTCAGCATGGAAGCAAGTGCAAGCAGGCTAAGAAAATAAAGAGCAGTTTCATGGACACCCACCTAAGAGGAAAGCAAAAGGGCTCCAAACAATATCATAGACATGTGGTACCTCCCATATCACAGCAATCACCACAAAACAGGCAGCAATTTTGACAGCAATAACTGATCCCATATTGTTGTATTTGTTAAAAATTCCAAGTGAACAGTAGACCATCAGGGTGAAAAATGTGTGCATCGGACAGATGTAATACAGCATATAATGGTTATCGAGGACTATACAACAAAATGCCACAAAAAAATTCAGCCGCCACATCATCTGTTCAACATGACAGAAGTTATCAGCTTCCATTTCAGAATTGCCAGTAAACTTGCCCAGAAAAGAAGAATGACTTGTGTATGATCATCACCTGACAAAACCGTGTGAAGCTGAAATCTTTACGGACATAGTAATAAGAGAAGTTACCAAATCCAGTCATCCACACATAACCAGCAATGAAGACACGAATTGCATTATACATTTCTTTGGCCGCAAAGTAATGATACATCACAAAGAGCACCTGAATAAAAAAGAGAGCATCAAGTTATCAAACAATCGATACTTGGAGTTTTTAAAAACTGTGGTACAGAGCAGAAGTTCCCCAGTGTCATATATGAGTAAAGAACTGAATTAGAAACCATGGCCCCAAGAGAATACAAAAACAACAACAACAACAACAAAGCTGTAAGCCCCAAGAGAAAAGAGGTATCTAAAACAGTATATCATGGCAGAACATAAAGATTTGAGGACTATATGGGAAACAAAGTGTCATCTTAATAACAGAAATAATGTTTGAGACTTCAGAAATCTCAAAAACCATTTAAGGAATGAACATTCTCATATATGGAAATGGAATTTTTCAGTCTTTCGGAAGTGCTTATTTGCCAGCATCATCGAAGATTACTGGATATCATAACATCCAGGTGTTTCACACGTGATTAATTCTGGGACTGATGAAATTAGCTCGAACAAGAAAAAGATCAGGTGCTAGCCTAATCATTGTTTCCTGTGTCCTTTAGAACATCCATGTTCAAAACCCATAAAGTTGTCTTTGTATTTCACACGAACATTTATCCATTTGAAGATCAAACAAATGTAAAAAAGAAAAAGCAAGAAAGAATATTATTGTTAAAATTTTGGATCTATTTTGAAAGCAAAAGAAACACACATGTTTGGTACATCAAATAGAAAAGAATAAAATTCAGAGAATCATATTGTTAAAATTTTGCTCAGAATAAAAGAGTAACATAGTGTTGACAAACCATATGGGTACGAAAGCAAAAGAAACCTAAAATTTGCCACAAAGAAGCACTTCACTGTTCTGGTTCTCTTACCTGCATCCACCCCTTCCATTCCTCGGTCTGGTGCCTATTCAGGTATAGTGCTGACTTGGATGACGTTGGTGAGGTATCATGGTGGATTTTGAATGAGGTTATTGCTGCGACAATGATGAGAAGAAAATACAGAAAAAAGAAAATATCCCTGTTGTAGCTCTGCAAAATGACGAAAGACAGTTTATACACTGTGTCGCCATGGAAAGGTTACAATTCAGAAGATGCAGCTTGAAGCGATGAGCTGAAGGACATTACAAAGATTATGTAACACTGCTACTCCAGGATGCCACACATCTGTATTGGAATAAGAGGGGTGACTTCCTTAATTGTTTTAAATGTTTGTCATCCATGCTTTTCATTGGAAACAGTGAAGAATACATACATTTAATAGGGGTTATAGCTCTCAAGGAGAATCGAAAGTTAGATATTACTATGGAAAATCAATCACAGAATATTCATTTAATGATAACTTCACCCTGCAAAAGTTTAGCGGCCTTCTTGAAACTATGGAGCTAGACATTGATGCTTATGCCGTTTATTGTAACAGTCTTCCATGGTAAGATTTCCTCGAACAATATGTGTTGCATTCTAAATCAGGTTTAGAAGCCATTGCGATTAGTGTTGTCAGCCTTCTTATTGTTTCTTCAGAGAGAGCTCTAGGTAAAACCAAGTACCGATGACCTAAGGGTGGACTACAACTCAATTAGCAGTCTCAGTATATCAGTAATTTGAAGCAAGAAATTTGATTAAAGTAATCACTGACAGTAGTGGTTTAGATACCTTTGTCAGATTAGAAAAATTTATGATTTACATATTAATGAGTATATCCCTTCACACATCTATGAGATCTGATTAGCGAATCATCATTCTTGAATCTTGCAAGTTAGCAAGCCTAACTTTTATTGGTTGCAGCATGCAGCCTCTTGTAAATAGGGAAGAAATAGCACCTTTGATGACTCTCCAAAAAGATCTGTTCTGTCACATGTGTAGAAATAGGCCAACACAACTCCAAATTCTGATCTGAAGAACATCAGCCCAACTTTTCAACAAGATCGGCCACTAAGAAACTATTATGAAATAAAAGAAACTATTATGAAATAAAAGAAAATAGCGCCTTCACTTACATGGCTCTTAAAGTCAAGCGGTTCTCTAATAGAAAATCCTTGTCCATCATGAAAAACCTGAGCAGTGACAAAAAAGAAAATGGCACTAAGGAATTACAGTGACAGAACATTGAGTATACAGATACACTGTTCACAAATAACCTGACAAGCCCTGGTCTTTGCTTGTGAGCTACTGAAGATCCTACCGACAAACCTCCAGCTATTAATTGAGTTTTAGCTTCTTCCCCAAGTGATCCGATGTCCAAAGCAATAGAATTGTCATCAGAATGCCTACCACAAAGAAAGCAAACTCTCAATATTTAAAGGAAATCAGACTAGAACGAGTTGAAATATCAAACACGGACATCATCAGAATTTCATGTTTAGTGCAAGTGATAACCCTAGAACAAGTTAGCATAACTCCCACCCATCATGCATAACATGATGCATTCAAAGTTCTGATTCAGATGTTCAACACTTGTTAAGTGTTGTTT
Source organism: Musa troglodytarum (assembly GCA_023547065.1). Lineage (NCBI taxonomy): Eukaryota > Viridiplantae > Streptophyta > Magnoliopsida > Zingiberales > Musaceae > Musa > Musa troglodytarum. The sequence continues at coordinate 6,927,290 of CP097502.1, read as the reverse complement.
AGGATCATGCTTATTTTTGGACCAAGTATTCCTGCAAGTAAAGGTAGAATTGTGCTTTGTTTATCTGACCGTGAAGATGCTTCTCTTTGCAAAAAGTATGACATTTCAATCAAATTCGAGCATTGAAGTTCTCCCATGCAGAAAGAAAGCAGGAAAATCTAAAAAAAAGGAAAAAAAAATAGCAACAGCAATGATGATCTAAAGCTTATCAAACTTACGTCCTAAAAAACCGAGAGTTCTTCCATAACTCCAGCAGCTCAGCATAGAGCCACCCCAAAAGAATCGGGACGAACCCAAGAAGCACCGCCACCTGCAACAAGTGCATGCCAAATTCGCATTAGTCGATGGCTAAAGCAGGCAAAATCCAACCCATCCCCGCTGATCTCTCACTCTCGCAGACTAAATCAGAACTTCGCAGAACAGAGAAGCAAGCAAAAGCATCCACAAAAGGCGGAACTTAAAAGCCTCGACTACGCTAAAGAGGCAACACAAAATTTGCAAATTTCTTGCATAACAACCGAAAAGGGCATGATTCCACGCACCTGGCCGGGCGTAACGGGACCTGCGATCTCCATTCAGGATCCTCCGGAAGTCCAGAATCAGAAATCCCACGAATCGAAGGGGGTCAAAGGCGCGCCATTTCGAGGTCCACAATCCACCAAACCAAACCCCAGAAAAATATCGCCTCGCTGTCCCGAGATCGAACTCCAATCCCGCGACTATTTATACCAACAACCCTACCAACCCGATGTCACAAGAAAACTCAGTAACTTTCACGGGAACTCCCTTGCCCTCTTTGAAATCGAGAAGAAGGGGGGCAGCTCCGTAATAGCACGGCGGGAATGACGAGAGAATAACTTACGTTATCCGGCACCGACGCATAAGACAAGCGAGGGTCGGTCCTCTCACCTGACGTGGGAGATCGGCTGGTGGCCCCATAACACGTTTGCGATCTTTGTCTACTGTGCCTTCCAATTATTTGCGATCCATTATGACGGCTTACGTCGCTGCAGCAACACATCACTCTCTCCTCCGAAGAGCCGTTCGTTGTCGCACTTTAATGTTGCATTATTGTGCGGGCCGGCATCGATGGACTTGACCGGAGGTCTCCTCATGTTTCGCCAATGATCAAACCATGAAACTGATTGCCGCAGTTGATCTTGATGAAACGAGCAGTGCCCGATGCGCAGTCACGACAGTTTCTTTCATGCACTCGAACTCTCCATCACGTTGGATGCTTTCCTGAGGTCTTCTACCGGCTCATGGGATGCTTGCAAGCGACAGGCTTCCTTTTTCTCGTGGAACCTTTTTGTGTTCATTATTTGAAGGTGTAGCAGTTGACGCGAGAGAGAGAGAGAGAGAGAGAGAGAGAGAGAGAGAGAGAGAGAGAGAGAGGATCCAATCCGCTAGGTGCATGAGAAGCAATGCTTTTGTGGAGTGGACTCTCTCGTTGGTTCCCTTAGCTTTTTCTGTGCCATTGATTTCCATGGCATAGTTCTTGTGTGTTCACTGTCATTCCATCTACGAGTGCAAGAGAGTGAGGCTATTAGCTTCAACTCCACGTATATACATGTGATGATAAGCCATGTTGTAGAAGCTGCATGTATTGCGTGTGTGTATATAATATCTTGACCTGACAACTGTAATATATATCTCGACCCCTTCTATATTCTCACGTTCACCATGCATGAACGCTGCCATTTACGATGAGGTGGGACGCGTAGGTGCATCAGAGAGACCTCGCAGAATCACAGGACTTCTGTCTGCCTCGTGGCCAGCTCTCCTGCCCGACGCCCGACTTCGTCTTGTGCATGCAAGTAGATCGCCCTGTCATATTTCAAGGGAAACAGATTTCGAGGGTTCCACTGGCAGGCGCAAGTAAACTTGCAGTGAAGGGAAGCTCTCTGCATGGATCGCTCGCCATTCCTGGAGCCACAGGAAGGTCGAGGACGAATGGGATTCTGTAGCATCCACTAGCCTTCTGTTCATGCGTTTATCTCGTGCGGGAGACGGAAAGTTGGCTTGTGGCTGGCCACCATGCCCAAATGATATACAAGCTTGCATTTAGGGCAGATGAGGTTTCGTTTACGTTACTCTAGCGAGACGATAACGTCAACCATTCATTGTATTGTTTTGGCTGGCAGAGTTCGAGATGGCAGATTGAATGAGATTTGATTCCAGCGATGTCATCATAATTTAATAAAACCTTTACCGATCCTCAACATTTGATAAATAGTTTTACTATTTCGATGTAAAATACATTTGATAGGATTTTAATTTTTTGTGAGTGAGTTTGGTATAGATGATAATGATATCCGATTGTTCATGAATAAATTTATCTTTCATTATAACTTAACGCATTCATCTCAACAGCACATATTTTAGATCCATAAAATATTATTGGTCTTATCCGATGATCACATAAGACTCATAATGCTCCTCACCATTTTGACTATCATGCTTTTACTCTATGAATAATATCTTCATTAATTTATTTAACTTATTGAATAATTAATCTAAAATGTCTAAAGATTTTAACTATATATATTTTTTATCTATTTTTAGAATAACTAAGATCGCATTTTATATATTGAGTCTTTGTCCCTTTACTTAATCTAGACTGATTAGTTTCTAAGACTTGTCTCCATGGTTTAAGTTTATAATTATTCTCACTTAATTTCTTATCAATTAATACAATATCATCAACAAATAAGAGATCTATAATTTCATCTATTATCAATGTAAAAAAATAAATACTAATATGGATTCATGATATAATCCTATGTTAATAGAAAATTCACCGGACACACTCTCATTATTTTTTATTATCATAATTTTATTTTATTAAAAGAATAAAGAGAAATATATGAAAAGAAAAACAAAAAAACAGAAGCAATGCCCTCCGTTAAAAGTAGTCGTCCCCAAAAGAAATCAAATATTTCTGTCTCATGCGTATAAAGTTTCCTGTGATGGTCCCGAGTGATATTATTTTGTTTGTACCTTTTTCTCATGTGTCTTCAATTATTCTTTCTTGTTTGTCCGATTCCTCCGCTAATATACAAACAAAAATTTACGAGTCGCGCTCCCAGAAATAATAACGATCATCTCAAAATCAATCGCAGAGATGAACTATCTAAAATGTGAACCCTGCGACATTACAGATAGAAGTCACTAAATGATTCAGTTCAATCCCTTCTAAAGTGGTCATTAAAGTCTTCAGCTACCATCATCATCAAACGATTGGCATCGTCCTCGTAGGTGCAAATTGCATTTTATGGCCTGTTCATTGACGTAAAAATATGTGTTTATATATGGTGAGACCATATGCACAGGGTGATCATGCAAGTTTTGGCTATGGATTGTCACCACAAATAATGAGAGAACCAAACACTGCTCGGCGTCCAGATGACATTTTTGTCCTTTGATACGAAGGCTCCATGAAAGGAGACGGCACAACGAACCGCTTCAAAGGAAGAATATTGGACGAGAAAATGATGGCTCGTGAAAACATAACCACAATGCTACGTTGTTGATTGTATGGATCTTTTCCGACCTTTTAATTATTTAATAGAAAGTAATATATATATATATAATTTTAATCAAAAGTATTAAATTTTCATTTATAATTTTTATTAAATTTTTATTTGATCTATTTTGGCTTCTTCTCGCTATACAATCCCCTCAAAAAAAAAAATAGATCTCTTTGGAGTAAGATAAGAGTCCCTATCGGATACGAGCATCTTTCCATTATCATGGATTGGGACAAGAACGAATATTGGGACAAGAGTGACATTGATCATTTTTCAGTATAATTTGCACTAAAGCTAGGTTTAATTATTTATGAATAAGAAATATATCTAAGATGACATTGGATCGAAGCTAAGTCCAAGGTCACTAATGCTGTGATATGTGTTCATCAAAGCTAAACTAAGCGTTGGAGAGAGGGGGGGTTTCGTTATGCACGAGTTGGAGCTCGCATGGATGCACGTGCGTGGCGAGGGAAACCGGGGTTGCCTCGCAACGATGCACTTGCGAAGCATGCGGAGGCGACACCGCTGACGTGTCAAACGTTTCGACAACACTAACAATTTTAAAGTACCCACGCACGTCTCACGCGGCGGTCCTCGATTCTCGTGGGGCCGCGTTACGCTGTGCTGTCCCGGGACCTGATAATTGTCAGGGCCGACTCAGCCCGACCTTGGACCGCTGGTTTTGCAACAAAGGACGCCTCAAATAATGGCATATGTTTGTTCGAAATAGACAGCGATATTATGGTGGTACCGTCCAGGGTGGACGTGTCATGCCAGGTCATCCATGTATAAACCTTATATATATATATATTTATATATACATACATACATGTATATATATGGTATATGAAAAGATAATTTTATCCATGGCTCGGATCGAACCTATCTTTACTTTTGCCTTTGATCGCTCATATGTCACATTCGCTCCCTTATATTTCGTCATACATATCATCATTTTTATGGGTAATATTAAACTTATATTATCCTGGCACAAGGAAAAAGGAGGCGTAAAGGTTATAGTAATTATCACACCTCTTACTTCCTTACATAAAGATTATAAATGATGAGACTAGTCATCTGTGTTGAAAGTGAGAACGACGAAAATAAAATAATAAATCTAACGGGAGTCAGAGACAAAAATGATGACAAATCAAGTGGGACAAAGGAGAGGAGAGGTAATACCATTGATAGTATTGGGGTGGAGGCAAATCCGACGAGACTAAATGTAAAATTATCATACTTTATGAAAACATATCAAACATAAGAGTTTTTTTTATCATATATATATATATATATATATAAAAGAATGAATAGAGGTTAAATTAAATAAATTTAAGTTTTTATTTTTTTTCTCGCATAAATCCTTTTTTTATTTATTCATATATAACCATTCTTATTATCTAAAAGATATTATTATTCCTAACTTTCGTCCAATTGATAACCACTTTCATCTTATCATTCAAAATTTAATCAATTTTAAATCGACTTAATTAAATCTCTTTCCCCTCCTCTTCCTCCTCCGTTATCTTCTCCTCCTCTGCCTTCCATCGTATCTCCTCTTCTTCGTTTGCTTTCACCCATCCTTCTCATTTCTCTTCGTCTCCATTCTCTTTTTCTACTTTCTTCTTCTCCTTATTCTTTTAATAATAAATTATCACAAAATTCTAAAAAAATTATTGCTCATCTTAAAATCATGTCTGCTATATAAGATTTAGATTAATTTAGTAGAAACCGATTCTATTACACTCGAAATTAAATTGAATTATACTTTTCACATAATCAGAATTAATCAAGGCAAGATTAATCAGGACATTAAGCTGATAAAATAAATAAAACGACTATTATATGTTACAATATCATTTTTTTTTTCAAATGTTGTCAAGAAAACCAAAGGCTAATCAGAACTTCTGTTGAATCATATGCTTTCTTTAATAGATGTTTTAGGTTTAATTATCTCAATCGCCGGTGGAATCTTAAAAGCTTTTGATCCAAATACTGCCAAATAGAAAAGATAAATGATATCAAATCACTAATCACTTTTGGAAATTATTGAGCTAAAAAGTCGAGAAAAATGTCCACACCACAAAGTTAATGTTTATATTTGAAGCCCGTAATTCTTCAAGAGAAATCACTTAAATCTTTTTACATGCAAAACATAATCTTTAACATCATCCAGCAAAATATATACACATCGACTGCTGTCCGAAACATAATATCATATTAGTGAGAATCTCGCGCACCGGTCGAAAAATTTATGAAATCTTTCGATCGTATCTCGGAAATATACAGTGTGTAAAAGCCAAGCAACTTGATAAAATATCTTCGATGTCTTTTCATAAAATGGTGAAGGATTAATCAACGAATGTATTCGTCTGATCTATCATTGTCCGAGTGACAATATCACGTTTAACAAGTAGTGCACAAAGTCATATTAAAGCAATTAAGGCAGGATGGAGATTCCAAGATTGTATGATGCCAAGAACAAGAGGAGTTATGAATGGATCTCGAATAAATGATTTTAGTATTAAAAAAATGGATTCAGCTAGTTTTTAATGTCAATTTTGGTTGTCAACTTTGATACAAAATAATTTTGTATCGGAATCTGAGTTCCTTCTGATGCTCAAGTCAAGAAATATATAATATATAATATTTATATTAAATATAAAAAGAGGAAAAAGTATGATCCCATCTACTGAGTCGGCCATAACAACAAGATAAATTATATTTTATTTGAAGAATATTCTTATTAAGATCTAATATTGACATGACTAATTTCCATATGTTAGATTTCGGTTGACGAAAAATATTTATCATATCACTTAGGATAAAACCTGGTATTAAAAGGAGTAACATAATTAATTAAAACAACCTGGATAAATTATATTTGATTTGAAGAATATTCTTATTAAGATCTAATATTGACATGACTAATTTCCATATGTTAGATTTCGGTTGACGAAAAATATTTATCATATCACTTAGGATAAAACCTGGTATTAAAAGGAGTAACATAATTAATTAAGACAACCTGGTTAATTTGCACTAACAACATGTTAGGTTTGTTTATTACTTGCCATGTAGCTGTAGAAAAGTGTTCAAGAGGACATGGTGGAAAAGATCTTAGCAGAGGATTTCTATTGAAAATTAACTGCAATCCTCATCATCTAACTAACCAGAACTTAGAACACAGATCAGTCATTGAACATTAGTCACAATAATTTGAGGATTGTGTTTTCATCTCCTGTGTGCAGCAGGGCAATTACACATTCAAGCATCATCAGTGCTTTTGGTGCAGAAAATGCAGCATGCAGATATTTGCCAAGAATGAGGCTGCCTGTGCTGTCTCAAATGCCAACTTTTGCTGATTCCAATAACCAAACCTAGCATGCTTTGTTTTCACTTCATATTAATTTCAATAATTTTGGCAACTCTGTCTTTTGCAGGGTAAGAAGAATAGTTCTTGTTCTTAAACAGACAATATCCACCGGCCTGCAAATGCATGCAGAACAACAGTTGGCATGGCTTTCTTGGGATGCAAATTTGAGCCACTAGGATGCAAAGTTGAGACACAAATTAAGGGCAGCTCAGATAACTATTTGACCGTGGAAAGCATCTCATTCCACATTGTAGGTTTATAATCATTTCCACAACAATCTCACATCGGCCGGTAGAATGTCAACATCTGTTAAAATTAAATTGATAGGGAATGGAACAGTAGAGCTACACAACCAAACAAGGTATGGAACGGTTGATTACTTTATTTAATCATCCATGCCCAGACAGCTAGCTAATTCCAGAACTTATATCAATAAGAGGCCTAAGATTCTACCTTGATACCTTCATAGTCTTTAAGCTTCTCGCCCTTCTGCCGGTGCCATCATCTCTTTCATTTTCATTGTCCACGTCAACAATGATAATGTTGGCATCGGCCTCATTGTCAAAGTCATCTTGGCCTGCCATTTCCAGCTCCATCTCATCATCCCCCCATTCCTCATCTTCGACCTCACCTTCACTATCAAAATCTTCGTCGACTGCCCCCTGCTGTGCACGCAAAGTGTGGAACTCGGGAGGTGGTGGACAGTCCCCTGTGATAGCCTCATCGCGCTTCATAACAAGATGCCGTATAATCCGCTCATCCTTGTCCAGCATGCTCTTGAAGTCATTAATAAACTTTGCATCAAGCTCAAAGTTCATTAGAACATAGTTGGCATGTGTTGCTTTCCTTATTTTGTATGCAAGTCGGCGAAGACCCCAGTTGTTCAGCCTCCAAATCCTACCTTTCTTCTCCCTGATAAATTCTGCAGAAGCAGAAACGCAAAGAAAAAACATCAACTATTAGGAAACATAACAGAGTAATCAAATTAGGATGAATAATTAGTCATTATAAATCCCTTGTCAACAAAATGTTCAACAATAGTTATGTGTGATGCCTTCAAGTAATCAGCGAGATGTTTAGATGGGTTTTTGCTAGAGAGAGCTAGGTATCAACAGCAGGAATTGCAATGGAGGAAAACGACAACAACAAAAGTTGACAGAGATCAAGATGGTACAAACAATGCAATACATCATCAGATGGGGTGCCAAACTTTGGTACAGGTGCCAAAAGTTTTAATTGGTGTCTTCTCTTTGTGGTAATACATCGTTAGGTCAAGTGCACTACATCAAAAGATAAAAGAAAGCACTCTGGCCATGTTAACTGGAAGGAGATGATAGAAGAAAGAAACAGCCTTGCAAGACCTTAATAACAGCAGATTCAGGAAAAAGGGAAAACATAAACAGCAGTATATCAACATAAGATTGTGTGGAAAGGTGATAAAAGCTTTTGAAAAATTGTCCATGAAGGGGGAAAGGTTTTTCTGGTAAAATAAATCCTGTTAACTTTCCTAATAACAGTGCCATGGAATGAACAGCTAAAGAACTACAAATGAAGCAGCAGTTGCGTCATTCGGCATCCACAAGGACAGGATGTTATATAAAAACTGTCAATCCTTGTTACTCTTGTTAAACCTCACACTATAATCACAAGATGAAGGTTAAGAGATATTATCACTTAGGAGAGCTCTTTGAGTGAACACTTGAATTTTTTTGGATAATTAATTAGTCACTGTGATATCGTAGAAAGCTATGATACCTTAATGATATAGAAGGTTGTAATATTACAAGGCTCCCCGGACAAAGTTAAATAAGATCATCTACCTTAAATTACAATTGTGATTCTTATGACTAAGAAACCTTCATATACAACTTGTCCATGTCCATAAATCAATAGATCTGTCAAATTTAATTCATCTATTCTTTTGAAACAAAAAGAAACATCCACTGCCACTTCCCTCCATTGCATCCATTTATTGGTGTTCCAGATAAGCACCAATCTACGTTATGCTCCCACGCCCTGTCTATGGCAGGATTAACAAAGAGCTATTAGTCATTTTGACTAATAGAAAATATTAATCCACCTAAAAAGGTTGACTAGATGTATGAGAAACAAGAATTGATCTGTGGAAAAGTTTAACATGCTTCCAAGGTCTATGATATTTCACAATCGCCTTCATATTCTCAAAGGCTTTAGTTTGTAAGATGAGTGATTTGTTCTCTAGGAGAAGCAGCTACAAAGGCAGGAAACCAAGATATGATAGTATCAAATTAGCAAAATTTGAACTTGTAGTTAAGACAAACTAAAATATGGGACAAAAGCATAATACAAAAATAATCATCCCCCCTCACCCACCCCATATCAGCTTCAAAATTTCCAGCTTAACTTTGAAATGTCTCTTTCTTTCATTCTCCATCAGGAACTTAAAGAGTTTCTCTTTGCATACTCTTAAATGAAGCTAGAAAATTAAGTATTAGAAATGCAGAAAGAACTATTACAGTATGCTTAAGCAACAATGAGCCTTTTTACAATCAACTTAAACATCTCAGATAGATTAAGAGACTAGAAAAAGAGTACCTTGAACCTTTGAAATGACTGTGTCAACCTCATCCACACGGTCTTCATGAATTAAATAAACCACTTCATAGTGACGCACTGCCAACAGAAGTAGAAGATTAAGGATACTATAAAATGAAACTAGATTAATCACCATTCATGTTAATGCCGAAAAGTACCATCCATCCCACAAAATAAAATATAAAAAAAAAACTGCAGCACACTGTTATTGATACAGAAGCATGTGAACTAGGTATATGCCTTTTCTATTGTCCACATCCATGGAAATAGGAAACTGTCATTCACATATCCTGGGTTGACATGTAGCGTACCATGGATGTTTCTAATTAAAAAATATGTAGCATAATATGCATCATATGGATCCACACTTCAATCTATACTTTTTCAGTTAGGGGCAGACAATTAAATAAAACATGATATTCATTTGATCCATTTTAGCATCACTTGTCTACTAATACAAAAGCAAATACCATTTGGAGCCTGAATGTTCCATGACATGAACGTTCTGTTATTCATTGTATTTATGAATGTACCATAATCTCCAATCTGTGTGATAACATAGAAAATGATTTATGCACCACAGTCCAACATAAAAGAATCAAATATGGATTCATGTAATGAGGTTTGAACGACTATGATCCAACATAAAGGAATCAAGGATAGGTTCAACCACTTTGATACAGACCTGCATCTACAAAGCAGTCTAAGGATTTAGTGATAAATCATAAATCAAGGCACGTCACTGGTTCTTGGTTGTTTGTAAAGAGATTAGTATGATCCTAATCCAACTAACCATGTCTGGAAATGCTGTGTCATACAGTTCCACCAGAAATTTCAAAAACAAATAGGTATCATTATAATGTAAGCAACTTTGACATAACACTACATCTACAGAGAGGTCTGAGCATGCACTGCTCATGCAAACCGTCATTGGTCAGATATTTAGTAGAGACTGTGCTGGCTTTTACTAGAAACTTGAAGAATTCAAAGATTACATCACCAGCTTCTAAGCTAATTGCCAGTAGCAAATAGATAATTAATGTTCCTTGTTGTATTCTGTGAACATACCAAACTAGTTAAATTACTTTATGCACATTTTGTGAAGACTTTTAACAACTTGATTCTCTATTGAGATAGCGCCGAGTCATTGACCAGTTTACTGGCCACAGGAAAATGACTAAACATGACTTCTTAACCATTAATTTCGAGTAGGGCTTTGACTACGTCAGGCACTGACCATAAAACAGATGAAGTTTTACTTGCATAAAAAAATAATACATTTTGCTTAGATAGCTCCAAGTATCAATATTGTGGCTAATTAATAACTTGATATCCTTGGATCACCACAAACTATTTGAATTTATTGTCCTTGTGGATAAGAAGACTTAGGGCCTCAGATGTCAATCTAGACCTTTATTTGAATTTATTGTCAATCTAGACCTCAGATGTCCTAACGTTAGTACCAAGTTCGCTCCCAGATATAGAATGATGGTGGTAATTAAGGCTGGGACGTCACCTTCTCTACGCCCACCTATCTGCCTAGCATCAGCCTTCTCGTTCCTCATACTATAGGATGTGGGTAGTTTGGCAAATCGCGTTGAGTATTTGATGTAAACTATCGTCCTAGGCTGGAATCATGAACGGAAAGAGATTGACTTCCTCCCTCTCGTCAGTGAGTTCAGTCTTTCTTTTTATAGCTGGACACCAACAACTCTTTTTTCCCTATATCTTTTTCTCGGCAGCCGATCGGTTCGTTGTAGCTGATGTGAGAGTTGCACAGCTGGTGGTTAGCCCTATCTGGGACTGCCCAATTACAAAAGGTGTTCGAGCATATTACTGTCAGAATTAATTTTATCCATTCCCTTGATTCTGAATCAGTACCATTAGTTCTCATGTAATTCACCTATATTTATGGGTTAGACATATTGACATATTCTATAGTTTATTAGAACCAACTTCCAAGGACAACTTCTATATTGCTCATAACTGCTGGTAACAATTTAGCTTTAGGACAACTTAATTGATAATGCTATGCAAATGGCTAATCCTTCAATGAAAACTGCTACTAGGATGTGACTGTTTATAATGGATAAAGCTGGAAGTTTATTTTAGGAGATGGGCTGACAGTTCTTAATGCAGCAGGAGAAGGTACAAAAAACTTATAATCAATATCTGCAACTAGCATGTTCTGTCTCAGGCCATAAGCATAATAGAAGTTTGTTTATCAAGAACAAAACTCTTTTTCAATATTCAGCAGAAGCTTTTTAAAGGAGATATTGTAAAGATAATTAAACATGATATTAAAAAACCAATCATGATGTGAATAAGAACTGAAGAACCAAGGAAAAATGATTTGCTCACTTCTTTCAAGGTTCAAGTCGCTTTCTAGCTGAAGAGACAGAAACTCAAAGAGTTTCTCTGCAAAAGATAATGACTGTATTACTTCCAATATTAAAACCAAAAGTAATGAAATATATATTTTAAAATGAGCAAGATTGCGCTTCTGACCTTCTTCATCATCTGCAAATTCAGGCAAAACTCTACCATCTTCCTTGACAACTTTCTGAATTTTAGAAAATGGATAAAGTCAAAACCAGACTAAGATCTATATACAATTTCAGAGATAGGAGAATTCTACAATGAGAAGCATTCAAAGTCAACCAACAAGGCCTTCGTTAGCAGTTGGCTAGGTTATAAATTTGAATGCATATGGATTCGACCTAGGTAATTCTCTAGGTGAGGGCTTCCCTCTCATTATAGAGAGAGGCACATACGAAAATTTATATCAGTTCAAAATGAAATGTTCACACCTGTTAACATACAAGCAATGAGGAAAAGAAATAGAATCTTCCAAAAAGTTTCGAACCTGATGAACAAACCCATTTCATACAACAAATTAAATAAATAACAGAGCCAAAGCCTGGTAGAGATTATAGATGGAAAGAGTTCATCTAGACAGACATGAAAGAAAATATGTTATGTAGAACTCTGAAGAAGCATTCAAACACCCAATTACATATCTGATGCCAACAGTTCCATCAAAATCGAATGTTTAATTAATCGTAAATTACTAACATCATCAGAAGCCGGTACATGGCAGTCTTTACTAGGAGGATTTTAGAAAGTGTATCCAAGATTGGACCTTTTTAAGCAGAACTGCTTCGGGGAAAGGCCCAGTGGACTCGTCTGGTCTTGGAGCGAAGCCATGGGAATCGATCTTCTTGTTCCTCTTCTTGGCCCCAGTTGCCACCAGGCCGCGCCCATTTCTCCCGTCTACTGGGGAGTTCGTCTGGAAAGCGTCCGAGGCGGAGGAGGAGTGCCTACGCGATGAGAACCCACGACTTCGAGGAGATTGGAAGAAGAGGGTACGCTGCGCAACGGAGGAAGGAGAGGCCATGAGAGTGGCGGCCTCCATTAGCGTCGAAGAAAGGGTACCAAGGCCGTACTGCCTGAAGGTATCGACCGATAAGGTGAAAAATTGCGAGTCGGGTCACCGCCGGGGAGTGAGTGTACGTTCCTCTTATGATATTGGATATTTTGTAAGGTCAATAGGACACGGGCCCCACTGCGGTCATTCTAATCGGCCCTTTTTACGTCATTAGGTTCGGGGAGGGGATTAGGGTTCTGAAGAGCGGCCAATGGCGGCTTCGGAGAGTCCAACCAAGCGAGGCGATGGAGCCGGTGTTCTCCTGTACTACAAGTACGCCCCCGTCCCTGATCTCCCCTCCCTCGTCCGTTTCTATGACTCCAACTGCCGATCCCTCGCCCTCCTTGGCCGCGTCCGTATCGCCCCTGACGGCGTCAACGTCACCGTAAGCCTTTCTTGATTCCACGAAGAACAGGGGCTTTCTTGTACCATCCTTCTTCTTATTCCTCTTCTTGATTTTTTAATTCGATGTGGTTTTTGATTCTTTTCTTCAATCCGATCGTCAGCTTCGGAAAAGCTTTGATTTTTGCTATCATTAATGGGATTAGGTCGGTGGAAACATGCCATCGTTGGAGAAGCACATTGCTGCCGTGAAATCGATGAGCCTATTTGAGGGAACCGACTTCAAGCTCGCATCTTGCGATCACCCTTCCGACGATAGAATCGCTAAAGAATGTGGGTTCACATCACTCTCCATCCGAGTTGTTAAGGTTATTATTTTGCACATGCTTCGGAGTCGAATTTGAGATCTCATTTGGGAATTTGATGAATTGTTCTTTCTAAGAGCGAAGCAAATTACGACATTGTATGAACCGTGACATTGGTCATGATGTCTGAGTTTGTCGTGGTAATTACAGGAGTTAGTTACGTTCAGGTCGGATCCTCTGCTAGATTCACCGAAAGTTTGCAATGCTGGAAGGCACCTCTCTGCGGTCGAGTTTCATTCTGTGCTCCATGATGCAGGCGAGTGGGTTGTTTTCCAACTGGCAAATAAATTTCTAATGTTAATCTACATGTTTCATGTCTATTCTTGGAGTGTGGTGTCTACCACATAAGCGAACAATCCATTTTTGTTGATGGAAGTACATTAGCAGGAAATAATTTGGAGATGCAGGCACAGAATCAATTTGTCTTATTGGATGCAAGGAACTTATATGAGACAAGGATTGGGAAGTTTCAAGCAACAAATGTGGAGACTTTGGATCCCAAAATAAGGCAATACAGTGACCTACCTTCTTGGATTGATAACCACTCTGAAAAGCTACATGGTAAACATATTCTCATGTAAGTATTTCCTGGATCAAGTTTGTAAGTATTGGTTTATGATTTCTTGCTCGCCACAGTAGAACCAGGATTAATTCAGTTGCTAAGGGAATAAACATTGATCTTTATGGAGAAATCTAACTAAGGAAGCACTACAAATTCTAGAAATGAGTGGCTAGCTCTCGAGATTCAAAGATCTTAGAAAAAGTGAAAAAAAAAAATGATTGCATTACTACTCTGCTTGTTGAGAATAGCATTACTGTTTGAACAAATTTGAATATATCATCCCTTCAACAGTCTAGGCCGATTGATTCCGAAGGGAGAACATCAAAGTATCTTATGTTTCCACTCTGATATATGACGGAGCAAATTGTTCTTCATTTATCCATCCATCACAAGGGTCTACTGGAATTCCTTGAACATATCTTGATAGGAAGACTACCAGAAGAATGCTAATTCTTTAGCAAGACCTGGTGTTCTAACTGCAGTAGTGTGATCTTTCTTAATGAATCCTTAAGAAAGAAGGGCGCAGGGACTGTTAAATCTGTGTTCTTGCTAGGACAACACCAACTATGAAAGAAAGAACTCATGTATGATGCAATATCAATTGAAACAAATGATTGTTTGTAAGCAACCAAAAAGTTTGTGAATTCATTTTGTTTGTTGCAAAGCATGGGTGTTTTAGTGCCGAAGGGCTATATGCTTGCTATGCTTGCATCTTTTTCTATATTTATATGGACACTATTTTTTATAAATAGATGTAACTCAAAGATGATTACATTGATAGTTATAACTACTAGGGGGTGATGTTTTCTGATTTTGCTATTTTTATACTTCAGGTACTGTACTGGAGGCATAAGATGTGAAACAGCATCAGCCTATATTAAATCTAAAGGTGCAGGCTTTGAGAATGTCTTTCAGGTAAGCTTTATCTGGAAAACTTTCTGAACTCATTCTCCCCTTCATATTTAGTAAATCTTTTGTTGTTCTGTAGAAAACAAATTTAGGGCTTTCTCCATATTACTATATATATGTTTAAGGTTATGAACTGGGAAAAGAGCCAAATGATCTGTAATGCATCAGAACATCTTCTGTTGTATGCGTGGAAAGTTCTTTCTTATACTTCATGATATTTTTTGTTTGCATTTAACATTATGAAATAGAAGAAAGTTGTTGTACTGTCTGTACTCTGCTGTTAGACACTTGCATCTATCATTTTCCTTTGTTATCACAATTCATCACAACCAATCGAGCAGGAACATGTAATCTTGTGATGTATGATCCATATGATAAGGAATGTTAAACTGAATAAATCAACTTTGCCTACTGTCTGAAGACTGAATTCAAGTTTTCTGCATCTGTTTGTCTCATCATTGTAGCACATGAACATGTTTATTGCCAATCATGTAGATTGTGCTGCAAAATTGGAGCTTGCAGCTTGTGATGTTGTCCACGTGTTGGCTGCAAGCCCACAGCAATCGTGGATGTAATGTGCCAGGTGAAAGTGCAGGGAGTGGTGATTGTGTCACATTAGAGTGGATTGTTGTCTGTCTTCGTCAAGAAAAAGTTTAGATCTGGATGGAAGGAACTCTTGGTTGGGTTTATGCTTGATTTTGTTGGTACACCATGGTGAACAACACATTATTGCATTTGAGAATATGATAATTATCTTCTATCGGTTGTGTAAATCACATGTAGTGGGCAACGAGGTTTGAGATGTTAATGGAAAATGGGAATAATGGACACTATGGCAGATAAGGCCACTGTTATAAGTTGACAAGCTGTACTTAAGATTAGCAGAGATCTAATTGAGTAAATGTTCATCAATTGATTTACCTCCTCATGTAAGATGTAGAAGGTCAAAAGTTGTGTTGTAATAGAAAATTATCAAAACATGAAATGCGTTGCCCATACCTTAGAAAATTTTAAAGATCAATGAGTATATGCTTTTCTGCCTTGTGATGATTATTATATAGCAATCTGACTCAAGTGGGTTGCAAATGGTGCTGTAACTTACGGATTCATCATGACCTCTTTAATTATGCTGGTGTTGGCACAGTGGCCGGGATCAAGTCATTTTATATTGGCTATAAATCTTGACCCTTTTTATGCAAGAAGATCAACTATGACACTGCTCCCTGATTTCGTGAAATCTGTTCTCTATCCATTAAAAGAAGTTGATCAGTGGTCGGTTTTGTTTACTTCTGATATGGTGATGATATTGTTGGTCAGTCTACATCCCAATGTGTAACATGTTTGAGGATTATGTATGGTCAATTTAATATCTGTGATTATTAAATGGATTGTTGATAGTTTAGAGGTATATACACCTAGAACACATGATTTGCGATCCTTGATTACAGCATACTTTACCATTATGGCATATCACGTGTTTAAAACATTGTGCTTGTCACACCTGCAGAAAATTCTTTGAGGAAAATTTCATGTCTGCAACTGATCTTTTTTAGTTGCTACTGGTGTAGCTATGTGCCTTGACCTCCTTTCTAGTATTATTTCTGCAGTCTGCATTATTTATCAAAACTTAACAAGATGGCAACTAGCATTCATATGGAATTATGTGTTCAGTGAGTCAAAGTGTTTTGTTGACATTCATTGGGCATAAATTCCTAATTTGAAAATAGTTTGCACTTTGAAATATTAATACTTGGAGCAATTCACTTACTGTATTTATGATTTCTGTGCAAGTTATTTGGTGGAATTCAGAGATACTTGGAGCAATTCCCAGATGGTGGTTACTTCAAAGGGAAAAATTTTGTTTTTGATCATCGGTGAGTCACCATTGATGTTACAGCAAATTTCGACTAATGTCTGTCTATAGCTACACTTATAGATATTTTTGTTTAAAATATGCCATGGGCTTGGAATGATGTGCATTATGACCTTCAAATTTCTTTGACATGAACAGCATTTCAGTTGGAAGTCAAGATGATGTCATTGGCAGTTGTCTACTTTGTGGTTCGTCCTTTGATGATTATTCTTCTCGCTGCCGTTGCAACTACTGTAGGATGTTGGTTTTAGTTTGCTATGACTGTCAGGTTAGTTCATAATTATGTCTGCTTCTGTGATCTACATTACTCTTCCTAAACCCTTTATGTTTTTGGTGAACTTCTTGAAGATCTAGATTGGGAGTAAATAGATGAAAATGTAGTATTAAGTTGGCTGATAATATTGTTTGGAAATTGACATGAATCTCAGACCTTTGAATGGTCTTTGGTTCGGATGTTATGCTCATTCGTAGTTGCATACGAATATTACAATTTCTCGAATCAGTCTTTGTTCATTTATTCTTCTTTATGGTTTGGTATTTCTCATGTCTGGATGTATTGGCTTAATTCTTGATCGTGTTTCTAATATGTGAACTATTTATGAACACCTTAAAGTGGCATTTTTTCATGATTACTAGACATACTTCTTTTCTTGTTACTTGAAATGTGTCTCTGATATGCTATGTTCTGCCAAATTGCATGAGCACAGGCCATTGCTGGCAGAAAATATGTTTGCGAGCTTTGTCAGAGACATGGCAAGGGAAGTAAGCCAATGATGCTACAGGAAAACGAGTTACATGAAGAGCTCTCATCTGATTCATTGGAAGCCACAGAAATGACAAATGCCACTTTTCCTGGTGTCACTACACCGACACAAACCCATATGACATATGGTAAGGTCTGTATCAATGACCATTGAACATTGTTGCAAATTGTTGATGCTGACAATGTATGTTTTCTGTTGAAGATAATCTTTTAACTAAAAGGAGTAATAAGCTTATGCATTGGATGATTAGATTCTGTCGTTGAGCTCGCTATCTTCTTCGTCTAACTTCTCTGTTGATTGAATTCCCATATTAGCTAAATTATGGTCCTTTAGATCAAAGGGAAAATCATCCATTTCTTACCTGTGTGGATGTATCTTAGGTCCATCAGTTGATCACTGGATTTTGGTCTCTTAGTGATCAATTTTGGCCCGGTTTGGTGTTTATCTATCAACAAATGATTGCTTTCTTGATGTAGGTTTTGCTGATTAACCTGATGCATAAAATTTCCCCCTTCTTTATTTCTATAACTCTACAACTATTTGTTACCTATTCTGCAGGTAATAACCATCTAAGAAAGTTAAGGATTCTATGTTTGCATGGGTTTAGACAAAACGCCTCAAGTTTTAAAGGAAGAACATCATCATTAGCAAAGAAACTGAAGGACATGGTTGAGTTTGTTTTTGTTGATGCTCCACATCAACTACCACTCATCTACCAGCTGCGTCCCAGAGAACCAGATCTATTATCAGAACAAACCACGGATGCACCTAGTTCTTTCCAACAGTCTCAGCCACCGACAATGAATTGCAAGAAGAGATTTGCATGGCTTATCGACCTGAATTCAAACAGCTTGGAGGAGCAAGGTTGGAGGATGGCAGATGTTCCATTCAACCCCTTGCAATATCAACAACAAACACATGGCTTTGAAGCATCATACGATTATCTCAAGGATGTAATCTTGCGGATGGGGCCATTTGATGGGATCCTTGGTTTCTCACAGGGGGCGGCAATGACAGCCTTGTTCTGCCAGCAGCAGCAGAGAAGCTGCAGTGTTATGGACTTCAGATTTGCAATCCTATGTTCTGGGTTTTCAGCAATTTCCAGGGATCCAAGAAAGGAATCAATAAGGTGTCCCTCACTTCATTGTTTTGGCAATACCCAGGGACAAGATAGACAGATTGCAAACCAAGCTAGCAGGGAACTTGCTGATATGTTTGACGAGGAGTGCTCCATTGTCATAGAACATGACATGGGTCATATAATTCCCACTCGGTCGCCTTACCTTGATCAAATGAAAGAGTTCCTTAGGCGCTTCATCTAAATGTTGGTTTAGATGCCAAGATCTATTTTGTAGAAGTCACAGTCATCTGGCATGCTTGTGCATTAGCATGGGTTTTTTTGACTTATTTTGTTGATGAAAAATGTCTGCTAACATTACGAGTGATATTTAGAATGAAATATTTACCCCAGGTGTAATATTATTACCTTTTGGTAGATGACTCCCAATGTAGCATTAATTTTGCTAATCACAGTATGATGTTCTGAACGCTGGAGACAGTTCTTGGAAGATCTCCAGTTCAAAATATTCCTTTCAATTCCGCTGCTTACGACACGTATCCGTAATTTAAATTCATATTTTTTATTCTAAGCGCTATTCACCTGATGCATCCTCGTTGGGTTGCATATGCCATTTAGAGTGAAGATTTCAGCTGAACTCAAATTATATTTCTTTGCTTCTTTTTGACTGACTAAAAATGATGTTTAGATCGACTGAATTAGGTCTTGATTCTGGGTGTGTGTGTGTGTGTGTCTCGTATTAGGTCTTGTCACATCATCCTATAATTTTTGTCGAGAAAACCTAAATGACGGCATTTGTTTTATTGAAATAATAAAATATAATTTATTTTTAATATTAAAAATATCCTAGACGAACATATTTTTAATTTCATATATTGGTTATAAACTATGAGACGAAGCATTTATATAACAGGCATATTATAAAAACAAAAATGATCTTTTTTTTATTTCTTTTATATTAGAAAATACAAAAGACACCTTGGTGTCCTGAACAATCAATCAATCACACGTATGGTTCCATTTCAACGGCCAGGATCAGAGCACTCTCGTGTATTACATGGCGGAGGGAGGCCGCGCTAGAGTGGAGCGAGCTTTCGAACGATAAAACGCAGGCAAGAAATGGCGATGTCGAGCTTGAGAAGAAGGAAGGTAGCCAATCCTCTTGAGAACACTTGAAATTTTCGCTCTCTCTTCTGCTGTAATTTCTGCTTCTTTTTCTTTTGTGATTATTTGCAAGATGGGTGCATTTGGAAAATTCTCCAAGATCGGCGTATTTGGCCGTCGTTGGTCAGTCAACCCTCTCGAGAACCCTGCAAGCGATCATTTGCTTTCTTTTCTTCGGTGCTTCAATCGTCAGTTCCTTCTGTAAGACCGTTTCTTGTTCTTTCGTGATGATCTGCGAGATGGGCGAAGTGGGAAAACCCTCCAAGAAAGGTTTATTTGGCTGTGATCGGTTAGCCAACCTTCTCGAGAACCCTACAAACGTTCGTCTTCTTCTTTTCTTTTGTGATGATTTGTAAGATGGGTGGGTTTAGAAGACCCTCCAAGATCGGATTATTTGGCCGTCACCGTACAAGCGATTGTTTTATTTCTTTTTGGTGTTTTAGGGTTTAGGGTTTAGTGTTAGTTTCTGTTTGAGCGCTTCTTTTTCTTTTGTGATGATTTGCAAGATGGGTGGGTTTGGAAAACCCTCCAAGATCGGATTCTTTGGTCGTCATTAGTCAGGCTACCCCCACGAGAACCCTGAAGCGGTTGTTTTCTTTGTCTTTGGTGCTTATCTTCAGTTCGTTCTGTAAGAGCTCTTCTTTTTCTTTTGTGATGATTTGCAAGGTGGGTGTGTTTGGAAAATCCTCACAAGATTGGATTATTGGGGTCGTTGTTGGCTAGCCAACCCTCTTAAGAACCCTACAAGCTAATTGTTTTGTTTCTCTTCTTTGGTTCCTTAGGTCTTCAGTTCTTACTGCAAGGGTGATTCTTTTTCTTTTGTGATGGTTTACCAGATGAAGGATTGGAATCCCCTTCATGGTCGGATTATTTGGGCGTCACTGGTCTCTGAATCCTCTCTAGAACCTACGAGCAATTTCTTTCTTTGTCATCTCGGGTGCCTTGTCTTCAGTTCCTTAGCAAATGTCTGCTTCTTTTTCTTTTGTGATGATTTTGCAAGATGGGCGGGTTTGCAAAAGCCTCGGAGATTGGAGTATTTGATCGTCACTTTCTTTAGCTTGAATCCTTTACAATATGGATTGATATCTCTACGCATAGAGGGTTCCTGCCGCCTTCTCTCCTGCTTTCTTGTTAATATTGGGAGCAAAGTTTTGTCTCTGTTATCATCTTCTTTTAACTCTAATTGGCTGGGTACAAACTGTTTCCATTGCTGTTGTTAAAGCCTCTTTATGCCGTGGTCGAGAAGTCAACACGGCTTGGTCCTACTTCGAATGTGCAAAGTCGCCTGGGTTGGTGCTTGGGTATCCGAGGTGGACGTTGGGTCGGGGTCAACCGATTACGTGATTCTGATCGCGAAGTCCAACGTCTGGCGCTGCCGAGTCTTTGCTGGATCCCTACACACATGTTGGGGTTGGGAGAGGGATTTCCCGACTCGATCCCTTCGAAGCTCAAGTTAGCATTGTGTATAGGCAAGTTGAATGTTCGGCGCCTCCTCGCCGACAGGGGTTGGCTTTATACCGCGGAACTAAACCGGCCATTGTGACATCACGATCGCCGTTTCCTGAGTCGTCGACCCATATGTCTCTCGTGGGCGTCGTTGACCTGCATGGATCGGCACCGAGCGGCACCACCTCGGGCTTTCCGGAGCGGCTACATGCCCTGCTGTCACGGACAAATTGTAAACGGCTTGTTCGGTGTAATGCTTATGCGTGTTCGTGCCCTTTTCAGTTTGTTCTAGATTGTAAAGCTTGTAAAGGGCTTGCTAAAGGCTAAATGCCTCATTTGAGTGAGTTTGACAGCCATTGTCGGCTTGTACATAAAGTTTACGTCACGTGGACACTTGTACTATATTTCGGTCTGTAGTGGACCAATTTTATACCTTTGTTGTACAATCGTTCTGAGCTTATGATATCCATGGTTGGAATTTGCATTGGCTATAAAGTGTTTGCTGAAAGGTTTTGCTTGTGGATCCCGTGTGAAGCGTTTTCTCTGTCCCGTTTTCTCTTTTGTAGATCCTAAGGGATCATAGGAGATTTCGGTGAGGCTGACCTTTGCGGATTGACACGCAATGGTGCCGCACGGCTTAGGCAAACTCAGCTAAGTCCGTGATAGATTGTATCAGAGCGGGACAAGCACATATAGAAACACTTAACATGCAAACGTGGGGGACCTAGCGGGGCTGTGTTGAGGGCAGCCAACATGCGTGATCGTTTGAAAACGAACATGGAGTTGTAGGGGAAAGAGTTGCTCAGAGGAGCGGGCATCCGAGGATGACATTCAGAGGAATGACCAACCATTCGCGCAAGAGGCACCACGAGGACAAACAAGCTAAGAAGAATTGCGTAGCGCACAAAGGTTCGGATGGCTGAGTTCGAGCAGTGGCTTGACGTTGACACTCAAACTTGACGGTGCTCGAGGCAAGCGGGGTGCTTGGTAAGGTTTGAGACCGTGTAAGGTGGAGTGGGTTGTTCAACGATCGAAAGAGTTATGCAAAGCTCACAGAGGTGAGGGGAGTTGTAAACTCAAAGAATTCGATGCTCATACAAGGGTTTGTATGCGGGCGATGGACTGTCCATGGCCATCCTAAGGTGGTCGAAGGTCGGCGCCATAGAGCATTGAAACTCTCTTTGGCATGTGCAGGATACTTTCGTAAGAGGCTAAAATGTGCAGCAGGTTCAGCATGTTGCTAGACCCAGAGGGGTGTAGTGGGAATTGTATTGGCGAAGAGTTGCAATCTAGCAAGTGCGTTTGCAGAGGCAGAACAGGGCATAGTTTGTTCAGAAAAGGCGGAGTAGTCCAAGGGGATGGTGGTCTCCAAAACTTCCAGATGGAAGGATGCAAAGAGGGAAGTCGCTCCAACGGGACAGATATTCAAGAGGAATAAGTCCTAGTTCTCCAGAGGGAGAGACAAAGCTTAACGGACCGAGCGAGCGGCGAGGAGTCGTTGCATGATCTCGTAGGAGGTAATGCGTTGGTGGACGCATTGTCACGGACAAATTGTAAAACGGCTTGTTCGGTGTAATGCTTATGCGTGTCCGTGTCCTTTTCGGTTTGTTCTAGCTTGTAAAGGGCTTGCCAAAGGCTAAATACCCCATTTGAGTGAGTTTGGCAGCCATTGTCGGCTTGTACATGAAGTTTGCGTCAGGTGGACACTTGTACTATATGTCGGTCTGTAGTGGACCAATTTTATACATTTGTTGTGCAACCATTCAAAGCTTGTGATATCCATGGGTGGAATTTGCATTGACTATTAAATGTTTGCTGAAAGGTTTGCTTGTAGATCCTGTGTGAAGCGCTTTCTCTGTCCCGTTTTCTCTTTTGCAGATCCTAAGGGATCATAGGAGATTTCGGGAAGGCTGACCTTTGCAGACTGACACGCAATGGTGCCGCACGGCTTAGGCAAAACCAGCTAAGTCCGTGACACTGTGGCGCCATCCCGAGCTCTCTTAGACGGTGTTGTATTGTTCAGCTTATTGCGCATGGCTCGGTACAGTCATGGGTGGATCCAAGTTTGTCCTGTTGCGCTGGCGTGGCTTGCCACCTCGGTTCTGAGGCTCCCATGATGATGATGTGGCTAGGGTTCACCGTTCGAGGGTGAGAGGTGCCACTATATGCCCTATCATTCTCTCCTCCGCCCCCAGGAAGCCATGCACCAGCTTCTCTTGGGTCATGGCTTGATGTCTCTTCCTGAGTTGGTTGTTGTGCACAGATTGTTGGCTTGGATGACGTTGGGCCCTTGTTTGGCCAAGGGCCCATGCTCGGGCGCGGTTTTGGCCGAGCAGTACTACTCGGTTACATGTTTGGTCGATCGGCTATTCAGATGTCGACTGAGCGTAGCACTGAAGGGTTGCGTATGACTGGCCAAGCAACATTACTCGAGCACTAAAATCGCCTCCGGTTGAGCGCATGGCTCGCATCGCTCGCCGAATAAAGACTACTTCGGGCCTATGTTTGCTGGCTACTCGGATGTTGACGGAGCGCAGTACTGATGAGCAGCACATGACTTGCAGAGCAACATTACTCGGGCACTAAAAACTATCTTGGCCGAGCGGCATGGCTCGGACATTGTTCTGGTCGACCAGCACTACTCGGGCCCATGTTTGGCCGAGTGGATACTCGGATGGTGACGGAGCGCAGCACTGATAGGCTGCGTATGACTGGCCGAGCAACATTACTTGGGCACTAAAAATTATCTTGGTCGAGCGGCATGGCTCAGACGCTGTTCTGGCCAAGCAGCACTACTCAGGCCCATGTTTAGCCGAGCGGAGACTCGGACGATGAACCCTAGCCACATCATCATCATGGGAGCCTCAGAACTGAGGTGGCAGGCCATGCTAGCGCAACAGGACAGACTCGGATCCACCCACGACCATATTGAGCCATGCGCAGTAAGCTGAGCGGTATGACGCCGTCCCATAGAGCTCGGGACGGTGTCGGCCCGGGCTTTCCGGAGCGGCTACATGCCTTGTGGCGCGCCGCCCGAGGTCTCTGGACGGCGCTGCACCACCTGGGCTTTACTACGCATGGCTCAATACGGCCGGTGGATCCAAGTTCGCCCCCCAGGCCGGGCGTGGCACCGCCACCTCGCTCGAGGCTCCATGATGATGATGTGGCTAGGGTTCACCGTCCGAGGGTGAGGGGTGCCACTATATGCTCTATCATTCTCTGCCCCCCTAGGAAGCCATGTACCGGCTTCTTCTGGGGCATGACTTGATGTCTCTTCTTGAGTTGGTTGTTGTGCGAGGATTGTTGGCTTGGATGACGTCGGGCCCCTATTTGGCCGAGGGCCCATGCTCGGGCATGGTTTTGGCCGAGCAACACTACTTGGCTCCATGTTTGGTCGAGCGGCTATTCGGATGTCGATTGAGAGCAGCACTGATGGGCTACGTATGACTGGCCGAGCAACATTACTCGAGCACTAAAAACTGGCCTGCTCGAGTGGCATGGCTTGGGCATTGCTCTTGAGCAGCACTACTTGGGCCTATGTTTGGCCGAGCAGCTACTCGAATGTTGACGAAGCGCGGTACTGATAAGTTGTGCATGATTAGCCGAGCAACATTACTCGGGCACTAAAAACTATCTTGGCCGAGCGACATGGCTCATACACTATTTTGGTCGAGCAGTAATACTCGGGCTTATGTTTGGCCGAACGGATACTCGAATGGTGGAGCGCAACACTGATAGGCTGCTCATGACTTGCCGAGCAACATTACTCGGGCACTAAAAACTGTCTTGGCCGAGTGGCATGGCTCGGACACTGTTCTTGCCGAGCAACACTACTCGGGCCCTTGTTTGGCCGAGCGAATACTCGACGCTGATTTTAACATAAGACCGATACGCGATGATCGCCGAGCAACGCATTACTCAACACTAAAACTGCTTTTGGCCGAGCGATGGCTTGGCATCGCTGGCCAAGCAGCACTACTCGAGCCCATGTTTGGCCGAGCGGCTACTCGGATGTTGACGGAGCGCAACACTGATAGGCTATGCATGATTGGCCGAGCAACATTACTCGGGCACTAAAAACTGTTTTGGCCGAGCGACATGGCTCGGACACTGTTCTAGCCGAGCAGCACTACTCGGACTCATGTTTGGCCAAGCGGCTACTCGGATGTTGACGGAGCGTAGCACTGATAGGCTGGGCATGACTGGCTGAGCAACATTACACAGGCACTAAAAACTGTTTTGGCCGAGCGACATGGTTGGGACATTGTTTTGGTCGAGCAACACTACTCGGGCCCAGTTTAGTCGAGCGGCTACTCGGATGTTGACGGAGGGCAGACCGAGAAGGCGCATGATCGCCAAGCAACATTACTCGCGCGAGCGCGCAAGCGCTCGGATCGCTCGCCGAGCAGTGATACTCGGGCCCATGTTTGGTCGAGTGGCTACTCGGATGTTGACGGAGCGTAACATTGATAGGCTGCGCATGACTGGATGAGCAACATTACTCGGGCACAAAAAACTATTTTGGCCGAGTGGCATGGCTCGGGTTTGGCCGGAGTCTTTGGCAAGAGGTTATAATTTTTGGGTGGGATCACGGCTTGGCGGGATTTTTTTTTTTTTGGCTGTTGCTTGGGAACTTGTGTTCGGGCGCCCCTTCTTACGAGCCATAATGGTAGGGTGAGCTGTTGCCCACTCCCAACGAGGTGAAGGGTCACTTCGGGCAGCGGAGCTCTCTTTATAAACCTAGCTACGGGGTGTCCTCCCTATTTCTTTTCGCTCTCACCTGGTACTCCTCGGTCGTCCTCCTTGGTCTTCTTCCTCGGTCTTCTTTGGTCGTTTAGTTTCAGGGCAGTCGGGATGTCGTCTACTTCCGCATCCTCTTCTTCTTCACCACCCTCTTCGAATGGTCCCGAGGGTAGTGCTTTGTCGTCGGAGGGTGCTTCCTCGATGAACGAGAAGGCAGTTCGGGCCCTTCAGGTTTCGAAATCGCTACATGATTTCGATTCCGTCGTGACCGAGGAATTGTTAGGTCGCGCCCGAGAGCTATAGCATATCGGTTAATTAAGAGCTCCATGCTCCTCGGTCGAGGTAGCATGCATACGATCCGTTCCCGCATGGGTTTGGCCTGACATTAGACGCGCTCGAGGCAGAGCTTCGATTCCCCCTGCATCCCATAATCAAGGCTTGCCTCTCCTGGTGACATATGTCACCATCGCAGATGGCGCCAAACTCATGGCGATATCTGGTGGTATTCCTTGGGGAGTGCCAAGGCGTAGGTTTCACCCTGACTCGCTCCCTCTTTCTTTCCTGCTTCCGCATTTCCAAGAGGGCAGGCGACTACTACTTATCATCCCGATCGGGCTTTAGAGTTAGCGGGGCTCCCTCCAACAAGGGGTGGAAAAGCATAGACTTTGTAAGTTGCACTCGGGGGTGGGGATTCAGTCTCCAGTGGTCGTTGTGGCTGATCAACAACTCCACCCCTGATTTGACTAATGAAGAGTATGAGCACCGCGAGTGGCTGAAGGAGATTCTCTCTTCTTCCTGGGTGATCAGAAATATGACCGAGCAATGGTTGGTCGAGGTGGGACTTAGTCTAGCCCCTCGGGGTATGGCTCGAGCTCGTCCCCCTTTATTCTGGTTGTAGCGCTTATTATTCTTCGCATTACCAACAAACTCTTGATTTCTTGGGCAGACATGGTGAATCTCAAGGGAATGCAAGGCATGCCGCTGCTCTTCTCGCCCTCCGCTCATCCTTCACCGCCACCGAGAGTTTGGATCACCAAGGAGCCCGGGCCGATCGCTCGTGCAAGAAACCCAAGGTTGGGACATCAAAGATGTCTGAGTCAGTCGCGGCTCGACGGTCACCGACCGAACAAGCGGGAACTCGGGGGAGTGTGTGTCCGAGGAGGCCACGGGGAGCGCTCGTGGTAAGGAACGCGCTGGAAGGGGCGAGTCGGGAAAGACAGCTCAGCCATCGTCAATCGGAGACCTCTGCCGCACCTGAGCTCGAACCAAAGATGAGCCCTTCTAGGCTCTCTTCATGGGGAAGTTGCCCGACGAGGAGGCGACTAACCCCCTTGAGGTGCGCTGGTCGAGGTTGACCCATGGGAGCTGTGTTTTGACAGACGGCTTGGCCTCCGCATCCAACATTCGAGGTGCGCTCCTTCCCGACATAGCGAGGCAGGTGTATAGTTCACCGTCTGAGGTGCTGATTGACAAGGCTGCGAAGTCCCTGGTCTGGGTAAGGACGACTCCTTTTCTCTCAACCTTGTATGAACTCTTCTTTTGGTTCTGATTGACTCCTTTGTTGTGCAGAGTCAGCACTACCACATGGCGCTGATAGACCTGGTGCAGGATGTTGGTCGGGTGATCAGCAACATGGGTGACAAAATCACGGAGCTTCACAGTCAAATCGAGGAGCTAAAGGTGGGAGCTGTGCCGGAGGCCGTTGCGGCGGCTGAGCAACAGGCAGCCGACCTAGAGGGGGAGGTCACGCGGCTGAAGTCGGAACTCGAGGATGCGGAGTGGCACCAGGGCGAGTTGAGGGAAAAACCGAAGGAAACTCGTGCGCGGGTTTGCTCTTTGGAGGGCGAGCTACTGGACCTGGCGCGAGATCTGGAAGCGTCACGAGCGAAAGCGAGGAGGGCCGTGGAGACTCTTGCCGAGGAATCCCGAGCGACCCTTGAAAAAAATAAGAAGCTTATAGAAGATTACAAGGAGTCGCGCGGGTTCCAGCTCGGGCTATAGAAGTCCAAGCAAGTCACTTATGAATACGGATATCGGGTCACTATGGCTCGGTTCCGGGCTCGATATCCTGACCTTTAGCTCGAGGAGGATCGCTTCGCTTGCCTGCCCGAGGACGTCAACGTGGATATGCCTAATGAAGTTCCATTTGACGATAGCGCGAACCCCCTAGAAGCTTAGGCTCTCTCTTTTCTCCTTTTTTTGTACCTCGACGGTTGGTCGGGCAATATTTTGTTTGGTGTGCCGTGGTCGACCGGGTGATGTAATCTTTCTTTATTAATGAAGCTTTTCTTTCCCGACCAATTGGTTACAGTTTCTCGACCCAACCAATTGGTTACAGTTTGTTCTTTGACCTTTGGAGGTGGCTTGGTATTTGGGTCCGAAGCGAGCTTGGCCAAAGCATCTGCTTTGTGCATTTTCTTCTCGCGGCACTCTTGTCATTGTAAAGCGCTAGAAGCGGCTAGCGAGTCTTCTTGCCTCAGTCAAGTATTTTGACATGATCGTATCCCGAGCTTCATAGCCTCTGTTGATATGACCGACCACCAACTGGAAATCGATAAAAACCTCGATGCTTTCAACTTGGAGTTCGAGGGCTGGTCTAAGCCCGGACGGGGGTGGGACAGGAGTGGGATGGGCTAGTTCCAGGGCCAGTCTTCGTTGGAAGCTCGGTGGGATGAGCTTGTCCTGTATCTCTGATGTGAATGGTGATTCTCCGAGAGTGGCTTCTTTGAGCTCCTCAGACCTATGGAACTCTTGCTAAACTTCATCTAGACGCTGGTTGACCAAGCATAGCTGAGCTCGAAGAGAGTCCGCTAAATTGGACAACAACGTGTCAGGCTCAAGCGTCGGCCTCGGATTTTTCGACTGTTCCTCAGGGGATGGGATGATGTCCGTCGCTGAGGGCCGTTGGGGGGCCAATGGTGGCGCAAGAGCCGATAGTGGCGGCTCTTGTTGCAGCATCGGTGGGAACATCAGCTGCTGAGCAAGCTGAGGAACAAGGGGGATGATGGCCCGCGTCATTCCTACCAAAGCTTGGACTTGGTGCCTGAGGCTGTGGAACGCTTCAACCGAGATGGGGAGCTGACTGGTGGCAGCGGTCCTGGGAGGCGATAGCCCGGGATCGATGAACAACCGTCAATAGCGTCTTGGGGTTGCAACGGTGTCGTTCGCCTCTTGCCCTTGGAGGGGCGAGAGCTGTCCTCCGAACCCGAAAGCTGAGTGGGTCGGAGGAGGCTCGTTGTTCGAGCGCTCGCCCAGGTTGCCCGGCTGGGATTGACTTTACGACATCGGGCCCTCCTTCTAGTGCCAAAATGTTGAAGCCTCTTTACGCCGTGGCCGAAGAGTCAGCACGGCTTGGTCTTACTTCGAATGCGCAAAGTTGCCCGGGTCGGTGCTCGGGTATCCGAGGCAGACGTCGAGTCTGGGTCAACCGATTACGTGATTTTGATCGTGAAGTTTGGCGTCTAGCGCTGCCGAGTCTTTGTTGGATCCCTACACAGGTTGGGGTCGGGAGAGGGATTTGCCGACTCGACCCCTCCGAAGCTCGAGTTAGCGTTGTGTATAGGCAAGTTGAATGTTCGAAGTGCCTCCCCCGATACTGATCACGGGGCTGGCTTTTATACCTGTGAACGAAACCGATCGTACTTGGTCCATTGATGACCGTCGATCCCGAAGCGACCGACCCATATTTCTCTCGTGGGCGTCGTCGACCTGCACGGATTGGGCACCGAGCAACGTCGTCTCGGGCTTTCCAGAGCGGCTACATGCCCTGCGGTGTCATCTCGAGCTCTCTGGGATGGTGTCGTATCGCTCAACTTACTGCGCATGGTTCGATACGGTCGTGGGTGGGTCCGAGTCTGTCCTGTTGCGTTGGCGTGGCCTGCCACCTCGGTTCTGAGGCTTCCATGATGATGATGTGGCTAGGGTTCGCCATCCGAGGGTGAGGGGTGCCACTATATGCCCTATCAGCTATAATCATCATGATTTTCATGCCATATCTCTTAATGCAGGTGGTGCTTCTTTGGTTTAGTTCAGACCTTTTTGAAATGATAGGTGTCTTTTCTGTAGGAGCATAAAGTTGGTGGCCATTCTTTGGACTATCTTCTGTTCAAGAAATGTATTTTGCTTTTTGACTGCTTAGACCATGTCTTCGTCTTGCTTTGTTCATTGTTCTTCCCATTCTTCATTTTATTTTGCTCCTAGGTTACTTTAAATCGGCCATGTCTATTTTCTTCCTAGATAGTGGATCGCTGGAGGTTGTAGTGTTAACTGATTGCAAATATTCCTTTTTTTTAGTTGGTCACTAACATTGAGTTTGGGATTCCATACATAATAAGTCTGTGCTAAGGCTATTATTTATTTTTTTGTTGAAGGTCATCTTTCAATCTTTCTCAAATTTATGTGGTTATGTTGAACGTGTTGCATATGCCACAAAAAGGACTATTGATTTTGGGCAGCCAACTTCACTCTCTCATCCTGAGGTACTGGTTTAAATATGTTCCAGCACTTTTTTCCTTTCTTGTTGCTCTTTGAGACCTGCAGATATCTCTTATCTAGACACAATTTGCCCACCTGCACGTGAACTATTTGCTGTCTGATCGCTAGAATGTTCCTGTCATCACTTTACTGTTTTAAAGTTGAGAAGTCGTAATGTCAATGTTATCTCATGCACAAGAACTGTCCTATTGTCTATAAATTTGAGTAGCATGAAATGAATGGATTTCTTGAGAAGTAAAACAGATATTTTCGATATTGCATGTTCAAGATAAGAAAATAACAGTACTTAGTTATGCTATGTGGTTTTCATGAACCTTGTTATTGCTTTTCTGTTCCCTTATGAACCTTTAAAATGCATCTGTCCTAGACTCTCATACTAAGATGAACTAAGAAAATCTTTCTGTATAATTGTCAGTAATTTCTCTGTCATCTTGCCTTAAACTTGGTAAGCCAGAAGTTTAGGGCAGCTTTAATTAATGTTGAGTCACACTTCATGAACATTTATCATTAATGCAAAATAATATGGAAAATAAATGCTGAAGAACAAGAAAGCAGAAGATGAAGGAAGAAGATAAACGAGAGTGGGCACTATGTGACTGGTCTTCTTTTGACATTTCCTTTCTTGTGAATCATGTGAATAAGTGCATGGCCTCTTATTTAAGTGAATTGTGCAAAGCATCTATTCATTAGGGCATAATTACATGTATTATTAAATTTTTTGATGTGATACAAGATTTGTAGAGTTACACATGCACAATTCATTTTCCAATTTGTTATGATAACAATATGGTCCATTGTATGCAATGTTACACATATATTATTCACCATCAACATGAAACTACTTGGTACTTTTATTTTGGGAGACATTTCAATTCGTCATGATTGTATGGTATCATAAGATTAACTGCAGGCCACATTGTGTTGAATTTCTAATCTGGTACATGGATAGGGCACTAAGGATAGTGGTGCCATGGCTTCCTGCATTGAATGTGAAGGATCCTAGTGAATGAATGAAACTTATTTAGGACATTAGAGATTATAGTGAAGTAGATTGTAACACCTAGAATAGCATTGGCTTATCGGCTCCTCAATCCGGTACAACTTTTTCTCTAAGGAATTTCTCTATCATGATATGGTAGTGTTTCTATACAGTTAGTTTGTTTGCAAAATAAGGGATACTGGACCAAAACTGTAAGGAAGTTATCATGTAAAATTGTTTGAAAATATAAGCAACTTTGATCTCGCTTTTCATAAGATATAACCTAATATCCTAGGAGACTCATGGGTATACCGATTGACACCAAGAAAGAGGGAGGAGGAGAAGCCGAGGAGGCGAAGGAGGAAGCAATGATTGGGTGGGGTTTTTATTTTGGGGTGGGGATGAGGGGGTAGGAGTGGTTGAGGTAGTAGGGAGAGAGCAAGAGGTTATTAAAGAAAATGGAAAAAATCTATAAGAAAATAATGATACTCCCAATTTTAGCTATTAAAATGGGGCAAAAAGCTGGATTTGGTGCCTGGTAACCCTACCTTTGGGGATCAAAATGGGCAAGACTACTTGGTCCATGGCCCTTTTTCTACTCAAATGGTTAATAAATAGTTCGCATGAATTGGCTCGACCAATTCTTTAAACTACCTTGCTTGATATTAATACTAAGATTAGAAAGAATATTATATAGATTTCCTACGGTACCCACTATTGAACACTCTGATTAGTTCCGCGTCGAAAGTGAGCAAGATTAAGATTGGCTTATAAGAGTCTGATGAGTGTACTACTATTAACTTCAGCATAAGCATTTGAACAGTAATTTAGGTCAAACGAAATTGACAAGCCAATTAGCCCATCAGGCCTAAATCGTGACATTTGGTATCAGAGCTGACTTAGTATTTGGGTATGGTGAAGGGGCTTGAGTAGGAAAGAGCTATGTTGGGCTGAAATACTCTTGGATGGAGTCAGAGGACTCATCACGGGCTA
Source organism: Musa troglodytarum (assembly GCA_023547065.1). Lineage (NCBI taxonomy): Eukaryota > Viridiplantae > Streptophyta > Magnoliopsida > Zingiberales > Musaceae > Musa > Musa troglodytarum. Next base: position 6,894,671 of record CP097502.1, on the reverse strand, counting down.
TGTTGGGCCCGTATACATCATACTAGGATTTGATTTGGGCTATGTTGGGCCTTGATGAGGACATCAAGCCCTTGAGTGGGGGAAATTGTAACACTCTGATTAGTCCTACATCAAAAGTGGACAAGATTAAGATTGACTTATAGTATAAGATTAACTTATACTATAAGGGTCTGATGAGCATTATATTATCAATTTCAACTTAAGTATTTTGACCAGTGGTTTAGGTCAAACGAAGTTGACAGGCTAGTTAGCCTATTAGGCCCGGATCATGACACACTACCTAGTATACGATATGGTGTCTGGAACAAGTATGCTGAAGGTATTCATTATTCTGATCTTTTTTCCAGTTAAAGCATACTCTTGGAAATATGCATCCCATTTGACTCATTCTTCACCAATATTCCCCATAATCTCTTGTCCTGTGATGCATAGTATGGTGGAAAAAGGAACTATAATGATTATATGATCTCTTGTTGCAACTAATGGATAGTAACGTTGAAATCAAACTAGGAACATGAAAGGTGAAGTATGGAGTAAGGTTAGTAAGATTGGTGTGCCAATTCCAACAAGATTACTGATAGAATCATCAATCTGAAATATCCTTTCCTTTTCTGGCACAAACTAAAGTATATATAGTTGCTTGGACTACCACTTATGTGCCTTTGGTTAAAGGAATTAGTCACATAAGCTTACAGTGAGATGCTTGGTCAAGTGGAATCTTTTGCTTTTATTATCCTTCTTTTATAGTTGTCACTGGCTTTTTCATGTCATATGCAGTCGCTAACTCTTGCCTTTTTAATTAATGCCATTTAGGCTCACTTGGAACTTTTATTTACTTGTTCTTCAGCATTATAACTATTACCTTTTACTCTTTTTTCTTTTGGAATATGCTCCTCATAACGTACCAAGATCAATGGCTAAAACATCTTTTGTTCCTTTTCCTTGGTATCTCAGACATTTGAGAAAGCTAATTTTCGTTGTAGGTTCTGTTAATATTCTTTATAATATTACACATTTTGACTTGTTACTCTTCTCTTTCATAGTTAGTAGGTGAAGATGAGATTACACCTGGGATAGCAACTGATGAGTATATTTCAAGAAGGAAAAGGCTTCTGGAGTTGCTCCCTGAAAAGAGCTTGGCTATCATTGCTTCTGCCCCTGTGAAAATGATGACAGATGTTGTGCCCTACCCGTTTAGACAAGATGCTGATTTTCTTTATATTACAGGTTGCTTGCAACCTGGTGGTATAGCAGTTCTAAGCGAAGAGTGTGGCCTTTGTATGTTTATGCCAGATCCAGATCCTCACGTAAGCCCCCAGCCTTCATCTCATGTATCACTTATTCCAATTTATGGAGTATCTGAACCAGTGATGTCTAAGCTTAATTTTATTGGAGTATTTGCAAAAATTCTTGGCTTGGTTTTACAATACAAGATTTTTCTTGGTGATATTTGTTACATTTAATCATGATCACAACCCTGTATGTGGATAACATTGCATTTTTGTAATAGCCCAAGAAGTAACTCGTTACAGACATCATGGCCACCACATCACCAAAGTTGTGTCAGATTGTGATGCATACAACTCATTCTTTTATGTTCTTTTTTTGCTAATCTATTTTTATCAGTAGGCTGGGAGGTCCAGGACATTGGTAATCGGGTGAAGTCAGTTTCCCTCTTGTTTCTGCTCCCTTTGTTATTTTCCTGTGCAAAATTGCTTATGCAGTAAATGAAGTGATGTTCCGCATATAACATTCAGTTATATAGTTAGTTGATGTTCAATCAACATGAAATCATATGTTTGGTATATGTATTTTATCTTTCTTCTATCAGCTCACAAAAATTATTATGTCTGCTTGGTGCTATTCTCATGCTTTTCACTTGAGTTTTTGTTTCCACTTAAGATTAAGTGCAATTTGTTTTCCATAAAATTTATGGAAAAGATGAATTATGATCTGTCTTGTTTTCTTTCTGAAATTTTTTTATTTTTCTTTTGTAATGTCTTCTTAGAGAAACGACAACATGAACATCACTTAGTACTTGAGTACCTTAGTTCTGATATTTGATGAATCAAGTCCAGGATTGTTGAATATTCTGTCTTCTTGCAGCAAAGTGTTAAATATGTGGATTTTGCAATGCTGGAACTTAGGCTGTTGCATAGTTACTCATGTTCAGGAGATCTGTATTATTAGGGGCATTACTCTGTTGATGTGTTGCTAACAATTACAATCCTATTTTTGTTTGATGTTTCCAGTACTAAGATATGGAATTAAAACATCTGTCTGTTTCTTGCCTTGCACTACCGTGTTTCTACTGGAATTGTATCTTGTACCCATATCTTGTCACCTAGTTATCTGGTTCTACTTCAGTATTGTAGTCTGGACATGAGAAATTGTGTCTATGATATAGACAACTACTTGTCTACGAAAAAATCATTTTATATCTATTCCTCTTTTTCCTACTATCATATGTTTTTCATTGTTTAACAGGATGCAGTTTGGCAAGGTCAAGTTGCTGGAGTGGAAGCAGCCTTGGAATTTTTCAAGGCTGATAAAGCATTTCCACTGAGTGTGATGCACAAGGTTCGTGCTTCAATTTGTGGATGATGTAGATTATAGATTATTGCATTCATGTAATGCCAAACAGTTATGCTAGTTTAGTTTGTATTATTGGAATCTTTCGTGGGTGTTGGATTACTATGTTTACTTGTCTGCATGTTCATTGGCCTGACATACTTCTGAGATTGAAGACCTTAAGTTCTCCAGCTATTGTAGCACCTTGTTCTTCAATTTCCCATGTTCATTATCTATTTAACTGGACTATAGACTCATAACGGTTTTTGCTTAACTAATCAACTTAATTTTACCTCAGGAAAAATAAATTGTGCATCTATGCCTTTGAAAGGTTGTCTTTCAGCATGTATGATGCTCTAAAATATAGTTTACATGTATACTTCCGAATAGGTTTGTAAATGCCAATCAGGCCAGTATGTACCTACCTATATTTACTAATCTGACAAGGTACTGGTTTCAAACCATAAAGCCCAATAAATAATTCTTATTTTATTCAATAATGTCAGGCAGTATAGGTTGGTATACCCCTGGTATATCCGTCTTGTAATTGTTTGATAGGTTTATAAGGTCAATATCGGATGTTGGGCCGATATTGAGATCCTTGCTGGCTTGCTCTTGAAATCTTTGTACTTCCTTTCTTTGTGCTTATACTTATTGGGACACTCTACTAAGATGAGTTTGTCCTGTAGGAGATTGGAGTCTTTGGAACAATTTACTATTGCATTTTTTATGAGTTTCTTTGGTTAAAGTTGTTGCACCTTCTCCAAATCTCTTTGGAAATGCTTTGTCTCTAACAGGCTTAATTCTCCATAAAGAAATGTAACTTTCTTATATATATATATATATATATATATATATGCAAAGAAAACATTTATTATATATGTGCTAATGGTTACCTGTTAACAACCATGTGGGTATGTTTGGCCTTTTTCTATATATAAGTTCAGATCCTTCCTCAAATGATGAGACAAGCATCGAGATTGTTTCACAATGTAAAGACAGCATCACCATCTTATACAGAGATGGAGCCCTTTTATAAGGCATCTTTCAACAACAAAGTTAAAGATCTTTCAACCTATACTCATGAATTACAGTGGATAAAGTCTGCGTCTGAACTCAAGTTGATGAGGACTTCTGCATCAATTGCGTGTCAGGTGTTTGTTTTCTTCTCCCAAATTCATCTTTAATCAGCTTATGACTGAGATATTAACCTAGCAAAGTTTCTTCTTCTTTTTCTCTTTTCCTAAATTTATCTTAGTTTTGTAATCAATTAGTTCAGTAAGGTTACTTGCATTTTCCATTTGACATATTTTGAGTGATGACAAGATTGAGTTGTTTTCTTCATATCTTATGATGCATTAATAGCAAGGATTTGTAATTGCAACATGGCATGTGCTTGCCAAGTGTCCAGAGTCACATGGGCACTGGATCATCGCTGCAATATGCCTAGTGCCTGTATGCTACTCCATGGCACAGGAGATGCCCATGTGTCAGTTTTGTGACAGTTTGAAATATGCTTTTTATTGATTAATTCTTTCTCTAATTATATATGTTTGTATGAATTATCTAAGTAGTTTACCAGGGTCTGCAATTTCGTATATTGGTACTGTATTGGTATTACCTGTACGTAATAAGTTTCGGAAACATACTGAAAAAAAAACTGCTCGATACAGCGCATGTACCATCCTGTACGAGGTGGTACATGTTCGGTATTGTGCATTTTGGTGGTACAAGCCCTGTATCAGGTTGATTTACTTTGGTTCATGTACCAGTATGTTGTCGGTTGCGTAAATTCTGTCTATACCATATTATACCGGGGTTGTATTCCAAACCTTGAGTTTTATGAACTGTGGTGATTATTTCTACCTTTCTATTTGGAAAATAGAAGTAATGCTTTCACATCTATATCAGATCAAGCATGATAACATGCTTCTATGAACAAAGTTGCATAAGAATTAGAAATTGTTTAGTGAATGACACTGAGAACGCTGGCCTAATACAAAACAATATTTTTTTGGGTAATATGACAATGCTTGTCTTTCATTGAGAAAGTTTTGGAGCACCAATACTCCTGATTGCTTTGAAATGTCTTACATACAATATCAAGAAAAGAAACCAAGGTGGGGCCAAGCTCATAATATAGATGTATATGGATTAGAATATATATTATAAAAATAAAATACAATATATTGTTTTTTTTTTAAATGTCACTCAGAAATTACTAATGTTCTTTTGACAATTTTAGGAGTAGAGCTAACAAAAACAAGGAGAAACATTTTATTATTTGACTGTAACTTCTGAGAAGTGCTCCCATGTAACATTCTGCTTGACCATTGTGTTACTTTTCAGTAGATGTTGTCTTATCACAATTTTTACAAAATCTTATTTGGAAAATGAGATTTTATTTGAATTATAACCCTCTTTTGCTCTAAAAATTTACAGACATAATTTTCTTATTTATGTTACAACAAGAAGTCATATACTAGCCCAAACATGTGATCACACTAAATATATTTGTGCCAATTAAAGCAAACTTTATACAGTGGATTTTGGGACAACCACTTCTAAGTCGAATTTGTCCATAACTTGTTGACTGATGCAGCACTTAATTGTTTTCTTTATTATTTTTCTTTGCTTTATATGTTTTTGTTTAATTCTAACTACAGCTAGGCAGTTTGTTTCAATCTTGAGAACCTTGTCTTGTTCTTTTCTTTAGCGCTTATGTGGAACTTCTGTTAGGAACATCGTCAAGTTTGGTTCATTTGTCTCTTTGCATATGTGACAACACATGGAATTCAAAATCTATTTGAATGTAGAGGTAAATAGGTGAATTTTTAAGCTGTCATACTCTTCCATATATTCTGATGGACTAAGCTTATTTGTATCTACATGTACATAGAAGTATAGTTGCAGCAGTGGTTTGTCTTAGCATTCACTTTGTGTTACAACTCACCAATGATGCTATATGTGAGAGTCAGGCATCTTTTATATGTCACTGAGAAATGAAAAAGTTTAAAAAAAATATCATTTTCTTATATCAAACCTGCCAGACTCTGGTGTTGTTATTACACTCTACCTTCTATCTGAACAATAAGTGAGGAATACCTGAGCCCAGTGACTTGGATCAAGCATTGACGTTCTCTTTTGCCTCCATAAGTTTCTTGTACAATTATTTTATTCAAAAGTTATTTAAAGCATAGCTTTTGAAATTTACATCTATTCTCTTTATGAGTAAAATAATTACATTGCTGTCATTTAAATGCCATTCCCAGTATCAGTTGTAGCATAATCCAGTCTCTGGTTGTTTCTAGATGTGAATGACTACTGTTTTCCCTTTTCTATTAGCCATTTCAGAATACATGTATTATAGAATGTTATTATGGTTGTAATAGTTGAATCCTTATCTCATGACTACTAAGATTGCAGATTGGTCTCCTTGACATTTAATGTTAATATCAAAGCAAATCACCAATGACTGATCAGCATTAATCTTTTCCTGTTTGGCTAGTCTTTGTTGCAAACCATGTTGCTTTCAAGAATATTTCCAGAAGAGAGCAAGTTGTCGGCTAAGGTTGAATATGAGTGCAAGATGAGAGGTGCTCAAAGAATGGCGTAAGCTTTCTTGTTGTATAATTGCCTTAGTTCCTACCATGCATTCAACATTAGTTTTAGTGATTCTTTAAGGAATAAAACCCAAAGAACTATTTAGGCGATGAGGTTAATTCTGATTGTTTTGTTGCAATGGTTGTTACTTTCATTTAAGCCCCTTAACATATGCACTTTTTCTCTTGAAATTATCCTTTTCTGTGTTTTGCTCAACAAACATTCATTATCCTGGCTCTTATTATTGAAAATTTGTCTTGTCCATAACTTTAACTAGTTTCTTTTTTGTGGAGTCGACTTTTTAAAAATATCAGCTATAGGTGAATCATAGATAAAAATTATTGTAAAATGATTGTATTCTTGGCAAGTGAGGAACTATTGCTATAAAGTATATATTCTTGTTAGCTAGGAACTACTGTAGGTTTAATCATTTTCATTATAAATGGAGGTATGCAAAATTACAAATCGAAGTTTGACTTGTTAAGCTGTTACCGATGTATAAAAAGACTCACAAAGTGAACTTGGAGCTAGTCTGGTGAGTTTCTTTATTGTGGAAATAGTCAACACATGAATTAGACAAGATCACATCTATCTAAGCGTGAATTCTATTGTTGTGGGATCGCTGCATTGCTAAGGAAGAAATCCAGAGGGTCACTAGTAACTGGTTCATCTATCTATCTTATAAAATATAGCTCATTAATATTAAAAAAGAAAATAAAAACACAGACACATGGACAATGTAACAAGGACCTCTGGGAGCTCAATTTAAAATATCTTAGTAAATGGGCAGTAGAAACTGAATTCAAGAAGAAAAGGTGAAAGACTACATTGCAGTGTCAATGTTAGGATGAAGCTTAAGTTTTATGAATGATTGAATATTTGTGTCAAAATTATTTGGGATTCTAACTCAGTTACGATGTGACCCAACTACAAATTTAAAATTGACAAATTGAAAAGGTGGTACTAAAGGTTTTATAAGATCGCTATGAGATAAATTCATCAAACAGTATTTGGAATGAGGAGTTTTAGAACATTATTCTCAGTTGGATTCTGCTTAGATAAAACAAATAGAATCATAGTTGTATCAGATTATTTGGTCCCAAGTGGTTTTCAAGTGTACCATCATTAAAGCATGAAACACTAGAAACTGAATTTATGCTTCTTTTTTCATATTAATTTTCGAATCTGTTTAAATGCAAACATTTAAAAGTTTAATGGTAGATTTAGACCTTTTACTCTGACAGACCTTTGACTTCTTACTGCATAGTTTGAGCTTTGCATGATACTGGCAACTTTGTTGTTGTATATAATTGGTTTTCACTATTCCATAGTATGTTGTTCCATTTTCTTGAACATAACATTCTTAATTGTATTTGTTCTCTTTGAAAATCTTGACTTGACTTTTAGGTTCAATCCTGTGGTTGGTGGGGGTGTCAATGGTAGCATTATACACTATTCACGAAATGATCAGAAAGTAAGAACATTTCATGTCATCTCATTGACTGAAGATCCCATATATATATATATATATATATATATATATATATATATATATATATGGTAGAACACTTGATTATAATGGCTGTAGCTTGACAGATTAGAGCTGGAGATCTTGTATTAATGGATGTTGGTTGTGAGTTTCATGGTTACTTAAGTGACTTAACCCGCACATGGCCTCCTTGTGGTAGCTTTAGCCCTGCTCAGGTAATTGTCGCACATGTCCTTTCATCTTTTTTCAGTTATTCTTTTGATCATTTATTCCTGTTTGTCTGTAGCTTTTTAATTTCCTTTTAAGTGATTCTGTGAGTGCCTTATCACTGAATCTTAGGTGAATTAGAAGAATTGAATTCAAAAGTAAGATAGTAGTTTCTTTTCTCTTTGAAGCCTATAGCAATCTAGTAGGTCTCATCCTGGATGGTTAAATTTAAGCATCAAGTTCAACCTGTGAGGTTTTAGTTCATATCTGCTAATTAGACTTCTAGATATTTGAGAAAATCCCATCTATTTTCTAAGTTTTGCTTTGGTTAATTATTCATCATCATTTTTGAAGAGTAGACGTCAATTTTGATGATGGCCATAAAAAAATCTATCAATGTGGCATATATGTTTTTCTTGATTCTGGGTTGATCTCTGTAATCAATCTGATGTTGGTTACTCATTTAACTGGTATGATTTTTCTTAGGCCCACTTATCACACCATGATATAAGTCCCAGTTAAAAAATTGCTTAACTTTGACAAAACCTAACTGTTAGTCTATTATGTTGTATAAGCTAATAGACTCTGATCATTGTTGAATATTTTGAACTTATCTGAAGGACGTTGAATGCTGGTTGTGCTGGGTCACTTTTGCTTGTGTATACATTTATTACCTACACTAGCTACACAAGTCTGCTTTTTCTTCATTACATCTGAGTGCTTCACATTGCTTAGGAAAAGACATGAAAATGGTAAAATAAGGCTTTTCTTGGGCTTTGCATCACACCTTGAAGAAATTTATTTGTCATACATGGAACTGATTTTTATATATAGAACTACTTACATCTTTTAACTTTATAGTAAGGTATCATTGTGCTTTGAGCCACTTGCATGAGCATGTTGATTTCTCAATAAGGTGAGAGATTCTACACATCATTTGTAAGAAACTGAAAATGTGCCAGTCTTCACATATCAAAGCCTCCTAAGAGTTTGCATGCAATCTTGCTTAATCATGAAAGTCTACAAAATTTGTAATCCAGATTTGTTGCTTATCACTACATAGATTGTTCACTTCATTGTGTTTGTCACTCTGTTTAGTCATTAAGCCTGTAAATCATGCTTTGGATGATGAGAGACCAAGAATTTCATGACATGGTACAATACCAGTTCTTAGGCAGACCTGTTTGTCTTGGTCTGCTAATTTTCCTGTGGTACAGGCCTATTATTACGAGTATAAACCAATCACATAAGCACAGGTGGGCCTACACACAGTTGACATGGCATCAGATCGCTTGTCAAGTCTGTAAACTCAGTACTCTGATAGGTGAACACCAGGGCCTGAGTGACCCATAAGAAAGCTTGGGTATCAGTAATAAAGTTTGGGGAAACTTTTGCCATGACAAGCGAAATGTCATTGTATTGTAGTGTAGGACTGTGGAGCTGCCAAAATGTGGATCCAAATTTGCTCAGGTGCAAGGTTGTGGTTCTGTGACAGCTGAGGAATGTTCATGTACCAGCAATAAATTTTATGATTCTGAAGTAATCTTGCTTGTGTACCATAATTATGCTTTTCTACTTGCTGTTCTAGCATTATCGTGTCTCCCCTCTAAATTGCAGTACTAAGCAGTGGCTATTTTGACATATCCTGATTTCAGAGATTCATAAATCATCTTTTGGGCTTGTATATTGTGTTTTCTGAAATTTCCCATGAATCCAGACATACAGAATTCTTTACAGCATTCTTTGTAAAACATCTCAATCGGGAAATTGCAATGTGCTGAGTAATCTACCACCTATGAGAAAGTCACTGATGTTTTCTCTATTCATTTTTAGAATATACTCATGTATGCTGCTCTTGCTGTCTCAGATTAATTTGACAGTTAACATGTATAATACTTCTTAAATCAGTTTTTGGATTGACCAGGAAATATTGTATAGTCTAATTCTGGAGACAAATAAGGAATGCTTGAAGCTATGCAGACCAGGCATCAGCCTTCAGCAAATTCATAATTATTCGGTATGATTCATAACCCTAAACACTTGATTTAACTTTCTCTCTATGTTCTTTTTCAAGCACTGAGGACTCATAAGACGGATTATTAAAGGTTGACTACCAGTTTTAAAACATTGTTGAATCATTAATGGCCCTTGCAATTTAAAGTGCTTTATAACTGATCCCTTGTTTGGTGGTAGAATAGCTGACTTTAACATTGTCTATAAATGCTAGATCAACTAAGTTTTGGCTACTTTAAAATATTTATGTTTTTGTGATTATTATTGTAGCTTATAGTTATTTTATCTTCCTGTTTTCTTTGCACAATTTCTTATTAAACTTTGTCTTGTATTTCTGTCCCCTCTGTAGATATCTAAGGAAATTGAAGTTGAAGTCTTATGTTCTCAGACATTTGTTATTTGCTGCAATTTGTTCTAGAGATCAGTCTATCTTATATCATCAGAAATTGTTGACAGTTTGCATCTCAATAATCATTTTCTGCCTCTTAATGAACTATAATCTCAGGATGTAGAATTATCTTGGGGTAATATTTGTAAAGACAAGCTGAAACTAACCTGGGTATATATGCAATTTAAGTGGAAGCCCAAGTCAAAGTTGGATTTACGAAAGAATCAACAGAATTGTAGGACTTGGTGTAAATTTGATGCCGCCCTCAAGCTACAAATTACCTGTCCAAGGAAACTTGAAACGTTTTGTCACTTGGACATACTATTTGTTCTAGACTTGGTAAATCAACATTAATCATAACACTTTGTTCTTTTTGTTTTTGTATTTATCAGTATTACTAATTGATCATTAGCCAGCATCTGTTTCACTTGATTTAGGGATGTCTGCAACTGCTTTATTTTACACAAGACATGATGCTGCATATTGACGTGATTAATGCACACTTAGCATCGGAGGGTACATTGGTTGCTTGTATCTGCCAGAAATTGTGTTTTGTGGCTTATATAGTAGGTCTTGTTTTGTCTAACACTGTTGTATTAACTTCTCAATGCTGCATGAGTTGTAGGTTAAAATGCTTAGGAGAGGACTCAAGGACATTGGTGTTCTGAATGATGAAGCCAGTTACTTATACCATCAGCTAAATCCAACATCAATAGGTCCTATCCATATGATATTCTTTCGTGCCTCCCGATTGCTTTTTTTTCCAACTAATGTTATATTGCTACACATGAAGTGAGCAAAACTAAAATGGTTTACATAGTGATTTCATAGCAATCTTTTAATCAAATAGAGCAGATAAGCTTCGCTCATCCTTTCAAACAGGTTTCATCAATTGTTTTTAATGTTCATAAGCATCAAGTGATTATGATTGTTCTCTCATTTATGTGCCAGGTCATTATTTAGGAATGGATATTCACGATTGTGCCATGATTAATAATGACCGTCCTCTGGAGCCTGGTGTTGTAAGTCATAGTCTTAAAATCATCATTTCTGTTTTCTTTTCACTGGTTTGTTCAAAATTAGTTTTGCTTAAAAACACGTATTGTCATGAATATTTTTGCTCAGAAGGAGAAAATAGTTTATTTCATATTGTGTTGGCCAAAGATACAATAAAGAAACATCTCTTCTTCCTGTCGTGAAAAAGTCGTCCGCCTAAAACATTGTCTCATATCCCTTACAGAGGGATGGTCTTCTTCTAAAAAAGGAGTCACTTTTGTCGGTCTCTTGAATGGCAGAATACTGCTAGCAAACCATTGTTTTGAAAAAGTTACTTTGATTTGAAAAGGTTAGTTTAAAATTTTAGTTCATGCCTTGATATTTCAATGATTTATATATATCATTGTCATTTTCCCAAACCATCGGCCTTTGCAAGTGTTAAGTTTGCAAATGAGCGGTTGTCCACTTGAAATTAGATGTCATCCTAAACAAGATATAGGTATCAGTCTAATGGTCCTTTTCCTAATTTTTTCGCTTGTTTCCTTGATTGTGCAAAGCCCTAAACTGCTGCATTTTAAATGAGTTTGCAACTTGGCAGGTGATCACAATTGAGCCTGGAGTGTATATCCCTTCATCTTATGATGGACCAGAGAGGTTTGATCTGAAGTAAACTTAGTGCATGGTTTCCTTGGAGATGATAATGATCCTCTTTCCAGGTATGAAGCATAGTCTTTTGATTGGATATGCACAGGTACGGGGGCGTCGGAATAAGGATTGAAGATGAAGTCCTCATTACGGAAACTGGCCACGAGGTAACTCTGATCACGCATGTTTCCAGTTCACTTTGTGGAATCATTCATGTTAATACTCACGCACGTCTCTTTGGAGCACAGGTGCTCACTGGATCAATGCCAAAAGAGATTCAACATATTAAGTCTTTGCTGAACTATACACACAGTGAAGCTTCGGAAGCCTCTGACTTGAGAACGGCATTCAACTGAGGCGATGCGGAAGAGATCCCAATTACCAAAGATCGATTACATGGCATTGAAAACATTCCTTTTATTTATTCAAAAACGGATGGAAGCAGCTGCGATGGCATTTTGTACGCTATTCAGATCATTTTTTTTTATTTATTCAACATAATGTTCCTTTCACTTAACGTGTAAACTGAGTTTAACATAATGTGGTCATTTTTTATTCTCCTTTTTTATTCACCAATCATCTTAAGAGAGCTTCCATAGAAAATATAGATCATATACCTGTTGCCTCTTCACGTGTTGTTGGCATCCCATCTGCAGGAAGTGATGCTGAACAAGTGTTTTACATGATTCTGTAACAACGAGACCAAAGTAAAATTGGAAACTATCACATATTTTGGCATCACTTTTTTTTTTTTTTGAGCAATTCAATAGCGCCCGGCTAACTAAGAGGGTTTTTAATATATAGCCATGACACAACTCCTGTTTGTAAGCTTATTTGGCCGCACTCTGTATGTACGTAACCTTTCCTGCTGCTGCTGCTGCTGCTGCTGCTGCTGCTTGCCTTCACCACTGCTTCTTGCCTTTCTTCTTTTTCTTGAAGCTGCCCTTGGAGCAGCTGCCATTTCCGGGAGAGGGGCTCTCGTTGGTTTCAAACATGCCCGACTGCATTGCATTCTGCAACCACTCGAAGAATTCATCCTCGGTGATGGCCTCTTCGTTGTTGCTTGTGGGCCCACCTCCTCTTGGGGCCGAACTGGATCCCTTGGAGCTAGTTTGCTTTGTTACACTGGTGTTCACATGAAAGCTTGGCTTGTGGGTGTTGGCAGGGCATTTCATTCCCTGAAACAGCATGAGCAGAGTTGTACAGAATGGTACAACGAACCAATGGCAGTCTCTGAATCAATTATCAACAATCTCACCTGACAGATGAACCACTCCGTGACCTCATAAACCTTGCTTTTTGCGCATACGTACACTCTTGGTGGATCCACCTGCACCAGTCCACATCAATCTAATACGGCAATCAATTATCAAACGTAATATGGGAATGATATTAAATTTTTACCGTATTATGTTTTCAACTTTAGAGGACAAGATATCTAAAAAGATTGAAGTACCTTCTGCAGCATTCCAAACAAAAGCGGCTGGAAAGACTGTTCAACCCACCCATCACCGTCTTTACCTTGGTGGAATTCTTTGCAATCCTATCAATGGAGAGGCACAGGAGATATCAAAAAACTATGTTTATCTCTTTTCAACAATGCAACAGGACAAACGTGCAACCTGACACCATCTTGCTTGGGATTTGGATCTATCTGTGCAAATCCAGACATGGAAATCACTGCATTTCTTGCATGCTATTCTTCTTGATTCTCCATGTGGGCCTTCATATTCAGCTTCAGAATGACTAAATCCTGGTCTAAAAATGCCCTGTCCCCCCTTCTGAAGAAAGAATGTTCATAAATATCCTAGAAATATGGACCAGAGGGACTAATAGTTTTAATGGTTTGGAACACCAAACGATAAAAAGCTTAGACAAAAAATAATAATACTAATAATAATAAATTTTCTACATCAACTGTGCATGCTGTTCAAAAGATGTCTTCATCTTAAGCCTCTTTTCAGAGACAACCCAAAGTTAAAAATGGATTTGCCTGAAAGCTACTTGGCAAGATACACCAAGGAGCAATCCTTTAGATTTCCTTGAGAATTGGAATAATCTAAATTCTTAAAAGTAATGGGAGATATCATAAGCCTTTTGTACGGTACAAATTTCATTCAAAGGCACAAAAGAAGATAAATATTAAAAGAAAAATAAGAAAAAGAACATATAACAAAAGCAAGCAAATGAAAGTACAGAAATCACAGTAAAAAAAACACAGCCAAAATTTTCACTTGTCCAATGAGTAATCTAAGTCCTCAGAGCGGGTTTCAGTTTCAGGTCTGTATTGAGCAGGTTTCAGTTCCCTCTGAAGTGACATAGAAGTTAAAGCTCAAAAACAGATTGGTTCAACCAGAAACATAAATCAAACAGGTGCCTAGTCAACTTTCAACTGGTTAAGTTGAACAAGAGGAAGGTGTGTACCCTCGCTCATTTTGTCATCCTTCTACCCCATTTTCTCAATCGTAAGTTCTTCCTACAACCAACAGCACAAATCCTCTCCATCACCTTAGTTTTTTCCTCTCATATTTCTTTATGCATCCAACACTGTGCATCAATCAAAGACACATTACTGATGTGGATTGTGAATTCCATTTTACAAAAGCAAAATGAACAGAGAGTAAATATGAAACACCATAACATTCCTTTACACTCTTGGATACGTGCTACAGTTTCCTGAAACTGTTCCTCAAGGTAATTTATTTGTTGCCTTAGATCTACAGTACAGCACTCACAACAAGATATTTACTTACCCTAAAGTAATCTATTTTTTTTATTAACGACATATTTTTCATGAGATAATCTGTATGAAACTAATCCAACCTTTAGCAAAAAATGAGAAGAAGCTTAGGATAATCTCAAGAGGAATTGTTACAAGAAAAAAAAAAAGATCAACTCAAAATGCTGGCATTAGTTGGGGCTGAAGGAAGCATTGGAGTGAATAAGTAACTTCTATGTTATTTGTCAAAAAAGAAAGATGATTGGATGCAGAAACAGAGATGCAGGAAATCTTTGGTCACTTAATGTAGAAAACATGGGGTGGTTGAACTTTACCAATGAGAGGGGCGCATGATGAAGAGATTAACTTTCACATTATTAAAGAGGACTACTCAAATCATCGTAAGATCTTCAGTTTTTAAATGATCTCTGTGCTAAAAACATGCTGATATTGGCATGTACCAGCACAGCATGACATATGACCGACACAGTCAAAATAAGAACTTGTTACTAAGATTAAAATTCATCACATCCGTAAAGATCAAATCTGCAGATAAAACGGACATATCAACAAAAAATAACTCAAATTGCTCCCATCGAGCAAGTCTAGTAAATAACTTGATCAGAAAAAACAATTTGAGAATTGATGAATTCCAGATGTGCTTACAACTTATTGGCATCTCACTAAACACCAGAGAGAAGATAACATCATTTGTTTCTATAAAGAAAATGACTTTAAAAACGTAAATATATATCAGGCATTGTATAAAATAAACAATGAATTAAGTTTCACATACTGTTTTTTGAAATAAACTTCAATACCTTTTTCCATTGAAAAATAAACAGGAATTACCAAAGCACAAAGTTCTCACACCAAAATCCATAAATCGTCTGGGATAATTTACACTAAAACCTGCTAAGATGTTATATTTCAATATAATATGATAGTTGCAGCATTTATTGCAGCAAGTATTTTACTGCAGAATCCAATGCAATCTCTCATGTTCAATTAATTAAAAGAACACATGCCTGGACAAGCATTAAAAAACATAATATACCCAATGTGCTAATGACTAAATTCAGTAAAAAGCAAAAAGATGAAACTAGAAGTACAAAGACAACCTTTTGGGGAGAATTCTGAAACCTTCGAAAATAATTCAATAACTCTTCCCTCCTCAATTCTTCGTCATACGCCTTTCGTTTCAAAGAATCTAACAGAACCTGGTAAGAAAAATAACAATCAAGTGAACGTTCTTTCCACATTGGTTCTTTTTCTGCATAGGGGATTGTTATGAGGATAAGCAAGTTGACAATTGTGACATGAAAAAGGAAAGGGAAATAATCTTCACCTCATATGCATTTTGAAGTTTTTTAAATGCTTCTGCTGCTTTCTCATTGCCCATATTCTTATCTGGATGGACAAGCATTGCCTAGAGCCAAGTTTGTAAATTTGTAGTGTAATTAGAAGCTAATAGAAATATGCAATATGGTATAATTGCTAAGTCATATCTTGGAAGTAAGACCACGGAACCAGACACAAGCACCCAGCAACTAAACACTAAGAGTAGAATGGCAATCACCTTCTTTCTGTACTCCTTCTTGAGGTAAGAGGCATCTACATTCTCATAGCGAGTCAAACCTAGAGCTGAATAGTGATCAGCACAATTCAACAATCGAGCAACTTCATCTTCAGAGCTCAGTTCTGCCTCAGTTCCACTGGTTGAAGGAATGCCTGGGCAACGGTCAGCTGGTGTCTCAGATGAAGACTGAAAAGCATCGTCTCCCATTGAAGAATGAGATTCCCCAAAGAAATGACCCGCTCGACTCCGAGTTTGCCTAGTTGGCTCTGAAGAATCGTTAGATTTGTAATCATTTATGTTATTCTTTATGAAGTGTATAAGAATGTCGCCGGATATGAAAGACACATTGAGTCCAAAAAGCAACCCAAGCCACCCTGCATAGCATCTAGCACAGTACATAGAATATACTGTGGAGATAAGAAGGGCGACTCGTTCATGGCCAAACATAAATGTAACACCTGCATATGAGATGGCATAGTGTAAATAAATATAGTTAGTTGTTGCAACGGTAAAGGGCATATAAACATGAATGTGAGAGAAGCTACTACATAATTACCTGAAAAAAGTGACACAAGCCCTGTTGTCCAAAAGCTGCCATAGAACCATAAAATTCCCAATGCAAGTATGGCCACAACCAAAATTGTGAGTCCAATACCAATGAAAACTATCATTGCAGTAGCAATTACCTGAATCATACAACCAATAAATCAGAAGAACGTTTGAGTTTGCAGGCGATGAAGGAGCATACAATGGATGCTAAGATTTATGAAAATAGCATACACTATCAAATTCTGTACTTCAAGTAGGAAAAGAAAAGGTAGTACAAATCCTAGCTGCTATCTGTTTTATTTTGACAAAAGGTATTGTCTAGCAATATCTAGAGAAAGAAGAAGATACTATTTTAAGTAGGAAGAAGCCACTAAAATAGAGAGGCACCGAAAGTAACATAATCAATGGACAGATAAGAGACAAAAAACATTATTACCAGAAAGACAATATATTTATGCCCTATGAAACACTCAAAGGAACCACACATGCTGTTATTCTTAACAGTGAAAATGTTAATAATCTTCCATAACTCTGATCTTGGTCCTAATTTATTTAATTATGAATGACAACATATGTAACTTTTCAAATGTGTGAACCTGGCCACTTGGATCCATCAATCAGCACTAGGTGCATATGTCTAGTTGTCGCCAAGCCTGTGTATGGGAACTGGTCAAGTGAAACATGCTTGGCTGTGTGGGTGACAAGTACTAAATCAAATGGCACTAGACAGCCATGTGATGTGCACAGCAATCCTTGTGCCCCATGAAAGAAGAGGAAGGCAGCAAATAAAAACAACATAATGTCGAATAGAATGGCAGTCATCAGATTATGCACCAGACACCCAAAAAAGGAGTCAAAAAGGGGAACAGTTAGGACAAACCATGACTACAAGCATTTTCATGAATCCAATCATTGCAGTAATGGAGAGGATGCTGCACCAAATAGTCGTGAGGAAAGATGTAGTTCCCAACCGTAGTAGAGAATCAAGGCCACGAATACTGCAGTCAAACCATACCATGGAAAGCAGAAAAATTAATTTACCAAGATATAATGTCCATGTCAAAATAATAGGATAGGCATGCCCAACTTTAGCACGGGCATAATTACGACTCTTTCGAGTAACTGAATTTATCACTTTCAATCGTGGTTTCTGTCGTTCAAGCCATTCAGAAGCTGCTCCTAGAACATACAAGGCCAAAGACCTTAAGTTCCTAGATGCCACTGCTAGGAAAGCTCCATTGTTATTTCCAATGGGCAGGCCATCAAAAGGGTGGCAGAACTTTCCATCATCCCCTTTTTCTTCAAAAGAATTTGATGAAAGGTTACTTTTTGATGGATCTCGTAGACCGCTTGACCTATCTTCTGATCGCAACAAACTTGGGATTTGATCATCTGGTTTCTCTCTAGTAAGAGCACATCCAGCTCTCTGCCTGTTCCTTTTACCATTTGCCTTGGTTTTGTTTATCTTCCCTACTGGACCCCTTGGCTGACAAAGATTATCAGCATTGTTGGGGTATTCTGTCTCGGTAGTCTTTCCACTCCGCATCTCTGTATTTTCTTTAAATCCATCTGAATCTATGCCTTGTACATCAGCTGTATGACAATTCAGACCATTCCTTTGGTGATTTCCCTTTCGAGCCATGAGAATTATGTTGCCACTACACAATATAGAGGTATGCCAATCTCTTTGGAAGGCCTAAAAGGGCCCTACACATCATGTCATACCCTCATGGAAAGGATAGCACCTTCAAACAAATGACAAAAGCCAGATTAGGAATAACAGAAAGTTGTGTTTGGCGAAGGGTAATAATTGTGAAGTAGATTGGTTTTCATATTATGCAGTTAATTATTGAAAAAAAAGGAAAAAAGTACCAAGCTACTGCACAATGCTAACTACTTGAAAGATAGTAACAAACTGAAAAACCTAAAAGGCAATAGATAGTATCTGAGTTAGCTAGAATACTGGAGCTTGACATACTCCATTTTAGTCCTCACTTCAATTGCATTAGTGTACACTCATATGAAGAACTCACTACTGAATTATTTACCAATTATGCAACCAGATTACAAAAAGTTCTCAAGTTAAATTACATAGTAAAAAGCCTAATAACCACAAACTATTTTCACCAAAGCACTTTTATCCTGAGCTTCTTAACTTATCAACTTTATGTTCAATTTGACTAGAAATAGTGAGACCACTTTACCTGAATAGTTTATACTCTCCTCTATCCTGGCTAGGGAAGCATTGATCAATCAAGAGTGATTCAGGTTCGATTTCCAGACAATACACAGATTTTGGTTACAGAAGAAACACTTGGGCAAATTTTAGCAAAACTTAAAACATTTAATCAAATGAAAACTAAATTCAAAGATTTAAGCTATCGAGAGAGATAAATAATTATGTAAATGCTGATATATCACAACAAGCGATCGCTTAGATGCTCTGCATGTTACTGGCAAACATGTTGTTCCTTCTCATTCGTTTAAGAAAGTATAATAAATAAATGTTGACAACTGATCAAATAATGGCTTATCAGTTATGTCAATAATATTCCTCATTTAATCTGACAGCCCAGATCCAAATGCTTAGAATGGACAACAATCACATGAATATCAAGTAACAAAATGTAAAAGATAAAGATTAAGGAATTTAAATATGTGAGATATGGCATTTAGATACTCAAAATTCACAACAAAACAAAAGATAAAATTAATTGATAATAAGAACTTCAATACTAATTTGTATGAATGCTCCCCAAGCCTCAGGACAATAATAAAATGTATACTTATTAAATATCTTAATTCTGTAAATTAATTCTTTTATAATTAAAAATTACTATCAAAATAATTGCAACATTTTCTATTGCTCATGCAATACACAAAGATACGTAATCCAGAGTTATTAGACTTGAATGCAGCTATAGCATTTGTTGCCTATAATGTTTCTTCAAACTCAAAGCCAAAGCAGTTAAGAACCAATATAATTGCTCATAATGCAATGACATCTGCTGCAAATCCTATTGACACTTTATTAGCATATTGCACGAGCCACAAACTCCAACGACTTGCAAATAATAAAACACAATAATCATATTAGTTACATCATTTGATTATTCTATTTGATGTTTAAAAATTCATTGTGATAGAGCAGAACTGATTGGACACCCTGTTACATCAATCATGTGTTTACTGATTGTATAAATCAAGCAAAATGACGAATCAGTAGCTCGCAATAATTCATTAGCAACCTTGTAGATTTAAACATTAACCAAGGTGATGATTTAGCATAGCACCAACAGTACAACAGAGCAAATCTTTGAACATTAACCAGTAGGAAAGTGTTAGAACCCTTGCGGATTCTAAGCTTGGGGTTGATCTCTATAGGGGATCGGCCTCCTTGGAACTCTATAAAGGTTCCTTCCTCCAAGTTGCTGCTCAAAGGCTGCTAAAAGATTGATCTATTCATGATGAAAAGATGATGAATACATGACTATTTATAGGGCTTCTAAACCCCAACTCCTAATAAGACTCTTACTCAAGACTCCAACTTCTAACCAACTCCTACTAATTAGGACTCCTTCTATAATAGGACTCCTACTTCTAATAAGACTCTTTCTTTAATATGACTTCTTCTCTAGTAGGACTTCTACTTCTAATAAGACTCTTTCTTTAATATGACTTCTTCTCTAGTAGGACTCCTACTTCTAATAAGACTCTTTCTCTAATAGGACTCCTACTTCTAATAGGACTTCTTCTCTAGTAAGGCTCCTACTTCTAATATGACTCTTTCTCTAAAAGGACTCCCTACTTCTAATAAGACATCTTCTCTAAGAAGTAACCTAATCCTTAACCTAGCCGGCCTCTTCACCTCTTTAATAGGGGTCGGCTAGAAAGGATTTACATGAATGCCCTTATCAATGAAACTCAATTAGGACTCTCCTAACTAGAGTCCCAACAGATTAGGACTCTCCTAGCTAGAGTCCTAACAAAAAGTACATCTACCCATGATTTAATTCTATACCCAAAAATGAGGGCAATAGTATGGCTATCATAAAGCCATGGCAATTTCACAATTCCACCTACTAACAATAATCTTGGTGTCCCATGTCAGAAACTAGAGCAGAAGCATCACAAAAGAAAGAAGAATGTTTTTGTTTTCTGTCACACACAAATGTGCAGCTGGAACTTCAACGCTCCTTGAGGTTACATACATAAGTGTGATACGTGAAATATACAGAAATTGATCTTTGAGAAAACATTAAAATCCTTGACTACTATGTAAATGATTAACATGTTAGTTGTCACGTTAGCGCACATGCTCCCGCTGTGTAAAGCATGAGATTCGTTACTGGTTAGTTCCGTGAATGATGCAGTATGAGGAAATTAACATAAAAAATAGTTTAACTATGTTTTCATTTTTCCTGAAAAATTCTGCTCAAGCACAATGGGCATCCAACCATTTACTGCATCTAAACATTCGCCAAAAAATTATTTCCATGAAGATCTTATTTGGCCAGTATATATAGCTAAGCCAATTGTCATCGATTGCACACCAAGCACTACCCATTGACCATGTAACTAAATGCTCCTCGATACAGAGATCACATCTTATTAACTTAAAACTAGGTACCATCTCATTGGCTGTGGATGACCCTCTTAAATCGCCGCACGGTATAACTAAGGGAGAAAGCCTCTTTAGAAGATACCAATTGGCAGATAACCAATCTGACCCAGTATCACCGTTTTGAATCCTACGAACGGCTTCCATTCAGAATGAAATACATGGTTCGACATCAGAAAGGATCAACGGATCCAAATGTACGAAACCCTATTCAAGAAACTACCCACATGAATCAAGATGAACAAAACCCTATCAAGAACCCCGTTCACAGCGCAAACCGGATCAAAAAGGACGAAACCCTAGTCAAGAAACTCGCCACATGGATCGAGATGAACAAAACCCTATTCGAGAACCCCGTGCACAGCTCAAGCCCTATTCAAGAAACTCGCCAGACATCCATCCAGACGAAAGAACATTGGAGACTAAACCTACGCCGTTCCGCAGTCCTCACGCGAAACCCGGTTCAAGAAAGAGGCGAAACGAACCAATTCGACGCAGAAAGCCAAAAACAAGAGCCGAATTTGATCCGGAAAGTTCGAAATCAATCGAAAGCAAGAAGGGTCAGAACAGGATGTAAAGATGATGGAATCTTCACGACAAGCCGACCGACGGCTCCAAAGAAGGGGACGAGAAAGAGAGATTACCTCGCAAAACACGGAGAAGAGGAGATCGGAGAGAAGAATCACGGATTCAGAGAAGAAGGAAGACGGGATTACGGCCAAGGCTTCCCCACTCCTTCGCCCCCTTCACAGCCCTTCGTCGTTACCCCCTCTCGTGGCTTCCACACTAGAGAGAGACGAGAGGCGAGGGGCGACGAATCCACAGTATTAATCGTGTGACCAAGAAGAGGCTGTATATAAAAGACAGCGACGCACGCGTGTCGTGTACGCGCTCAAGTGGGATGACGCCGATCGTTGGATCATGGAGGGGCCACCATTTTTATCCGATTGGACGGGCCGTTCTGTTTCGCGTGTTCTTTATGCGTACGAAAATTTCGTGGATTCATGTGCTACCGTTCTCACACAGCAAATTACTATTTCCGCTTGTCGGTATTACGCCGTCAATATGTATTTCTCAGAAAATAATGGATATATACACGTATTTCCTTTATTGCGTAATTATATATGTATATCAAATGATGTAATAACAAATACTTAGATTAACATGAAAATAAAACAAAATCATTATAAAAAATAAAAATGCTATATTATATATCAAATATGATATAAACATTCGAATTTATAAAATAAAATATATAAAATTAATTAATATAATATGGGGAGTATTATAAATTTAGTTAAAAGTAGGATATAAAAATATAAGTACAAAACAAAAAGGTAGCATGTAAACATGGGAAATAAAGAATATAAGAGTACAACATAATGTAAATACAAAATAATACTGATATTACAGTAAAACATAAAATAATATATATTTGACGACAATATGTAATGTGTGTAAAATAAATCAGTAAAAATATTTTATGTTAATAAATTACATCAATTGCTTCATGTAATGTTCTACAGTAAATCAGGTAAAGGGACTTTATTATTTCAATTCTAAAAGGACATCCAAACAGGTGAAAGGATTTAATCATTTCAATTTCAATTTCAATTACAAATAAGTTTGATTTCGACAACAAATCAAACATCACTGTCAATTATGGTTCTCATGGTGCTCGGATAAAATATATGGATAATGTTAAGAAATATTCATATATAAGAATAAATGAAAAGATAATCAAATTATTATTATTATATTGTTAAGAATCCAAGATTGAGATTAACACTTTAACCCATATCTGTCATGTGGATTGAGCTGGATAAGTTTGTTTTAGTGTCTGTGTGATCTAATATCTTAATATAATATTGAAGTCAAAATTTATAATAAAAAAACAAGTTAAATTTTTTTGGAAAAATAGGGCATATCAAAGTTTGATCTATTTTCCTAATGAAAGAGAGACAATTAAGTGAGGAGATGTCAAAAAGAATATTCATATAATTTTTTAATTGAGTCTGACTCATGATTTAATAATCTAAATTTTTGGATTGAGTTGATATCTAGTTTGATGTGTATGAATCTAACTTATGTGAATCAAATTTAGATTTGCTTGATCTAAAATTGGATTGAATTGATGTTTAATGTCATGTGTAATTATTTCTAACCAATTTGACTCAGACTCAATGCTCTACTTGTCCTCCAGGAAATAATTGCTCACCAACTTTAGTGAGTTTGATAACATGTACAAGAATATTAATTGCACTCTCAGATTATGCAACATATACAGAGAAACAAATATATTTAGCCTCAGCTACATGTTGGTGTGTGAAATCACTAGGCTGGCATCTTGGCCTACGTGGTTCAAAGGAAGCCAGCCAGCACACATGCTTTTGCCGAACTGATGCGGCCATCGATCCATGTGTCGGCTGTTGCTCGAGTGACGAGGGCCCAAGCTGTGATGGTTTGCCTGGATGTTGCTCGGGTGTCGACGTGTCGAACGTAGATTGGATTGAACTGGTGCATCCAACGTGGACCGGATTGATTGGGCCGGAGTCGATCAACTCGGGCACAGACTAGAACGGTGCCCAAGCTGGTCAGCTTGGGCACGTGATGGACTAGTGCCCGAGCCGATCAACTTGGACATAGATGGATTGGTGCCCAAGTCGATCAACTCGGGCACGTGATAGACTAGTGCCCGAGCCGGTCAACTCAGGCATAGATTGATTGGTGCCTGAGCCGATGGACTCATGCACAAGATGGACTGGTGCCTGAGTCGGTCAACTCAAGCACAAACTGGATTGGTGCCCGAGCTGATCAACTCGGGCACAAACTAGATTGGTACCCGAGTCGATCAACTCAGGCACATACTGGATTGGTACCCGAGCCGATCAACTCAGGCACAGATGGACTAGTGCTCGAGTCAGTCAACTCGAGCACAGACTAGATTGGTGCCCGAGCTGGTCAACTCGGGCATAAACTTGATTAGTGCCCGAGCCGATCAACTTGGGCATAGATGGACTGGTGCCCGAGCTGGTCAACTTGGGCACAAACTGAATTGATGCTCGAGCTGGTTAACTCGGCACAAACTGGATTGGTGCTCGAGCCTGTCAGCTTGGGCATGTGGTGGACTGATGCCTAAGCCGATCAACTTAGGCATAGATGGACTAGTTCCCGAACCGATCAACTCGAGCATGTGATAGACTGGTGCCTGAGTAGGTCAACTCGAGCACAGATGGACTAGTGGCCGGTCAGCTTGGGCACATGATGGACTGGTGCCCGAGTCGGTCAACTCGGGCATGTGATAGATTGATGCCTGAGCTGATTAACTTGGGCACAGATTGACTGGTGCTTGAGCCGGTTGACTCAAGCACAAGATGGGCTGGTGCCTGAGTTGGTCAACTTGAGCACGTGATGGACTGGTGCCCGAGCCGATTAACTTGAGCATAGATTGGCTGGTGCCTGAGCCAATCAACTCGGGCACAAATTGGATTGCTACCTAAGCCAGCCAACTCGGGCATAGACTGGATTGGTGCCCGAGCCGGTCAGCTTGGGCACATTATGGACCGACGCCTGAGCTGGTACTTGGGCATAAGGTGGTCATTTGACTTGGTTGGACTATGTCACGTAGTGTTTTCCTAGCACGCCAGTGGTGGCTTGCCTGGGGAGTCACACTGTGTTCAAGCACTACCACCATTTATTGCCTCGAGAAGTCTAATCATCCCCGGAGCTGACATCGCTGTCGAACCCTTGTTTCGGGAAGCCCGAACGTTGCCTGGCCTTTATTGTTGTTGCCGGTTTTTCCCTCGAGGAGCCTAAATGTCACCTCAAGAAATGAGGCTTAGCCCTTTATAAACTCCTCTTGGGGTGCTGCTGTAGCGTTCAGTCCCTTTCTTCCATTCCTCATCTCGGTCGACTTTCTCGGTCGTCAGGAATGAGGTCATGATATCTTCGTCCTCATCTTTTTTTTCCTATTCCACTAGTCGACCATCCCCTGAGGCTAACGAGTCCACCTCCGAGGGCTCTAAGGTAGAGGTTATCAGCTCGTCTTCGGGTAGTGAGCATCTAGCAGACTCGAGAGCCTTCGTGGCCCTCCAAGTGATGAGATCGTGGCACGACGTGGACTCGGTAGTGACCTAGGGACTCTTAGACCTGATCTAGGATCGTTACAGTATCCTGAAGGAATATGGGCTTCATACCCCTTGTCCTGGCGAACGCCCTTATGACCCATTTCCGAACGGGTTTGGGCTAACTATGGATGCTCTTGAAGCAGGGCTACGGTTTCTACTACATCCGGTTATAGTCGAGTGCCTCCGGTGTTGGGGTATTTCATCATCCCAGATGGCGTCGAACTCATGGTATTATCTGGTGGTCTTTCTCAGCGAGTGCCGAGGAGCAGGGATTGAGCCGACCTTGACACTCTTTCTGGGGTGCTTCTATGCAAGGGTCGAGATGGGTACTATTTGACTACCCGAGGTGGTTTCAGAATTAGGGGCACCCCTTCTAATAATAAGGGATGGAAGAGTCATTACTTCTTCATGAGTTGCAATCGGGGGGTGGGAGTTTTGTGTCAGGTGGACCTCCCACACTATTAACAATGCTCCCCCATTCCTTTCCCATGACGAGACCAAGTGTGTGGAGCGGCTGAGGGGGGGGGCCTCTCCTCCTCTCGGGCAATTAAGAGCATGTCAGAGGAGTGACTGGTTAGAATGGGACTCAGCCTGGCTGCCGCCCCGGGAATGTGAAAGGGCCAAATCCGAGGCTTCCGTCCGTAGGAGTACGCTAACGCGCTCAGAGGGTTCGCCCGAGGAAAGCCGCTCGAAGAAGAAACCTTAGACCAGGACTCGAAAAGTGTCCGAGGGTCAAGTGGCTCGGGAGAAGGTGGCTCGCGGCATGTGCGAATCGGGCGGTGCCTCTCAGGGGGAGGGTTCCGGTAGCATTCGCGACAAGGGGCTCGTTGGGTCGTCTGACGAGGATTTGTTAGGGAGGTCGGTGAGCCAATTGAAGTCGATGCGCAACTTGTGTCATATCCAGGTTCGCTCCGAAGGCAAGCCCTTTCAAGCCCTCAGCATGGCTGACCTTGCTAAGTCTGAGGTGGGGGCGCCCTACAACACCCGGTGGCTAACCCTAAAGGCAGAGAGTCGAATCTGGGCTGACGGGTCGGTGGCCCAAGAGTTCACCCAGTGTTGGCGAAGCAACTATACTGCTCACCTTCCGTAGTATTGATGGATCGAGCGGCCAAGTCCCTCATATGGATAAGGTTTACTATTGCTTATGCTATCTTTTGCTTGCGATTGACTTAACACTTGGTTCTTTTGTATGCAGAACCAATATTATATGATGGCCTTGATCGACCACATTTACGACATAAGGAGGGTGATCGAGAAGTTGGGAGAGATGAACTCCGGCCTCCGAAAGGAGGTCGAGGAGCTAAAGAGTGGGCTAGGTCTGGAGGCCATCGTGGCAGTCGAGAAACGTGCCTTGGATTTGGAGGCCAAGGTCGAGCGATTGAGGGCTAAGTTGGCGGATGGACAGTGCCAGCTAAAAGAGAGCCGAGGGCGAGTCCGGGCATTGGATGATGAACTACTATCCCTATCTCGGGACGTGGAAGCTTCTCGAGCGGTTGCTTGCGTGGCCGAGGTGGCGCTAGAGGAAGAGCACTGGAGGGAGTTGGCAAGAGTGGAGGAGGCTATCGCCGTATACAAGAAATTCCCTGGGTTTGAGCTCGGCTTACAGCGATCGGGGTAGGTGACCTACGAGTTCGGGTATCACAAGTCAATCACATGAGTGATGACACCTGTAACACGCTGCGTCAATCTCTTTGCTTATGATTATTGGTATTTTCTTACATTATCTGGATGTATATTGTGATGTCCTTGAATCTGTGCAATGGGAATTAGATCATGATGAGATCACGATAATGAGACCGATTCACCCTTAAACATAGACTCTAAATAATCCCAGTCATAGGTTACCCGAGATGGACATCGAGATAACCGGACATATTGGTGTGTTGTATACCCATCCATATGATGAAGGTGGTTGGACTTATAGCTACTCATGTGGGAATACTAAGGGTACAGTGCAGGTGCTCATTGGAGAATGAGTTCACCGATTGATCCGCTTACGGAATGCTAGATGGTTATTGATACCTTACGTCAGACAGCGATTCTGTAGTCCTACTAGTATATATGGTCTTTAGACTTGAGACACCAAGGAAGTCCTCTATGAGTACTCCACTCTTTGAAAATTCCAGATCTAGTACAATCGGTTATTGAGAGTGGAAACCAATCTTACGAGGGCTATTAAGTGTCAATAAAAGATCATCCACTCTCAGTATCATGAGAGGAATATCTCATGTGTTCTTGCTCAGGTAAATCTATGGCTAGGGTCATTCGGATTGAGAGAGAAAGAGTTCTTTGGGAGAATCCGATTAGAGCGAGACTAGATTGAAAACCGTATATGCTTCACAGTACCATGCCTGATATATAGTCTCTGGGATATTAGATGAATAAGGGACTATAGGTACATGGTAACTGAGGGCAGATAGGTCCAAATGATTGGATTCCCTTGTATCGTCTGGGAACTGCGGCTTAGTGGCTTAATATGTCTACAATCGATGAGTTGAGTGAGTTATTGTGGAGATAATAATTCACTGAGTCAGAAGGAGTTCTAACACGTATGACTCATGATTAGCTCAATATTGGGCCTAAAGGGTTACACACATATGTAGGTGTTGCGACTCGAGATATCCACCGGAGCCCCTCTCTTATTGAATATCCAATAAGCCCGTGTATTATTGGATCTCATAGATGTGATCTAATAAGAGCTAGATTATTAGGTAGAGACCCATTAATCTAAGAGGCTTGAGTAATTGGATGGAGATCCAATACCCAATAGGGCATGATCCATTAGGGTTTGCAGGGACCTCTATAAACAGGAAGGAACCAAAGGTCCATAGGCTAGGGTCTTCTTGGTAGTCATCTTCTATTCTCCTCTCCCTAGAGAGGAGTATCATTGTAGTCTTTATCGTGTAGATACCGTTAGAGAGGAGGACGTTTGACCTCCTTCATCCTCTCCCATGAATCTATAGGAACTCAGGGATATATGATCTTCCTATGTGTTATCTTTCTTACATGTGCAGTTTTCAGATTTGCGGATTTATTTTTGACACACCGATCTTCACACGATAACGGAACTTTTCATGGAAATCCAGAATGTTTTATTTTTTTGTTCTTCCACTGTGCATGAGATGTCGCCCCTTGGATTTCTCAATAGTTTTAAGGCGAAGTACCTGGACTCGGAGATCGAGCAGGATCCTTTCGTCGACTTGCCCGAGGACCAGAATGTCGAGATGCCAGTGGAGGTGCCCTTTGACGACAGTCCCCTGGACCCTTCGAGGTGATTTTGTACTTCTCTCTTTTTTTGCTTAAGTCAGGGTTGGTCATCGGTCGGGTTGGTGTCGTAGGTGTAATGCCCGACCGAGCATAATGTAATATTTGCCTCGTTTTGAATGAATAGACATGTTTTCTTATCGCAATATCACGTTCAAGGATAGAATTTTTTAAGGTTCGAGATGTTCCATATCCGAGGGAGGGGTTTTCTCTGCATGGTTTCGGGGTGACAGGTTCCTTCTCGGACCACATCGCTGACCTGATCCTTCCCAGTTTGGGGCAAGCTTGCCTCTGGCTCAGGTTGGGTCACTCACCTCGATCTTGCGTAAAACGAGGTCACCCACCCCGACTTGATGCGGGCGGACCTTTCAGTTGTATAGTCGTGTTGTGGCCTTCCTGTATGTCAACATGCGGAGGTACGCCATAGCCCTTCGTTCATCAAGGAGGTCGAGGTTGGCACAGAGCCCTTCTTCCAAGGTGTCTTCCCGGAAGCCTTCGATGCGTGGTGTGGGAAACACCACTTTGGGCAGAAGTACTACTTCGGTTCCATATGCCAAACTGAAAGGTGACTTCTCGGACGCCGTTTTGGGGGTTGTCCAAGATGCCCATAGGATGCTCGGGAGCTCCTCAGTCCAGGTCCCTCGAGCCCCTGTTACCCTTTTCTTGAGATTCTCCAATATTGCTCAGTTGGTGACCTCAGCTAGGCCATTGGTTTGTGGGTGTGTAACTGAACTGAACTTTAGTCGTATCCCGTAGGATTGACAATATGCCTTGAACTTAGTGTTATTGAACTGGGTTTCATTGTCGATGATGATTGTCCTCGGAATCCTAAACCGTGTAATGATATTTTTCCATATGAACCCCTCAACTTGTTTCTCAATGATGGACGCTAGTGGTTTGGCTTCAACCCACTTAGTGAAGTAGTTGACGTCGACTATCGAAAACCTTTGGTGTCCTGGAGCGGGAGGGAAGGGCTCGAGGAGGTTCAGCCCCCATTGGGCGAAGGGCTAGGCTGTGTCGATCGGGGTAAGAGGGACCATCGGCTGGTGGGGTATTCAAGCGTGCTCTTGGCATCGTTGGCATCTATGCACATATGCCAAAACGTCTTGGCACAGGGTTGGCCAATAGTACCCTTGTCGAAAGACTTTGAAAGCCAGGGTGCAGCCGTTAATGTGCTCTCCGTAGATGCCTTCGTGGACCTCGACGAGAACCATTTTCGGCCTCCGATGGCGTGAGGCATTGCAAGAGGGGTTAGGAGAAAGCCCTTTAGTATAACTTTCCATTAACTTCGTAATACCAGGCCTCGGTTCACCTTAGTCGTCATGTCATGGTCGGATCATCGGTAGGGCTCCCTCCCTTTTGTAGTGGAGAATTTCCTCCATCCAATTCGGGGTGACCTCAGTTGTGGCGACATCCAGGGTTGGGAGCATTGGTGCCATGAGGACCTCGGTTCCCCGAAGTGGTTCCCCAGGGGATTGACTGAAGGCTAATCAAGCTAGTACGTCGGCTTGGACATTGTGGGTGCACGGTATCTTTATGATCGTTAGGCTACCAAAACGAGCCATGAGTTGCCTAACCTTGGTGAGGTATCACGCCATGGTTGATTCTCGGGCTTCATAGGTCCTGTTGATGTGGCCCACTACCAATTGCAAGTCGGTGAAGGCCTCCAGGTTCTGCACATGCATTTCAAGGGCGAGGCACAGTCCTAACAGTAATGCTTCATACTCGGCCTCATTGTTGGTGTCTTTGAACTCCAGCCAAAGTGCATGCTCATGAGTTTCTCTGTTCAGGCCTTTGAGGATTAGTCTTGCTCCTGCGCCTCCCGATGTGGCGGACCCATCCACATATAAGGCCCAGGCTCGCTCGTCCGATCCCTGCTCAGCAGAACACCCTTCGAGATTTAGTTAATAAATAAAGTCAACCAATACTTGGGATTTTATCGTTGTTTCGAAAGCATATTGGATGTCGAATTCCCCGAGCTCGACTAACCATTTGAGCATTTGACCCAAAATGTCAAACCTAGAGAGGATCTGGCGTAGGGGTTGGTCGAATATTACTTTTATCGTGTGGGCCTGAAAGTAGGGCCGTAACTTTCGGGCTGTTATTATCAGTGCCAACACCAACTTCTCTATTGGTGGATAACGCTCTTCGGGCCCGACGAGGATATGACTAGTGTAGTAGGTGACCTGCTATGTTGCTTGATCCTCTCACACTAGCACCGAGCTGACCACTTGTTCCGAGACAACTAAGTAGAGACCTAGGATTTCACCCGAGCGGGGCCAAACAAGCCAAGGTAGTTGTCCGAGATGCATCTTCAGCTTTGCCACGCCCCATGAATCATCACATTCAGGAGGTGTGATCCTGTCTTAAATCCATAATAATATAATTCATCAACAATTCAATCCAGGATCCATTCTAACAATTTGAGGGTACTAAGAACCATTCAAATCAATAATTTAAACCCTTAAATTCATAATTCGTAAACCTGTACAGTTCATAATATCATACTCCACTTCCCTCAGAGATTCATAAAATCCAAAGCCAACTCAACTAAACATCAACCACAACACAAATCCGTAATCATAGAAATATATACAATCACAAAACATAATATTTATTGCAAGTTCATATCCTTATGCAATTTAAACTTATCTTTCCATCAACATGAGCGGTCATTTAAACTTTTACAACACATAAGTGTCAACATATCCTTAACATTTCATCATAAGTAAAGTATACTATACAACAAAAGACTTATCAACTAACAAAGATTAGCCCAAAAATCTTCTAGCCTTTCTTTGCTTCAACCCAATTCTAGCTTTTCCGTGCGTGACAAGCTAATCTGAAAAAAATTATATATAGCAACGGGGTGAGCATAAAGAGCTCAGTAAGCGACTAACATATCCATGGCGATAGGAGCAGTTCAAGTAGGCTTAGTATCAAAATACAGAAGCATAGCTACAAGTGTTCAATGAAAGGCATCTCATTTGATATAAAATCACAAAGGGTTATCTCATTTGAAACCGACATTATACATAACAATAAGAGAAAGGAAATTGGAGCATTTCATTAGCAAAAGAAGCATTTAGGTACATATCAAAGGTGTAAGAGTATTTGGAAGCATAACAATGACATACAAAGCACTTCAAAGTATAACAAGTGAACCGAATAATAAACACAAGCTTGTATGCCATTTTTGATGTAGCATGCATTCCATTTTTATCCAAAGCATAAATATAATCTCGTAAGCAAAGCTTTGGATATCATATCAAATAAACATAGAGGGTGCTGTGGGACCATATTCATAATATGATTCATCTATTTCTGGATGACCACCAAACATTAGTCTCCCACGTCTGGGAGCTCCATCCACCCACGTCTGAGTGAAGTCAATGGGGCCGGCAGAGCAATCGCGGGCTCTAAGCATAACTCCCTTTATCATTTCTGGCAAAGGTTCACATTATCCCACAAGACATCAGAGTATAAAAGGGTAGCATGAACAATAACATTGGCACATATCGGAAGCACATGCGGAACAATGAAAATATACGTGTGCCTTTACGAAACAAGATAATGCAAACACGAACATTACATAATATATTTCAGGTATATAAATAATTTTAGGATGAACAATATAAGAATTTTCAAAGGACCATTATAAAGCTCAATTGAAGAAGAATTTAGCAGAAGTTAGATTTCCAATAGGATGAAACTTGAATAGGCAAAACTCAACTAAATTTCAGGTCTGACAGAAATTGAGTGGTACATTTTCTAAATTATTTGAATAACTAAATATGCTCCAATTCACTCATAATAGATGTCATTGGAAATCTGTATCAAACTATTTTCAAATAAACTTAGATTTGTAAATTTTTGAGTTTCTAACAGGAAGTTACAATAAATAGAGTAAAGAAAGGTCAAAATTAATCATCTCTGTTTTGCAGAATTGGTAGAATGAATTTAAACTGATGTTTCATAGGGCAAACTTACTTAAAAATTTCCAAATTAGGTGTTAAAATAAAGATACACGAATCTAGTTTCCAAAAAATCAAATTTTACATAACTCAAAATTTTCATCAGAGAGTTATGAGCCATTTAGTAATAGAAGGTTAAGAGCTATAGTATCTGTTTCACCGAATACATGAGATCTTTTCATTCATATATTTGGATAGATAAATTTACTCCAAATCTTTAAATTTTTATGTCAAATAAAATCTCTATAAGTTTTCTTTCATATAAAAAAGGTTTCTCCTCAATCAGAATTTGATACAAAAAGTTATGTACACATGAGTACTGAAAGGTCAAAAAATCTAAAAAAATTTCAGATTCAACATTTGATGTATAAATGGCATAGATATCTTCAATGAAGCTACAATCTTCCAATTTTTCTCAGAATCAAGATGAAACAAGGATCAAAATTTATCTCTAGGATAGGGTTAGAACACTTGCCTTACAAAAGTTTGATTCCCAACTATGAAGAGGTGATGCAAAGCCTTGAGCTAAGATAAAAGTTCTTCTTCTCCTTCAATTGCTTCTCCTTCTCCTCTACGTTGGCAGCAAGCTTCTCATGTTAAGTTTTCCTTAACTCCTCATCTATTTACTTAAGTTTTAGCTAATGCAAGGATAGGTGGCAAGCATGCATGAGGAAAACATGTGTCATCCACATAATTAACACAAGTGGCTCATTCTTATGTTAGCTAATGTCACTTGTCCTCTCTTTTTTTTCTTTCTTTTTTTTTTTAACTGAATACCAATCTTTCATAAATCCTATATAATTATTAATATTCACATTTTGGTCCCTAACACAAAACTTTCAATATAAAAATATTTAGTGCTAAAGGATTATTAAAAGAAATCTTCATATTTACAAATAAGTCCTATTAATTTTTTCAAAAATGAGGGATGTTACAAGCTTGTTAAAGGCTTCTTCGCATTTGGGCATCCATTCGAAGTTGTCGGCTTGGCATAAGGCTCGAAAGAAAAGGAGGAATTTATCTCCAGAGCGTGATATGAACCTCCCGAGTGCTGCTAGCATCCCAATAAGGCGTTGTACTTTCTTGATTGAGTGCGGAGATTGCATTTCCATTATGGCCCGAACCTTTTTTGGGTTGGCGTCTATCCTCCTCTGGTGGATGACGAAGCCGAGGAACTTCTCAGAGCGGACTCCGAAGGCACATTTTGCAGGGTTGAGGCGCATGTTGAATCGTTGGAGGCTCTAGAAAGTCTCGATCGGGTTAGTTAGATATGCTGTTGTCGACTTGCTTTTGATGATCATATCATCGACGTATACTTCCATATTTCTCCCGAGCTAATGCTTGAATATTTCGTTAACCATCCTTTGGTAGGTGGCACCGGCGTTCTTTAGGCCGAAAGGTATAACTTTGTAGCAGTAGACCCCTTTGTAGGTGATGAAGGCGGTGTGCTCTCGATCTCGTGGTGCCATTCGGATTTGATTATATTCTGAGAATGTGTCCATGAACATGAGAAGTTTGTGGCATACAATCACGTCAACCAACTGGTCTATCTTCAGGAGAGGATAGCAATCCTTGGGGCATTCTTGATTGAGATCAATGTAGTCGATACACACCCTCTAGTTTCGATTATACTTCTTGACAAGGACTACATTTGATAGCCACCGAGGATATTTCACCTCAGTTATAAACCTGACGTCGAGCAAACAATCCGGGCTGATTCCAGACATGTCCTTTTGAGACCATGCGAAAACATCGGCGTTTTTCTTCAAAAAGTCTATGAGTTGGACTTAGTCGGCCTCTGGAAGTGTTGTCCTGACTCTGATGACCTAGTCGGGACGATCTCTCGTCAGGGAGACTTCGGCTAGCTGCTTCGTCGGTTGTGGATGTGTCGGGGTTTAAAGATTATCCTGAGGGTCGAGATGAGGTTGGTCGGGTTGTGATCTCTTTGGCATGGATACAATCGTCAAGTAGCACTATTTGGATTCTCTCGAATCATTCTGCACCATTCCAACCCCCGCCGAGGTCAAGAATTTCATGGCCCGATGGTAGATGGAGACGACTGCCCTCATCTTGTTGAGTGTCGGGCGCCCGAGGATTATATTATATGCCAAGGGTAAGTCGACCACCATGAAGGTGACCATGATCATCTTGGTCCTCAGTTCATCTCCTATGGTGACTGGGAGGGTGGTTGTCCCAAGTGCGGAGATCGATTCTCCTGTGAATCCGGTGAGCACCAATGCCATCGGGGGGAGGTCTTTATTTATGAGGCTGAGCTTCTTGAAAGCATCTAGATATAACACGTCGATGGAGCTTCCTGTGTCAATCATCACCCTCTTTACCTTTGCATTGGCGATGCAGATCGAGACCACCAAGGCATCGTTGTGGTCTAAGAATTCTACCTCTTCGGTCCCGAACGTGATTTCAGCCCCGAGCCATAGTCTCGGGTGCTTCTCCACAATGCTTTACGTATATGCTTTTCTCCATGTGGTGCTACTACCCCTAGAGGCTAGTCCGCCAACGATAACGTCAATCTGTTTTTTACTGGACCCTTGGGTCGAGGAGATGATTCTCTCGACTTTTTGAAAAAATGCCCGAGGTGCCCTCGGTGGATCAATTCCTCAATTTGATTCTACAGATCGCGATAGTCTTCTGTGACATGGCCGTAGTCTCGGTGGAACCTATAATATTTAGACTGATCTTTATGAGAAGTCTTCAGTGGGTTGGGTTCCCGCAGGAGTTCATTTTCCTTGGTTTAAAGGAATATCTCAGTGCGAGAAGTGTTCAGGGGGAGCCTCGGGTGTGACGACTCAGGTCGGCCGAGCCTTCTTCGAGACGATTCCGCGGTCGACCTTGGGGCTACTCCTCAGGTTGGGTCTATCCGAGGTCTTTTGTTGTCCTTATGTTTTCCCGCCATCAGGGCCTCAACGGCGACATACTGATTGGCATGCTGGACCATCTCGGGGATGGTGGAAGGCGATCTCTCAATTAGAGCCCAAAAGAATCTTGAGAGACGTAGTCCCATTAGGAATGCATGCATGATTAGAGAGAGATGGGCCTTGGGTATTCCTCGAACTTCAGTGGCGAAATGCGTGATGAACTAAGAGAGTGTTTCGCCATCACAGTGGGCCAGCGCGAGGAGCATGGCCATGGAGGGTTTCGACCGCACGCTGGTCAAGAAGTTATACTCGAGTCCTTTTGCGAGCTGGTCAAAGGAGGAGATTGAAGCTGGCTAGAGTTGGTTGAACTACATCAGAGCTGGCCCCCTGAGCGTGATGGGAAATGCTCTACACATCAAGGCATCAGAAGTACCATAGAGGGCCATTTGGGCCCAGAAAGCAGTAATGTGTTCCGCTAGGTCGGAACCCCCATCGTACACCTCGAGACCCAGGAGCCTGAAATTGAGGGGAATGGGCTTATCCTGTATCTCCTAGTGAAGGGGGATGCTCTTGGGGAGTTCTCCTGGACCTCGCTTTTGGACTTGCAGAACTCGCACTGGAACTCGTCCAAGCATTGGTTCACCGAGGACAGCTAGGCTTTGAGTAAGTCATTTGCTAAATTAGATGACACAGTATCGAGCTTGGGAAATGGCTAGTTGGTCGGGTGGAAACCTGGAACACTGCACTCGGGGATTGTTCCCGGGCCCCTGAGCTGCTCTCCCACCTCTTCTTGCACCTACTCTTGTGGAACTGGATTGGTCAGAGGGATGTCGGGTGGCTTTGGGATGAGCGCAGGTGGGCTCGACGGTGGGGGGCCTGCCAGGCATGCGAGTTGTGGGATAAGCGGGGTGACTGTTTGCATCATCCCTGCTAAGGCTTGCACTTGTCTTGTCAGATTAAGGAATGCTTCGAGCGAGACGGTCGAGGACCCCTGGATACTTCCCGAAGGGGATAGCCCAAGGTCATTGAACATACACCAATAGCGATCTAGGGTCTGATTCACAGCATCGCCGCTTGCTTGCGTCACGAGGGTCGGCCCTCCAATGGCATAGGCAAGGTGGGTTGCAGGTGGTTCTTCGACGGGCGAGCCCCTATGCTGGTCGCAAGATGCTCCTGTGGCATCTGCCCTCATTCTAGCGCTAGAATGTTATCGAACTGATGCAGCCACCAATCAATGTGTCGGTTCATCCCGGTTCAATCATCGATGCTTCGAAGTGTTTCCCGACTCGGTCCGCGTCGGACACGTTTGTGCAGCTCCTCGGATGTCAAATACCTGCACAATGGCCAAAGTCGGGTTTTGTTCCCGACTTGGCCCCTCCGATGATCAAGTTAGTGGAGTGGTTCTTGTCATTCCCCCCCCCCCCCCTTCCAGGGGCTTGCATGAGCAGGATCGGTCATACACGATCGGCGGTGTTGCTTTTGGGGATGGGTTGCTTCGTGCTACCCCGAGCGATATTGAGCAGTTGTCATATTCGATCCGTGTCACATCTAACTTAAGCGTTGTGTCTCCGTGCTGAGCTCGCTATCACATGCCTTCCAAACAGGTGGCAGTGAGACTACAGTGACAGCCACCGTTAATGGCTCTCTCTCTCTCTCTCTCTCCACAAACAATTCCCTCCGGTGCTTGTCTCCGTGCTTCAGACTGGTGGACACAAAATTAATGATAATGCTTAACAACAACCAAGCAAAGACCAGGGCAGAGAAGAAAACAGACTCATTTCAAACAGTAAGTTGAGATAAGATAGTTTTGGGTCCGTGACAGAGAATGAAGCTTGATCTACCCCTTAAGCACTGTCATGTTCCACATGTTTATCGAGATGGAACCACTGGTGCAAAATAATCTTTTAATAATAGCAGGCATCACATCTGCATCAAAGGACCAATATAGTTGCAGGTTTTACATCTTCAAAACAGTACAGATTAAGCACCAGCATGATAACACATGCCAGTGGTGGACTCCTGACATCAATTATTATGACCCAATGAGATAGCCAAGTCAATTAGCTTTTTGAGACTCATGTCACCACAGTCAGATGAGAAAGTTTTAGTTCTGGTTATGTGGCGGATCTAATCACCGTTACAAAATGATAGATTTAACGTTCTTATCAAGGACCAACATAGCTCATAATGTTCGACTCACTTTTACAATAATTATTATCACCC
Source organism: Musa troglodytarum (assembly GCA_023547065.1). Lineage (NCBI taxonomy): Eukaryota > Viridiplantae > Streptophyta > Magnoliopsida > Zingiberales > Musaceae > Musa > Musa troglodytarum. Next base: position 6,856,827 of record CP097502.1, on the reverse strand, counting down.
CTATAAGAAAAGGGAATCTATGAATTTATCGAACTTGAATCATTAATACATGATACTTTGAATCATTGATGCATGATACTTAACCCCGTGTTAGTAGTAGTACACCATCGGATTGTTAATTCAAATTTTTGCTCACTTGCGATACGAGAATGGATCAAGGTGTTACACGGAAGGTATTGAGAAAAAACCTGTAAATATGAAATAATATTTTTCCTTTTTTATGTGTCAAAATAGATTCTTTATCAAAAATATCAACTTGATATTATAAGCAAGTAATAATCAGAATAATATTATCAACAGAATAATTGATCAATCACATGTGAGACCGAATTTTAACATGGAAAACCTAATACAAAAAAAATCACGAGATCATAGTCCAACGAAACATCAAAATCAGATATCTTCGCTGAATTATCAAGTTAGAGATACATCTCTTCTAAAAAACGATTTAGATTTCACCAAGTAAATTTAGTAGGAAAGCACTTTAAAAAAGATAAACCATAGATCAATACCGGTAGGATTGTAGAGTTTACTGTAAAGATTCTTCATGTCAAATCTGGGTCAAAACCGATGAAGTTTGGTCACCGATCGTAAAACAGAAAACTCAGAAAACCTAGTTTTTCTCTCTCTCTCTCTCTCTCTCCTCTTTCTTTCTCTCGCTGCCGCACGCTGCCGTTGCACGCCGTCGCTGCTCTGTGCTGTCTTTTTTTCTTTTCTTTCCTGCACAAGCACACCAACAGCAACCCTTCATTTCTATTTAATTGATTAATTTCGGCTTAGACTCAATTATCTCGTCCAAGCCCACGTATGGGCTGGACCCAACAGAAGGAGATACCATATTATGCTCGAACAGAACATGATAAGCAAGGTTTCAAGCAGTCACCAGTAACCAATGCAGTTGAGTCAAACATGAATTCAGTAGTAATTGCCTATGTTTATGGTGTTTCCAAAGCATTTTTCTTGGTTACTTATGAAGAGAATCATCTTTGCTAGTGTGATAATAATCTACTTTCAAGGATTCGTACACATTAGTTTACTGATTGGATCATAGGATGGATCACTGGAGTAGGGTTTCAATCTTTAGGCCACTGATACTTCTACATGAGTATCATAGAACAGATACTGAACTCTTCCATAGAAATCCTTGAGAAATTCAAGGCAGCATCATCACCACAAATTTAGATTTCACAAGCTTCAATGTTTCTTGCAGTGATTTTTTGCTTGCTCAATCATCAAAATTCTGTAAATCAAGATGGATTGCTTTGCAATGCTTTGTGGATGATGGAGCATCACTTGTGTGTTGGAAGCTGTTGATTCCTCAGATAGGAGTTGATGAGCACAAGTGCTTCCTGTGGCTTGTTGAGAGGCACCAAGTGACCTGCTCCTCTCACTGTCACCATGGTCAACCCCCGGTATTCCACAGACCTTCCGCCTACCTGCAACCAAGAACAAAGTTCCCGGGTATTTGGCCAAACAGAGTCAGTCATCCATTTCTATCAAAGCTATCGTTCATGGCGGAGGCTGATGGTTGCGGACCTGATGGTTGTGGAACCAAGGCTGCCACTGGGACTTGAGAGGAAGAAGCAGTGCCTCGACACAGTATCTTGATCCAATCACCGGAACTCTGCCGTCTGTGTCTCCACTGCAGAAGGCCATTGGACATGATGGATCAGAGGCTGGATGAGTGGTCGGATGAGGAAACAAACAAGCGCAGCTCACGGACCAACATGTCAGTTCTCTAACGCTGGTGGAATCTTTGCAGTCATGTGATACAAATGGAAGGGAACGAGAGGCACAGACCTGTAGATCCATATCCTCAGCCCAGCTTTTATGAGCTTGGAGTAGATGGGCAGGACAGAGAAGACGGTGAAGTTGTATGTTCTCAGTATCGAATCACTGTAACAGTACAAAATGGCATCATTTACCCTGCAGGAAGACAAGGAGAAGAAGGAGAGGAAGAGGAGACAATATCCAGCAGCAGGGAAGACGAGCGAGCTCACTTGCAGACTCTCCACCTCCCGTTGACATTTGCATGGAGTGATCTCTGCACATCAACCCTGTTGAAGTACTCCTCAGCATAGGTCGAGAAACAGGGATCGTACCCCGCATACCTTCTAATCCTCCTCATCAAGCTCTTCTGCGACTCCAAAAGCATCTCTCAGAATTCATATCCTAATCTTACAAAGAAGCATACTATTTTTAGATCGACAACTGTACATCCCGAGTCACCTTGGCATCGTCTTCATCAAACGAAGAAGAAGATGATGATTGAGGAAGAGTACACTTCGGAGCATAAACATTGTAGATGTCGATCTCCTTGTACTGGTTAAAGACCATCTCCATGGCATCATTGCATTCATCAGTCCAGTTAAAGAGCTTGAAGTCGCAGACTCGGTTTGCAAGCCTGTAAACTTGGTCTGAGACCACTGTGTGACTCCATGCATACTCCAGCAACCCTTTTGAGTCGTAGAATTCGTCTGTCTCAGGGTTTCCCACCTGCAACACACACAGAAATCCACCATATAAATGTGCATGTTTTCCCATAAATTACAGCATCCCTCCTTCCTGCTAAAAGATGTAGCTTATATGTGTATGCACTTCAAACTCTGCTAGATGTTTACGTTACAGGCAATCATGAACTAGAGATGGAAAGATGGTGCTCACAATGAAGCCTTTGAAGTTGATGTATGGGTAGTTCTTTGTGTCCTTGTTCCGGTCATAGAGCAGCTCAGCTAGCTGGGGCACATAGTGACCTGCAAAAGAAGGGCAGGCGACAGATCACACTGGAGAACTTCACAGCTCTGTTGCATTGCGATGATTGAAGGCCATATTCTTATTTTTGTTCTCGATTTCATAAAGCCGTGAGATCAAATTGGAGGAACGTGGATTTGTGATCACCTGCATAGCTTTCTCCTGCTATGTAGAAGTCATGGGACTGGTACTGTGGAAACCTTCTCAGCCAGTTTACCAGGAAGCTGTAAGCATCCTCAGCTGGAACAGTCGACAAAAGATGAGGATGATCTCGCTGATGCAATTGCTTGCACAAACCAACATAGATCAGATGAGCAGCAGATTATTTACCCACAAATCCATCATCTAGTTTGGTTAGATCAGAGGACGTGTTAGTGTAAGAGAATCCAACCCCTACTGGAGACTCCAAAAACAGCAAATTGGCCTCTGATAGCAAGAACAAAAATCAATAATTATTCAAGTGAGTTTCCTGGAGAAGTCATACGATAAAATTGGACTGATACAGAGAAAGAAAGCATGATAATTAAAGAAGAAAAGGACCTTTATTCCAAGCGTATTTATTGAACTCAAGTCCTGTTCCATGTCTCTTCACCCTCAGAGGTCCCAGTTCCACTGCTGCCCCATAGCCAATTGATGAACATCCCGGACCTGTAAAGCAAGAGCGACGCATTGAATGAGATGAAGACCCACAGGGTAGGAGATACACATTTATGAAGTAATCATCTCCATGTCCCCAAAACCAGCATCCGCCTACATAAATAAACCTCCAAGATGCACGAGAGAGAGAGAGAGAGAGTAAAATTATGCACAACCTCCATTGAGCCAGAGGAGAAGAGGTCGATCTGACGGTAGAGTTTGAGCCTCAAAGAACCAGTAGAACAGGGCCCTCCCGTTCTCCCTGTTCACTGTTAAGTAGCCGGAGAAGTGGGAGATGCGTGGGCTTGGTGGCTGACCGGGGAGATCAAGAACCCTGTCAGATTCGCTGGAGTCACCCGAGACGGTGAGCAGAAAGCTGAGACAGAGAAGGAAGTGTCTCCTGGAAGATGCCATTGCCTCAATACCGATCGGGAGGAGGCAGGGAAGATTAACAGAGGATGGTGATGGACTAGTTTAGTCCTGCAGGAAACAAGAAAACCAGTGCTGTGTCTGGCAATAAGTAAAAAAGCCAGGACCACATCACTCTCTTATCGTTTCTCACGTGATTTAATGGAAATATATATATATATATAATCATACTTTTGATATACAAAATTAATCTTAGAATTAAAATCAAATAATGATATATGCAGATCATGATTATATATATTTTAATATAATTTTTAAAAAAATTATCTGATGCACTATCATTTGAGCCGAAGGAGACTTACTCGATTTCTCCTCTCTTTTTATCACTCTGATCAGAATAAAAATTAAAAAAAGATAACATAAGATTTGTAATTTTTCAATATATATTGTAACCTAATATGATAGTTCATAAGAAGTTTTATCTATTTATAGATTAGATCAGATGTTCTAAAATAAATAATTAGAAGAATTCCTTCGATCAAGATCGCTTCTTAAAAAAAATTATTATAATTAAATTTTATTTCAATCGATCGATAATTATAAAGATATCGGATGACGATGAATCCAAGACAGGTAAGGAAAGTTCCAACACAGAAGAACCTAGCAGGTTGTGAAAGCTCCAATCTTTGCTGTTTCAACCTAAGTCCTCTTTTCATCAGAGTTCGGCATGGGTAGATTTGCCTACAACAAAAAGAACCACCAAACTCGTTATCTTCTTCCCGGGGTGCACAATATTAGTGACCAGGACTCGGCATTTATTTGTCTTGGAGTACCAATAATAAATTACCTGTGGGCCTCATCCGATGGCCTAACACTGGACTTTGTTTGGTCTTCTTGGCACTTCACTGATATCAGAAGACGACCAAAAAGATTCTTCTAACGCGCCATTCATTATAGACATGAGCTGATTTGGGATATGAAGTTGTTTAGAGGACTCAACTAGTTATGGAATCATTCTCGGAAAACATGAAGCTAAGTTAAGACGTCTATGAAGAGACCGGGACATATATCTGCAACAAGCATTCATAGTTAGAATTCATCACCTACTTTGTTTCAGCATTTTGTTGCATGCTCTTCTATCTTCTCCGTTATGTGCCTTGCAATCTAGAACATGAGTTCGGTAATACCAGAATGTAATTTCTGATGAACTCACAATTATGGCTACCTAAATGGTAAAACTGTTCTCCAGTATGAGAAGAAGAATAAAAAAAAATAAAAAATAGAAATAGAGGTCATCATCATAGTTCTGCACAAAGCAACGAATTCAAGTGGAATGATATGATGCAACAGGAGCTGCAAAACTCAAATAGGCAAACGGCCAAACCACAAGCAAGAGTTCAGATTCATTGAAGCAAAAAAGCATCCTGGATTAACTGTTCAAGCTGCACAAACTTGAGTACCTAATCCACAACCAAAGCACCTCAGCTTCTTGGAAAACTTTTTACAGCAAGAAGCATAGCACAAATAAGAGATAAGTCATAGTGAGAGATGGACCAACCACAGCCTTACAGAAAAATCTTTCCCAGATGATCTGGTCAAGCTACAACAATAGAAGGGATTAGAGAAGCCTGCATTTATGTTGCAATCACTAACCCTATAATCAAAATTCAATATGTGACTTGTTATGGACCATCAGTGTAGCGAGCATACAAAAATTGGAGGGCCAACACCCTGCACAGAACAATTCCGTGAATTGTTTCTATAAGAACTCATCCCTCAGAAAATAAATAATAATATGTTAGAACATCATTAAGTAACAAAATGTTGCTTGCAATGCTCAGCTAAAGGTTAAGGTGACCTATGAAGATTACATTCTATTCTCTCTTTTTCGTGGAGCACAAGTTATGATCTCGTCAACCCTCAATATCATCTCAGCTGCCTCGGTTGCCGACAAGAGCACAGCTTGCTTTACTTTAAATGACTCTGATATCCCTAGCCTCTCCATGTCTCCAACCTGTATCAGGGACATGAAATTTAAATCGGTGGAAATAAAAATTCAAGCATAGGCTTAGCACCATGAAAAGAAGCTTCCACCATATTTCACTTACACCACCAGATATGATGTCAAGTCCAGCATTAGTTGTGTCATTGTGATGCTCAGCTCGAAGCTGAGAGATCAACTCAGCATTGTCCAAACCAGCATTGTCAGCAATGATTGTGGGTATTGCTCGGACAGCACGTGAGAAAGCTTCAATGGCATGAGATTTTTTCCCTGGAGTCTTACGAGCAAGGTCATCTACCTCTTTTGCCATGGCCATCTCAGGCCATCCACCCCCAAGCAAGACCCTACTGTCATTCACCGTCTGAGACAGCACACAAAGGGCATCATGCAACGATCTTTCTGCTTCATCCAGTACATGGGAACTAGAAATAATTTTAAAAAAAGCTATTATCATTAACATAAAACTTCATATATCGAACTGAAATTTGATAATTTCAAACTCAATAAACTCCATAAACTCAGCTCTGGACAACTGTCCATGCAACTAACATTGAAATCAACATCAAGAGAACAAAGATTTCACAAAAAAAAGGACAAATTCTAGCAATGATCTGAAGGAGGAGGGCATAAGCAGGGGCAGAGCAAGAATTTGCATTTTGGATGGGTGTAAGCACGGCTGTGCTACCATAATGAAGGTCGAAAGTGACTGAGCTAATAATCCACATAAGTTTGAGCAATTTGCAGAATGCAAAGTTTGAGATGATAAAGAGAATGGATAACCGTCAAAAGAAAAAGTTTACAGTGTGGAAAAATAAGAAAATTGAATGATAAAAATAGTCTAAAACAATTATAAAATGGAGAGGAAACTCATTACAGACAGGAAGATACTTGAGAATGCAAAGATGTCACTTCTTAATACTGGCATAAAAAATTAATTCGGTATGATGGAAGTATGAGGAAAAAACCGAAACATTAGAGGAAAACCATTCATGTTATGTTGTCAACATTGAATATAAGATATCTTAGAACAAAATCCCCATCTCCACACCAAAGAAGAAAAAATATCAAATAAAATATGTGCATCACAGCTCCATGGCAGTGTGGAAGAAGCATGGATTAGAAAGCAGCTATTAAGAAAGCTACAAACACCCAGGATACATCTGAATCAAAATAGAAGACTTCTATGTTTAAAGACATACCTTGCACCTCTTAGGACAATTGTACATGCCTGACCCATTTCAACCCCAGAAAAATGAATCAACTTGTCCTCACCAATCATTATCTCCTCAATCAGCTTGCAGTGTCCAAGCTTTACAGACTCTGGGTTATCAAAAGTTGATGCAATCTCACCACCAGTTACCAAAGCTAGACGCTCAATCCCTTCAAAGTCAGCATGCTCAATGGCAAGAATGCCAGCATCTGCAAAAAGTTCCTCAGGGAAGTTGTAAATTAGCTGCCTATTGACAAAACAGTTGACTCCATGAGCTATGATTTTCTGCACTTTTTCTCTCATTTTCTCCTTTTCAACTCCCTCAATCTCTGCAACTTTAGCCATTGAATCAACACGAACTCGAGCCCCATATATTTTAACTTTGTCAGTGTCCATTGCAGTGTTTGCCACCAAAATCTTTGCATTTTTGATGTGTTTTGGTTGACCAATTCCTATTTTCTTGTCAAGAATAAACCTGTCCAGAGTAACAAGGGCCTCATGTTAGAGAACAAAAACATATCACTACCAAATCGCAAGTTTGGAATTTAAAATGCTTCTTTATGCTAGCAGTGGAAAACAACTTTCTTCAGATATGGAAACACTGACTCCCTTACTACTATAAATTTCTCAGATCTTCCCTATTAACCTCCATTAATGTTGTTTGTTTTCAAGTTATTAAAGAAAATTTGCAACAGAATCAGATATATGCTCAAATGTTAGAATGATAACTAGAAATCTGTATTCAGAGAACAAATATTTATTAGATTACAGATTATATACCATAAATCTTAACTTTTTATGAGATACCTACCCTTCATCTAGAAATGAATCTTTAAGGGAACCTCCAGCCTTCTTAATAATGTGGATAGACTCCAAATTTGTGCTGCCCTGACAATTCAGAGAAAAGGAATTTTTAGCTAACAGGTTTAATTATGACCAGAATTCTCATATTTCTCATACCAGTTCAAAATTTTGACCTCAATAAAGAGAATGTTACATGATATGCAACATGATGCATGAAGCTTAAAACAACTACCAAACATGCATCGACCCTTGAAAGAACATAATTAAGGTATACCCAGTTTAAACACTGGAAGTATAACTCCCTGAAAAATATAACTCCTCAAAAAGGCACTTGAACATTTTTGTCTTCTGTTAAATAAAACAACACTATGAAATTTAGGCAGGTTTAACTAATGACGGCAGCAGTTTAAAATGTCAAAGAGCAACCATACCATTGATTGCAAAGTAGCTGAAAACTAATTGCAGTTCATATCAACCTGAAATCAGTATTGCACAAAGTTCTTTTACAAACTAATGGCCAAACACGGTTTTTAAAACTTGATCAGTTACCAATTCTGATAATGCTGTGTATCAGATGGTGTAGCAATCTATACCACCTAGCACCAGCTGTAAAAAGTAATAAAAAATATCACCTACTGATATCATACAACCTAGTACAGATGCATACAGACCAGCATTCGAAACCTTGGACCAAATATTTAACCACTTGAACCACCTGATTCACCAGTTTCAAAAGCATTGGTACATATTGAAAAAAAAATGAAAGAGGTAGAATTTTTATCAAATTCTTTGACTGCTCAAATAAGTGCAGGTATGTGTTCACAACATATATACATGTATATGTTGTAAATACCTATATTATACATATTTATAGACTAAGAGACATACAGATATATGATGACCTATTTGACAAAAATGATAGTGTCAAATGTGCTGTGTTCAGTAAGTCTTCTAAGGAAAACATATGAAGATCAAACTATTATCAATAAGTTTCACATTCACAATGAATGACTCAGATGACAAAAGTGAAACATATGCAGCGGAAAGCAGGTCTATCCTGACAAACTAAAGTACTGATTTTGAAGCCATGAAATAAGCCCTCCACCTCTCCACGGAGACTACTACCTCAAGTAGAGGCAAAGCATCAATTTTGAAATTGTCAAACACAAAAGCCAAGAATAAATGATGAACCTATATGTCAAAACATGCATTATGAAATTCTTAATACCTTTAGCCTTAGAACAGCATCCACTGCTAGTTTAGCAAATTGTTCCTTGTCCTGGGAGAGTATTTTCGAACTCAGGGTTGTCATCGCAATTTTCATCAAATCGGACTTAAACTTATCTGCAACATAAAAATAGCAAATAATCAATCATATATGTTAAACATGAAAAAGTTTAATATAAAGTTAGAGATAGTAACTCACTCATCCTTTTAACCAACAGGCACAAGTCATATGTATTGCATTATCATTTGTTTCAAAAGCTAGTTAAGAAGTTAAAATCTTGATCTAAGAAACAGATTTCAGTATAACATGTACACATTCAAGATAACTGATACCTGGATCCTGTTTATTATCCTTGGCCTTCTGCAGTAAAGCATTACGTGCACACTCAGCAGCCAGTCTGTAGCCTACATGCTCACAAGAAAAGGATTTAGATATTACAATTATACAAGTACTTCAATTTAATCAATTAATTCCAATTCACCACAATATATTGTAGTCAAGAACATAAATGAAGCATTCATGATACAACAGATCGTTGATTTCAGAGTGTGAAACACACTATTGCACAATCTCATGTAATCATATGTGTCTGCTTCAGAACATACAAATGATCATTAATTAAAAAGGCTTTGTTCACGTGGTCTCTGTTGAGACATCCAAAGTTGGTTAGTACATTATTGCACAAGTTATAGATTTCAGGTTCGAGTCCACGTGTAAGTGCCATGTATGCCATTTAATGTAATGACAATACCTTCCCCTTTTTAAAAAAAAAAAAATGCTTTGTTCATGTTTTGTCCCTAAAAATACCCACTCAAATTCCTGATTACCACTCCAATCTCTCTAGAATGAATCACCATTTAATAAATAAATAAGTTTGTCAATTTACCCAATTAATTTCAGTCCACCATGAAATTTTATAGTCAAGAACGTGAAGAAAGTATAATGACAACAGATTATCGATTTCAGTGTGAAACTGCTGACACCATAAAGTCAATGCAAAACCATGTAAATCTATAGATATATATAGAAACATACAAAATTCATGAATAAAAAATGCGATGCCCATGTTTTGTCCCTAAAACTACCCACTCAAAATCCTGATTACCATCCAACTGCTATATTGCAGAGCACCATATACTATCAATATAAGTGATTTTTCCCCTCCTTCCCATCAAATATCAACTTATTTCAGAAATATCTATTTACTGATTTGGAAATTTGTCCTACTTGCATGAATCTCCTCTAAACATTGATAGTTGAAACTAAGTGATACTGAGTTTTACCATCACAAAGACCACTTATTACCCAACACATGTACCATGATGAAAAGAATTATAAACTATTTAATGTGCTATTCTTCTGGAATTGTTTGTAAGAGTAGAAAAATTTGAAGAATAGAGATGGGTAGAATGTTACAACAAGATACTAATCTAGGATACTAGTACACGTTACAGGCATAGGACACCGATACAACATGATACAGATATACTAATAACTTGGCCTTAAAAAAAAGAAGTCAAAATATGCAACTAAATATCATGATAAATGATAAGGAATACTTAACTGGGATTTCTAACATATTCATCTTCAGAGAGCTATGTTTAGTTACGTAATACTTCAAAAATATAGTAAAGATACTCAAAACATAAAAGGAAGATTCTTATTTATTCATTACCTAATCATATATCTTCCTAGTTGCCCTTTTTTTATCAATATGACTAAGGTTCGTAATTTCGTACAGTACTGGAGTTTCGAGCTCAGTTTAGTACGGTACAGTATAAGTATACCGAGTGGTACGTTTCGGTATACCGCTTTGTAGGAGGAGGAGGTTTCCTTCTCCTCCGCGCGAAAAAAAAAGAAAAAGAAAGGTTCAATTTCTGCCTGCGTGGGGTTTCTTTTCCTCATGAAAAAAAAAGAAAGGGCGACATCGCTCGGTTTTCCCGTGCAAAAAAAAAAGGACTCGGCGACGTCGCTCGGTTTCCCAACGCGAAAAAAAAAGTGACGTCGCTCGACGCCAAGGCCTTGTCGCCTCAGACGAGGAGGCGACATCATCTACGGCGTTCGACGAGGGAGGGCGGTAATGGATCGGGATCATCGAGGGAGAGCGACGTCGGATCTCCTGGTTTTCTCTTTTCTTCTTCCTCTTCTTTCTTCTCCCTCGGCTAATATCATCCGACAACGGGCAACGATGGTCGAAATCGACTGTCACCGACCGATTTAGGGTGGTAACGGAGCAGAAACAACCACAATCGATGCTACCGTCCGGTAGCGGACGATCCGTGTACCGGTCTGCTGACAGACCGATATGTACTGCCCAGTACAGGCGATATTATTCGAAATTAAAATCCTTGAATATTACTAAAAATAGAATTCTTCCCAAAAGTGTATACAAAATATATCCTAAGTGTCTTAAGAAAAGCCAACCTTTTTCAATTAACGAAAGATCAGCTACTTTAAGGAAGCATTTAACAAATTAACATGCATCCCTAGAAGCTCCTACATATCCAATATGATAACAGCAAACACTTTGAGGTATCAAGTATCAGTTTATCACAGTCAAAAGTAATATTGTAAAGAAAACATGTGAGTAGCTACTTGTACAATACAACATATCATACTCAAAGTTAACAATTTTCATATTATCTTATAACTAAGATGTGCTAAAGCACTATATCACTGGCATCCAGATAAATACATGCTAACACAGACCTGCAATAATAGTCATTGGATGAATTTTTTGATTGACTAGTTTTTCAGCCTCTCTCAGAAGCTCTCCAGCCAAAACAACAACAGAAGTTGTCCCATCACCGACCTCATCATCTTGAACTTTGGAGATATCTGGTGCTAAAGTTAAGGAGGTCTTTTTTTTTTTTTTTCTCAGGGAAGCCAATGACTCATAATCATGTTTAGAAATTAAGAAGTCAATTAAATTATGCATGTTTGAGATGCAAAATAAGCATTTGATGGTGCACACAATCCAGGAAACTAATCAATCAACTGAACAATAAGGCACACCAAAGGATACCAATAAGGACCTTAGCAGCTGGATTATCAATATGAAGAGACTTCAAGATAGTTGCGCCATCATTAGTAACAGTAACATTGTGTCCTCTACCGGTTGATTGCAATATTTTATCCTACACATTAGACATGGCAACCAACAGGATTAATTGATTGGAAGAGATTGAAGAAAAGGAAAAAGATAACAAGCATAAAAGAGCATACCATTCCTTTTGGACCTAAAGTTGTCTTGACCAAGTCAGCAATTGCCATGGCACCAACAAATGATGCCTGCAGTTAAAAACATAATCATGGCCAACATTCAATTACGAGAAAATTTCCAAAAAGGCCATATATCAGTAGCAGCATGGAAAACAATGTTTGGTAGGTAAACACTTATAAAACATGAGAAAATATCTGCATAAGAAAAACAAGACTGGAATTGGTAAGTTCCAATGTTTCTAACCAAAATTTACCATTCTCTATATATTTATGTACGACTCATATTTATTTGGGCTTTACAAATTTGTTAACTGACCGATATCGTTTTAAAACTCAGCCAAGCAGCTTGTTTTTTTCCGAATCTATAGTCACTGAATAAAAAATGGAGCTTCAGTTATCACATCAAGGATCACAGAATTTTCAGTTTGTTTCATATCAAGTTTACAAGCTCATTTCCATGTAAGCATGTGACCAGTCTTAAAAAAATCAGGGTATCGAATGCTGAGCTCACTTCTTGACATTAAAACATACGTAATTATGACATGCAGAAGGATTAGCATAGTATTGGTTCAGACATATGAGATGCTCGATCAGCTTGAATTTGGGAAATGGTTATATCATGACCTACATATTACATCTAATTACTCTCTGCCCTCATTGTCTCTGTATTTTAATTCTACTATATCAGAAGAAGAACAATTATACAAAAGAAGCAAATCACATATCCTCTTTCCAGACCCGTCCATAACCATTATAGCTGATAACAAAAGAATGCTTTACTCTAGAGGCCACAGACAAGATCAAACTCAAGTAAGTGAATATGTGAGGGAAAAAGGATGATATTGTGGCTATGATAGATCTAGCAAAAGGAACACTAGTGTCAGTATCGTGTATGATCCAAGAAACATCAAAGAGACTGCACACCATTCTCGCTCGATCTCCTTTCTCCTCGGTAGCTTCATCTTTAAGCAGCCGTTCCACCTAAGACCAAATACATCATCAAGAAATAAAATCAATTAACAAAGCCAAAGACAAACCGTTGTCGTCAAAATCCGACGAAATCTACAAGAAAAATCAACAGAAACTGCACATACCGCCATTTCGCAAGGCTGATATCAGTCACGATGAAGTAATCCAATTGGGGAACGCCCTCGGTTTCCTTTCTTCGACTTCTCCGGAAATCCAAAACCCTACAGCCAATTCAAGAAAGCCCCGGGCGACGAGGGAACATAAGCGAGTAACGGGGCTTAAACGGGCCCGTCACCATGAACGGGCCCAGGCGCCTTAACTGCAGCAGCCGTCGACACGAGTCGAACCCGGATCGCATCTGATTTACTCGCGTATTTGGGTCCAAGTTCCGATCCGATAACCCGATCCGGTCCTCGTATTTATATTTTATAGTTCATATTTATATTCCATAGACCATCATTTATATCTTATATATCTATTATTATAATACTATTATATATTTTTTATGAATGTATATCTTTGTTATACATTAGTGAATTGTAAGGAGAATTTAGGGGCGCAACTGGGAATCCAATATCGGATGGCAAGGCTTCTGAACCCGACCCGTTATTGGACCCTGATATGGAACAAAGTCGTGCACCTAATGCTATGGGCTGGACCTAAACGGGTTGCGTTTATCCACGACCCGATTAGAGACCACACTACCTCTTCAAGGAGCAATCTTGTTCGAGTACCGCTCGCTCCTTGTGCCACTTCCTCGCGCATTCCTCTCACGGCCACGACTCCAAGGATACAGCGATCGAGCTTTCACTCTTTGCTTCCCGATCAGGAGCTCCCGTTAAATCTACGGAAGGGCGTGGGGGACACGAAGCAGAGGAGGAGGGCGAGTCGAGGATAGGAGGCGGAACATAGGTCTGTCGATAGGAAAAGATGGTGAAGGTTCGCATGAATACGGCCGACGTGGCCGCGGAGGTGAAGTGCCTCCGCAAGCTCATCGGAATGCGCTGCGCCAACGTCTATGATATCTCACCCAAGGTGGGCAACCTAATCCCAATCCCGCGATTCGATCAAAACCCTAATTCATGCACTATCCCGTATCTCTCCCTTCTCTTCTCTTGTAATTAATTCCAAGTTGGTTTTGGTTGGTTTGGTGGTTTTGCTTCGGGCTTTGATTACGCCATCTCTTTTTGATGGTAGTGCCGTGGCCCGATGAAACTTCTCAGTTTCTAATTTTGTTTTCTTCAATCCTCTTTTGATTATTTGGTTTGTATGTGCACTGATGCGGGAGCATCCGACTTAGCTCCATCGAACAAATCGGAGCCATCGATGCTTATTCAAGCCAATAAAGAATTTGGGCATCATGTGCTTCGATGGGTCATTTCCAACGGGTCTGAATGAAACAAAACCCATCGATAACATATCGATGCATTGAAAAATGTCGATACTCTAAAGCATATCGATGACATATCGATGGGAGGCTATTATGGACTATTTCAAAGAGCATTTGAAGAGTTTTCAACAAGGTTATCTTCTAGTCAAAAAGGGAGCACGAATTTTTGCAAAGATGAAGATTCAAGAATGCAAGTTCCCATGCTATTAATTACATTCCTAAATTCCTAGGTGTCTTTACTATTTTACAAGTTTCAAGAGTCAAAGTTCATAGAACCTAAGTGCTTTATTATGTTTCTTGTTTCAAGGTTTTCTTTAATATTTTGGTTAATTCCTAGATTTGCTTTCTCCTATAAAAGAGGACGATTCTCCATTGTAAGGAAAAGAAATATTTTGGATGAATGAAAATTTGTGAGACTTTCTACGTGAGTGAATATCTTCGAGAGTGGATAACTCGTCTCTTTATCCTTGGAGCGTGGATTACTCGTGGTGAGCCAAAAGCCCTTTATCCTTGGTCGTGATATCTTTAGGCCTTGGTGGTGAGCTTCTCCTATCCCAAGTCCTTTATCCTTGGTGGAATCTTTAGGCCTTGGTGGTGAACTCAGAGATCCCGATCCTTATCCTTGGTTGGTGGCGTGGCCTTTATACCTTGGAAGAAGATCGTTCTATTTTATTTTTATTTTTACATCTTTTTCTTCATTTCCATCCTCCTACACTCCATTCCAGTTATCACCGACTAGATGTTATCTTTTTGATTTTTCAAGAACTGGAATGATAGTGCAATTTTGGTCGAGGTGATAACTGAATTTTGTTTGGAACAACTATCACCAAAGTTTGCTCTGATACCAGATAACTGAATTTTGTTTGGAGCAACTATCACCAAACAAAATTTGTTTGAGGTGATAACCGACCAAAAATTCAGTTACACCAAGGATAACATCTAGTGATTCAGCTTATCTCCAAGGATAACATTTAGAAAATTCCAAAGAAAATTACCCGCTCCGAATTACTTCACCCACCAACGCATCAAATTGGTATCGAGCCGGTTGAACTTGTTTGAGTGATTCCTTTCTATTTTTCCAATCCTTATTCAATATGGATGATCGAGTTCCAAGAGGCTTGACTTTGGAACAAGCGCACAACGAAAGGCGGATCGTGCTATCCAAGACCTTCAAAGAACAAATGGAGCGAGTCCTCAATCTTCTAGAGGATCCGCAAGACAAGGCCAACCGAGAGGCGTCCGAACGATCAACGCGTCGGCGTGACAATTTGGAATCTCACAAAGTTATAGTGGCGATTCCAATTCCACGGGGGCAACTCTAGTGATTCCGATTCTCATATCCAAAGACGAAGAGGGAGGCATAAGGAAAATAATCGAGACATCAAAGTGGACGCCTCGAATTTGAAGGTAATCTCAACTCCCGATGACTTTGTGGATTGGCTACACACGATCGAACGGATTTTTGACTTCAAGACCTACTCTGATAAGAAGAGGTGCAAGGTTGCGCCATAAAGTTGACAAAGTATGCTTCTATGGTGGGAGAATCTAAAGCATCAACGTGCAAGAGAAGGAAAAGGCCTAATCAAGTCTTGGGAAATGCTCAAGAAGTTGCTGTAGACGAGGGTCTTACCCGATAACTATAAGCAAGGTCTCGTCCTAAAACTGAATGCCCTAAGACAACAAGGAATGTGTGTTGAAGAATACATCCGTCAAAATGAGATGCGACGCCCGTGTTCCGAGCAAACCGCCGCCGTTTCCTTGGCGGCATGAATAGAGAAATTGGCCGATGTGGTTGACCTACAGCCGTATTGGTCCTTTGAAGATATTTGTAAGCTAGCCATACAAGTTGAGGAGCATCTGAAAGGCACGAGGTTATCCTCCAGAACCTCACCCAAGGTGACATCCTATTTTAAGGATGCTTGATCAAGCAAGATCGAGAGCACGTCATCCAAACTCAAAGGAGTGGCGAAGAGTGCAAAGCCTTCCAAAGAATTCGAAGAAACTTGAAGGCGATACAAGGAAATGCTTTAAGTGCCATGGTTTTGGGCATTTTCAAGCAAATTGTCCGAATCGGGCGAAGTTATGACTCTTCAAGAAATTGAGGAGATCAATTCAGCACTTCAAGAGGTCAAAGCAATCCGTACTCAAAATGGTTCCGAATCTGAAAAAGAAGAAGTTGTGGAGAAAGTAGATGATGGTGAAATGTTGATCATACGAAGAGCACCGCATAATCAAGTTTCTCTTGATAATGAGCAAAGGGAGAACATCTTTCACACCTGCACTATTAACGGAAGGTATGTTCGATTATCGATGGTGGGAGTTGTACCAACGCTGTTTCGACAAACCTTGTTGACAAATTGAAGCTTCCGACAACAAACATCCTCAACCGCATAAGCTCCAATGGCTCAATCAAGGAAATGATCTTAAGGTAACCAAACGAGCTCTTATATCGCTTTCGATTGGGATGAACTATCGAGATCAAGCTCGGTGATGTGATTCCCATGGATGCATGTCACTTGTTATCGGGAAGACCTTGGCAATATGATATGAATGCTGTGCATGATGGTCGTAAGAACACATACTCTTTCGAAAGAACAAAAATGCATCAAATCTCTCTTTTTTTTTTTTTTTTTTTTTTTTTTTTTTTTTTTTTTTACCTCGAATCCTTCATCGATACATCAAAATCAACTCGACGGGAAACACTGTAAGGAAAGTTTGTTCTTAAATGAAACACGGTTGAGAGAGCCATTAGCAAACAAAAGAATGTATTTGCTTTGCTTATGGTAGAGAAAAAGAGTAAGATAGAGCAACCCATTCATCCAAAGATGCATCGCCAGGAAAGATTTTGCAGATGTGTTCCCGAGGATTTGCCACCGGATTACCTCCCATAAGAGGTATTGAGCATCAAATTGATTTGATCCCGCGCCTCTACCGAACAAACCAGCTTATCGATGCAATCCGAGGAAACAAAGGAGTTGCAAAGACAAGTCGATGAACTTATCGGCGGAGGATATGTTCGAGAAAGCATGAGTCCATGTTCGCTCCCGCCTACTCGTTTCAAGAAAGATGGTTCATTTATAATGTGCATTGATAGCCGAGCCATCAACAACATCACCATTAAGTATAGGTACCCTATACCTAGACTTGATGATACGCTTGATGAATTGTATGGTTCTACTGCCTTCTCAAAGATAGATTTCATGAGTGGTTATCATCAAATCAAAATGCGAGAAGGTGATGAATGGAAGACGGCTTTCAAAACCAAGGAGGCCTTTATGAGTGGTTGGTAATGTCATTCGGTTATCGAATGCTCCAAGTACCTTCATGAGACTTATGAACTAGATTCTTCGCTCGCTTATCGGGTCGATTTGTCGTTGTTTATTTCGACGATATTCTTGTTTATAGCAGAACGAGGAGGAGCATATCTCTTATTTAAAACAGTCTTTAATGTCTTGAGAGAACAAACTCTATGCCAAAATGGAGAAATGCGAGTTCTTCTCTCCAACTATCATTGTGTTTCTTGGTTATGTAATTTCCAAAGATGGAATTTCCGTAGATCAATCCAAGGTGGAAGCTACGAAGACTTGGCCGATTCCAAGTCCATTCCTGATGTAAGAAGTTTTCATGGACTTGTTTCTTTCTATCGACGGTTTGTTAAAAATTTCAGTACCATCATGGCTCCTATAACTGAATGCATGAAGAAGGGAGTTTTTGAATGGACAAAGGCTGCTCAAAATGCTTTTGAGATAGAGCTGAGTCGATGAAGAAGCTTCATGAGCAAATTCGATCAAAGATTGAGAAGGCCAATGAGTCTTACCAGAAGAAAGCAAATCAGTTTCGGAAGAAGGCCCAATTTCAAAAGGGTGATCTTGTGGCTTCACTTAAGGAAGGAGAGATTTCCATCTCGACGCAAGAACAAGCTCATGCCGGAAGTCGATGGTCCGCTTAAAGTTATCAATGCTTAATTGGCGATAATGCTTACAAGATTGACCTTCTGGAGAGTTTGGAGTTTCGCAACTTTCAATGTGGGAGACCTTTCTCCTTACTTGGAAGATGAAGATTTCTCGATTTGAGGACAAATCTCAAACAACCTGGGGAGGATGATGCGGGAGCATCCGACTTAGCTCCATCGAACAAATCGGAGCCATCGATGCTTATTCAAGCCAATAAAGAATTTGGGCATCATGTGCTTCGATGGGTCATTTCCAACGGGTCTGAATGAAACAAAACCCATCGATAACATATCGATGCATTGAAAAATGTCGATACTCTAAAGCATATCGATGACATATCGATGGGAGGCTATTATGGACTATTTCAAAGAGCATTTGAAGAGTTTTCAGCAAGGTTATCTTCTAGTCAAAAGGGGAGCACGAATTTTTGCAAAGATGAAGATTCAAGAATGCAAGTTCCCATGCTATTAATTACATTCCTAAATTCCTAGGTGTCTTTACTATTTTACAAGTTTCAAGAGTCAAAGTTCATAGAACCTAAGTGCTTTATTATGTTTCTTGTTTCAAGGTTTTCTTTTAATATTTTGGTTAATTCCTAGATTTTGTTTCTCCTATAAAAGAGGACGATTCTCCATTGTAAGGAAAAGAAATATTTTGGATGAATGAAAATTTGTGAGACTTTCTCTACGTGAGTGAATATCTTCGGAGAGTGGATAACTCCTTGCGGTCTCTTTATCCTTGGAGCGTGGATTACTCCTTGGTGGTGAGCCAAAAACCCATTATCCTTGGTGATGATATCTTTAGGCCTTGGTGGTGAGCTTCTCTATCCCAAGTCCTTTATCCTGGTGGAATCTTTAGGCCTTGGTGGTGAACTCAGTAGATCCCGATCCTTATCCTTGGTTGGTGGCGTGGCCTTTATACCTTGGAAGAAGATCGTTCTATTTTATTTTTATTTTTACATCTTTTCTTCATTTCCATCCTCCTACACTCCAATCCAGCTTATCACCGACTAGATGTTATCTTTTGATTTTTCAAGAACTGGAATGATAGTGCAATTTTGGTCGAGGTGATAACTGAATTTTGTTTGGAACAACTATCACCAAAGTTTGCTCTGATACCAGATAACTGAATTTTGTTTGGAGCAACTATCACC
Source organism: Musa troglodytarum (assembly GCA_023547065.1). NCBI lineage: Eukaryota > Viridiplantae > Streptophyta > Magnoliopsida > Zingiberales > Musaceae > Musa > Musa troglodytarum. The sequence goes on along the minus strand of CP097502.1, from coordinate 6,837,140 downwards.
AAACAAAATTTGTTTGAGGTGATAACTGAACAAAAATTCAGTTACACCAAGGATAACATCTAGTGATTCAGTTATCTCCAAGGATAACATTTAGAAAATTCCAAAGAAAATTACCCGTTCCGGAATTACTCACCCACCAACGCATCATGCACTGATGAAATTTAGCATTATATATTTCCTGCTACTGTCGTTGTATATACCTCAAAATTTAAAAGAAAGTGGATTGTTCATGGCATGAACTTAGTCTAAAGCCATGTAAATCAAAAGGTAGGTTTTCTGCGTGCCAATTGGTTTCCAAGTGTAACGAGGCTCAGTGCCACATTAGTTCAAGAACTTCATGGCTAGTATATTGCCTTCTGAGGTTAAAATTATTCTTCATGGGATGACTACTTTGATCCACTAGTTTTTTTACTTTGGAAAATATTTTCTTCATTTATCATCATGTTCTTATTCGTATCCCACTTTATTGAAGCATCTAATCCAACTTCTGCAAGTACTATTAGCAATAATGATGATGATTTTAAATGTATCATATTACATTTTTGAATGCATCTGTGTGAACGTTTGACACTGTTTGATTAATGCCCTCATCTGAATCTTATAACCTCTAAAACCTTCGCCTCATTTACATCCATGCAAACACCTTGTTATTGGATGATCTATTATCATATCATCATAAGCAGCAGGACAAACACTATAATTTATTGTGAAATGGCAACTGCTAAATTGTAAACTTGCTTCTTGGGTTTTATCGATGTGGACTTGGAGGATCACCATATAATTCATCAAGCTTATCTTCGTTGCACAGAATTTTGCAGGAAGCCCAGAAGTGATGCCCTATGCGTTCCTTTTTTTTAACATCTTATATTTTGTTTTATGCAAAAGTGAGTACATTTTTTGTTGCTAATGTTTTGGTTTTATTTCTCTTTTAATTTTGTCACTTTAACTTCTTAATGGCATTCACTTTCTCCATGTTGTGCTGATGAATGTTCATTTGTAGACTTATCTCTTCAAGCTGATGAATAGCAGCGGAATTACAGAGTCCGGGGAGAGTGAGAAGGTGTTACTGTTGATGGAAAGCGGTGTAAGGTTGCACACGACTCAATATGTCCGGTGAGGCTATTTGTTTTCTGCGTTTGTAGATTTGCTATTTTTCTGGGGAGCCATTATTTATGTTTAAATGTATCTCTTCACCTTAGGAGCATTTTGTAATTATATAGGGACAAAAATACGACACCTTCTGGATTTACTCTAAAACTGAGGAAACATATACGAACAAGAAGACTTGAAGACGTTCGGCAGCTTGGATATGACCGTGTAATTACTCGTAATTACTTTTACAGATAGAAGGAACTATCTTGGATAACCAAAAATATGTTATTTGTTTTGGTGCTTATCTTCACTTTTTGTCTAGCTTATAGCTAATTCTTGATCGCTAGCCAGTTGGATTTCTAATGATGTTGTTCTTTTTAATCTACAGATTGTTCTTTTTCAGTTTGGATTAGGTAGCAATGCTCATTATGTTATTTTGGAGCTCTATGCCCAAGGAAATATTCTTCTTACAGATTCTGATTTTACTGTAATGACACTTCTCCGCTCACACAGGTTCTTCTCATATCCTTGTTTCACAATTTCTTTTGCACAATATATTGGTGATAATGCTTAAAATATGTTTTACTGTGTGAATATCAATTTTTTGTTGTTTGTTTTTATACCATGGAATGAAAAAGTTGAGATTACCTGCTATTTGATGCTTTGGCTTTATTAGTTTTCAAAGATGTGCAATTCAAAAATGGTTGCTAACTTCAAATGATAGTTGATTTTTGCAATGTAGTATTTGTAATCATGGTGATGATGTTTCAAGTCGATTTTATCGTGTGATATTGGTTTCTGATGTTTGTTTTTATACCACAGTATGAAATAATTAACATAAATTGGTATTTGATGCTTTGATTATATTAATTTTCAAAGTTGTGAATTTCAAAAATGGTTGCTAACTTTGTAGTGCTAGTTGGTTTTTACAATATAGTATTTCTAATCATGGTTTGAAATCTTGGTCTGGCATTGACTATTGTAATATAGTCTGATGAGGTAACTGTTCCATCAATTTGAGAGTGGCCAATTGCACAAAGTCAATGGTGTCACAATCTCCCCAGTTAAGACGACTTGTCAATGTCCAAATCATAGTCTAGAATCCAACCTTAACATGATTCATGTGAGATCCAGCTTAGCTTAGTGATGTACCTTTAATCCCAACTATGGGTAGGCCTTTCCTACTAGGGTCCCTTACCATGCAAAATTAATGGCCCTTTTGTGGTAACTGACATATTGACTTAATAGATTTAAACCACTGGTTTAAAATTCTTGAGAACAAACTAATGGAAAGGAGACCCCACTTTAGCAACTTAGTTATCCTCTTATATCCAGTATGGGATTGCACTGGTTTTTGATATAATTTGTGGAAACAATACTTCTGATTTATGGAAACATTTTATGTTTTTGTTTATGATGTCTGTTAGTGTGGAAGGCATCTCAGTATCCAAACTACAACAGAGCATCCCAACTTTTGCTTTCATTTGGAAGTTCTAACTATATACTTGATTATTGCAGGGATGATGACAAGGGGTTGGTGATAATGTCACGCCATCGCTATCCGGTGGAGTCTTGTCGTGTTTTTGAAAGAACTAACCTAATGAAATTAAAATCAGCACTTATTCCTTTCAAGTCAGCTGATGAGAACAAAATTTCTGAGGCCATTGAAGGCACAAATGACAAATCTAATGATCAAAGTGGTTGTAAGAGCAAGAACTTGCCAGCCTCAAACAAGGAAGCCAGTAGTAAAAATCAATCAAATAAAACTACATTAAAGACTGTTCTTGGGGAGGCATTAAGCTATGGACCTGCATTATCTGAGCATATAATTTTGGATGCTGGCCTGCTTCCAAATATGAAAGTTGGTAAAGATATTGATGGCAAAATTAATGAAGATAATTTTGAGGTTTTGGCACAAGCTGTCACAAGGTTTGAAGACTGGCTTGCCGATGTTATACATGGTCCCACAGTTCCTGAAGGATACATTTTAATGCAGAGTAAAACTAGTGGGAAGAAGGATCTTGTAGTCCCACAAGAGTCTGCAATGGACAAGGTAAGTATGCACTCTTGTTCTTGAAGATACACATTGGATTATGGTAAGAAACACTATTAGCTTACATTCATTTACATAACATGACACTGGTATTATGTTAATTATAATCACTTCCATGGTTAAGCTGATCAAAGCATGAAGATGTCTTTTTAATGTGGTCATTTGATTATATATTGATTATTTTTTTTTTTGCTTGGTAAACCTTATTGTATAATTTTCTTTGCATGTGCAGATCTATGATGAGTTTTGTCCTATACTATTGAACCAATTTAAATCAAGGGAGTGCATGAAGTTTGAGACATTTGATGGTGCACTAGATGAGTTTTACAGTAAAATTGAAAGTCAACGGGGAGAACAGCAGCGGAAGGCAAAAGAAGAATCAACTATGCAAAAGCTTGATAAAATACGCCTGGATCAGGTTCTTAAATACTTCTTGAATGAATTTATCTTCATGGACATAATGATGATGACATCATCATTATGACTATTAGCATCACATTCCCACAGAAATGAATAAAATAAAATAAACAGAAATAAAAAGAAGGGGATGAGAATGAAGCCATCTGCACAAAAGAGATGCAGGAGAAACACACATCTCTTCTTTTGCCTTTATATCTTGTTGCTTATGATAACATGGAAGGAACACATGTTAATAGTAGACGTTATCAAAGAAAATACCTTTGTAGTACACATGTTATTTTTCCCATTTGCTATTTTAATGCAGGAAAACCGTGTCCATGCACTAAAGAAGGAAGTTGATTATTCTGTCAAGATGGCTGAATTGATCGAGTACAATTTGGAAGATGTGGATGCAGCCATTATAGCTGTTCGTGTTGCTCTTGCAAATGGTATGAACTGGGAGGATCTTGCACGTATGGTAAAGGAAGAGAGAAAATCAGGAAATCCTGTTGCTGGTCTAATTGACAAGCTCCATCTTGAAAGAAATTGTATTACTTTGCTATTAAGTAACAACCTTGATGAAATGGATGATGACGAGAAAACTGCTCCTGTTGAGAAGGTACTGGTGGAAGTTCAGGGTCATCATACTGTTTGTGTATATACAGCCTGCTACAAGTTAGTTCTTCTAAAGTATTTTTGTGCGGACATTACTATGTTCCTACACTGCATCAAAGATTACATTAAAAATGCTGCTTAAAAAAAATTCTTAGGACTCGAAAATATTAAAAGTGCTGCTTAACTGCTATAATGCTCTATATTTTGGAAAATCTTTATATCAGAAACAGAGCTGCTGGGAGTGACTTTCTGTAGAAACAGAGCTGCAGGGGATTTTTATAGTTGAATTTAGGAGATGTTAAGATACCGATTTCCTAATTTTCTTCTCTTGCTTTTTTATTGTTCTTCTATATATATGTGTATGCACATATCTGTGAAAATCAAGTCAGCAGCGATTTACCAATCCTAGTTGGTATTCCTTGTTTTGTTTGGGCCAAGCGGGTTGGCTCGGTTCAGGAGAATGACAAAGTAAAATACAGTTGCTGCATGTTTATAATTTCTTATTATAAACTTGTTGCTCCTTTTCTCTTAAAAGGTTTAGCAGATGAAACTAAATGATAACTCTCAAACAGCAGTATTAATGTTTGCGTCTTTCACTGTAAAGTATGTCCATAAAAGTCCTTGACCTTAACAAGAATTGCAAAGTCATCTAATGCGGTTGTCCTATGTATATGTCACTGATGTTTATCAATTGTCCTTTAGTAAAATAGGGTTCTGTTTTTCAGTATAATTGTTCATATAAGTAAATTTGTAAAATGAAATTTTCAAATACATGGTCTTTGATTATTCAAGAGACAATGACCATCCTTGTCCTGCGTAGATGCTTGAGTTGTTCCATTCATATCCATTTTTTGGAGTTTCAATCCAGGTGTTCAATCAAACACCTGTATGCGGCCTAGGTGGCTATTTCCCTAAGTGGATTCTTAATGGGATTAACTGTTAGTCATTATAAGTAGTGTTCCATGAACATGTTCCTTTTATCCCTCATTTGACACCAATAGTTCTACAAATTCTGTAATGAATGCTCTTTGTTATATGTGTTATTTGACTATGATATTTGGCAAATATTTTGATTTCAATCAGCATTTGGGTTTAGTATCTTACATGGATTGTTTTATAAAAAGCACCCATGAAGACCCTTGGGAATAGGAACTTCTCAAGTATTGTGGGCAAGAGTATGGTATCAGAAGGACCAAATAACTCCATATCTGTTATGTATGTGGTGAAGGAGTGACTGCATGAGTATTCATCACAATTTTTTTGTGAACTTATCAACTGAGAAATAAGTGTCCATAAGTTTGTACTACTTTGTTAGGTAATTTCTTACAGTAATCTTCTTGTCCTCATTGGCATTCCTCTTGATACTTTTATGGTTTACTATTTGGAGCATTTAGGAACTATGACAGCTTTGCTAATGGCAGCTATGATGTTTCTAGGTTGAGGTTGATTTGGCTCTTTCTGCTCATGCCAATGCTCGCCGCTGGTATGAATTAAAGAAAAGACAGGAAAACAAGCAGGACAAAACCGTTAAAGCACATGAGAAGGCTTTCAAAGCAGCTGAGAAGAAAACTCGACATCAACTTGCTCAGGTTATGATAAATTATTTCTTTTTTGCTTGGGATGAACATGCATATATCTAATTCGTGATTTGTGATTCTGTAAATGCATAACTGATTTTATTTATTGTTACAAGTCTAAATTGCTTCATGTAAATGCGATACCTCAGAGTAACACAATTAAGGCTCAATTTGGCCTTAACAAACAGAGGTGACATGTAGATGTGCTGTATGAGTGACTCACTGTGGCTGCCCTGGACATGCAAATTGTGGTCTTCTTTAGTATATTTATAATTATGAAGTTTGGAACAAGCAAGTCCTGTAAGTGTTTATGTGAGCACCATTGTGAACAGGGTTCTGGTCTCATTTGATGTTCCTTGAATTACTAAATATTTAAAACACTGAGAAATAAGCGGCTTTTTTATGAAATATTATGTAATGGTCATATTCATTAGAAATTCACATGGTATTTCTCTGAGCACTCAGGATGCTTCTAAACTTTCAGATGTCTTTGATCTTTCGCAACATAAGAAGCCATCTATTCATAATACTTACCGACAAAATATCAGGAATCTGTACACATTTAGTGGTATCATCAAATATGAGTGCCTGACCAACACTTTAATTATCGATAAAAATGTTGGCTGCATTATGGGCTTATAATTTGGAGTCGCATTCTCATTGTTCATTTGCTACTTTCAATCTCTTTCTTAAAAAAATTATTGATGTTATTTAATTGGCTGCTCAGGTTTGTGTCACTGTATTTGCAGGAGAAGACTGTTGCTGCAATTTCTCATATGCGGAAAGTGCATTGGTTTGAGAAATTCAACTGGTTTATCAGCAGCGAAAATTATTTGATCATAAGTGGTCGTGATGCACAACAAAATGAGATGATAGTTAAGCGATATATGTCTAAGGGAGATCTGTGAGTAAAGTTTGATGTATTTGTTTGGTACTCGTAGCATTTAGCTCAGCATTTACTCTGTTTAGAGAGAATTTTAATAACTCCTTATATATTTGTTTATGTTAAAAGCACCATTCACTCATTTAGGCAATTGTTTTCTTGAGTTATTTGGTGCACACTAGGAAAATCTTTTACAATGCCTTTTCTATATGTTCAAGATCATAATATATCATGTCAAGAATGAGTGTGAAGTCAAATCATGTTGCATAAAATCTAGACCAATTTTTGTAAAAGGATCTAAACAAGATGCATCTCAGAATAGTTCTTACCCTCCCTCCTTCTATCTCATTGTAAACATCTAAAATTTTCCCTTTCTCTGATAGCCTCAGCATATTCTTTTAAATCCTGTGCAATGTAAAATTCCTTCATTTTAATTTAGTTGTAAGATAGTTTAATTTTTGGATTTTTTTTTTTTAAATTTCAGTATTCATATTATGTCGTGCAGAGTTAGGGTCACAGGTTTAAGTGTTAGTCTGCCAGAACTCGGTATTGGCATGGTGTTTCATCCCATGCTCAGATTATTCTCTCTTGGCATAGAGACTGTGCCAAAGTGATTTGTATCACTAATAACTGGAAATATTAAATAACAAATGTTGACATTTGCAAGTTTGATATGACAATTTAACTTTGAGGCAGGGAATGCATTGGAGGTGTTTTGACATGCCAACAACCAACATATATCCGGTAGTGAACCAGTGAGATATTACTCAAAAGTAGACTGACTGTACCATACCACTCTGATACTGTACTCGTGTACCAATGTGCCGCTGTGCTGATCATGCAAACGTACCAAATGATTGTGTAACATTATTCTTCATGCTGCACAAAGGTCTAGCATATTATATGGGTAAATGCCAGTGCAACAATATTTAAAACCTTGATTTATACTTCAAACTGAAATCGAAGTCAAATTAAACCTGAATACAGCAAAGGGGACCCATAGGCATTAGAGTGTTAATAGGATTTTGGCAAGAAACGTAGAGTTCCTGCAACACCTTTAATAGAAGACATCAGATTATGCTGGGTGAAATTTGAATTTGGTCCAAGATCAAGATTTAATTTTTAACAATGCCAGATAGACAACAGAATGATTAAACCAACCTTGTTATATTTGGCTCCATAATATTAAGTTCAGAATTTGTGATCATGTGATGCCATACTAGTATATATTGTCCTGCTACTTGTTTCTTTTAACATATTAATATTCTGATGGTTACTTGTGGCATCAGATAAAAGAAGCTTTATAAGAATTTACCTTCTGGCAGCATGTCTGATCTTCAGTGTAATATAGGTATGTGCATGCAGACCTGCATGGAGCTTCTAGTACTGTGATCAAGAATCACAAACCAGATAATCCAATACCACCTCTGACGTTAAATCAAGCAGGATGTTTTACTGTGAGTTCCAACATTTTTTCACTTTTTATTTGTTAGTATAAAGATCTGTCTTTTCTTTTTCTTTTGAACATAGGTTATTGATTCAATTTGCTTTATATGGTGCTAGTGATATACCAACATCATTTGGTAGTTTAAGAGCCTTAGGTGACTGGATGCTTTTAAGACTATTTATCTTTGCAGGTCTGTCACAGCCAAGCATGGGAGTCAAAAATTGTTACGAGTGCCTGGTGGGTATATCCACATCAGGTTAGTAAGACAGCTCCCACAGGAGAGTATCTCACCGTAGGTAGTTTCATGATTCGTGGTAAAAAGAATTTTCTTCCCCCGCACCCTCTCGTTATGGGCTTTGGTATTCTGTTTCGTCTGGATGAGAGTTCCCTGGCATCACATATAAATGAGAGGAGGGTGAGAGGAGAGGATGAGGGTCTTCATGAAATGGAAGTGGCATCTCGCAGAGAGCAGAATGATTCTGATTCAGATGAGGAGATTATTAGTGAAGGAGACACAAATAAGGAGTCAGAAAATTACTTGAATCGTGGTGGGGATCATCCTAGTGTGGAAGTAGATAGCGTGTCTGGAGTTGATGCTACTTCTATTGCCTTGACTACCGACTTTAGGGCTCCAAATCCATCTGAGGAGTTTTCTGAAGAAGATGCTGGCAACCAGAGAGATCTTAATTCTGGAAGCTTATCTGATGTAAATGATTCTAGTTCATCCCAACTTGACCTTCTTCTTGATAAGGCTCTTGGCCTTGGCCCTGGCCCTGCTAAGTTGTCAAGTAAAATTTCTGGATTTGATTCATATGAGTCAACTCCAGTGGAGGCTCATATAAATGATGACAAAAAAGCCACAGGAAGGGAGAAGCCCTACATATCAAAAGCTGAAAGAAGAAAACTTAAGAAAGGCCAGAAGAGCACTGCCGATGTAGTAGATGTCTCCGAAGTAAAAGAGAACAATGTAGACTTGCACCTAGATAGTAGTGAGAAGTCAAGGCCAGCTAATCTGAAGATTGCACGTGGACAGAGGGGCAAACATAAGAAGATTAAGGAGAAGTATGCAGAACAGGATGAGGAAGAAAGGAGAATTCGAATGGCTTTACTTGCAGTAAGTTGAATTTAAATTTTTTTTACATCATGTGGGATCTTATCTTGAATTAGTCCTTGACTCTTTCCCTTTTTTTGTTCTAACCTGTAATGTTTTTGATGGTTCAGTCAGTTGGAAAAGCTCCCCAGAAGGAAAAGGAATCAGATAACCATGTTGCTGTTTCTGGAAAATTAACCAGATCATTGACCGGTAAGTTATTATGGAATTATTGTAATCCATGTTGTTCACATGGAAATGTACTTTTCCATCTTAGCTGCACCGACGAGACCATTTGTGGTGGGCACTTTTGCATGTTAGCTATGCTTGAAAATTAATTTGTCTCTGGTCTAAACTGTAATCGCTTCAAACGTCGACATTTGGAATGTATTAAATTTGTTAAGTTCTTTTTGGTGATTTATTTTTTATGATAGATGATGGATGTACACTTGTGCTCTTTATTTCTATCTCTGATAGCAACTAAATGACATAAATGATGCATGTCTCTGTGAGATGTAATTATGTACACTCAGTTTCTTTTAGTAACTGATTCTGTGCATGTTAGAAAAGTAAAATTCTATGATCTGCAATCATTTTCAGATGATGGATTTGTTCACTAACCTTTGTTGGGATGCAGATGAACATGACTCTTCCAAAATATGTTATAAATGCAAAAAGGCTGGTCACCTGTCTAAGGATTGTCAGGAATATACTTATCAAGCTAAGCAAGCAAATGGCAATGTTTCTGGAGATCCTCTGAGTGCGGAACCAGATAAAGCTAATATTGAAATGGATGTGGCTGCAACAGAGGACGATGGCGTCAATGACATAGGAGAAGAAGGGAGAGAGAAATTGAATGACTTGGATTATTTAACTGGCAATCCACTTGCTGGTGACATTTTGCTCTATGCAGTACCTGTCTGTGGACCTTATAGTGCGTTGCAAACATACAAGTATCGTGTCAAAATAACTCCAGGAACTGCAAAAAAAGGAAAAGGTATTCTCCTGGTTTTATTTTCAAATAATAATAAACTTGGAAATATAAGTTATATATATGACATTGTCTCAAATCTCAATAATTTTGTTGTTTCATGAAACAACTTGTTCACAGCTTTCTCTGGTATGAAATGGTCACGGAGTTAATTTTGTTACAGCAGGTTTTGTTGTTTCGATTCGTGCACATGTGGTATTTAATTATTTATTTGATAATTAGTTCTTCAACCACATCATATATCATGTAATATTTCATAACCTTTTATGTAGTTATTTTGGAGCTTTTGCAGTTTCATGCTAACATGACTTCATAGAGGTGCATGAGAAGGTTTAGGAAGTGCAAAGGTAGCCTCCATCATTTAGATATTCTCAGGATCTTTTTTGTAAATTTTTGATAAGTTTTGCCTTTTTTAGAATGGTTTGTATTAAGGTACAAGTATAATATAGACAGTTTGTCGCTACAGGGATAGTAAATAGTTCATGTGGTTCATTTGTTGTTGCTATGTTGAACATCTGTGACTTGCACATTCACGATCCAAAAACATGCAACTCTAGCAGATTCCGAGTACCTATTGCAAATTGATTTATGCCTCGTCCATATCTTTTATTTTTCTGGATAGAAAGATCATAAGTTAGATTTGCATCAGTATTGATATTCATAGCAGCCTGCAGTAACCAGCTTAGTAGTAAATAGTTCTTTGTTTTTCTATCAACTGTTACATGAGTGTGATTATAACCCCATAAAGGGGTATTTTGTTGTGCTAAATAGTATTATGACCTTTTAGATTTCTCTTTTTCAAATACGAACATATCCTATCTGCAGTTAGTGACATTCTCTACACCTGTATGTGTGCATGGGCATGTAATTTTCTGTATGTGTTGATGCTGGCATGCTTTGCTTTTCGCAATTATGGTATCTATATGATTATTTTTGTGTTTAAGGGAGAATTTTTCTTCACAACATGATTGAGATGCTGTCATATTTTCAGCTGCCAAAACCGCAATGAATTTGTTTAATCATATGCCTGAGGTGACGAACCGGGAGAAGGAACTTATGAAAGCATGTACAGAGCCAGAACTGGTTGCGGCCATTGTGAGCAATGTGAAGATAACAGCTCCAGGATTGACTCAATTGAAGCAGAAACAGAAGAAGGGTAAAAAATCTGGCAAAGATAATTAGATTTTGTGTAGAAGTTTTGCCTAGTGGATGGAGTTGAAGACATTCTGCAGGAGTGATTCTATTACTCAAAAGAAGAGGAGTGATACTCGACTTGGTGTCTTTAATTCTCCGGGACCCCTTCCCGAGTTCCGAAGATTGCAACTCATCTTTTTTTTCTTCAATATGAGGCACAAGTTTGCAGGTTCCTTGAATTAAGAGGACATGCAAATTAGAAGTTGTATGTCATTTGTCTCCTTTAAATTCTTGTAAAATGTCTATTGGTCCAAACTACAAAACTGGGTCCGTTCAGGGCTCGGCCCCTATAATTATGGTCCACTTTGTGTGTGGGCAAGTGCTTTGTGGTCTGTAGTTAGTTGTCTTTAGCATTTTGATTTTTATATTTTAAAAAATTATATTGATATTTTTATAGTTATAAAAATAATATATATAGATTTATTTATCTTAACAACATTAGTTTTATTGATAAAAATATAAAAATAAAAAATAAAAAGATAATTTAAACATTCGGTGGCAAACTCGACGATGGTAGCGAATAGTGATGTCACCCTACATCCTCGATGATGGCTCTCCATCCATCGTCGTAGTCATCAACGCCTGTTAGTTGTCAGCCCTTGGCACCCATGAATGTAATCAATTTTGATGAGCTAGCCCTTCGTTGTAGTCAGAGACTTTCACGACGATGAGGCGCTCACCATCGGTTATAAGGTTAAGTGTGGTGGCACGCTCAGGAGTTGCTGACCACGATAGGAGATTTGATGGTCACTGATGGGCGTCGATGCAAACTTCATCAATTGCACTTACGACTGCAATGGCAAATGGAGGGGGTCGATGTCGAGGATTTGATGCACGTGAACCGGGGGGGGGGGGGGGGGTGGCATCATTGTCCACCACCATCAAATGTTAAAAATATTTTTTTTTATTTTTTATTTTTATATTTTCATCGATAAAACTACTGTCATTATAGTAAATGGTTTTCATGACGATGAGGCCCTCATCATCGATTACAAGGTTGAGCGTGGTGGCACGCCCAGGAGTTGCCGACCACTGTAAAAGATTTGACAGATATTTGATGAGCACCGATTGCGGTGACAGATGGAGAGCGTCGACATCGAGGATTTGATGCATGCGAGCTGGGGGTGGCATCATCGTCCACCACCATCCAATGTTAAATATATTTTATTTATATATTTTCGTCGATAAAAATATTGTCTTTATGATAAATGAACTTAAATATTTTACGAAACGTAACTATGAGAATATTAACACAACTTTCGGCATTTTGAAATCCAGCATGAAGTGACATCACGTCGTTATCTTTTCTCTCCAATTTTCCCTTTCAATTCCATCCGATCCAACCAATAAAGGCGAAACACTTATGCAGTTTAATAATATTAATGTATTATCTGCATTAACCAAAATAAAAGTAACTACACAGGGTCATTCTCCATTTCCTTCGCCAACATGCAATTTGAGCTTCGCTAACAATCCTGTTGGCCGTAGAGGAGTCGGGAATCTTCATTACGTCGCTATTTGGACATTGGCCACACAAGAAACCTTTATTTGAAACACATGCCATCCCAAGTGTGCAATGACTACTCATGCCATCTATCATCCATATCCATCCGCTAAAGTTGATGAACGAATTGGAGTCAAATTAATCAAAACCAACTTGGATCAGATTCATTCGATCCTCAGTAATACGGAGAATAAAGTTCTTTCAGCTTTCAGCCGACACAAAATATCATCTAGACTTCAAAATGCTTGATCACTAGCCGTAAAGAATCAGCTTCACCAAGGGAATCCGGAGCGCAGGAGAATGGCTCGGGTGCCATCACCTCTTTACCACGTTCAGAGGAAGTGCAATGACAACTCAGATCTGCAGCCATCCCCTCCCCTCCCCTACCCCTGGCTGACAAGCTTCATGCCTCGGAATGTATCTCATCCAGTTAAAAAGAATCAGTCAACGTTTCACGGATAGCCTCTCTGGAGACACAACCAACAACACATTTTAGCAGTCATGAGCAGCACGGATTAAAAGATTGCGACCGCCTCAAAGGCTGTACATAAGGCAGACTGGGGACAAAAAACTAAAGATGATAACCGGACAAGCCAAGTTCATAAATAGTAATTCAAAGGCAACACGTTTCCAACGGAAGAGCAGTGTTGGAGAGTCTTACTTGTGAGTTCGTATGTCACAATCATCGAGGTACCCCAGAGTGACATGTTTAAGAACCTGGGGCCAAACCCTCTATAGAAACCTCTCCAGCCGTCCTCCTCAACAAGCCGCTTTATCGTCTTGGTAACTGATGGCCTGCCTACGTACCCGTTCATGACCTGTGTTTTAGGAAGAAAATATTCAGCTTGCCCGATGACCATTGTCTACAAATAGATACAAAGTTGGGATGATGGCATGAATTCCACAATGTGATATAGAAAGCAGTAGGCCAAAATGTGCCTGTAGAATATTAACCAAGTGCTCTACTAAATCATGCTCTTTTCTAGTAAATTAGAGGGTCTCTATATCAATGAGTTTCAATATAAAACATGATCTTATATTTAACAAATATATATTTTTACACATGCTTTGTCTTTTTCCCTTACAGAATTTAATGCACTTTATAGTTTAGACGTTATAAACCCATGCCCATTTAGTTTCTTTGTTTTTCATCTTCTTCTTTCATCTTTATTTTTTTGCAACTGAGGCACGATGAATCCCTCGAACTTGATCAGCACCCACTTAATTTCTGATGTCATGATGGCCAAAGTAGCAGTTAAGAACCAAATAAGCAAACTCGTTCTATCACTCTTCAACACAATTTTCTTTTACAAGTCAATCATTCTGCAAGATTAGACGACTAAATTTACCTGCAGCCGAGTCTTGATTGTATCTATCGGAGTAGTGATGATTGATGAACAAGCACCAGCCAAGGTTCCAGCTGTCGCCTGAACAGTTACCAGCTCTAACTGAGATGGTTTTTTCTCTGCATCATTTTGATAGCCTAAGCTCCTGACCAAAACAGAAAATAACAAACATGTTTGTACATACAAGTTTGGCCATTATGATATGCAACCTGTAATTTCTGAACAAAAGCTACCCTAAAAATAGAGAACAATATTGTGACAGATGTACCTCCAAATAACATGTTGAGCAGCACCATAAGCACCCCACCAAAGAGCAGATGCAGGTGACTGGGTTGCCACTGTTATCCCGAAACCTCTATAAAGGCCATGAAGTCCCTCTCTCCTGAGCACTTTACGAATGACATCAAAAGGGCCATTATATTTGATCATTTCAGGCAGACCTTGCACCATCAGTCTCTGGGAAATCTAGGAATATGAGCAAAACTTAGTTCAAATATAAGAATGCACAGGATCTGATGTTGTGATGTCAGTGTGCTTCCTTTTCTCTTTGTGTGTGAGCAGATGCTTTTGGTGGATGTGTGTTGAAATCCAAAACAAGTATCCATTGTTGCAATTCTCAGTGTTGAGTAGACTAATATAGCAAGATGCCCTTGATTGTCCTGATTTAACAAAACATTTGTGTGACAAAGAAAGGGTGCACAAATAGCCCTTGTGAAACCAAAAAAAATGGTCTAGCTCAAATTCATGTTTTGCTTCTATTATACTCAATAGCCTTTTTCCTTGGTTGGATAACATATTTCTTAAGATCAGGATACGTAATGCATGCTATAGTGGTGGAATTTTAACACACCAAATGGGTCCTTCAATAAATGGAAGGACCGGAGGAATATATCTACTGGTTGTAATCTTAAAGGGACAAATCACTCTTCTGTTTGATTGCTCCAAATCACATCGCTGTATTCTTTAACTGCAATGTATTGTATTCCTAAAGCATCATTTTTTTGGT
The DNA here is from genome assembly GCA_023547065.1 of Musa troglodytarum. Classification (NCBI taxonomy): domain Eukaryota; kingdom Viridiplantae; phylum Streptophyta; class Magnoliopsida; order Zingiberales; family Musaceae; genus Musa; species Musa troglodytarum. The sequence goes on along the minus strand of CP097502.1, from coordinate 6,821,943 downwards.
TAATCGTTTGAAGCATAAATCAGGTGGCAATGAAAAGTACATAAACATGATGCAGCACATATTTAATATCCTTTTCCTTTTAAACAATAGCCCCTCTGCATACATCAATACTACTAACTGGAAGAAAGTGTGTGAAATAATGGTGCCTAATCAGGAAAGGGACTTCAGTGCTCAGATGGAAAAACATGCAACATAAAATAAAATCAGAGCTGCAAATTAGAAATGTTTAATGAAATGGATAACGATAACTTACCACATCCAAAGGCACAAAATAAACACATGAAAATACATTTGAGACCAACCCTGCTGCTCCATTAGACAAAGCAATGCGTGTTGCCTCAGAAAGATCCATGTGTTCTGTGTATTTGAGCACCATATCTTTAGATACTTCAAGTGATGTAAGAGCCAATACTCGACCAGGTAACGATCCAATGGCAGAGGTACCAAAACCTCTGTACAGTCCCAGAATTCCATCATATCTTAGTATTCTTCTAAACATTGAAAATCCATGCATGTGTGGTAGTCCAGCTTCAGCAACTTGAATTCTAGTTTTAACAACAGCTGTTGGATGTAATAACCCAGATTGAAGAGTAAAGAGAACAGCACCAATAACATGGAACCTCGTCTTGTCCAACCTTAACTCCACAGCAAAACCAGCAATTAATTAAACCTTGTAACAGTCAGAAGATGCAGGACAAACTGACATTTACTATATTTCAAACAAGGTAGATGGGATGCCACCAGGAGAAGAGAAATATGGTCGAATATAACTTCATCTCCATGCACATCCTTCAAAGGGTGACTACTAATGCCAGAAATCATTCAATAAAACATCTTCATCCTCATGCTTTCCAAGGAATAGACATGAAGATATAAATACGCATCAGATATGGGGACACACTGATCTACATTTATAACAAGAAATCACCAATGAAGTGGAAGAAGCTTATGTGATACCAAAGTAGCTTTTTAGATGAGCATGCATCATACTTTGTGACACAATGGTCTACATTTATATCAGGGGGCAACCAGTGATGTAGAAGAAGATTAGGTGATACAGGATAAGTAAAAGTTTGCTCTTAGATGAGTACATGCTAAGTCAATAATAAGTCAGTAAAATTAGGTTTAAGATTTGTTCTCTCTGTTTTTGTTACAGTTATAGTGTGTGCCTATGGTTGTGAAATATTACCAGGCCAAAAAAATTTGTTGATGGTTGTGTTTTGCTCTTTTGTATTCATCGATCGGAAATAATTAATAAAATAATTATCATGAGCTAGACAGCCTGAGTAGTCCTATCTGCAATCGCAATATAGACATCACTCAGCCACTGGATTATTCTAGCTCACATTACTACACTGCATTTTGCATTTGGTAAGTAAAGTTTTGCTGGTCGCTAGAACATAGAAATGAATGGAAATATTTTGGACAAGATAAAACAAATTGCCAGGACATAAACAAAAACACACACTATTGTTAAAATATCTTCCACAAACATACTGCAATCAACAATATCATCACAATCAGACGCTGGCGATCGGTAACATGTGATCATAATGTATCAGCTCGAAGAGAATGGATCAAAAACTCTGACGGGCATAAATTTTCCTTCTTCTCATTTGTCCGCCAAGCACTATTATAGACTAAGGCTCAACTATTTTGATCAAGAAATCCGAGAAACGAACAGGAAGAGCTACTAAAATTTATTGACAAATGCAATAAATGATCTTTACGCTAAACGCATCAAGAAATGTAAGAAAAACACGAAGCTTTATAAGAAGAACAGATTCTTTTTCATCCTTTTCGTTCGTCCACCAAGCACTACTACATACAGACAATGGCTCTATTATTTGATCAAGAAATCCAAGAAACTAATAGGAACTCCAACGCGAGTATCTTGACAACTCGGAGCTTTAAAAGAGAAGGGAAATTTCTCCTTATTTGCAATCGTCCAAGAAGCACTAGTATCGTAGACTACGACTCAAATATTTGATCAAGAAATCCAAGAAACGAGCAGAAACTGCTCCAGAAATTTCTTGGCAATTCAAAGAAACGTCTTCAACCAAAAACCATGTAAAGAAGGAAAAGAAAAACGGGACACTTAAAAGGGAAAATATCCAAGAAATATAGGGGAGGAAGAAAAGAAGAAGCATGGACGGAGGAAAAGGGAGGAAACCTGTCCCAGTTGATGTTGGTCTCGGAGTAGGCGAAGTCGGCGGCCGTAGCCTCTGCTTCCACCGCCATCAGGTCACCTTCTTCCGCCACCGACAACAACAATAGAAGCAGCACGCGGACCTTAACCCCAATACCTACTTGGTTGTTTCGAGGAGCTTACTTCCTCTTCTCGGCCAAAATACAACGGAGGAGGACAAGAGAAGCGACGAGACCAATGCGTTAAATCCCTCCTTTCCCCTGCTTTCTTGGCAACGGAACCCATCTCTGACCCTCTCCCATCAAGAAGAACCGTGGAGAAGCTTCCCGGTGGCGAGAGAGACCAGCGGGAACGAGAAGAAGAACTAGAAAACGGCGCGCCGACTCAGACAAAATGTCACGCGATAGTCGTGCGCTTGCCCTTTCCCTTCCCACGTGGCAACGTGAAGACCGGACGTTCCTCAGCGGGTCCCACAATCAGCCGCGGTGAGTGCTTTTTGGGTCATCCTCTGTGGCGGTGTCTCCGTCAAACCTCACGCCCTCCGCGTATTACGTCAAACACTTCGTATGTATTCCTGCATAAATTGAAATTGCAATATATACCCATTAAAATTAAATGTTATCGTCATATTAACGATCGATTGAAGAATGCTAACTTTGTAAGGTGTCATATGCCAAACGCAAATTATTTAAGGACGTGAGTACACAAATGATTTATCTTTGGAAGGTACATATAAATTTGCCATATTTAATCAGCAAAAAAAAGGGGACTCTGCGAAGAGAAAGTAAGTTGTACCACACGATAAAGTTCAGAGCTTACCCCATCCTGACCCTTACCCACCCCCTCTACCCTTCACCACGTGGTCAAAGTCATGTGGGCTCCACATGTTCTCTCTCCATCGGATCTACGGTACACCTGTCGTTTTGACGAGGCCTTTTTCCCGCCACTAGAGAGGCCGAGCTGTGTGGTATGGACAGCAAACACAGTTTCCTTCTCACAAGGATGATGCCGACGTCAGCGAGTGAGTGGGACCCGTCAGGCTTACGCAAGGGGGAAGCTCCATGATTCCTGCTTGGAGCGAAACAGGAACGTGGTGAGCTCCACCACCCCGTCTGAACGACAGACCTTTCTTCTTCCATGGCTTCACGCCCCATCCTCGCGCGTTCAAGAAGGAATCGAATGCCATTTGTTGGCCTGCGTACACGGCAAGAGCGCGCCGACAAACCTGCCCGCGTTCGCTGTCTTTACTCTGAACCACGCCGACTACCTTAAGAGACGAGACAGTGTCGAATCCTGTGACTGAACAGACCGAGCGAACGCCTGTCGAGGGAGAAAGAGAGGCTCGGCCGCGATGGTCCGCGCCGCGGGACGATCTGCTGGTCTTCGCAGCATTCCGACGGGCCTTCTGCTGCTGCTGCTGCCTCTGCTGCCGGCAACATTACCGGTTGAGACCGCGTGCGGCTCAGGCGCCGTGGTCTTCAACTTCGGCGACTCCAACTCCGACACCGGGGGTCTCACCGCCGGCCTCGGCATCCTCCTCCCCCAAGAAGAGGGCCGCGTCTTCTTCCGCCGCTCCTCCGGCCGCCTCTGCGACGGCCGCCTCGTCATCGATTTCCTCTGTGAGTGAACCCTACGTACTTCGCCGACCTCCTTCGAGATCTTTTAGCGGAGCATGAGCGTGGGTCAGTGTTGGCAGGCCAGAGCTTGAACACCAGCTACCTGAGCCCGTACATGGACCCGCTGGGGGCGGATTTCAGCAACGGGGCCAACTTCGCCGTTGCCGGCTCTTGCACTCGCCCACCCGACCTTCCCTTCGCCTTGGCCGTCCAAGTGCGGCAGTTCCTCCGCTTCAAGTTGCGATCTTTGGAGCTCGTTGCTCAAGGTTTCATCTCTTAACTTTATCAGATTGTTGAGATCCATGCTTTCGATCGAGGGCATTGGCGATGCACTTAGCATGAGCTGTAGAATGTGCCATTGGCGCCCATTGCAGGTGCCGAGGACCTGATTGATGCAGAGGGATTCCGCAACGCGATATATGCCATTGACATCGGGCAGAATGACTTAGCAGCAGCCTTTTCTGCAAATTTAAGCTATGTTCAGGTCATCGAAACAGTCCCATCCGTCATCCATGAGATCAAGAAAGCTATTGAGGCAAGTCTTGGTATAAGCCATCAGTTACTTGATGTTTGTTTGATTCATGGAAGATGTCTTTCGATCTTATGATGGAATTACTGCAAACACCATGCTGTTGTCTATGGTACATTTGACAATCTATACCTTAGCTTTACTGATTCCTGATGTTGACTTGAATTTGACTTTGGTTGAATATGCAATGGTTTTCACAAAAGAGGGTTTTCATGTCCATATTGGATGCGTTGACTACCTCAACTTAGCTTTGTCAATTCCTTGATGTAGTTTGAAATCAACCTTTGGCTGATTCCACATTAGTTTCCGCAAAATGTTGACTTTTTATTAGGCTAAGGTCAAAGTGGATTGAATGTGCATATCTTACCTTTGCCAATTGTTAATATCAATCTGAATGCGTCTTCGTTTTATGCTGCACTGGTTTCCATGTCCATATAAAGTAAATTGGCTAACCATACCGAAGATTAAATTCTCAGTTTGATACTGGCTTCAGTTATCTATCAGACTGGTGTGGTCGTGTCGCTCGTAAAAAAATAATGATAATAAACAATACCCGATTGGTATCGAACCATATTCACCGGTATTTGAAACCATGAAATAGATTACCTTCATCTGTTTTCTTTTTCGTTTTTTCACAGTGAAGAACTTATGGTCAACTTCAACAAACCTACTCATCCTGCTAATATAGTTTATTACCTGGTATTTATTCTCACTGATCTCTATGTTTCCTCGTGTCTCTGACAAAGTGCAAATGCAGAATTTGTATGACAATGGAGGGAAAAAATTTTGGGTACACAACACTGGCCCCTTGGGATGTTTGCCTCAAAAGCTTGCCCTGCCGCGAAAACACGACAGCAGTCTCGATCGATATGGATGTCTGATTCCCTTCAACAATGCTGCCAAGGAATTCAATGCCCAACTGAGTGCTCTTTGTGATAAATTGAACTCAGAGTTGAAGAATGCCACCATTGTTCACACTGATATCTACTCCATTAAGTACGATCTCATCGCCAATCACACTGCATACGGTAAGCTCTCGAATTCATGTATCGAGCTATCTTCATAGTTCAGGTTCAAGTTTCTTTTCAAAATTTCAATGCGAGAGGGAAGTACATAGCACAAAATCCATGGCTTATACTTGGATATTTGTTTCTTGTAAATTCCAAAGTTTCTTTTTGATTGCATTTGAAGGTGCACATCATCAAAACGGTCATGATTACTTCGAATAGGTAAACAAAAGACCATCATCTTAAGTTGCTTCCATGGACAGTCTCCATGATTCTGCCGTGTGATCTGTTTTGCAGGCTTTGAGACTGCACTGATGGCATGTTGTGGATGTGGTGGACCTCCATACAACTTCAATCAAAGCATTGAGTGTGGTGCTTTTGGCTCCCAAGTGTGCCCTCTCGGGTCAAAGTACATCAGTTGGGATGGGGTTCATTACACTGAGGCCGCCAATGCTATAGTGGCTTCCAAGATACTGACAACAAAGTATTCAAAACCCAATCTTGCCTTTGATTACTTCTGCACTGCTTAATTTTTATGCTTCGGATTCACTCATTAAGCTCGAGTCGGCGGTTGACATCGCAAGGAAACCAACGATAACTGTAATTTAATTTCCTTCCTAGCATACAAGAGAAAAAGCGCGAAAGAAGAAGAAAAGGAGGTAGAATCTGTCACCAAGTTTTACCTACATCTTGTTGAATCTCTTTGGTGAATTTGTATGTGGATCTCTTTAAATGGTTGGGATTTTTATACTGTTTCTCATTGTATCTCATCAAAGAAAAACAATTTTGATTAGCCATGTGGCACAAAACTGTATCTTTGAGCTCCAAATCAGTTTCAGAAAGCAAACTCTGTGCAGTCCTCCTGGCAATCACTACTGGATGTTCTTTCTCTGGAGCTGTGGAAATGGGCTTTGGATCAGAGTCATGTTGAGCCTCATAAATCACATGGGCAGGATAACTGTTTCCCTTTGACTTACTCTGGCCATCCTATTTAAGCTGCTCGCAGACATAATTATTATGTCTGATCTCCATGGGCTAATAGTTGAAGGCTGCCATTCCCTTCTGTTCATTGTTTTGCATGAGCTATAACTAGTTCTCTGAATCATTAAGCTGTTGGATTCATCATCTAAATTCTGAAACCTGTTGGATTTTGACAATCTTTGTGTTTCAGACAGACTGTTCTACTCTCTCTCTCTCTCTCTCTCTCTCTCTCTCTCTCATATATATATATATATATATATATATATATATATATATATATATATATATATATATATATATATATATATATATATATATATATATATATATATATATATATATATATATATATATATATATATATATATATATATATATATATATATATATTTATATATACATATATATGTATACATATATATACATATATATATATACATATATATACATACATACATATATATACATACATATATATATATATACATATATATATATACATATATATATATATATATGTATATATATATATGTATATATATATGTATATATATAAATGTATATATATATATACATATATAAATGTATATATATATATACATTTATATATGTATATATATATATATGCAAATATGATGATGATGGCTTAATTGTCACACATCTATCTTTCTCAGATCAATCAGGATGCCTTAGGTTACAATCTCCATCTATTATGTTTTCTTGATCGTTCTGCAGCAACTAAAACCTTATGAACGTGAGGGCGACTGAACCATGATTGAAGTCTCTGCACAAAAAACCAAGAAGACAAAAAAGGGAAAAGCCATCACCACCGAGGAAGATGCGACGTTACAAAGCAGGCCACTTGATCCCTCGAACAGTCCCTGTTGTCATGTCAATGTGTCCTGTGCCTGCTGTTTCATGTAGAATTCAACGCTTCTTCTCAGCCGCTCAAGACTCGACCTTTACGTGAAGTCACATCTCCTCAAGCTTTTTCATGCGCCTCCATTTCAATCTGATCACAAGAAAAGAGTTCAGGAATGCACTCTATTTCCTCGATCCATCTTCTCCTTCTCTCTCTCGTGTGTGTCTTCTTCTAGGTTTCACTGCCCGGTGGCACGGCACGGCCAGCACCGGAGGCAGCAGCCATGAAAGCAAATCCATCGGAGCTTGAGAGGGATCCAACCCGGCAATGGGAGCCACAAGCGCATTGTGGGTGCTGTGTCCCACACAGTCAACTCCTGAGATCCCCAAGCCCCCGATGAGGCTTGCAGTACTTCACAAACAGTAGGAAGAAAAAGGAAGCCCATTGTGCTGGACAGCATCATTCAACTCCCACTACACCAGACAATGCGTTGCATGTGGATGCTTGAGCGCCATTGCTCTGCAACTGTCCTATGCTTTCCACACTCGATCAGAATGAGTTCAGCTGTTGCTGCTGAACCTTTCTTTTGTGTGATGGAAAAGAGAGAGAGAGAGAGAGAGAGAGAGAGAGAGAGACCCTGATTAAAAGGACATCTTACCTACAACTCCAACCAGCTTATTTCAATCTCTATCATGTTGTTATTGCCTTGGAGTTACACCATGATGCATGATCTCTTTGCCCTTCATGAAACCACGGGATTCACAGGCACGCACAACAAACATTACAAGCTCCACCTTTTTGAAGCTTCCTTCCCTGTAGTGTATTTTTATGTGGGAATACTAGAGAAAAGCTTAAAGTATAACAAAGTGTAGTGTAGGCCGTGCCATTGACACCAAGCATATGTCATCTCTACTTTAGTTTGTCTCCCTGCTCCTGATGCAGTCACTCATGTGCATCTCCATCACTTTAGTACACTCACTCATGTGACTACTTGGTAGTCACATCTCCATTATATTAATAGCTTGGTTTGAGGTTACTTGAAATATTACAGAGATGAGTCAGCATTGGCCTCCAGTCTCATGAGTGTGATTGTTGTTTACCTCAAGTTTTCTTACAATTGCACTTTGTTGAATGACATTAGGGTGAATCCAATGTTGCTTTCTGCTATTTAATTTTGCTTGTGACAGTGATCACTTTACATGTCCTCTCTTTTTCCCAGGAATAATTGTTTGTTTGCACAGTAAACAACTTTTGCAAGTGGCTTGAATGTTGGATCAGTAGTAAAGTAAAAGAAAAGGAAAAGCAGATGCTCTGCTTGTGCTAGGAATAATTTTCTCATCTTCATCTTTCTTCTTGTGCTATACTGGGATTTCACTCTTAAGAATTCCAAATAGTCAGACATGGTCTGTGATTGATGAGAAGATAATGTGGAGTTGACTCAATTCTCACTAGTTAGATTGTCCTGTCCTATCTAACATTTGTTGGGTCATATTTGTCATGGCCTATTCCTTGAGAGAAGAAAGACTAGTAGAAGAGGAGTGCATTTCTTTCCTTCTAGGCCTTGTCATGTACCATGCAATCTTTTAGCCCACATTCATGTTTATTTCTCTATTAAACATGCAGAAACAGATGTGTGCCACCAATTAAGCAACAAAATACTGATTAAAATAGATAACAGGGAAAGGCTACTTTACCAGCTTGTGGTGTCACTTTTTCTCTCTGAACTTATATTTCACACACTGGCTATAAATGCCTAGAACATGAAAGGTAGTAGATGGAGTTTATGGATACAAAACTAAAAAAGGGGTAAAATTCTACCATTATGATTTGTATTAATCATGCTTCAATAAAACTCAAAGATTGCAGCTTTAATTTACAGAAAACTGAAAACCTTGACAATGTATCAGCCAAAAACAGTGGAATCAGATGGATTGCAGTCCTGTCCCACAAGCCAAAGCATCCTGAAACCTAGTCTTTTGGACTACTGAGAAAGAATTCAAAGCACTCAGCCATTACTAAAATGAACCCATCCAAAAGCATTGGATGAGTAGGATTGGTGTGCAGTCGTGCACTTTGAACGCCACATTGATAATGTTCCACTGAAAGCTTCCAATGTATAGCTTGAAAGCCCCACCTGCAATAATACTGGCAGAAACAAGAAATGGCCATGCATGTCTTTCCTCCTTTTTCTTTGGCTATCCTCACAAATCAACAGGAGACAGTGACTTGTAGGTGGTGGAGATCTGTGATCTCTCCGGCAGTGGAGATCATTCGGCTTCCTCAGTGCTCATAATGAAAACAAAATTCTTAAAAATGCTCAAGTCCACATATGGATCATGCAGACACTCTGCAGGCACAAGATTGCAAATTCTCCAAGGAACTATGAACACTCTACCCAATTTGATTTTCTGCACATTACTCGATCATTTTGATGCTCATAATCAAATGCATCTAATTCTTGTTTGTTCATTGAAGATTTTAAATAGGTAGGTCATGTTGTGGAAGGAGTAATGAAAAGCTGCGGAAAATGAGCTCATTTTAGGATGTTTTTGACAGTCACTACGATGTATGTAATGATGGAAGTCATTTATTCTAGCAATAATTATATGTTCTAAAAGAAGTTGATCCAATTGCTAAACCTAAATTATCAAAAGTAGGTTGCTTCAGCTATAGAAATTAGATATTAGGATTGGTTCTGTGATAGTGGACCTTCCCAGCTGTCCCTAACCTTCAATTCTCTGATGCATTTCTCATGATGACAACCAAGAACTCATTTGGCATGGTTTCTGTCTTTTGTACTTGGAATTTTGTTTGTCTGTTTTCTGCTTCATTTATTTAAAATAGATTTTTTGGTCACAAAATAACTGTCACTTTTAAGGTCAGAAAATAGTTTGTCAATAATAATACATTTTTTTCACTTCTTCTTTTGAAAACTTTATGAGTAAAAGCTTTCTACTTCCATATGTTTTGAAGTTCATAGAAATCTTTTCATAAATAAAAGAACTAAAAGTACTCCTTCTATGATCTCAAGATCTAAATAATTTCATTTCCTCATTCTAGTTTGAATTATATAAATATCATAATATAGCAAGATAAAATTATGATTTTATGAACAGTAATATCATGATTGCTTGCAGAAAAACCATCATATGGTCATCTTCACCTTCACATTCTACTAAACCAACAAGATTTTGTTTACTGAATCGATTCCTTTCATTTTTTGGGGAAAGAATTAATTATTGGATCTATTCTTCCCATCTCTAGGAATAACATAATTCACAGAGCTGAGTAACACTGAGAGGTTTATGGACCATGCCATAAGTCCTATCATTTCACTTGTAATGGGTGTGATTAGAATGTTGTCACATCCAGTTAAATGACAAATCATGGTAATGACAATATAGGCATGAGGACAATCTAGAAAATCTAAAATTCATAGTACACCCACACCCAACTGGGAGATTTCAGAATCCCAATCTTTCTCCACAAATAATGGAACAGGGTTCCAGCTTGGCTACTGAGAAGGCCTGTCAAATAGTTTCTGAAACTTAGACAAATCAAGATAAGCATTGTGAAGTTTAGAGGCCTGGAAATTGCCATTTCATGGACAGGGTGAAGCTAGCTAACATGGTCTATTTCGATTGAAATTTAGCATCACTGCTCAAGATCTTATCTACTGGAATTTGCTATACTTTAACAAAAGTCATACAGTGGTAAATCTTCTGGCACTAACCAAAATATCTGACCAAATTTTATCTTAGCATCTTTATTTCTAGTCCTCCATTAGACAAGGGAGGGAGAGAGAGAGAGAGAGAGAGAGAGAGAGAGAGAGAGAGAGAGAGAGAGAGAGAGAGAGAGAGAGAGAGAGAGAGAGAGAGAGAGAGTCTCCATGTGAGTTCATATGAAAGAAACAGATCAGCCAAACACAAGATTTGGTAAGAAGGTACTGAAGAGGTAAAAGAAAAATGCATACAGAGATAAAAAGAAAACATAGTGCCTAAAATTAGACTCTCCAAAACAGTGAGCCAAGAAGAAAATGGATCATAGCCTTTCTTCTACAAAAGTAGGTAGTCTGCAATCTCCAAATAGGTCAGAACATGGTCATGAGGTATTGATGGACTCAGTTCTCAACATCTGCAGTTTCATCTTCCAGCTACACAAATTGAAAATGAAGCATAACTAAATGCATCTGGAGGTTGTCACATGCTGGAATCAGGAAATTTCATCTCCCCACACTACTGATGCCCCTCCCTCTTATGGAACAAACAGCATTCACAAATCCTGAATCATGATTGATCTTAACCCCCCCCCGCCCCCCCCCCCCCCCCAGTTGTGGTGATGCTGTTAGTAAATGCAAGTTTGATTTCTTTCACAAAGAATTTTATCTCACAAAGAAAATGTTTAATTAGGAATTCTGCTGATATGTGAATTCTACATCAATAAAAATATTACTAAGAAGTTGGGTTAGACCATACATGATGATGATATAGCATCATATGGTTAGAAAATATTTGAAATGAATGCTGCTAGGATCTCTCATGGTCCCTTTTGAGGCCTCAAGCTGTTCACTGTTTAATGCAAAGAGCTCAATAGTCAGATCAGGTAGATGGTTCATCTTTCGAGTATCGATCAATAGGAACCACTTCATTTTTGTTTCTTCTTTGAAAATTTAGGACATTTTTTGTTTCGTCTTCCGATAGCAACAATTCTTTCCTCAAAATCACCTTAAGCTTCATTCCCCTCCATCATTCTTGGCATAATTTAGTCAAAGTTCTTACCTGGCCTCATGTTCTTTGTGTCTTATATCAAGTAATTTGATCCTAATCATTGACAAATTTGTTGCTATCAAAATCATATGATATTTGAATGTGATATGATGATCCTGGCAATGTCTCAGCTCATTTACCTGGACACCATGTCGGAGGTCAAGAAGTATTATCATCCAACAAGTACAAACATCGGGATAATAATTTCTTCTTCTATCAAAACACTTGTTTTTTCTCTTAGTGGATGGTAGATGAACCTACCGAAAGCCAAGCATCAAAGCAGTTGCATATGAATGAGCAAATGCCTACCTCATATCCCAAAGCTCGTAGGAATCCATCAGCAAAACAGACTATCATATACCAAAATCAATAGGGAGAAGCACAATAAAAAGCGCATTATGAATCAATGGGATGCTTTTGAAGCACACAGTAAGTACACAATGAATTATTGATCAGTTGGTGAGAGACTTGCAGGTAATGACAACACAACATAGCATCATGACTCAATCGAAGGCTCAGATTGTATCGGATGCTTCTTCTCCAGAGAAGACAGTGAGTAACACTAGTTCCAGTAACAGTCATTTCATTGACAACAATGATTCCATAAATTTTGCTTCTTTCTCAGAGGAATGATTACATTAGAAGCTGCTTCGTTCTTGCTCCAGCCAGATTGTCATGGACTGTCAAACCAGTAAAAGAACCCAAAGAAGAGAAGGAAGACCCTCCTCTTCCCTGACCACTCTTTTCAGAGTCAGAGAGAGAGAGAGAGACCACTCCTCTTCTAACATTTAATTTGTCTGGTATATACTTTATGGCACAGTAAATTGAGAGTCATTATTCTTTGAAGCTTTTAGGCAGTGATAGTGATGTCTTCGCACTGATTACCTTGACCATATTGCTCACCATCATGTACATGTCTCCTTCTCAAAGCTTTACTACCTATATAACCTGGACTGCTATCAAGCATTCCCAGTGTCCCTCTGCATCCACTGATGGCAGTGAACTGATGCAAGAAAAACCTCAAAGCTTCTCTCGAACCCTTCCCAGCTTTTGTTAATACAGGAGATTCATAGTCCTTGATTCGTTTGTTGCATGTGTGTTCTCCAAACTCCATGAGATCATCGATGTCAATGTCCTTGAGCTGCATTCTTCCTTGAGCAAGCAGATCACCCAGCATCAATTTAAGCTTCCATGCCTTGTTTGTTTTTCCATCCATTCGATATAAAGTTGTTTTAGAGCGCATATTTGGCCAAATTCGGCACAAGCATGGAGGAAACCTTCGAACCTTTTCGCGGAATCAAGAATGATCTTCGAGGGAGATTGATGTGCTACAAGCAGGACTGGAGCAGTGGCTTCAACGCAGGCATCAGGTAGTGATCATTCCTTTACGAATTCTCAAGCAAATCTACACATCATAGTATTAGTCAACAAAGCTATTTATTTGTTTCAGGATCTTGGCTCCCACTACATACATATTCTTTGCATCAGCAATCCCAGTCATATCATTTGGAGAACAGTTGGAGAGGAACACAGGTGAGCTGAACTATGATCCCAACAGCCGACATGTTGTGTGCTGCAATCTGATTCATGTGACATATTTGTGCCTGCATGGTTTCGGCAGATGGTGTTCTAACAGCAGTTCAGACTCTGGCATCGACTGCACTCTGTGGCATCATACACTCCATCATAGGAGGACAGCCTCTGCTGATTCTTGGAGTCGCAGAGCCCACCGTGCTCATGTACACCTTCATGTTCAACTTCGCCAAAGATCGTGCCGATCTCGGCCGAAACATGTTCCTGGCGTGGACGGGATGGTGAGCTAATGAACAAGTAATCTTGTGTCGGCTGAAACAGCGAATGATGCAACGTATTCTTTCGTGTTGTCCGAATCACGCAGGGTATGTGTTTGGACGGCGTTCTTGCTCTTCCTGTTAGCCATTTTAGGTGCTTGTTCTATCATCAACAGATTTACTCGTTTAGCTGGGGAGCTTTTCGGTCTCCTGATCGCAATGCTCTTCATGCAGCAGGCCATCAAGGTAGGAACAGAACACATTTTTCTGCTTTGGTTCGGCACAAATCTGCATCTGCGCACGACTAGATCATGGTGTTGATGACACATGCAGGGGCTTGTTGATGAGTTCCGGATACCGCAGAGAGAGGACCCAAGAGATGTAGCGTCGGTGCCGTCTTGGAGGTTTGCCAATGGCATGTTTGCTCTGGTTCTGTCGTTTGGGCTTCTGCTCACCGCGCTGCGAAGCAGGAAGGCACGATCATGGCGCTACGGCACCGGTACGCATCTTCTTCGATCTCCTTCTTCGCACCGCAATGGCCTGCGAGAATCAAACGTCGTGATCTCTGCAGGATGGCTGCGAGGTTTCATCGCGGATTACGGCGTGCCGCTCATGGTGCTCGTGTGGACCGGAGTTTCGTATACATCGGCAGGTGGTGTTCCGAGGGGGATTCCGAGACGCCTCCTCAGCCCAAATCCATGGTCACCTGGTGCCTATCAGAACTGGACTGTGATCAAGGTATGCATGACTCCGTTGCTGGTCGCGTTGGATCTTCCCATGGTGTATTGGTCGTGTCATCTTCTCGCAACTCACAGGACATGTTGAACGTGCCCTTCCTCTACATCCTTGGAGCTTTCATACCGGCCACCATGATTGCAGTTCTGTACTACTTCGATCACAGCGTTGCATCTCAGCTTGCTCAGCAGCAGGAGTTCAATCTAAGAAAGCCACCATCGTTCCACTATGACCTGCTTCTTCTGGGTTTCTTGGTACTCTCTCTTTCTCCCTGCAACGCCTACTGCGTCTACCGAACATTATTAGCTCTTGGGTTAACCTGGGGTTGCATGGCAGACGTTGCTATGTGGCCTGATCGGAATTCCACCTTCCAATGGTGTCATCCCACAATCTCCCATGCACACCAAGAGTCTGGCCACTCTCAAGCATCAGGTAAGCCACTGCCTCTGTTCGTCCCATGCTTTGGTGAGTTCCTCACAAAGAGAACTCCTCGCAGCTGCTTCGCAATCGGCTGGTAGCCACTGCACGCCAGAGTATGAGTCAGAACTCAAGCTTAAGTCAGCTCTATGGAAGCATGCAGGACGCGTATCGACAAATGCAGACGCCACTGATCTACCAAGAACAGTCAGCTCGAGTACGCGAAGTTACAGTCGTCGTTGTCGTCTTCTGGTTCCGAATCGCTCGTAGGTTGTGATGAACGTACCGTGCAGGGATTGAAGGAGCTAAAGGACTCTACGGTTCAGCTGGCTTCGAGCATGGGGAGCATGGACGCACCTGTCGATGAGTCGATGTTCGATATCGACAAGGAAATCGATGACCTTCTTCCTGTTGAGGTCAAGGAGCAGCGTCTAAGCAACCTGTTGCAGGCCATGATGGTAGCAGGGTGTGTTGCGGCCATGCCGTTCCTCAAGAAGATCCCCACGTCTGTTCTGTGGGGATACTTCGCGTTCATGGCCATCGAAAGCCTGCCTGGGAACCAGTTCTGGGAGAGGATTCTGCTGCTCTTCACTGCACCAAGCAGAAGATACAAGTAAGATCACTGGTTTGTAAGAGCTCTATTGCCGATTGTGTTGCCTGCTCAACCATGGAGTTCGATCTCACAGAGTGCTGGAGGACTACCACGCGACCTTCGTGGAAACCGTACCTTTCAAGGCGATCACCGCCTTCACCCTCTTCCAGACCGCGTACTTGCTCGTATGCTTCGGGATAACGTGGATTCCCATCGCAGGGGTTCTCTTTCCCCTCATGATCATGCTTCTGGTGCCGGTGCGGCAGTACATTCTCCCCAAGCTTTTCAAAGGTGCCCACCTTACTGATCTGGATGCAGCAGAGTACGAAGAATCACCGGCCATAACCTTCAATTTGCCCACGGTTTGTCTCTCGGGTCACGTCCGATCCAACAAACTGTTCTTCTGCAGCATCTGCTGATGGCATTGGCTTGCTTGTGGCAGGAGGTCGACATGGGAAGAGGATACTCCTTCGCAGAGACCAGAGAGGTGCTGGATGAGATCGTGACGAGGAGCCGAGGCGAGATCAAACACATGAACAGCCCTAAAGTGACGAGCTCGGGAGGTACACCAGCGAGAGATGTGAGGGACCTCAGCAGTCCACGGTTGTCGGAGAAAGCTTACAGCCCTCGGGTGGGCGAACTGAGGCCGGAGCGCAGTCCTCGGGTTGGTGGCAGAAGGGCATTCAGTCCAAGGATGGGAGAGATCGGACCTTCCAAGCTAGGAGATGGTGCTCTGAATTCTCCAATGAAGTAGAAGAAGAGATGGAATGTAGTTTTCTTTTGGGTGGATTTCTATATCTTGGCATCATATATGTGAAATATTGTATCCTCAACTTCTCTCCCTCTCCATATAGAGGAGCTTATGTAGTGTTTCAGCAAATTATAAACGAGTCCTTAGATTTCTCCAAATTCTATCAATTTGACTGCCCTGCTTCTCTGCACAGCCTGTTCGATTCGATGTCACAATGAAACCTTGTGGATCCATTTCAAAAGAAGGACGAACGAAAGAGAGAGAAAGAAGAGCCAAAGGAAATGTTTGTGGTATTTCCATGATTCATTTCTTAAAGCAACCAATACTCTCATCGAACCATGGCCAGTTCTCGGAAATCTCTGCACTGCATACGAAGCAGAGAGACGCGAAAACATGTGTCATGTCTCTGTTATTGAAACACTGGTTTTAGAGTTTGTGTCATTTCCTCATGATTTCAGCTTTTGACGACACACGAACTTTTGAGGATTCTGAGCTGAGTTCACGAGAATGTCCATGCTCGGCCGAAGAAGCTGGTTTTGGACAGCGTGGATCGAGAGGACACGAGCTGAGGAGAAAGTGGTGGTTGTGGTTCTCTGGAAACATGAGAGAGAGAGAGAGAGAGAGAGAGAGAGAGAGAGAGAGAGAGAGAGAGAGAGAGAGAGAGAGAGAGAGAGAGAGAGAAACTTCCGGTTCTCATAATTGGGTTGCTTTCTCGAAGTCAGCGGGTTGGGTTCGGCGGGGCTTGTCGCCACGAGCTTGTCTGTGTCGGGGACGGACGTAGTTTTCAACTCGTTGACTCCGAGATGGTGCAGCAGCCTGTAGCCCATGGGAGGCTCCGATCCCTGACGTCCCTGCATTTGCCATGTTGCTTGTTTTTAGATTCATGGTGACACAGAGTTACCCTCTCTCTCTCTCTCTCTCTCTGACGTTACAGCTTTGTTGTCTAGCTAGATGTAAAAGATCGAAGATGAACTACTTGCAATTGCAGATCATTAGGGGAAGTCATGCAAGGCAAGCAAAATAACACCAAAGCCTACACCACAATTAATATCAAACAGGTTGGTTTGGGGAACTATTTAGGTACAATGTGGTAAATGTTAGGAAGCAGGCAGCTCGAGCTATAAGCACAAAGAAACCTAATTGGAAGCGCAACAGAGGCTGAGGGGTTCATTTAAGTTGGACAAAGAAAGAGTAAGAATGGTTACCAGTGTTCTTCGAATCCGAATCCGAAAGCATCTAACCCGTTGGAAAACAGATAAAGAACCAACCGGCATTACTGCTGTTTTTCTCTTAATTGAAAAATAACAGAAACATATAATGTTTTCTTTTGTTAAAAGACATGTTTTGCATCCTTTTTTTTTCCAATAACATAAGATTTGCAACCAAAAAAAAAAAAAGTTAATGTACCCAATCTCATATAAGTGAGAGTAGTGGCTGGCATCAAGAACTTTTTTCAATGGTGACAGCTTGATTGCAAATTGCATTTCACTCTTCCATGGCTTGACAAAATCGAAATAGAAAAATGAAAGAACAGAGCTGCACCAATGAGAAGCTCGATACACAATGTAAATATCGACCGGACAACATACATAGAGAACAAGCTGGAGGAAGAAAAAGAAAATTAATCACAATAGAATTTCGTAAATAAAATGACATCCTCAAAAATAAGTAGGGGCCGGACAACATATCCAGAGAACAGAACAAACATCCGCATTTGGGTTTCAAGAATGCCCGGGCTGACTTTGTCGATGTACTTGCAATAGAGGGGTGCATTCTGGAAATGCATCAAGTATCTGTTGGATGAGGCCGGATGACAACGCTTGCCCCTTCAATAGAACCTGGTGGTGTCTCCTTATTAAGGATAGAATTTGTTCTCGCACATCAATCTCATCAACTGGGCCTACAGTGCAGAGCCACACACAACCATTTAAGACACATTGCTTTGAAGCGCTACCACCAAATAAAATCCTCATAGTATAAAATGCTAGCCTGAAGTACGTATTGCATGCATTAGCAGAGATCAGCAACTTCCGTCTCTTGTTCTACTAGGCAACATTTCAAACAGAGGATCAAAGCAAAGGGAGTTGCTCAAAATAACATGATCTCTTCACTAGTGATAGATCAGGCAGAGAAAGAACTCAGAAAATGCAAGAAACTATAGAGGCTAGAAGCTGTAATCATTCATTTGGTGAAAAGGGTCTCCAACATTTGTGAGTCTAAAAAGAAAGTTCTTCAGAACAGCAGCATGTCATCATACCTTTCAAAATCACTCAGTTTTGTGCCTGTTTGAAATGCATCTTGATGGAGTTTTACGGCCAAAATTAGAGATGTGGAAGTCCGATCAGAAGAATGTATTGAAAAAAGACATATAAGGTGCCAATTCAAAATTACTATCAAATAGAACTAAAAGTCATTTATTAGAGAAATGCACTAAGAAATATAATGGAGAAAGATGATTTTCAAGTTTGATCTCTCATTAGTTATATATCACATAAAAGGTTTTTTGGCAATCAAACCCGTAACAACAACAACAACAAAACCGAAAGTCCCAACTATTTAGGTTTGGATACATGGATCTTTTGTCGTTATTGGGATCTATAAAAAGTTATATATTTAGTGAAGCTGTGAAGCTCAAAGTACTTAAATCTTTATTTATAGTTTCTATTAAAGGCCTTTTAGGTCTTCCTCCATCTCTTTTCGTGTCACTAACATTAACCATTTTATCTCTTCTAACTACTGCATCCAGAGGTTTCCTACGCACATACTCATACCATCTTAAACCATTTTCTCTTGTCAAACCTAAAGAACCTTAAAAAAAATATAATGCCACATATATATACAGAGTATTTAGGAAGCCGAGATTAGTTTTATCAACAACCAAAAATTTTTTGCACCTAATATTCAACCCAATTACCATTATTTGTTTTAAAGATCAAATATCTGAGGTTATAAGATGGTGCTCGATGTTAATGTAGTCAAAGGCACTAGGTGCTAAAAAGCATTAAGGTACCAAGATGCCTGAGGTGTTAGGCACTTGCTCGAGCGAAAAAAGATGCTCGCAAATATTAAAATTCATAAATATATATAATTAAGGAGAAATATGATCACTAAAATAAAAATAATAAATTGCATAAATTATATATCATTTTATATTTTAAATATCACCACTAAAATATTAAATTATATTCATTTAAAATATCAAAGTACTAAATTATGTTTTTGAAGGGGACAATCATCATTCACTGGAGAGGAAGACGACATCGTTCGCTGGAGAGGAAGACATCGCCGTCGCGATTAGATTTCCAAAGGGGGTAGGGCTCGTGCATATGGGGTGTGTGGGGCTTAAGAGATATTGACTCTAGTTCAATGAACCATGTAGGCTAGGTGATTCAATCGAACCAGAATTAAAGAACTAATAGACCCACACACGCATCAACTGAATCAAGTAGACACCTAAGCCCACCCAACACCACCACCCAAGTGATCGCTTCGGCCACGCCCAATTGAAGGCACCTACTTGGACAACTTCCCAAGCACTCAAGCCTCACCTCACATGGCCTTGGCCCCTAGGCAAGTACTCATGTAAGTATTCACCAAATCCTACAAATGTATGTATTCCTAAAACCATGTACAATTTGCTTAAAAGAAACTTTCATAAAATAAAAATATATGTTGAAGGCATGGTTCATAATTTCATGTACCATTACTGTATTGGTCAAGGACCAATACCAAACCAGTCCATGCCGATCTACCGACACCTAGTACACCGATATGTATCGAGTTTTGAGAAAAAAAAAAAAAGAAACTATCTGGTACAGAACCTATACCACCCTTTGTACTGAATGGCCATCCAATCATATACCAGGTGGTACTGACCCTATAATGTGCATTTTGGACTACCAACCAGTTTACCTTAAGTCACGTGCCAGTAACCTATTCAACCAGTAAATACCACCACTACTAAACCATACCAACCGGTACTAGAAACTCTTAATTCCTAGTATTTTACTATCTGAGAGGGTAATTAAATGAAAAATAAAACATGTAATTTTAAATAACTGAGCACACGCATATTGAATATCAATTTAAGTGAAGCTTACCTAGTTGAAGATCTTGGACTCCATCTTCTATATCTCCTCCAACTATTTCACTCAGTTCATCAGCTGCTTTTGCATATCTATCCAAGAAATCTTCTTGTGTCTCTTCTAGGTCATCGTCCTCAGAATCCTAAATAAAGAACACACATTCCCAACAGTAAAGTTCATTGCATTATCTTTAGCCTCATATAAATGTGATATGTTTGAAAAGTACATCTACAGAAAAAAGGATTTCAAGAGTATGGCTCAGCAACAAATACCAGAAAATGGGAAACTTGCAGAACATTAAACAAAATATCTGAGCTAAGCATTTTAAACTATTAAAGTACTTAGCATTCATTTACCTCATTATCACTAATCTCTTCATCTGAATATTCATCATCTATGTCTTCGCTATCACTCTCTTCAGCTTCTTTCTCTTCAACTTCTTTAAGATGCAGGAATGCCTCCATCAAGGACACAAGACAATCTTGCAAAACCTTATTGCCATCCTCCAATGGGAAGGCTACAAGTCGTTCAACAAACTTTTCCAGTGTAATCACTGCATAATGTTCCAGAACAATTAACAGAAATCCTCACTGCAATTGACAAAAAATAAGTACCAGAACAATATGAGGAAAAGAAGAGCTTAAAAGGTATCTGGTAGCTTACCAGCTAACTTGATCTCAGACATTGATGAAATACCAGGACCAAAAGATCTTGATGAGACATGTGCCAACCCGCATGCAACAATCATAAAGCCGTTATCCTCGTCTTGGTCTAAGACTTGCTCAACAATTTCAGGACACAATATATAGCATGATGAAATGACCAGCAACAAAGGCTTCCAAAGCCCATTGGGCTTGTTACGCAAATCCTTGAAATGAGAAAAAGCTGCCCGCGTGAACGAAGCAATAATGGACTGCTTGACACCTTGCATCTGAAATGAAAACGAAGGGACATGTAGTAATTCATGAACACATGAACAAGCCCTCCAAGTAGCAGATGGGTATGCCATAATGCCCTTGGTGACAAAAGCAGAGACACCTTCAATAATCGATTGGTCCACACCAGGAGAAACACGAGATGATATCCTTTTCAACAAGAAGTTTGTAGAATCACATCTTCTCTGTAGATTGACAGCTTCTTGAATGCAATCAAAAACTGCCAAGTCCTCCATCTCTTCCCAACCATGCCAGTCTGATATAAGGTCAGACCATACGGCTAACAACTCAGGTATTTTCAATTCTTCAATTTCATTCATTTTAGTAGCAAACTTCAAGATCAATCCAAGCAATGTGGAGGTGTCATCTAAACATGATGGAGGTGGTGATGTACTTCTATCTGCTGAATCCTTATCAACATAATAAATACAAGAGAACAGTGAATGATGTTGACATATCACTTCCAGAATACCATAGGTAAGTGACTAATACAGAGACTTACAATTGACTGCACAGACACTGCCCAAGCCTGATACAACAAAGTTGCAAATGTCCTTGCAACTACTGCCTGGGAAGATTCCCACTTCCTGTCATCATGTTCCAGGGCTTCACCTGCACTAG
The DNA here is from genome assembly GCA_023547065.1 of Musa troglodytarum. Lineage (NCBI taxonomy): Eukaryota > Viridiplantae > Streptophyta > Magnoliopsida > Zingiberales > Musaceae > Musa > Musa troglodytarum. The sequence goes on along the minus strand of CP097502.1, from coordinate 6,800,107 downwards.
AAGCCTCCCAGGACTTTGTGATGGTTGCTAATGCAGCAAAACCTCGCTCAACCACCTTAAGTAAAACATTAACTTTATTTTTTTGTTAATAGTACCCAGAATAAAACAAGCAACAATGATATGTTACATTTCATGTGAGAACAAACAACAGATGGAAGGCAGATAAATTTCCATATTTACTGGCTGTAATGGTTTCACAAGCACTGTTGCATGTACATACAAGAAATAGATGCATGTACCTGAGTGTCCAATTTAGCAAGTATAGCAAGAACATGACACAGAAATGCAAAGAAGAAATAAACCTTGTCATGAATTCTCTATCATACTAGTGTCTCAATTTAGCAAAGAATTACAGTATTACAAATAAAAGTACAAAAAGATATTGTTCAACAATATGGAGAGATCCTTTAAGTCAAAGTTTTTGGTATCCCGAATCAATTATTCAACAATATGGAGAGATCGATAAAGATATTATTCATAGAATAAAAACATGATAGTTAAAATGATAGTGGACGTCAAGAGTTATGTGATCATCGGATACCTTTGAGATTAAAAGAAAATTTTTATGAGACACTTGTTAAACCAATAATGTTTTATGAATCTGAGTATTGGGCAGTTAAGAAATTTGTTGCTAAAATAAGAATGCTGAGATGGGTGTGTGGAGTTACTAGGAAAGATAGGGAAAAAAATATTTTTATTTGTGTACAACTAAATATCACTTCGACAGAAGACATGATGAAAGAGAATCATTTAAAATAGTATGGAAATATGCTTAGAAGAACTACAGATTCAATAGCCAGAAGAAGTGAAATTACTAATGTTAGTAGTACGAAAAGAAGTAGAGGAAGACCTAAAAAAATTTCATAAAAACTATAAATAAAAATTTAAATACTCTAAGCTTAACTATTCACATGGCTTTTTACAGATTTCAATGACGACAAAAAATCCATGTAGCCGACCCAAAATAATTGAGACTTACGGCTTTATTGTTGTTGCTGTTAATATAAATTAAGCATACTTGAACAGCATAGTATTATATTAAACTATAGACATTATGGATATCACAAAGCAAGATTTAATCAACAAACTACCTGTGGCCAAGGGTCCGGAATCGGAGGTATGTGATTTACAATTGCACCAACCACACTAGAGATGAGCATTGGAATATGAGCAGAAATTATGTCTTGTCCAGCCTCAACTGCAGTGCCTAGAAGATGAAACAGAAAAGATGACTCATTTTTTTCTCCATTAGCGATCTGGTTAACCACAACTTGCAGGACGGACAGCCAATCAGGAGGAACATATTCATTCTGCAAAAAACAAACATAAAGAAAATTCCACATTTGTCAAATAGACAAAGATCAATAGATGGTTCTTACCTCAAGAAGCCTTATGATGGCCCCAGCAGCAGAAGCACGGACAGGATAGCAATTAATACCATTTATATCTGGCATAGTCAATGCCTTGATCAATGAATCATAAACATCTGAACTCATGGCCTACATTAAGATTGAGCTAGTGTTAGAAACTGCACAGCCCTCCCAGAAAAAGCATTAAATTATTCACTGATATCATACTGATCTATTGTAGTTAGCAATGTCCTTTAACATCCTGTCTAACATGAACTCACAAAAAGTGATTTAGTAAAAAACTAGACAAAATCTTTTGATAAAGGGCAACTGCACTGTTTAAATTAATTTTACTTGGTGATAACACAACTAGAATCCAAGTTTCTCAAAACTAAGCTTAAGGTTTTACAACACTATATGCTTTCTTTTACTTGTATTAACATCAGAAGGCTAAAATTTTGATTCTTATTTTGCAAAACATTCCAGTACGACCAAGATATCCAAAGTGTAAAATGTGGTTTTTTATGAGACAACCATTTCTGTTTAGCACATCAGAAAAGCTATTAATGATTTTAAAGCTTGAAGAACTGTTATAGTATGCACACCTGAGGAAGACAGGAAGCAAGCTCCCCAACTATCCAATTTGCTGTGGCAACCAAGTATGGAACAAATGGACATGATGAATACAATGGAAGCACACGGTTTCGAACTAAAGTAGTTGTATACTCAGAATTTCTCTCCCTCAGGAACTGTAAAAGAAACAAAATCATCCTCCAATTTCACTCTACCAAGATTTTTAAAAAACTAACAGGATAAGGAAAACAGAACACATCTCACATCTTGAAGACCGCCATAAGCCATCAAAACACCATAGTAACTGCCAATATAATGAACAATTTTAACAGAAGCAGTACTACTAAAAGCACAGAATAAATCAAACTCAGGGATGTGTTAAGAGCAATGTGGAGAGAATCTGTTTGTTCATAAAGTTTAATGCAGTAGGTATTTGGTACTACAATGCCAGCTTGTCATATACTCACTTGTGCACTATCTTTGATGAGGCCTTATCCCCATGATAGGGCATAGGAAACTTTGACAGGAATGGTATAACCAAGAGTTCCCCGATAGAGGATTCCTGTTGTTTTCCTTTACTCTTGTCCGCTTTCTTACGTTTAGTAGTGGCAGTGGCAATACGTGGACCCTGCAAACACAATACTTGACAATTAAAAGGGATAAAAAGAAAACCAAGGGCATTAATTAGAGAGAGAGAGAGAGCCATAATCAACTTGCCAGTATGATGTGTTTCACCTGAAGATAAACTGTACCTTCAAGTTGAGACAATAAGTTGACCAGATAGACATACTCAAACTGACAAGGAAAAATCTCCACTAAAAGTTAAAACCACTTCAACCATATCATTGTTAAGCCTGCCAAAGTCTACACAAAACTCATCTCCCCTAATATGTAACATTATTAAGCAATACCTGATGCAATAAAACGTAAGCCTTAACTGTCTCAGTAAATAGAACTTTACAACCTGTTTATTGACTTATTCTAAGTCCAAGTTTTCTAAAGTGCATTACAATTGAATTATGATTTCTACTCCAAAATGAAATCAATGTCCATTGAGGGTGTCGTACCAGGTTATTCCTTTGTAACCTGGGAAATCAGTATTCGAGTTATGAAAATAATCTACCTTTAGAGTTAAGGTTGTATGCATTGACCTCCCTAGACCCCGATTGGTGGGAGCCTCATGGATATGCCTCGTTTTAATGAAATAAGTGTCCATTGGATTGGTGGACTCTTCCTGATATTTACAGGCTGTATAGTCATTGCATACCAACTCAAATAGTCTCTACAAGGTCAAATAACCTTTTAGCTTCATGTTCTGGCTCATCATGATATCTCAGCATCCTTCTAAAAGAATGCTAAGAATTGGATTTCACAGACTGATGTATGTTATTCAATGGAAAAGAAAACCAATTTTACTGCATTAACCATCGCTGATGATAAAACAAATTGATCAAAACTACATGCACGACCCTTCCCAAGCCCCACGCCAGTAGAAGCCTCATGCGTTATGTCACTCTCTTTTATATTGGTCAATTTCAACAACTTTAATAGGTTCAACATATTATACAGGGAACAATATGAAGACAAATTTGTAGTGCTCAAAAGAATGTATAGGAAACAAATATGCCAAGAGTCATAACCTTCGACGTTGCAATAACACCAAGTAAATTAATTGCACTTTTCCTTGCAGTAAATAAGTCTTCAGCCCATCCTGAAATTTCATCCTGTGATACAAAAATTAATATGGTTTCATAAAGAATAAACCACAACATATTGTCAACAATTTGTAACATCAATCATACAATATCAGAAGGGAGATTCTTCCGTATGTACTCCTCAGCATCCTCATCCCACTCTAAGGTATCCTTCACAAAAAAAGCCTGATTAGAACAACTAACTGCTCAAAGCAGTTGGAGCTCTCTTGCATACTCATGTAAATCAGAAGGATAATATCAAAGATATTAATTATCCAATGTTCATCAGGAAATTTCATGTTCAAGTAAGTCGCTTTTGATACATATAATTAGACAACAACTAAAGTTGTAATCCTTAGTTCCTTACTAGTGAAAACTAGATAAAATATCATCTAGCATGCATTTGAACTTTTTACAGGTCCACCAACACTGGAAGTGACTTTTTACATGGTTGCCACAGCCGGCAATTTTCCATCTGTATTCAAGTATGGCATTTACAGAGACACATGGGCCAGTATGGCATGTTGATAATGTAACTCAGTCAACAACTTTCTAGGTCTACTCAAGACAAATTAATCAAGTAAAAAAGGCTAAAACCAAAAGACTCAAAAGGATGGCACGTTTTTTTATGTGCAGAACTTCAAAACTCCCCAAGTCACTTGTAATATGTGCCTGAGACCTGTAGTGAACATGTAAGTAACTCTGATCACAATTATGCGTTTAGGCTTGACAATATGTCGGACCACCATAACCAACAGTCCGTCAATTTGACAAACAAAGTTTAAAATAATTACAAACATAAAAATATGCATCCTCAATATGACATACAAAAGCCTGCTCACATGCAAACCCAACTAAATTTCATAGTTAACAGTATGAAGGAAACAATGTAGAGCATGTATTATCACAGTATACACGATGCCATAGCATTGGTGATAGTGAACTACCTTTTGATTCAAAACCAGCGCTGGGAAGATTGCATTATCAAGCAGTGAAGAAAAATGGGGTGAAACAACTCTCCATCCCTGTAAAAAAGTTTCCAAAAACAAATGAAAACTTTGAAAAGGTGTATAAGGTTTATGTAGCATATGAACAGTGTTTTGTACCCTTTCTACAGGTTCATATAGTAAGCCACCATATCTTGTTAAAACAAAAAGGAATAGCATATTTTAAAATATGGTTTCAATACTTTACAGTAAGCATTACTAAACCACAGCACAATAAATTCTCATCTATGATTTCACCACTTAAAAAACAAAAACATTTAACCACACTTAGCACACCCTCTTAAAAGTTCAAATCAGAAGAAGGAAATATTAAGAACTTACAGGGCCTGATTCTAATATATGTGAGATGACATCAAATGCCAAAGAGATAATCCGCTCTGAGATACAATCCAAATTCTGCATGACCTTCACTGTTTTAGAACTCTATGAGAAGAAAAGATTCACAAACTAATTAAACAAAAAAATTATTTCCATAATATGAAGGTACATTAGCAACGATAAACTAAACCCCTAAACCGAAAATTCTGCAGACTTATTTTATGTAGGGAATTTTCATGCATGCAATGCTCATTTCTAGAGGATAAAGTAATAGATTTGTGAAATAGTTAACAAATCAGATAGTGCAATGAATTAACAAAGAATGAACAAGTTTATGAAAACAACTTACACAAGTGTTACCACTCTGCTTAGCTATTTTGAATGCACAATCTACTACACTAGGTATCAGCCTGAGAAAGAAAGCAAGGTGAATAATATGTTGTTGCATAAACAAAATTATGAGTAAATGAGAGGTTACCTGTCAACGTGTTTCCGATGACGTGTCACCAAAGCAGAAAAAATTACCAAACCTCTCTTTGCAATCTTCAGTCTTAGCAGAGATCCATCATCAGAAGCACCATCTAAACTCAATGAATCCAGTATCCGAAACAAGTCATGACAAAAAGAAGGTAAAATGGGGCCCAATGCAGATGGCATATATGACCTTACCTGTTCAAACCAAATATTTTGAATTTTCAAGTAGCATAAAGATCATAACAATGTAATAGCAAAGTTGAATACACAATTCTGTTAATTACAAAAACTTGTCGAGATACGAGGAAAACAAGACCAAGGTCTTTATACAGATCCATCAGAAAGAATTTGACCTGGAATTGAATTTATCATCCATCACGCTACTCCATGAAACTATATAGTCTTTAACATCTAGGATGTCCAATTTGGGAAAAAACTAAAACAGATAAGGAGTTTGTTAATTACATATTTGAACCTAAATAAGCTACATAGTATGCTAATTTACATAGAGAAGTATCATACAGCTCCGGCCACCTTCAAGTCATATTTACATGCTGAAACATCATAGAACAATGGTATCAAGCAGCTTTCTCTGCCTTATTCAATCATTCTTATGTAACTATGTTTTCCAATATCAAAGACTAGTGCTTCTCAAGATGTTATCTGATTTGGTACATGTACAATTATTATGCATTTGATATCATCAGCAGATCATCAGCAGCAGGTGCCATATTTAATCAGCGGGATCAAGATGTTAAAAGAATCACATAGTTAATAACATCAGACCAGATAACAAAGGTACGGCTAAAACAGATCATCATGATTTCAACATGTTAATCAATTATTCGAGAAGGTATTATTTAAAAAAGATTAATTGATTATCGAGGACATATGCATCCGATATTTTGTAGACTGCAAATACAGCCCTTCAACTAAAAAAATGAAATCTATAGGATGACCATATGATCAGTCATAATTCATGTATCAGAATATACAATGGTGAATCACATCCAGATATGTAGATATCATAAAACTACAATATTGAAAAGATAAATTCCATGACAATAAAATATTCAATAAACTATGATTACAACCTTAAAAAATTAGACTAATCTCCACTTTAAAAAGAAAGATGATTCCAGAACATACGTGTTCTGCACATATATAGAACACCTTACAGTTCTTCAACAAAAAAACCTATGTCAAGTTCAAGCTAAAGATTTAAACAAAAATATAGGAAGGCAAAAGAAAGCCTTGGTCACAAAGAAGGTTTGATGGCCCCTCCCAGAACTGTTGAATAAACTAGAGATGTAGCCACCCTTGCCAGTCATAGCTGTCTCCAGGATGCTAGGTGGACGTGTAGCAGCATCCAGATGGAAACAGTAAGATATGACATGTGGCCATTTGAGTCATTGAACCTTGACATTGTCCTTCAACAAAAATGTGAAGCAGCAACGTAGCCACCCCCAGAAGTTGCGACTAAAGAGTTGGGTACATGGTTGCTCTAAATAAACTTGATTTACGATAACTATGGTGTAACAAATCTAACATTCAATAAGCACTACTAGTTATAAGATAGATACACAATACATAAGTTGCAAAATCATGCTCAATATCTAATATCAGTTGTTATCCAGCAAACTAAATGTCAGCACGTTACAATTATGAACCTTGTACTATCATAAAAAATGTAGGTCAAAGTAGATCAGCATGTTAATAAAAACTTACACTAAAATACATGCATTTGCATATAATAAGAATGATTTCCTCAAGCTTGCTTTGTTCTTGATCTTGAAATGATAATGTCTGTAATAAAAACAGGATGCATATCAGCATCAACAAAGCTAAGTGAATAAGTAGAAAATTGCTGATGAATAATAACGTTACAACCTTATTAACAAAGTCATGAAATGTTGCTTGTAAAGGCACAAGTATGTCCTTAGCTATTATCTCCAACTGCACTGGTACAGATTCATTTCGAACTTTTGGATTCAAAAAGTACTGTGACAAAAACAAGTAATCAACCAGAGTCATCAGGAACATAACTTAGGAAGAAGAGAATTACTAGATCTTTTGATTCAATTGTCAGTCATCTTGGACAGTCACTGTCACTAGCTCACCTAATGACACTAAAAGAGACAAATACATCTGATAAACCCACAATACACCAAATAATTAAATAAACAGTAAATCCATCTCATGGAGAAGAACATTACATGGGCACTAATATATGTCAATGAGCAAGAAATTGCAGAGGCTATTAGTTAGTGGATACAAATTTATCACGACAATTACTCCATCTAAGTTTTCATAGATGCAAAAATTGAATACTTAATGACCATCTGAATAATGTCATAATTTTGCAGTTGCTATTTTCAACTCTATGCTTTCAAAGTAGAGAAAAGTGAATTCTTCAAGCTTTTGAGTTAGGAGATCAATGACCGCCCTTTCGACTGAGCATGTGCTATGAACCCATGAACGAAATTGTTCCTTTAATGTCCTTTAATGTGATATCATGCATCCACTTCCCAAAGAATTCAACAGATTCACATGAAAGTAGCACAGTATCCAGAATCCGATTTGCAATGGGTTCTTGTGCATAATCATCAATAGGCTCCAAAAAGCAACTAACTTCAGATTAACAGAGCAAAGAAACTCCAACCAAGAAGCATCTATAACCACTATTAAAGAATTACAACAGATTCACATGAAAGCAACTCAGTGTCCAGACGCTGGTTCATAACGTGTTCTTTGTGCATCATCATTGTATGCTTCAGCGAGCAACTAAATTGAGATTGACAGAACAAAGGTACTCATCATCCGAGAAGAATCTAGAACTACTATTACATGGAAAACTTCTGTTGAATGTGCAGAAGATACCTGGAATGGTCTTAGGATTGTTTGAAGCACTGTAAGTGCATTAAGGGTACTCCATTGAGCATTTTTATTTTGGATGATAAGATTGCTTCTTTGGATTACCAATGTTAGATCGGGAACAAGCTCAGGCCAAGTATTCTCCTTCACAAAGTTTTTCACCACAATCAGACGAAACTGCATGACACAGAAAAATTTACATACATGAACATGCCAGCATGTATAACATGATTGAAATTAGTTTCAATTCGTAATGATGTTGAAATTTACTAATTTGGATAAGGTATGCGACTATGAGCCAAATAAAACATGATAAGCAGTATGTAAATTTCAACTTTACAATAAATTGAGGCATGTCACTAGATAACGATGGTAAAGAGACTTCTAATTATTTTGTTGTGTTACCAGATAATATTGGATATTCTTTCACCCACTTGTACAAGGTAGCTTGTCAAAATACTAATGGACATAACAGCTAATCCACAATGAATTGTAATGTCATAACAAAGAGTAGACAAAATCCCAAAAGAGCTAAGAGCATGATAGTGCAACAACTTATCTTAGAGATAATTTACATGAAAACAATAGGGCTGTAAGAAAACTATTCACATATGGAAAGTGCTGCTAAAAAATTGTTATAAGGAAAACAAACACGAAAGGAAGAAAACCCTCAATTTTGGCTTCTCAAAGTTGATGCTCCAGGAGGCAAACAATCAAGGGTGGCTGACCTACGGAAAAAATACCTAACATCCCAATGTGACTGATCAGGTGCAATATGTCTTATCCCATCACGCTTTTAGGATATTTCTATAACAAAAAACTCAACCAGTATCAAGAAAGCAAGACAAGACCAACATTAGTTCAACTAACGGTTTCCATATAACACAGGATAGCAACTCATAGCATTGATTTCAGGGACACACTTTCACAATGCAAATTGATTACTAGATTGTGCCATAGCACATCCAACATGAGCCATATTTCTCCATCACATTCATGCCTTTGTAAAAGCACACACCCATGCTAAAATATAGTACATCGTGTTGGTTGCTTTACATGCCTCAGGATATACATTACCAGTCATTTCTACAAGAGGCAGACAGCACAATAATTCAGGTTTCACAAAACATGACATATCATTAGTCATCGCACACTGTTCAGGAAAGTCGTATTCAACCTAGCTCAAAGAATTTAAAAATCTTAAAAATTATCAGCAAAAGCTCACCGCTGACATTGTTAATAAATTTTGCAGTACATATAAGTGATACATTCATCATATTTTTTTCTGAGCATATCTCCACCAAAAGCAAAACCATAACCAATGTTTTCTGAAAAATGATCTCATCTTTAAAATCCAGGAAGCCACTAACAAGATGTTCTAGCAACAGCTCCACCAAATGTGTTCACACTTGAACAATCCTTAACAGAATAGTAGCTTAGCCATTTGGTCAATTAAGGTAACCATATAAGCACTTGAAATTAAAAGTTAAGCTCATAGCTGAATAGAACATGAGCTGAAGGTAAAACATTGTTCACATCGTTAAGTTATAATCCTTAACAGAAAATTGGAGCTGCAACTCTTTGTAAAACATTTATTTCTAACGTACAATTAGAAATCCTGACTGAAGGCAATCATTTTACTTCGTCAATTGATAACTGGTTAGTTACGAAAGCTTTAATTGTAGATTCTCAGTTAAGAATTCGACCAGGGAAATTGGCTAATCATTATCAGTCATGAGATTGAAAAGGCACATCATATGTTCACGTCAAGGTCCTACTGCACAAGAAAACCATCGATCAAGATGTCATAGTCCTTGTATGCATAGTTTCGGATTGTTTGAGATGATTCCCCGACAAATAAGTTAGAATTATTGTTTTGTAGAATGAAAACACTGCATAAGCGATGCATATAAGAATCCATTCATTAAGGAATAAATAGGATCCAAATCAATCAGCCTCAGCATGCAAAAAGTTCAAACAAAGAATAGTAAGCTGCATACAACTTCAACTAGAACTTTTAAAACTGCAGGTTCAGCTTGAAGCAGGGCCTGAGCTAGCTGGTTCCGAAACCTCTGAAGTTCCAGAGACTGTGGGTCGTCATCCATACAACTTCGGACAAAGTTCTTCAGGTAAGCAGCCGCTGCCAGTCTTAGCCCCTGGCTGTCACCGCCTACAAATAAGGACCACAAAATTCACAAGTTTCCCTCATCAAATTCAAGAAAAGAGGCAACAAAGACTGCACATCAACATTTCAAACTTGCTAAAGATCACACATCATTTGGTTATCAAACCCCAAGAAACAGAGTTCGGAAAGAACATCCAAGCAGCTAGAACTTAGGGAACAAAAGAAAGAAACAGAAAACGGAGAGCAGCGATCGACGAACCAACCTGTGGCCACTGCGAGGAGGGAGAGGGGGAAATGAGGAAAACGCGAGAGACGATCCAGGCCATCGGTGGCGGACGCGAGCGCGGCTTTCTCTGGACTCAAGGTGTCGTTGAGCAGCCGGCAAATCTCGGGAATCAGGGTGTCCATCGCAGGAGCTCTGGAAGCGGCAACCCTAAAACAGGACCCGTGTGGTTCCTTCGTTCGTTCCTTCTTTCTTTCTTTGCACCACTAAAAATAATAAAAATAAAAATAAAGCAATCGTAATAGAATTAACGATGGCGGGAAAACGTGGGCCCCGCAACATCGATCTTTCCCACCTTTGTCTTTTCAAAAACAAAAACCCCCCGAAAAAAATCTTTAACGACTTGAGTTCGAAATCGACTCCTCGTTGACATATACGCTGTTTCCAAAATATAATATTTAAATAAATATATAGTTTAATGCATTAATTATATATTTCTTATAATACGATCGACTCGGTCGGATACGGCGAGACTTCGAGTATAAGGAACGTATGGGAGAAGGAGGGCGACGGACATGTGGCGAGTACCGAGTATAAGGAATTGTTGAGCATAAAGAATGCTTTTTTTTTTTTTTTTGACTTGTTGAGTGTAAGGAATACTGCAGCGTTTCTAAAAATAACTTGTTGAATATAAGGAATATTGTAAATATAAGAAATACTGAGTCTAAGGACTTGTTGAGTATAAAAATTAGATTTTTTTTTCAAAAATAATGATCGATTATAAGCAGTATTATATAGATACTAGAGTTACTCATAAATAAAATATTAAAATATTATAAATTAGGTAACAAGAGATTTTTGTATGCTAATTTTCTAAATTATCTCGATAATTAAAATTTCACTTTAAGATTTATATTTATTGAAGGAATAATTTTCAAGAATAGTATAATGTAAATTACATTATCGAAAATAGAAGCTGATCTAAGGCCACTTATCAAATTTTATAAATACAAAATTTTAGCTAAGTACTTGTTATTGTCGGATTCAATTACTACATCATTAAAAATACTTTCTAACATATTATAATAGCATTCCTTGTGAACCATAACAACAATAACAGTCTTGTACCATAACATAAACTACTTGATAGTTAGAAAAAAAAAATTAATTAATGTTAATTGAGAACTTGAGTTCAACTATATTAATTATTTATTCATTTATTAAGGCTTTATAACCTAAAATATTTAAAATAATTGACCTTTCTCTAAAATATATATAATGATATGTATTTTAATAGACATCATAATTGATATTTCTCGTATATAATTAAAATTATTTATTTTTGATATTCTTTTCATGTTTATATATATACATATTATGATTGAATGTAATAATAGAATTACATTAATAAAATAATAGAATTTATTGACTTATCTTATAAAATTATGGCCATGTGTAAAATGTTTTTCAGAATTCAATTAGATACAATTATTTTTAAATATATTTTATTTATTTTAATTTAATTTTTTATATCTTAGGACTAGGTTGAAGATTATTATATTATGTGATATTATTTAATTGAGCAAAATATATTATAGATCTCATTTAATTTTGATCAGGATTATCAACCAATAAAAAAAGTATATGATTCTTTATTAAGGATAATCTTGATGAGAGAGACTCCTAATTATTTATTCTTGCCTATAAATAAATAAGATCGGAGAATACGAACACTAAAGAGAAATTACAAATCTATTCTCCTCCCCTTCACCGTTGTTTCATCATTGTTCTATAAAAGACCGGATGATAGTGTGTTTGCACATAAGATGAAAGATATTATAAGGACATCGAAAGGTATCAAATCTTGATTTATCATTGTTTGATTTTGATTCTAACATTAAAAAAAAAATTGCATGATAATAGGATGATCACAATTTTATGCTAACAGCGATAACACCCTCTCAAGATCGAATGTTTATCGTGACCAAATTGAGATGGGAACATCCAAGATTCGACATTCAAGGCACCATTTAACAACCATTAGATGCCAGCCATAAAAATACCATAGCAAGAAAAGGGTCATACCAGGTTGGGACACTTGAGAAGTAGCCATTGCGCGATGAGAACTCAGCAAGAACTCGTTTGAGATAATCGAAACCCCAGGAGCCGGTTGCGATCTGTAAATGAAGAGGAACAGGAGAACAACGGGTGAAACGAGAAGCGGAAGCCCCGCAAATAAAAGAAGAAGAGGAAGACGGTGGGCCACGACGACGGGAATTTGCAAGCGAGCTATCGACGGTATCACGTCCGCTGCATAATTGGCTCGGTCGTTGTTCTACTTTTCGTCTATGCTGTTGACGTTGACCAAACATCAAGCTTGCTTTAGAGAGATACGTGAAAGAGAAACACGAAGTAGGTGCTGACGTATTGGCAAGAATAATGACCGTTGAACTTCTTGCGAAACTCCCCTTCGATCTCTACGTAGGAAATTAAGGTTAGAGCTGACTTCATGATCGCCAGTAACGTTGACCTGAAGAGCGGAGGCCCATGGACATTTTCCCAGGGACGAGGTAGTCTATTATTATGATTCTTGAAGTAATTTTACAGTAATTGTCAGCGTCCTCACACCAAAAATTTAAGAAATCTGGTGTGACGAGTTGAACTGACCTCATCTGATCTGCTTTTCCGAATTCAGAAGGCCTGTTTTATCCGTATATGATGAGGGATGTACTTCTCCTACAAATAAATACAAGAATAATATGAAATATGAAAAAATAATAATCTAGTCGAGTATACTAGACCTGAATTCAGTATGCAACCTGTCATTGGACGGAGAATACATGTAGCAACACAGTTCAGTTGTGCTGCAATCATCAATTCCAGATCCTACTCATGATCATGATCGACAAATATGACTGAGTCACTTCGGTTGCGCTCAACCGAAAAAAAGTAGCAGTAATGGATGGGCATAATAGATTAGTCCAATGCAAAGAATAAACTGTTTCCACTATATAACAGAACAACATATGACTGACGGGCATCACAGTTGCATATCCCAGATGGTAAAACCTTAAATGTCTATGACACCATACTCGGCATCATGGCACTCGTTACACTTCAAATGAAGCCATAGTCCAACAATTCCCACCTGAACGAGGGGAACACAAAGAACACTTGCGGTGGAGTCTTAAATAGCAGTCCGACACAGACACAGACGGCCGCGATGCCCACCAGGGACAGCATTAATGGTCTGTACAGCATAGTCCTCGCCACGGAGTTCGGGTAAACCAGCTGTTGGCTGCACCTGTTGCAGTAGGGTTGCGGTTTTGTGCTCAACCAGATCCTGCTTATCTCAGAAACACTTGGTTTACTGGATTTTAGTCCATCTACTAGCTTATCCGAGGCATCTCCGGAGATGTTGAGGACCACTCGACTCGGGCTGCTTTGCTTATCGATTTTATTCTGAACCAATCTTACGTATGAATCATGGCCCTGAGCAAGGGCATAGCCTTCAGGAGTGAAGCCGGTACTGTCTTGTGCGCTCTTCCATGCCCTAATTCCCAGCTGGCATGCAGAGACCAAAACAGGCTGTGTGAAACATTCCAGCATAAAAACAGCAGCGGAGACTAATTGAGACAAGAGTAAGCATTAGATGGACTTGGGAAAAAAAAGGAAGAACTACTGCCAGTTCATACATAAGAGTTGTAAGAGTCAACAAACCAAAAATGTAGGTGTAAAGTAATCAATCTCTGGAGAGCATTTGAACCTAAGATGTATGAGATGAAACTGTAGCCACATTAAGGAAAAAAGAAGAAGTAGGTTTGACAAGTTACCAGCACTTTGCAACACCAATGCAAATCATTTTCTATGTGATTTGGCCAAGTAGCGTGCTGGTAAAATGAGATTCAGTGACAAAAATGGTGTGAGAAATTAGTTGGTAGTGACACTGAGCTTATGGCAACTATTTTAATGATTACATTTTGACTATGAAAATAAAATGTTTTGATCACAAAAGAAAGAGTGATCATAGTATGATTAGTAGATTCTTGCCAAACTGGATTATAAAATTGCTTGGACCTGAATAAAAGGATATGGAGCAAAATTCCTAAAATACATAAACAGCCAACGGTAGGGATGCTTCATCACCTAAATATGTTGGTGGCTTCTACCACAAAAATTATTGGTCAAAATGTGCAACTCACACATGTTAATAAGAAATATGCAATAATGTCACATCAAGCAAGATGAAGACATAAGTATCTGAACTAAATTTTCAGTCAGATGATTCTTGTTACTACCATCAACTATATAAATGATGATGCAAGTATCAGATATTGGAGTACCTGTCCAGGATCATCAGTAAGGGCATCCAATATGTTCTCAGCATCATCAGTGGAAGCTGCAATATGCAGTGGAGTGATGCCTGAAGGGCCAAGAATGTCAGGTCTAAACAAGAATCGATTTGGATCCGTATCCTTTGAAGTTCTGTTGGGTACATATCTCAAAAGAAGCTCCACCAAGGCCTTGGATTTCATTTGTACAGCACTGTGAAGCAAATTTTCAGCCAAGGCAAGCTCCATGGGTGATTGCCTGCCTGCATCTACTGTTCCACTAAATAAAATATCAAGAAGCTTTTTCACAACTGCAGACCACTCCCTGTTCATAGCGAATGACATAAGCCACCTGAACCGTGTCAGGGTAAAGATATTTGGAGAAAATTTAGATTCTCGAGAAATAGATATCATATGATTCCTCCGGAGAAGCCACCCAAATTCATTTATAAAGTCCAGAGCTTGATTTCTGGCAATTTCTGCATTTGTTCTTTCATGAAGTTGGTCATCATATGAAGCTACATCTATCGCATCCTCTAGCATTCGGATCTCAGAGCATACATCTTCCTCCGCAATTATGAAGGGGAGGAACCCATTACTAAGGCCACAGTCTTCAAACTATAAATCAAAACCAAGAATTCCATAATCAACAAGAGAGCAAAGTTAGACAAAGAAATAAACCAAAGATAATATCCAGATGACTATAACATGATGGAACCTCGATAAATCCTCTCCCCATGACATCAGGTAGCAAACAAGAAAAGCTAAGGCATTGAGACAACTCTTGCCCACCACTGCTATTTGTCACTTCAACTAAACTTTGTGATGTCTCCTGGACCAAGTATTTCCCATCAAATGAACATAGTAACCTGAAAAAATCACAAATATGATTAACAGAATTATAAGAAGTGTTGAAAGCATATGTTCTTTCCGTAGCCAGTCGAAAAACTTGCAAAGATAAGATCATATCATAGCAAGAAGCTGAAAACAAAAAAGGTAAAGAAGACGAATACCTAGATGTTGGTTGAGAAAGATTAAAGCCCTTCACAGTAAACTTGACCTTTGTAGAATGAGAAACAGCAATAGGTGTGACAGACAAAATCTTACAGTGGTTGGGATGTTTGATATGTAAAGGTATGTCTAGCACAACCTGACCTGCAGACGTATTAGGAAGAATGATAAGGAACTATTTCAGATGTCATTGTAAAACCAAGTGGTAAAACAATGGACTATTGAAAGATGCATCTTCTAAGAAGCCCAACATACCATCATAAATAAAAGCCGCATGATCTCGTACCCTAGCAAAAATCCATCCTGTTGTCCAGAGATCATCAGCGGAGTTATGCAAAAGCCTATTTAGGTTGGAGCTTAAATCATCGTAGAGCTGTGAGCATAGGTAGATCAGATCAATGGAAGGAATCAAGAGTTACCTGTGAACCACCAAATTGTTAGGTCACGGAAATTTACCTGTACCCAAGCAGACTCAGCTTGGCAGAGGTATATTGTCAGAATTATACAGCCTGGCCTAATGTAGCTCTCTATATCTGTTGGACTATTGGATAACCAGTCAAGAATCTGTAGTTCAGCATTAAACAACAAATTAGGTGTGAAAAGAATGGAGTTTTCTATCCTTAAAAGAATTCTAAACATAAATACGAAGTTACCTGTGTTCTCAAAATGAGAGGAAGATCGGTAGGGTCTTTGCCGAAGAGTTTGAAAATGATCCTATCAGTTCGACACTGATATAATAAAAGATCAAAAAATGTAAGTAGCAAACAAAGCATAGGTTGAAACTTTTTTAGGATTGCATATTAAAAGAATGAAGGATATCATTAAGATTTAGCAATTTTAACAACTCACTATAAGGTTTAATTTTAACCTTAAGCAAAGCTACATTTTGTCGACACATTTATCACAACAAGGAGGACATGCATAACTTCTCTTGCAGAAATTATAATTGAGAGGAATATCAAGATTTTTTTCTTAAGAAAATACAAAGAGGTAAATGTTCATAAGAACTTGGATTCAAATATAATATGATCAAGATAATCATAATCATTGACAATTTACGCCAACAAATTGAAAAACTGAATCCAATATATGATTTTGCTTGCACAGCAAAGGGTTATAAAATGTTATCTAAATTATAAAACATATTAGATCACACCTAACGGTAAATTTTGAGTCAAAAACCCAACAAAATAATTCTCTCAGTCTATCTAACTTAGATCATCAAATACTGTAATCATTGATTTTCCCTAAATTATGATTTTCCTAAATTGTAATAGTGGACATATCCCAGTAAATGTTGATATGTCCCTAAATTATAATGTCACATAACTATATTAATAACTATATCGATGACAACTTTTGTTACTGTCTCTTATTCTTATTTTGATTAACTTGTCTTGTTAATTGTCTGTGTAACAAATCAATGCATAACAAGAGTAAAGTAAATTATGTGGACATATGTTAAAATTTTATTAAAAGAAACCAAGCGTCCTATGTGGAATTAAACTACTTATATTATAAGCTATAGAAAGTTTAAAGCTACCACATGCAAATAATTTTTTAATGAATCATTGTTATTACATTTAGATTATTTTAATTTATTAAACTGACATGATGATATTTATTTGTTCACAGAATTTATAAAATTTAAGTGCAAATAATATAAAACTCATATTAATTGAATCTATATATATATATATATTAGAAAATACACATGTACTCGTCGTGTCCATGTCCTATTTTTTTTTAAAATGATGTATTCCCATGTCCGTGTCGTGTACGTGCTTCTTAGGTGATATCTAGGCTGACTTCCCAAAACAGCAAGCAAAAACTTCAGTTTTTCCCCTTATATTAGAACTTCTTTGGGCTCACAAAAGCATTGGTTGATTGTAACTTCAGCTTTACATAAACTAGTAAACAAGATCATTGTGCAATTGCTGAGGTAAAATCAGTGTACATGCAAAGCAAACAAAATGATATACCCGAACATCTTCATGGGAACTAGATTGTGATTGGTTGGAAGTTGAATCTGAATTGCCAATACTCTGAGGTGGACTTGAGTGATGAGAATCCTGCAGTAAGCATGAAGGGCAATTAGGGGAACTCATCTCAGTACACAAGGGAGTTGCTGGCTTCTCTCTTCCTTCTTCACAATCTTGTGTCTCGCTATAGGCATTGTTCAAATCAAAGTCCTTAATTCTGACTCCATCAATGACTGGTTCTGGAACAGCATCAAATTTTATTAGCATCGATGGATAACAATGCAGAATGTGAAGCATGAGCTTCAGGCACAGCCTCACCTGCAGAAGCTATCATTCCATTTGAGGGTATGTCAATTGTACTATGATCAGTTTGCGTACCATGAGTACCGGTGTTGCAAGTTATTTTATCTGTCAAACATAAGGGACTGCCAGATACTTGCTCAGGAACACCATTTGGAACAGACATAATAACAGGTTCTGAGGATGTTCCAACAGCCGTTACAAACTTTTGTGGATCCTGAGATGCCCGTAGGAGTTGAGAAAGGTTACTGGGATCAAAGGACTTAGCAAGGCTGGCAAGGTTCCTTAGAAAATGAGTCAAGGGCTCCTGGTCTTGTGGTGGCTCAGAGTTATCAGCTGCAAAATTACATCGCAAAAATTCAATGGAAAAATGGAAGCATGCAGAAATTGTGTTTCTACATAACACACAGCATACAAAGATCCTATGTTCTAAAAAGCAGCTGCACTATGTGGGCAGTTACTGAATATTGCATAATCAATATGTAGTCGATTTGACCAAAACATTCAAAACCATATTCAATTTACAGAAAGAAAAAAATGCAGTCGAGTCTAAATTTTTAAAAAGTAAATATGTTCTACGGCCAAATCAAAAATTTGTGCAGTAACACTTGTACTCGAACCTGTTATTGGAATAATCTATGAGAAACAATAGAATATCTAGGTAATGAATGATCATGTTATCATGCGGATGCCATGCATCATAGTACTAAAAAAATAGTCACAGCCAAATAGTATTAATATGGTGGAAGTATAACCCATGTATGCAGCCAGCCAAAATTTCATGGTTATGCAGACCACATAATATGCAAGAAATAGATTCCATTTTCGTACAGAATAATACCATGCATTGAGGCTGCAATAGCCTTATAGGCATATCAAGGTTTTAAGATATTAGTATTGATAACTATACTAGAATTATCGGACCAATATCTACTGACCGGCACAGTTTAGTATAATTCATTATAAATACAAAAGATACTAAAAATTGTTTCATATGTTAGTATCTAGCAGTGTGATTGCTATACCAGTATTTGAAACCATGCACATATGCAGCTGCATATAGGACAGGATAAATCACATTTTAGGACACAATAGAGAACAATACAATACCCAAGGCACATGGACATTGATCAGAAACACTAAACAGCCTCCCTTTTGTGCCACATTAACTCTCGCTTGCACTCTGCAGTTCAATAGGCATGCAGAGTCATCAAATCTCAAGGCAGACTAAGTAGCCAAACATCTATAGAATCCTTGTGTAAGGCACCAGACAAGGTTCCCCACTAAACAGATCAAAGCAAAACTCACTAGTTCTCACCAAATTTTACAAAAAGTTCGAGTGACAAATGCTTAAAACCAAGGTTTGTCATACCACAGCATACCGCTTGGTACAAGCGGCACATACCAGTCCAACAGGGGATCGGCATGGGCAGTACATCAGTACACCCCCATGTGTATGTCAACACACTCCGTACAACTCGGTATATACTGTACCGATAGTTGATCAGTACATTGGTATGGACCGATAAGGCAAACCACGCTTAAAACTACATCTGTAGTTATCATAAACTTTTATATATTACTCTCCCCTTTAGTATCCACTGGACCTACTAAAACATGCTCTTGATGAATTTCTGCCCTATGTGAGAAAATCATCTGGTATTATAAAGTAAGATAATTCTCCTCCTAAAATCAGTCCTTTTTTTTCATTTGTTCTTTACAAAAAAAATCCCAATACAGATGGAACACGGGAGGAATGCTTACACATGTCAATATTGTCAGTCAGTACTCCACATATTCAACTTAGGTAGTATCAATGGAGAACATGAGAAATCATGGGGCATATGTGGTACATAATGTGATGCATAAATGACATAGTTTCAGTAGGTCATCAGCGCACAAAAAAAAAAAGGGTCCCTGTTCTGTTCTGTGTTGGCGGGGGGAAGGAACAGTACATAAAAAACTTAATTCTATGGTGAAACATTGATATAGCAAACTTCAAAAACAAGGTCTAGTTATGTGATAAACTAATCAATTACCTGACATGTCTTCCTAGGACCATATAGCATTCTCAATAGAAAGATTTTGTTAACTAAGGATATTGATTTTACCTTATTGATAGTCCTGTTCACCAAAAAGAGTACAGATAGTGCTAACCAAACGATCATAAAAGATATCATAAAGTAATGCATGGCCTAAAAAAAGGTTGAACTCAAGAAAGTCAAATAAGAAAACTGCAAGTTAAGCAGTTAACTAGAGATTAAATAACCAAGTAGAATAACAGGTGATTGCCAAAATTACACTGCAAATTGGATAGGATCCTGAGTAAACTCATCAATAAGTAGCCGCCAGCCTGTTCATTAATAGAAGAATTTCCATTCACAATGACATCAGGATGTGTTTTCCTCCTCCGTCTGTTGTGACCAGCCAAGCGTCGTCGACAACTTCTTTTCCCTTCATCAAACTCTTCAAGAAGATGAAATCTGGATATGTAATTATCAAGAGTTTAAAATAAAGGATGTGGAATATATAAAGTGAAAAGGTAAAATTTCTTTTCGCATGATATTCTAGAAGAACTAAACATATCCAAAATTGACCTGAAAAGTTTCACAAGCCAAACTTGAGATCAACTGCTATCCAGATCAAATACAAACTCCGTAGCATCACAAAATATGACGACAACCTTCCCTAATATTTTTTGTTCAGTTAAACTGAGGTTTCAAATTATCAGCATCAAGGTCCGCAATACCGTACCGTACCGGTGTACCAAGAGTTGGTCGGTACGGTACGTACCGATATGTATCGTTGGTACGCTATGACATACCGACGGTACCATGCTAGGCCGTACCGATCGGTATATCTCGGTAACGGTCGAAATCTGGGGCAGTACTGGTCGGTACACCTCGGTATCAGTCGGTGCGCCCGACGGCCGATGCGCCTCGGTACCGATCGGTGCGCCTCAAGATGCCGCCAAAAAATACGCATACCGCTCGAAGCGACGGTCTCAGGTATCCTCTCGGACGATCCTCTCGGGGCCAGACGATTCGCCATACCATGATCAGCATAAGTGGTTACCCAACAATAAGCTTAAGTTGTGATATGGACTGTACATCATTTTATTATGATTGTTTAGCCAATATGTTCAAGTTGTACTAATGTTGTTAAGACAGATATAAAAGAGTGAATTAGGATCTAAAGTCTTATATCACCAAGAACAACTTGGTTCACTTCCAAGGGACTTTGCCAACTTGATATCCCCTTGACATGCAATAGATGAAAGGTAAAAGTAGCCAAAAAAAAAAAAACAGAAACTTGAATTGGAACTGCAGCAATAGCAGTAAGTTCAAACTAAAGTTTAGCAATTAGAAGTATAATATTAATACTAAATTGACTGACAAGAAAAAAGACAAAACATTGTGAAGCAGGCCTAAATGGTTATTTTCAAGCCATTATAGTATGAAACTCACATTATATATTTTAAGTCTGTTCTTTCCCTTATTTTTCCATGATGTGGTGCTATTGCGGTGTCAAAATAACATTTGTAATGTTATTAATCAGACCAACATTTAGAAAGCAGTAATTTAAAAAGCGTTAAGCGTCAAAAGGCGCCAAGGTCCCAATACGCCCGAGGCGTTAGACGCTCGCCCGAGCAAAACGAGGCCTTCAAAAATATTAAAATATTAAAATATATAATATAATTAATAAATATGATTATTTAAATAAAAATATGACATTAAATTAGAAAGATCTAAAGTACCAAGTCACATTATCCATCTCCTAAGAGCAAAAAATGTCAAAAGACTCAAAATTCAAAACAATAAAGTTGTATATCAAAATCATTCATCATCATAATCGACATCGTATCATTTTCAAACAATTCATCTTCATTGAGTTCATTTTCTTCCTCAGAATCTATTGAATTGCTTTTTACATTTGTCATTTATTCTGAAACCCTAATAATAATTTCAAAAAAACAAAGATTAGCAGTGCTAAAATCTAAATAGTATATTATTAATCTAATAAATAAAGATTATTTTGTATAGTAATTAATAATCTACTGTTAACAATAGTAGGGAAGAGTAGAGGCCGACAGTGGGAAGTTGCAGTGAGAAGTTACGGTGAGAAACAGAGTCACGGACAGCAAGAGGCAGCAAAGTCGCGGACAGACGGCAGGAGGTAGCAGACAACAGTGGAAGCTGCGGAGTTGCGGACAACAACAGCGACAGCGGAGTCATGTCGCGGACAGCAACAAGCAGTGGACAACAGCAACGACAGTGGACAACAATGGCAGACAGCAGAAGCTGAGGAGGCTCGGTTGGCAATAGAGGAAGACTCGAAGGCAGTGGGAGAAACCGTCGACGACGGAAGCAGAGGGAGAAATCGTCGACAGCGAACGTAGAGGGAAAAATCTTCGACGGCGGAAACAGTGAGAGAAGCATGGGTAGGGTTGGGAGTCGTGGTCATGCGCTAATATAGCTACATGTGTTAGTTGGTTCAATCGAACCAACTAACACAAATTTAACCAAACCATACTTAAAAGTCTGGTTTGGTCACCATATCACCCAGGAGCTCGCCCAAAGCGCCCGACACCTAGGCTCGGGCAAGCGCCTAGACGGCACCTCTTTGAAGCACACCGCTTGGCCCTTAAACGAGGCGCTCGGGCCTCACCTCGCCCGAATGCCTTTTTAAATCACTGTTAGATAGGACCAAGCAAAATCAGTCACTTAACTTCTATTGCAAATTTGTTCAGACTTATTCTCATCAAAACTTCAACAGTTACTTATAGCATCAGCTCTTGAATCAACAAGCTTGCACCAAAAAATTTAATCATTAACGTCTTCATCTAGTTTAAGAATGACTTAACAAAAGAATTACAAGAAGACTCTGGGCAGTCTGTTATGTGCAAATATAATAGAAAATGGAATGCAATCTAAGCATTTCCATGGAAAAGCAGATCATACATAATGGGTTCCAATTGAGTGAATGAGCTGAACTAACCTACTACATTGCTGGCAGAAGCGTTGGATAGCATTTCTGACAACTGCTGAGCTGGCCTTTGCATGCATCTCACAGACCTTGTGTCGCCTATGGTAGTCCTTTGAATCACTGAGGTCAGCACCACAGCCCTCGACCAGGCAAATTGGATGACTGGAACTGCCACCTTGTGGTTTGCTCTTCTTTCCATTGGCAAGGTCAGCCTCCATGACTGGAAAAGCATGGCCCCCAAGCTTTAAACTAAGAGATCCACTTCCGCCATAAGATTCATCCTCTTCCACTACTATAATCCTCCTCCGCTTCTCTGCTTCGCCTTTTCCATTCTCGATTATGCCTAAATCAAACCCTCCAGAAGAAGAAGATGAACAGTTTGACAGCAATCGTTTTGCTGCATCTTGGTGCAGATGTTTGTTTCCACAGTCTGCAGGAATTTCATTCAATTGGCTCGCAACAAAGAGCTCACCATCCCACCTCCAGTCATTCAAGTCCCACTCTAAGTTCTTCTTCCCGATACCATTCAGATTAGACGTCCCAGCAGCAAAAAACTGATGGCTCTCACTCCCAACTCTGGCCTCCATCAAGGCAAAAGCTTAAAAACGATTTAAAAGACTAAAATTTAAAGATAAGTTCTAGAGTTACTGATGGTGTATTCCACGAACACTCGGGCCCCAGGAATGGAGAACAGAGTGGCCAATGATATTACTAAATTGCCTCACTGGTAACCCAGAAATCCAAAAACATGACACCCACAAACCCGCAGATCCAAACAAGCGAAACCCACATACCAGTCACAAAAGCCCCAAACAAAGGAACTCGAAGATTACCCAAATGAACAGTAGCTTTCAGCGGAGAAACCCTGGTTCATTGATTCGGAGAAACAAATCTCACCGAGCTTATGACTACAATAGTTCCGGACGAGTCGGCGAAAAGCCTCGACAACTCCAATCACTACTGAAGCTAACCCTGCACCGGCGCCGCGTGTCGGAATTCAGATGCACCGAGAAGTACCAAAATTAGACATCTCTGGAACAGCAACACCAGAAAACCCACTAAATTCCACAATATGTGCCAGGTATCTATCCGCTTCCACTCCGAAGCTCGCCAATTTTGAAGAAAGGAGAGAGAAAAATCGAGACAACTGGAGCGAAATATTAGGGCTAATTCGAGAAAGAGAACCTTCCAATCGGAGCAACTATAGGTCGATCCCAGGAACCCCCTTCATCAGGATCGAGGTGCCGCCAAATCGGCCGATCGAAAGAGAAAACGAGTCCCAAAACGCCGCCGACGAACAACACCAACAAGATCAACGCGCATGGCGCAGAAGAAGGGGGAAAAGGGGAAAAAGGGTCCGAAGAAGAGTCTGCGGCCTCGGTTCCGGTCTCGTCCTACCCGACTCGCACCCTACCGTGGAATGTGGGACCCACTTTTTTCTTAGGCGGTATGAATCAGGTGGAGTAATGTGAGTGACAGCTGGATTGTCCTGCTTTTATGACGTCATACTTTCTTTTGTTTATTTCGTTTGACTGGTCTCTCACCCAATACCCCGGTTCACAAAGCGCCATCTCCGTCGACCACACTGTCTCGCGGGCCCCACCCGTCGACACTGTGGTGCGGTTGTGGTGTGTTGACGTAGAGACGTCACTTTAGGCAAGTGGGAGACGGCATCTCCCACCACCACCAAGGTGCGCGCCAGGCGCTGCACGTTATTTCATGCGCATCGTACGCGCACGATTTTTACAGCCGGCGCAGCGTCCACCGTCCGATACCGGATTCGATGATATCTCGTCCGTACGTGGTGTCGAGAAGGAGGTGGGAAGCTTCCTCCGTCCCGGGTTGGCGGCGATGTTGCACGACGTCCGGTCGCATCTGGACCGTGCGTTGGTCCGATCCACTAATTGCACGAAGCGCAAAGCGAGGGTAATACAAAGACGTTAATTAGAGCGGTGGGATATTAAGATATATTGATATGGTCACATCATGCGACGCACCTAATCAGCGGTTTGATGATATATATCGATATCCGTTTCTCTTAATTTGAGGGTCCGAATTTTCACTATATCACATATAATATATTTATATAATATAATTACTTTAATAATAGCATCAAAAATTTTTAAATAACAAAATAATATAATACTCTACTGAAACTATTCCTGTATTGTTCTCTGATCACTGCAGTATATTCTTAAAGACGAAAATAATGTTGTTATACGATACATATTTAATCCTAAATTACAATTGTGAAGGGACATATAAAATCACTTTGCTAAAGGTAGGAATGACTTTGGCAAAACCCGTAAAAGCATACGTGGTTAAGTTTTGAAAGATTAAAAGCAAAATTAGATTTTATTGAAGCTTAAGTTGTAAGAAAAGGATCCAATATATACTAAATTTTGATATCATGAAATGTGCTGACTCCGATTTGAAGAAGATCAGCTCATTTCTTCCCCATGGGTTTTAGAATGCCAGACTCATATCTGATTCCATTTGCAGTGAAACATACGAGAACTGATGTTTTCAGAAGCCAGGTATCAGCATACAACAAAGTTATTTGTCCAAGTTCATATAAATTTGACATGACTTCCACCCTAATTTTTGTTGTGAATCTTCATCATAAATGTAGTTGTATGCAAGTCATTACCTTCAAATATCTGCTGGTATATTTAAACTATTCTAATCCTCCTAGATCATGCATAAAGTCTATAATTTTCACAAATCAAATCACAACTTGAAGATCCACTGTTGGCACATAAACTAATATGCAGGTCCAGCACAAATCCTAATATCCAACCTCCTGGGTGTGGATCCAGTAACTAGTCAAGATCTGAGATATTTTGGATCCATGTCAGATAAGAATTGTATAAAATACAACCCCATAACATGCATATTGTGTACCATGCAGAATGTCTCAGCATACCGAACTTTACATAAACCAAATGTAAAGTGACTTCCCACTGCAAAACCAGAATCTCACGTGCACAACATTTGGCCAAAGAGAGCTACACCACAAAAGAACTTAACTTCCAGATGAAATTGCTTCAAAATGCACATTAATTGAATAGAGAGAGGATCATCAGTATTGGCAACACAGTGAGTTCATCAGGATTGTTCATTATTTTGCATTGAGAAAACCTTTCAGGAAATTATGTACTTTTTCTTGGCCCGATAAGAGATCTAGTACATCTGAAACTTTTCCTTGGTCTTCTCGAATACTTGTTCAGCGATGATGGCTCCATTGCCATCGGCCCTTTTGATCTCCAGATGAGCCTTCTGATAGAACCCAGTGCCTCTTAGAGCATCAGCAATGAAGTCATCGAATCCAATAGCTATGGCGGCCTCCGCCTTTGCTCCATACACCAGCCTCTGCATTCAACAGTGAAGCAAAACCAGATGAGTAAAATCTCATAGGATCAAGAGGTCAGAAGAAACCAAAAAATATAATCGCAACCTTGAGTCGGGAAAGATGAATCGCTCCAAAGCACATTGGACATGGCTCACAGGAGGCATATATCTCACAATCAGAAAGTTCAATTTTCCCCAGCTTTTTGCAAGCCTGAAATGACAAAAAGATAATATGAAACAAAGTGATCCATGTAAAACTAGCTTCTTTTGAAGTTTATTCCTGATACAGTCATGGTTCAAACCTAGATTATGAAGCAAGATTGCTTCCTGCGTGTGTCAATGAGTTACCATTAATTTTTTTTCAACATAATTTTACCTTTCATTCAATCATTTACATGACATGTGTCTAAGATGCTTACGATAAAACCTGAACTACTTAACCTCTAATACGTACATCGTCAACTGCATAATGTGTCTTAGAGGCTTCCACTAAAACCTGAACTACTTAACCTCTAATATGTACACCATCAACAACTTTAAAATACAAGTTCTGACGTATTGAAATGGGAATTTTTCATATATCAAAAACTGAAGGAAACTCTTCAAAGGACATGGAGAACTCAAAAATGAAGAGTTCAGAACAACATAGGCTTTATTCCTCGAAACGTCTTGGGTTCTCCATCCAAAAGCCTAAGCTTATTTGTCTGTAGCAACACTCTCCATGACATTACGTTAAGTTCTCGCTTCTCTCTTGAACTTGGAAGTGAAGAGGGTCATCTCATTTCCTCGATTAACTTTAGCCGCCTGGTCTCCTCCCTAGAGATGTTGTACGAGTTCATAAGCAACCTCCTCCAGCATGCCTTCGGCATGCCACGGAGAGCCGATACCTTCCCCACGAAGTGGCTGACAATGGCTTTGTCGTTGGTCTTGATGGAGACTGATTCAAAGCTTTCGCGCACCTGAATTGTTATCGTAACATATGTGGTCGCCATGGTTAATGTGTTCTGTCACAATATGAGTGCAGGTGTGGGAGGGAATTATAAGGTGGAGGAAAATATGAGCTCCTTCCTAATGGCTTTTGGCTGGTCACAAGGATTCACACTTGGTATGATGGAGACAATAGCAGTTGAGACCCTAACTGCTGGTCACAAGGATTCGCACTTGGTAAGATTGAGAATTGAAGGTGGTCTGCATGTAACATAAAATGTAAACTTTTGTACTGGGAATGGACATGTGAGCTTGGCTGCTTGTTATTCCTCCCATGCTATGGGTTGGCTTAAGCCTGAAGCATCCTGTCCACCACAAACAGTCTCTTCTCCCTCTTCCATATCTTTCTTCCTAAAGATTTGATCGGGTCAAATATGCTCAACATCATTACCGTCATTTTGTTCTAAATTCAAAACTAGTCAATTAGGTTGAGCTAATCTGTGCTGGTGTCCTTTCTAATATCAGAGCATGCATCACCTACAATGGTGTTGTTGAGTAGAACTGACGCAAGTATTTCGGACATGCTTTAACTTAAAAAGCAACGTCTGGGTAGAACTGACGCAAGCAACTAGTATCTCAAAGTATCCGTCTAAGGTCAACAACACCATTGTAGGTGATACATGCTCTGATGTCAGAAAGTACACCATCACATGTTAACTCAACCTAATCGACTAGTATTGAATTTGGAACAAGACACAGTAATGATGTTGAGCATATCATGGGTAACATAACAAAGATTTTTACAGAAGGTAAAAGGAGAAAGAAAATGAAGGTCACATAAATGGAATATATTCCCAGGTTATCTAATAATTTGATCTTTGGCTTGTTGGACCTTGTTGGCATGCTTTACAAAGGTCAAAATTTGGACCTTGACCATAGAAAGATCAATTAATTTAGATTAAATGTTTTATAAAGTTACAGTCTATACTTCTGAAATGGGACCATTTAGGTGCTCTCTGGAGTATCAGATTCTGACAACGAAGTATAAGCAAAACACTAAGACAAGATCAGTTGTAGTTGGATATATTACTGCATTTTGTTGATTCAAGGATCATGTGAAGATAGATTATACAAGAATATGAACCGACTAATGGACCTACCTCCCTTATTGCAGCCACCTCAGCATGAGCAGTAGGATCTGTGTTCTTCAGCACCATGTTATGACAACTAACAACTATCTCATCATTATGAACAACAACTGCACCAAATGGGCCTCCATCACCACATTCAACTCCATGGTATGCTTCTTCCACAGCTTTTGACAAAAATTTATGATCTCTATCTTGAACAGCTGCTTACAATAATAGAATGTTAAAAGAGACAAAAAATTGGAAAGGGAATAAAATAATTCTCAGATCAATAAAGAAAAGAAAAAGGAAAACAAAAGAAAGACCATCCAACTAAGCAGATCTTTCACTTCATACTAGGTACCATACAACCAAAAGAGGGGATTGTAAACAATTATTGCAAAAAAGTGGCACAATTACCTTCATGATGGCCAGCAAATGCAGAAGCCACAGAGATGGTCCCATCTCTCGACTCTACCACTGAGACCAAAATGCAAGTGGTAATAAATAATAATAATAATAACAATAAGTGAGAATTCAATTTAATTACATCCTCAACGATTATCCTAATACGAAATATTTGTACAAAAGAATGATTGCAGAAGTGGCAGATAAAATTTCTAGCAATAAAAGCTTATCATCTGAAGATTATAAGCTTTTGTCTGTAGACACCAAAACATTATAAATAATCCAGTTCCATGCTTTCCAGACAAAGTCATTGTTACCCAATATTGTTCAAAGATAATGAATAAAAATCTAATAAAAGATAAAATTTTCCATGCTCTACTTTCTATTTAACAGAGGAATGACAAGCATGTTGATAAGGTATAAAAGAAATTTGGTAACTACAGCATGCCATTCTCAAAATGAAGATAAAAAAATAGAGTACCTTACAAATCCTTGCAAAGTTTGGAAAAAAAACATATTTGCCATAACAAATTTTAATAGCATATATATAACTCTCCAAATATTATATTCATCCCCGATGCCAATGTTCATTAGCATTGATCCAGAAAAAACAGGTTAACCACCTTCAATCGTGTTTAACATTACTTGTTTGAGTTAAAGAAGCATATAACAATATAAATTACCAAAAATATACCAACTATTTTTGGCATCATGATGATTTTTTTTAAGGGTACAAATGCAAATTGCAGTTTCAACTAACAGCAAAGTTATTGTAATCAAACGAGATGTAACTACGATAACGTATATGCAAATTTTAGGTTTTTAAGGTGTATACTCATATAAACATATATACACATATATGCTAAACTAAAATTCAAAGCGACAAATGCAAAAAATCACTTGTTTTGAAGGGATAAATGTGGAATTTTACCCAAAAAAAAATTAGCATCAAGTTTAGCAAGAGAAAGCAAAGGTGAACAGGTTGCAGAGAGTTTCTGCTGGATAAAAATTTGACGCATCAAAAACAACTCTAATTCTGGATAAAAATAAACATCCAACATATTTAACATAAAATAAAAAGCTCTAATTCCAGACGCATATATCCCCCTTCAATTTCCTACGAAAGCACCCGCCAAAAACAATAATTACGGATTAAGTTTCCCCAAAAATTCACGGTTGAAACCACAAACCCTGTAATTCAAGAACCAGACCGATTTATTGTGAAGAAGACAATGAAACCAGCTAGATTAAATCATAGTGGTGAGAAGCGAGTAAAATTCTCCGGCGGCAGACAAGATGAAAACACAAACCAAGATTCCCAAAAACAACAGCGAAAAATCTGTCATACAGCCAAATCAACGACAAAATAGGGCGTCAGGTCGAACGCACACGCGGAAAATCTAGCTTTTTTCCCATCAAAAGGCACCAACTCTATGCGAAGATCCCGTGGCAGGATTCAGAGAACGGCAACTCGCAACAGATTGTGAAGCGGTACGAGCAAATCCAACAGCCGAGACAACGAAGATTGCGATCCTACCTTGCGCTTCTTCCATGGGGACCGGAATCGATCGACGGGCCTCCCCTCCTCAATTCTTCTGAAGACGAAGAGGAAACGTTGAGCTTGTGAGCATATATATAGAGAGAGGGCGAGAGAATGATGGATTGGCCAGAAAGGAGTAAATGAGGAATCCACGAACCTACGAATGTATATCTACTCGTGAGAGTCGTGGAGTCGAGGGCGAGGAAGAACGGAGGGGAGACGACGGGAGGTAAAACTGTGGAAAGGTTTGACGAGGAACAACGACCGCCCCCACCCCCACCCCCCATGGCCGTGCCCTTTTTGTATTGTCTTTCTTGTCTCGGTGGTTCTTTTCGTTTCTTTCGGGGATAGGGATTGAATCCAAATACGTGGCCACCATTCGATACCATTTTATTACATTATTATTATTATTTTTCTCCTGTCGCCTGATTCATTTTCTCGGGCCATCTTTCCATATCATGTTGCGCAAATTCATCGAAAATTACAAGCACGATTTATTTATAAAAAAAATTAATTAGAATTTTATTTTATATTAAATAAGTTATTAAAAAAACTCATCTTCTCACTTTTTTAATTAAAAAATTATTTATTATATATATATAGAGAGAGAGAGAGAGAGCAGAAGTGGTGATGCATGTTAGAATGACGAGAATCTGCCACGTGCGGCACGCGTTAACACGGGGCGGTTTTGGTGGACGGAGATTTGACGTCGCAAAGGAGATGACGTGCATAAGTTGGACCCGACGTGGCGTTAGATGAATGGGAACGCACAGGGATTCCACTTTGACGCTCGTGATTTCCGACGTCCGACTCTGTTGGGGATCGATTGACCTACAATTATTAATTTAATGAATCGATTAATTCATTAAATCTAAATTATGATGTTTGATGCTAAAGTCAACTTATTATTAGAATAAGGAATATGGATGGATAGACTACTTTTCAAGAAATAGACTACTTATCGTTTCCCATGAGGAATGCAATGTGGAATAGTAAAAGAACCGACTTCCTCATGTCGATTGGCTTCGGCTGCACACAACGTAGCTTTCCGAGGAGACGATCGAGGGAGGGGAGTAGTTCCACGAAAGAATACTTCCTCTACGATCCTTATGGTGTGCTGAAGGCTTGTCCCACCGTGCATGCTTTCGATGATAACGATGTGGACGTGCGTCTCGAATACACTGTTGGAGTTCGACGGTGAAGGACAAGTTGATGTGGATGTGGACTTTGTCGTACTTCCACGGATGATCGCGCATGAGTTATCGTCCTTGTATCCTTGGCGTGATGGAATGGATAGAATGAAAGATCGAGAGGATGAGAAAATGGAGATGAAACCATTAATTGTAGAGGAAATAATTGGATTCGTACGAATTGCCAAGTGACATGAAAGGGATTCGTACAAACAGGATGTGCTCCACGAGAGGTCGAGAGGGAGTGAGCTAAATTTACATAGGATTTCAAAAGCTCGTCCTCGTTCTCCTTCGTCATACGGGGAGATCATAACATGTCCTTTAAATCCGTATCATATCCTTTTTAATATGGTTGGCATCATTTTGATTTGACAGCACAGCAACGTAAGATTAGAGTGAAGGGGAACGATTGGTCTTACGTAAATTATTAGTTTGACCAAGTGTATTTAATTAAAGATAGAATTGCATTGATGTGGATCGGAGTCGGTAGAGGTTGGATCTACTAAAATATCATATTATTTCAAACTAAATCAAAATATATAGAATTATCACGATGATATTTAATTAAATAAGATATACTATAAATATGATTAGATTTCGATTATGATTAATATAAAAAATTTAAAATTCTTTAAGAAATGATTAATTTATGAGAGATCAAACGATCTTGATTTAAAAAACTTTTATCATACGAGATAAATTCTTAATTTTCTTTAGTTCATTATATTATTTATAGTCACGATCTGATCATATGATAAATAATTTTAGGATGACATCAATTTTGATTTTAACATTAATTTTTTATATATAATAATAATATAATTTGATATAACTATATTTTTTATGCTTATATATCTAGCTTGCACACAGGTCACCTAAGCTACTTTTTGTCATTCGCATGCTTAGAGAATATTATTGATCAAAATATATCTAAAACTTCGAGAGACTTACTAATCCAAATGAAAAATGCCAACATGCATGCTGAATTCTCGTAGAGTCTCACTAAACTCTTTTGAAACATAAATCAAGGTGTGCTCCACAAGATCAATAGCCTCTTGAACTCAAAGAATGAGTGAGTGAGCTAAGTTCGCATAAATTTCGACTTTACTGAGACATCATCATGTCTTTTGCTACTTTCCATAACCTATCTACCATCTCAATCGAAATATGTATCTATAACTTTTTGAACAATCACATAGGTCATCTTGACCCGAGTTATTTTTATATGTCGACCTATGTTGACTTGGGTGGAGCAGCACCTTATTGCCCTCCCACCTTACTCGCTAAAAGTCCAATGTGAACCGTATAAAGGAGACGGAACATAGAAGATGTCTTAAATGCAATATGTTATGTTCTCGCCCATCTCTTTCGGCAAGACTTATCTTTTTGGGTCAATCAATCAATTGAAAATAAAAATTATATTTTAATTCACTTCATGACAAATTATTTTGATAGATCTGATCATAAATAATTCTTAATCAGATACATAGAAAAAAAAACGATAGATATAAATTTCGAACTCTTAAATATTTTTAGTTAAAGATCGGAAAAGAGGGACACGTCTCTAAGTGTGTGGTGCAAATTAACATGAATGAAGAACATATATATCACAGATATTATTTATTAATTATAAATAGCAGATACATAATTTAAACACTAATGCTAGTTAGGAAGGAGGAAAAAAGAATAAAAAGAAACTATCATGACCGTGTACAATACAAGGATAAATAGGGTTAAAGTAATTATAATTAAGCTTTAAATTAAGCCTACGAGATCAGAAGCCCGACAAGGAATCTTGCTGTGATACGAGAAAAGTGGGAAGAAGATGCTGCCTTGGACGTCTAACTTCGGCTTCAAACTTGAGAACCCTTCTCTCCGTACAATACATGAATTTATATGTCTAAGTGCTTGTCGCTATGCATTTTACTATCAGTTTAATCTTGCTTTGTGATTGTATTTCTAATATAGAAAATGTTCTTCACTTGTAGAAATGTCACATCTGGATAAGACAATATATGCTAGAATATTTATCATATCGGCACTAAATCTTAATAAAAATATTCTCAGTCTAACATGTCTAATCTTACCGGGCTATAGACAGCGAAGACCATAGCCAAGAATCGAATCCGCTTCGTTAACCTAGAAGGCTGGGTGTTATGGTCAACGTTGCTTGATCACTTTTAATATCTTTAATTCAAAGCTAAACATGAAATTTCGACTTCCTTCGACTCATTTACAAAAAGATCGATGAAAAAATTAGTAAAGATAGAACTCTCTAGATGCGATGTAAGTATATTAAATTTTTTTAATATTTAACAATATTATTTTACATCGAATATATCATGCATTTACTTAGAACATCAAATAGATTTTGTCGGGCACTTAAGAGATACTAGTTTTACAATCATCGTGTCAGCTCAACCGTGTTGAAAAAGACGAATTTAATAGGAAGAGAATATTATTTTAATTTAAGATTTAAAATATGTTTTCTTAGAAAATTGATCAAATCTCGAGTACATTGGGTTGATCGTTAAATTTGAAATTGATTTTATTGCAAAACCATGCAACCTTAAAACTGGAAAGCGTAGTAATGGCAGATGATTAAGCCAGTATTGATGTGCTAATATTCTACAAACGATCGATACGATGTACTCTTCCTCGAGGATGAATTGTCATGTTTCTATCACAAAGAATTACAACAACTATTTCCTTGGTGATCATAGTTTCCCCATGAGAAGAAGACATGGAAACCCCAACCCATGGGTTTCTCCTGAGCAATGAACTCGGTGCTGCAATCTCACTCCTTCGCCTGAGCAATGAACTGTAGGCACCGTCCTCAATCACGAGACGGTCGGTGAAAGCTCCTCGGAGGACCTCCAACCCCCCTCCTTTCGCAATTCGAACAGTGCGAGGCAATCGTCCAACCTGTATCACAGATCGACACCTGTGTCTCAGTCTCCCTCCTCCGCGTGGGAGCAACGTGTGTCCCGAGAAGTGCGATGATTCCGGGGAGAAGAAGGCACCCAAAGCTTTAAAGTCAAGACATGTACATGTTGTTGACCAGTGTATGATGTTCCTCGGGCAATGTGTGCAGCTTGCGTGCCACAAAGCTTCTGCACGAGGTTGCTTCACCACAAGAAACCCAGCTTCCTCGAAACTGCATCGAAGGCTGAGACCACCAGCAAAACCTAGCTGAGAAGCGATGCATTCAGACTTCTTTTTGGTGCGTGTTTGATACTGTCTCCATTAAATAAGGTGGTGGCGGAGCTGACCATCTCAGAAAGATGTGGTGATCCATGTGCCGGTGCGACGTCGGTTGTCAGATCGAACCTCCTCTCATGGATCTTGCCACCCTATCTTCAACTCCCCCCGACCTCCCTCTCTCCCTCTCTCTTCTCTCTCTCCTCTATATCTAAAGCACATTGGGAGTCCAGATTCAGCGTCACGGAACACAGCACTTGAAGAGGCTGCAATGGGTTCTTGGGTTCGCACCATCACCACCCCCTTCAGGAAAGCTTGCACCCTCATCAGCCCACCCAGAGACAAGAAGCCGCAAACAGGTGAAGTGCTGCTGCTTTGCTACCTTCCTCTTCTTCTCGCTTTCCTCTCATGGTGAAGTAGCATGACCGGTTGCAGCGGGACACGACCGGCACAGGACGGCACTACACGGCGAGGTGATGGCCTGCTCCTACCACGACGTGCAGGTGATGTGGTCCATCCTCGACAAGTCCAGCCCCGGAGAAGATCATGCCCGGCGCTGAGGGTCCCCCGAGTCTCCTGGAGATATTGTGCAGTTGTACATTCTGGTCGGCCAAACGATCGCTCTGGTGTGGGAATCCGGGAGTCGACTTGGCCTTTGTACCGTGAAGCCTTTTCCTTGGTTGGAATCCCCATGGCATTGTTAGGAGACGTACGATGTGCAGTTCGTCTCCTCGCACAAACTCTTGGCCATGCAACAGTGGGGAAGCTTGTAAATGGTCATCTACTCTCTACATCAATGATCAAATCACCATCGTCCGTTGGTCAAGATCACGGTTGCTTGAGATTCGAAATCGACGTTGTAGGGAACTTTAAGAGCTGTGCCTCAGTCTGATGAACGGCCATTATACGAATCCGCCATATATATATATATATATATATATATATATATATATATATATATATATATATATATATATATATATATATATATATATATATATATGTGTGTGTGTGTGTGTGTGTGTGTGTGATATGTTTCCATAATACATACAGGAATGGCAAAGCATAAATACTTGAAATTTTTGATTATATCCAAATATGATCTCAAATTATGGTAATTATTTATGTACAAGGATACAACTTGATGAGTCAATGTTTTAATATAGGAAGGGGTATTTCATCATATTTGAACACAATTAAATAATTAGTTATTTGAACTCTAATTAGGCAATATAATTTTATTTATACTTTTTTTTAATCTTGGCTAATAGTTACCATGATTTAATATCTTTATATAATTTTCTCCCATCTTGCTTCGAAGGCCAATTGGCAAAATAAGCATAGCATTTGACACCTTAACTTTCTCCAAGGAAAAATAACATAAAATAAATAAATAAATATAAAATGTCATTGACCATATGATAGCAACATAATTGAAAAATATAAAAATTGTTTTAGTGTGTGGTTCGAATGAGATTTGAATATATGACCCTTTCGCTCTGATATTATCTTATATTTTCGATAGTTGCGTCTAAGAAAATAAGTCATTAGATATAACCTATAATGTTATCTTCTTAATAGTAATTTTTTATCTTCCAACCAAATACATCACATGTACCAACCACACCTTTCTATCTATCCACAAGCATCAGTGCACAGTACATGTATCCCTGTCATATATTTATAGTTTTCTAAAAAAGGAAAAATGCAGTGCTCCTCCAAAAAAAATTACCAAATTCATTGCATATGCTTTCCCCCATTTTTGATACATGAAAGATCAGTCTGAAGGCAACACTGTGGCATGCATATAGATATTCTACATTGATGAAGCTTCCACATAAAACTCTTATACTAGTGAGTATAAAGTAGTCAACAATGTGACATGAAATCTGCACCCAGTGTTTGATGTGGCTTCTTTTCTTAGGAGGAGAAGGAAAATATAATGTTCTACATATTTGTTTGGTGAAATATAAATAGCAAATAAGATAGGAATATTTGAAATGTGTGTGTGTTTTCCTTTTTAATCAAAGATTCAGATTGTTTGTGTTTTTCTTAGAAAGAACTGAGTTCCACTTAGGCAATACGAGCCATACTTGAATCCTGACGAATTTGAGTGTTCTAACACTTGTTACCTTTTCCAATGTTCTTTTTTCTCGGAAAGAATTGAGTTTGATTTTGGCAATATAAGCTATGCCACATATTGGTTCAAAGGCCTCTAAACCAAATTCATTTCATTTCCTACATAAAAAACATTGTCACCTTTTCTCATTAGATGATTTTTGTAGGTTGTTCGGCTTATTTCAACATGAGCAAAGGAAAGAAGAAAAATATAAATTTATGCAGTTATGAATAATTTCCCATTTTAAAAGTAAAAAAATGCATAAATTTTCCCTTGAGCATAAAGATTAAGCATTTATAAAATTTTAAGGGTGATTTTGCTAGAAAATATCCTCATCTTGAATATTTCCCAATTGGTACCCCAATTTCTGTTTTTTTTAAATACTATTTTCATTTTTAAAAATATCAAATTTATCCCTTACTGTAATTTTTAGCTTATTGTAGTGTTTTAACTGCCATAAAAAAACATTGTAAAGCCTACTTGAAAGTACCATAAATTATTTAGATAAACTATTAACATCAATCAAATTAATTATAAGTTAAAAACATGATATTATAATGGTTTATAAGCAATAATAAAAGAAATATGATATAATATCACATATAGCGTTTTCAATGTATTAATAAAATACTATAAATGTTATTGAAAATTATTATATACAAACCAAATGAAAACATTGTAATAGATAAGAAACTAACCAAAAAAAGGACACAAAAGCTTGATGAAATTCTTTTAAAAATACTATAAAAATTAACAAACATATAAAATATAACTATTTTCTAAAAAAATTGCTTAATTTCTAATGTTACCTTACGTGTGAACGTAAAAGACGATCAAATCATTGACACGTGTCTGTGTTGCAAAGCGATGCTTTTTATGAGGATAATATGTCATAATGATATAACCTTAGTAAAATTTACTCGTGAAGATCGAATTATTGTCATGTATGAGTGTTGCGAAACGACGCTTTTCAAGGGAGATCATATCTCATTATGTAAACTTGTGAGATCACTCACATTATAATAATAAAGATAATGAAGTATAAAGATAGTAATTTTATCTTTTTGTCGTAACAAAAAAGAAGAGACACATGTTGACCCACATATGTACATGTATTGATTAGGGAGCTTTACCACCATCATGCAACACAAGAATGTCATGGTGGAGAGTGCATGAGAAGCTATAGATGGTCCCATTGATCTATGGGGAAGAAAGCACGGGCGTAGACAAACTAGTGGACATAGGACAAGGAGCGAGCTTCGTGCACTTTCTTCCATTATCATCGCATTCATTTCTCAATCTTATTCATCTCTTAGTCTATTATATTATGATCATCTAAAGAATAAATAGAAGAAGAAGTTGAATATTCCAACACTTTTTGCCTTTTCCAATGTTCTTTCTTTCTCGGAATGAAAGAATTGAGTTTGATTTTGGCAACATAAACTATGCCAAATATTGGTTCAAAAGCCACTAAACCAAATTCATTTCATTTCCTACATAGAAAACATTGTCACCTTTTCTCATTACGTGATTTTTGTAGGTTGCTTGGCTTATTTCAACAAGCGCAAAGGAAAGAAGAAAAACATAAAATTATGCAGTTACAAATAATTTCCCATTTAAAAAGTAAAAAAATGTATAAATTTTCCCTTGAGCATAAAGATTAAGCATTTATAAAATTTTAAGGGTGATTTTGCTAGAAAATATCCTCATCTTGAAAATTTCCCAATTGGTACCCCCATCTCTGTTTTTTTTAAATAGCATTTTCTTTTTTTTATAAATATCGAAATTATCCCTTAATATTTTTTCATTTATCATAATGTTTTGGTATATTACCATATTTTTAGCTTGTTATAGTGTTTCGACTGCCAAAACAAAATATTGTAAAGCCTACTAGAAAGCACCATAAATGATTTAAATAAACTATCAACATCTAATTATAAGCTTAAAAATATGATATTATAATAATTTATAAGCAACGATAATAAAAGAAATATGATATAATATCACATGCAGTATTTTTAGTATATTAATAAAATACTATAAATGTAATTAAAAATATTATATATGAACCAAATGAAAACATTATAATAGATAAAAACTAATAAAAAAAGGAAACAAAAAAATTTGATAAAATTTATATATATATATATATATTTAAAATTTAAAAATATTATTGAAAACTAATAAAATATAAATATTTTTTAAGAAAATTACTTAATTTTTTATTTTACTTTACGTGCAAATGTAAAAGACGATCAAATCATTGACACGTGTCTGTGTTGCAAAACGATGCTTTTTATGAGGATAATGTTTCATAATGATGTAACCTTAGTTAGTAAAATTTACTCGATTGAATTATTGTCGTATATGAGTGTTGTAAAACGATACTTTTCGAGGGAGATCATATCTGATGATGTAAACTTGTGAGATCACTCGTATTATAATAATAAAGATAATAAAGTACAAATATAGTAATTTTATCTTTTTATCCTAACAAAGAAGAAGAGACACATGTTTACCCACATATGCATATGTATTAATTAGGGAGCTTTACCACCACCATGTAACACAAGGATGTCATGGTGGAGAGTGCATGAGGAGCTATAGATGGCCCCATAGATCTTTGGGGAAGAAAGCACGGGCGCAGACAAATCAGTGGACATAGGATAAGGAGCGAGCTTCGTGTATTTCTTTCTGTTGTCATCGTCATTCATTTCTCAATCTTATCCATCTCTCTTAGTCTATTACATTATGATCTTCTAAAAAATAAATAGAGAGAAGGAGTTGAGTATTCCAACACTTTTTGCCTTTTCCAATGCTCTTTCTTTCTTGAAAAGAATTGAGTTTGATCTTGGCAACATAAGCTATGCCAAATATTGGTTCACAAGTCTCCAAACCAAATTCATTTCATTTCCTACATAAAAAAAACATTGTCACCTTTTGTCATTAGATGATTTTGTAGGTTGTTTGGTTTATTTTGAACAAGTGCAGAGGAAAGAAGAAAAACATAAATTTATACATTTATGAATAAAACAATATACATTTTCTCTTGCCCATAAAAATTAATTATTTATAATTTTTTACGGGTGATTTTGTTAGAAAATATCCTCATTTTGAATATTTCCCAATGGTACCCCCATCTTAATCTTTTTTTCAAATAGTATTTTTAAAATTTTAAAATATCGAAATTACCACTTAATAAATTTTTTTATCTATTACAGTGTGTTGGTCTATTACCATATTTTTAACTTGTTATAGTATTTTAACCATCGCTAAAAAAAAAAACACTGTAAAACTTATTGGAAAGTACTACAAATGATCTAAACATACTATTAACATCAATAAAACTAATTATAAACTTAAAAAATGATATTATAATGGTCTATCGATAATGATGATAAATAAATATGATATGATATCACTTACAATGTTTTCAATATAGCAATAAAATACTATAAACATTATTAAAAAGTATTATATATAAACCAAATGAAAACACTATAATAGATAAAAACTAACAAGGAAACAGATACACATTTCTGAAAAAAAAACATTTAAAAAAATTTAATTTTAAAATTATTTAAAAATATTTTGATAAACATACAAAATATTAAAAAATAACTTAATTTTCATCGTTACGTGCAAAAAAAAAAATCAAATCATTGACACGTGTCGGTGTTGTGAAGCGATGTTTTTAGAATGATAATATCTCATAATGATGTAACCTCCATCGGTAAGATTTACTTAGGAAGATTGAATTATTGCCATGTATGAGTGTTGCCAAATTATATTTTTTGAGGTAGATCATATCTCATGATGGAAACTTGCAAGATTGCTCATATAATAATAATAAAGATAATAAAGTGATGTAGCTGGACACAAATATAGCAATTTTATTTTTTGTTCATGACAAAGACACACAAGTTCACACATATATGTATATGTATTGAATAGCGAACTTTACCACCAGCATGCAACACAAGGATGGCATGGTGGAGAGTGCATGAAGAGCAAGAGAAGGCCCCATGGATCTTTGGGGAAGAAAGGAAGTGCGCAGACAAACTAGTGGACATAGGACAAGGAGATTATTAGATCTTCCCCATGCACGCTCATCTGAGATCTCAAGGGAACAGCGAGTCCGGCCATGAGCTCATGGGATCCACGTACATCTGCCCCTCCTCAGACCACGGGCTCATGATGTCCATGAGCCAGTTCGGCCTCTGGCTTCCCTCCGCTGCGAGGCCCTGGTTCACCGTGTTGATCCTCTCCATCGGCAGCGGCATCATCCCAGTGACAGCGGCCGTGGGAACCACTGGCATGGGTGGTGGCGGAGGGGCCATGGCCAGCCGCTTGAGCAGCTCCTCTCTCCTGTCGTTCACATCCTTCAGCTTGGTCTCCACCGACCAGGCGAGGGCGGAGGCATCCTCGACGTCCAGGTCGTCGTAGCTGCGGCCATGGAACCCCTCCCAGGTCAGCCATGTCATCTCGATCTCCCGGTTCTCGCGCTGCTGCCTGCGGAGCTGCTCCAGAAGCTTGGCGATCCGCTGGTGGAGGAAGGCCTCCTGGTTGACCATCTTCCGGCTGCGCTCGATCTCCGGCATGCTCTTGAATCGCGTCATCATCTGCACAGCCTCCTGGAGGGACGGCCACGCCACCGGCTGGTTTTCGTGCGGCGTGTACACCACCACACACGCCTCCACGCCGCACAGGATGCTCAGCTCCCGCACCTTCTTTATCAGCCCCTTGCGCCGCTTCTTCAGGGTGGCGCGGCGGGTGGCGTCGTTGACGATCCATGCCAGCTTCACCTTGTTCCGGGCCATAGCAGGCAAGGACCGAGCTTCGTACACCCCCTTCCGTTGCCATCGTCATTCATTTATAGGGGAGCCCGAACACGAAGGGGTGTGAATGGGCTCCCAACGGGATTTGAACGGGATCGGATATCCACCTCGGTCCACAATCACCATTACACAATACGAAGGAGAAAACATCATAGGTGCCCCTGGCCAGCAACCACGTCAATGGGTATCGACGCCCTCGCTGAGTAATCGAACCGCGACTCCCTGTTCTGATGCCGACACCCGATCCGCACCTCGCACCAGCGAGGGCCGCTCGGCTGTTCCCCCCACGTCAGCGAACAGCTTCATCAGCGTCCAACCGAAAACGTCCGCTTTGGGACTCACCCATATCCGCTGCACTTGTGACGGTCAATGGGGAATCCATCGGAAGGTACAGCTCAGCACCCGTGCATGCATGTGGCGTGCGCTCACCCGCACACCCTCCCTCCCTCTCTCTCTCTCTCTATATCTCTGCGTGTGTGCATGTACTGCAGCGGTACCATAGCCGATCAAGATTGGAAGGGGGAAGTATTCTGATCAAGTTTGGAAGGGGGAAGCATTTTGATGTTGCGGTTGGTTGATTTGATTTTGATCTCCCGACTGTTACGAAATACAACTGTTACGATATCATCTGCCACGAACTCTCATAGATGAAGAAGTAATTACAGCAACTTCAGAAAATAGGCTACTTTCCTTTACCAATGCCAGGTTCGGCTGAGTCACTGCGCCAAAGAAGTAGGTCCCATCAAGGTAGGGGAATGGGTCCAAAACGGCTCTTAATTTAATAGGCTTGATGGGGAGAGCCCATGGACGGTGGGGCCCATCAAAGCAGGGAAATGGGTCCACTACGGCTCTTGATTTGTTAGCCTTGATAGCGCGGCCCATATTAGGCCCAATAAGGCCTATGAACGGGTCCTTTTCATCCTTCATCCCAAATCCTTCCACGGTCCTAAAACCCAAACCGTTGTCTACTCGCTTCTCCTCTTGCTTCTGTCATCATCATCATCAACATGATCTGATGCTTGTCGTAGGTATGTCTGAAGAACTTGATCCTAGTCTCATCTTGGTTTCAGATATGTAGTATCCGGAGCTGGGTCTGTGTTCTGCTCGATGGGCTGCATTGATCGTCCGATATGCAGTTAGCTTTCGTGTGATTGA
Organism: Musa troglodytarum; assembly: GCA_023547065.1. NCBI lineage: Eukaryota > Viridiplantae > Streptophyta > Magnoliopsida > Zingiberales > Musaceae > Musa > Musa troglodytarum. Next base: position 6,757,004 of record CP097502.1, on the reverse strand, counting down.
AATGATGAGATTGTAGATTTTTTTTAAAATTCTATACTACCTTTTTTTCATTCTTTTTTCCTTTTTATTATATGTTTATAATCGTTTAAGCAGCGTTCTTTGTATACTCATCATCGAGCTGTTCATTAGGGGGGAAAAGTAGACTTTTACAACGCCAAGATGACATTATTTCTTTTCTTATATCTGATTGCAACCATCTGCATGATCCTTTTGGTGCCCGGTTATCTTTCCAGAGATATTAACTGAAAAAAAGTTTTAATCTGGTTAGGGTGGTTCAATGGACTAACCTGCCATGAGCAATGCTTTCATAGTTTTATATAGTCTATTTCCTTTAATCTTCTTAAAATTTCAGAAGAGCAGACTTGCCGAGGAGCAGAGTGTCAGGCCCAACAAGTTAGAGAAAGAAGAAGTTTTATGTGAATGACTCTAATCAGGGGCAGGTCAAAAGAGCTTTGTGGTAAAAACTCGTGGCTAAGGCAAAATAAGTCAACTTTGATCGATTGGAATCTAATGTTTCACATGCTAAATCTAGGATATTCTACTTGAAATCTTGAACACAAAGTTTTTTGCTGTCTTTCGTTTTAGGTCATGGAGAATTTTCATCCTCATCCGATAGGTCCTTACGAATGCCCAGCAAAAAATTAATAGGAATTCACTCTAGTCCTAAGCAGATAATTTTTGACGATGATATTGTGGGTGAAAATTGATTGGCTGAATTTGCAGCACAAGTTTTACGTAGACTAAGTCAACTTATGAGCATGTATATGTTTAGCATCCCCCAATGTGAATCTCCAATTACATGCATATACTTGAGGGTGTCCTGAGCAAAACTATCTCCTATTCCGGCCACTTTGGAGCTGGACTTGTTGATTGCTCATTCAAATCATAATTTAGTGCCCATCTTTGTATGAAAAAAATTATGAGTTCAGGGGACTCTCCTTTGACATATGTGGAACAAAGATAGAGATGCAGATACTGGCATGACATGATAGAAATATGCTGATGTGTTAAGTCCTTAAATTAGGCTGTCATACATCAGAAATTTGGCAAGAGATATTTTTACATAAATGGTACCATATATGTCAAATTTTGAAATTTATTTATGATGCTAACATAGACAGTTATACATCACAATGAATAACTAGCATAAAAAAGAAGAGAAAATTATTCTAGGTCATGGTTAAAAATATTGGAATTCATATCCATACTGATTCCACCTTGGACCGACACATACTGCTACCACTTGGTACAACACAATTATAAAATCGAATCTATGTTATGCTGATACACTATTGTTCAGAAGTAATATATGAAGCTAATTTTTTTTTTAAAATTTCATTAATTAATATCTAATGCGTAAGAGCAACAGGTAGACAATCTATGTAATCATATATTAATTTCTATATATATACATATGTGTATACATATTAAATCAACAATCAAACAGAAGTTCTCCCAAGAAGTGTCCATAAAAAGAATCCTGCAAGTATTTAATTGTTGCATACATTCTTGATGTTAATATTGAAGTGTCCATGTTCATGGTTGGTCATCCATAACACTTGCTGATGTAATGATACTTGAACCTGAAAAGTAAAAGGTTGTTTGTAATCAGGTGTTATTCTACGTCCACGCAAACTGATGCATGGTGATGTATATAGGATGAATCATTTCTGCTTGTCCTACTGTTATACCATGTGATGGTTACAGCAATAACAAGTGCATATGCTGCATATGGACCACAAAAAGTGATTTTCTTTCAGAACAATGTATCTGTTCCTTTTTTCCTTGTAGGAAGGTTGTTGGAAGATAAGCTCTTCCAATGATCACCATATGTGACTGGTAAAGGATGCTATGACAGTGACACATTTTTACGCTTTCTCAATTGATCATCTCTATGTTATCATGTCCTCGCCATGTAATTAGAGTTCTTCGTAGACCTTAGATTTATGTGGCTTTTACTAATCCTCTCTACCAGTCATAGTTATTTCTTAATGTTAAAATGGGGCAATAAAATTTTTCAGAATATGATATTTCAAGTAGTTCTTTCCTTTGAGAGTTGAAGGTATGCGAAATTTTATTGGAATCTAGTCCAGTCTTTCTCTTTTGTTCTTGTAGTGAAACAGGATTGATCAATCAAAATTTGTTTTTCTTGGAGATACGTTGAGTTTTAAATAAGTGATCCATATTTAGCTGACTCCATTCGTCCTCCTTATTTTAAAATCTTTTTGACTTTGAACCTGAAAAATCATGATCCTTCTAAGAAACACTAAACTCGATAAGTTCTACACTGAATCAACTCGTTATTTTTATTTTTAATGTCCTTGACACGTCTGAACTGACATGGGCAGCAACTGAGCAACAATTGTTGATCGATTGATGTGAGTTTGATAATAAGTTGTAAGTTCTGTTTGATCCACATATTGGTCTCCCTCGGACTATATTTGTGCTGTCAAGCATCCTTCTGTGATGATGTTAGATGTTAACTTAAAATGTTAACATCAGAAAATTTTTCTCATCTGACAATACAATTTTCAAGGTGATGTGTCCAGGTATTTCATAAATGAATGTGCGGGATTTTTGTAGAACTAATCTACTAACCATTTTCTCTAGAACATTGGATATCTTCAAGAACTTCATTTTATAAGCAAACAAATCACTAAAATCATCACATGTTCATCTTTAGGAAGAGATCATTAAATCAATGATCTCTTCTATTTTGCTAAACAATATTTGGCAGAAATCAATAGTACCTTCGAATAGATCTTGTCTGTCTCCTCTATCCTTTATTGATCATTGTTATCTCCTCTTGGGATCATCAAGTTGCAGTGAACTTGGCTACACTATCATCTTTGGGAAGGTAACAATTTGATATCAGTATTTCATCTGCAACGAGAACATGGTTTTGTAGTCTCAGATCTTCTATTGACCGTTGGTGAGCACACCTCTTAAATTACATAAACAATTCATGATGTTTTATTGTCTTAATGGAATTCATGCATATGTTGGTGAAGCCATTAATTCATCGATCATATTCAAAATGTTTCATTTTATGACAGGTACTGTTTGTTGCCTCGATCATATTCTTCAGCTTTTTGGAGACGTCAATTCAGAGAACAGCTCGAGATTGGTTGGTCCTACTAATGAGGTATCAGATTCAAAGAATTCCCCTTTTATTTAAAACAGTGGGGACAACGTTTTATCAATCTAGTTCTTTCTTGGACTTGTTACTTGTTTTATCTCTCATCCTCAACCAGCTCCTTTTTCTCCCTGGGTTTCAACTGCTTGGACGTGTGCCATAAATGTTTGTCCATTGTCAATATTAACTTTTGGGTTGTCTTCTTTCTCCAAAAACTTTTGTCTTGGTAGCGACAAGTGGTAGTGCTGACAATGCTAAGGGCCTACAGGCTCCATAATGCTGGAAGATTCAGCAATAGCCAGTGATCATTTATGATCGGCACAACTTTTTGCCAACCCCTAAATCAGATCAATTCCTATCCCTATACGCAAAAAGTAAACTAGAGATCCCTTATTCCTGTGGAAGTTCCTGGTTATAAAGTTTGGCAACACTGTAATTTTAGCATGGTTTCTTGTAATGCATAAATTTCTTTCATTGATGCTATGATACATAGCTTAAAATCATAAACTGTAGGACCTATATGTTGATGAACAACTGTAGTTTCACTAGATTGGTAACATCACTCTTATAGAAGAGTGTTATAGCAAATTCAGTTAAGACTATAAAAATGGAAGATTATGGACCATCTCGTAATTGCCTTAATAGGGCTTTATTGACTTATTTTAGATGATAAATTCTTGTTTTCACTTCACCTTTATTCACCAGCATCTTTTAACTGCTGATATGTTTAATTTGAACTGTTTGTTTCCTCATCTTTATTTCCACTTGACCTAATATTTTGTACGATTCCGATTCCATTAGATATCATTTGGGTGGAAACAAGTGAGACACGTCGTTGAAGAATTAACTTCTAACTACGGTGGCCAATCTTCCTTCTTCAAATTGAATGATGCACGGTTTGATGACAGGCTCCACTTTCATAACAAAGAATGTGAACATGATTACTTGGGTGTTGTGGGGACGAAGTGGCATTGTCAATCCAACAAGGATCCTATAATTAGTGGACTCATCACTTTGAACTTTTTCTTTCTGCCTTATTCTTTCTAAGGTCAAATGCCATCATGTCTTGGGCCTTCCCACACCTTCCTTTTCTGAACGAAAAGCTATAGCACTTTGCTCTCTGTGCCACTTAAGGACCCAACTAAAGTGTAGCCTATGGATTAGTATGAATCGAAGAGTGGAAATCCTTTTGAGCTGGATGTCTATAAATGACCCACTGTGGTTCCTTCTTCATAGGAAGAAGGGGGAGTACGATGATAACCGGGTAACGGCCTAATTAATTTTGTTGCATGCCATGTTCCTGTCCATGCCTTGAGCAGGAGGGGAGACATAACCCTAGAAACTGGATGATAAGGTACAGAGACATAACCCTAAGAATTGGAGAATTAGGTTTCATCCATCTCTCTCTGCCATTGCAGACGGATTGGACCCCTACAGCACTTAAAGTCAATATGGCACCCGATGATCAAATTGTGCTAATAATGTAAAAAGGAAAAAAAAGACATGTATGAGGAAAAGTCATTTGGACTTTTGTTTTCCACCATATGCATGCAGACAAATCACCTGATCTGATATGCTGAACCACCGAAAAAGAAAGAGAGGAGAGGAATACTACAAAACTTTTACGTGTTTTGGTTCACACGCTTATGTTGACAAGCAAAGTCAGATTGAAGTTGGCTGCATCAAATTTAAATATCAGGGCGTGCTGGAGTACAAAGAGAACCCCTAACTTGAAAAAGGGCATGGAATCTCAAGTCATGAGGACACCGGCATGGCAGGTATCTTATTATTATACTATGTTTTGGTGTGCATTCTTTGTTTAAAATTGTAAGATTGTATGTATACAATATCCTTCATCAAACTTTGTGCTGGCAGGAACCTCATGCATTGTACCATTTATTTCTTGTGCGGGTCGAGTTGAATCCAAGAAACACCTAAACCAGTCCAAGACATGTGAGCATTCTTCCTCGACTCATTTTGCAATCTCTGGGAAACGTCCACCTGCGACGGGAGTCCCTTTTGGTGGTATTCCCCACAACACATACTTGTTGTAACGAGCATGTGGACCACCTCTTGACCTGGTTCAATGATTCAGGGATGCTCTTCTTCTTCCTCCTCCTCCAGGACAAGAGATAAGGCTTGGGGCTCACGGCAATCTGTGATGGTCACAAAAGGACTACATTAGCTTTGCCTCGTTGCTCCACACCGGTACACGCCAATATGCTACCTCACTATCATCCAGCTGTAGCCAAGCAGACGTCTCATGAGCATCCATATCCAATGATCCTTTTTGCACAGTAAATTCAATCACCAGCAGTGCCATGGAATCTCCTTCCTCTTCCTCTTCTTAATCGTAACTAAATGTGTCTCTCTGATGTTTTCTAAAAGAAAACACATCCTAATAATTGATGGTTGCAAAAGATAATACTAGATGCTTCTTGTACAGTTGACGATGAGGACATCATGTGGCCTGCAGTGAGCGGTGGGGTGAGGCCCTGTGGATTGCAATATTTTGTGAAACGCAAGTGTATTATGTATGTATAGCTTTTCTTTCAGAAATGTCTGTCCTTTTCCTCGGCGCAACTGTGCTTGGAAGCGTCGGTAAAGACAAGGGCGGCTTCATAATGCTCGAGAGGGGGTCTCGGTTTTGTATTTGGTGCCATCAAGTGGAAGTGGAGGTGGAGGCATGGAAACGGAGACCCCATTCCGGTGCTTGCTTGTCCCCATCCCATGCACACAATGCCGGCTTATTGTTTACTTTGGCGTTGGTCAAAACCTCCTATAACTTGGACGTGCCACGACGAGTGTGTTGCCATGCGTATCTTCGGAGCGGGCAAGCAAGACTCGAGAGCCATCCTTTTTTAAATAAATAATTAAATATCAAATTTGGTATTTAGTGTATCGATAGGAAGAAGACGATCCAAAAGGAAATATATCATAAATGGCAGTCCCTATGGACAAGTGTTGTTTGACTAGATTACTATATGCTTTATGGCACTTCATATTTTATTAAGTTTGTGATATTAAGTGTTTTTTTATGTAAATTTTATGATGGTGAATGGTTTAGTCAGAGTTCGTATTATCGTCGGTCCGTACTCATGTACCGACCAATCATTGACATGATATATTGACATGAGATGTACTCATGTATTATTTGTATCATCTATATCGAACAATATGCTTTGATGCGTCAAATCTTGGGTTTAGCATCTATAATTTAAATTTTATAGGATGAGCATTGTTGTCACGATCGAATTCAAGTGTTGTTAATTTAATCTTGGGTCGTCAATTTGATGGGGTGGAGTTCCAGATGACCTGCTCTCATTGCTTTTACTCTAATCATAGTTCGTAGTGCTCATTTATATTTGCAATATCAATTATCTCAGTGTTTATCCATGTAAAAGAATAATGTCTATTTTGTGATCTCGATAGTTATAATTTACAATTAAAAAATAGTTACAAGGTGCTTTGAGTGTTAAAAAAATAGTTATGTTTGTCTTTAAAATAGTTACAAAAGTACAAGCACAATTACATGTGTTGCTTGATTAAGGTGCATCAGATGTTACGCAAAAGATGATTTGATTTTAGATAGATAAAACTCACACAAGATATTGTTAGACATTTCGGATGCTTTTGTCTTAGAGGATATATCATGTGCAAGAGACATTTCACCTGATTAAGATACATTAGGTGTTTCAAATACTTCTCTTGGCCAAAAATATCATGTGTATAAGATACTTCACTTAGTTAAGGTCCATTAAATGCTTTGAATATTTTGTCTTAAGCGAACACATTACCTAGGCTAAAAATACTCGAAGCATTCGACATAACTTGAGATAAAGGCATCAAAACTATCGGAAGGGCCTCAACGCGATGATACATCTCATCTTGAGATAAAAGAATCTAAGATATCCAACATGTTTTCATTGAACAAAACATCTTATTATGCATAATGCATCATCACTCGGAGAGAGTTCATCGTGAACAAGAAGATAAATACACTTATTCCCCAACCAACCAACTTTATAACATAAATTAATTATGATTTGGATCATATATATAAATAAAATAAAAAGCCTTCCTACATATCAAGACGAATAAGATCATTAGCATTGATTATTTTCATATCTCACATTGGCTAAAGCGCCGTGTCATTTGTTTACGGCACAAACCAAACCACCACCCCCAATTCCTGCCGAGAAACATTGGGATGAAGTGAAGTGAAACATAACTAAGCCAACCATTCACTGTGTGTTTGGCGTCTAACTGTGTTCAAACAGGAGGTTCTGTGGCTGGCGGCTTCCTGCAGCTCCGGACCGATGCAGGAAAACAATTTGCTGACCTATCGATTTGTTCATGGAGGGTGCCATTGTTGGATAGCTAGCATAGCGCGAAGAAAAGAAAAGTATAGGTCAAATTCCATCTTCGGATGCTGAGTCTGATCCTATAAACGGACGAAGAGGATGAATAAACGATGAAGATGAGATTCGAATTGGGATCTTACGGTAACTGGTCAAAGTCTTTGATAATTAAATTGACCGACATATATTTGATGCATGCATGTTCGTTATATGATTGGTATGAGATGTTTTCGGATCTCATCCCCTACCAAGCAACAATGCGATCGCACCGAAATATTGAACATGGAGGCGAAGGCACGCATGCATGGACGTGGGGAGCGTTAACGAGGGCTGCTGTGCTGTCGTTGGTGGCTTGCTTCTTGTCCGCCACCAAGCTATGTGGTTGAGGTCGACATGCATCCGCCCGCTGAAACAGTGGCCGATGCTTCTTTTTAACACCCCGAGAGTGCCTCCGTCACTTCAGCACGCAGTACTAGTGCCGGTGCGGTGTTCACGGTTGGACCATTTGCCCAGTGGCTCCGCCGTCCCACGGTGGGCTTCGCCCCTCTCAACTCTGTCTCCGATGCGTCGCCTTTTTAGACGAGCCACGCACTGTTCTTCGCTCCGGGCCCCCCCCTCCTTCTTCCGAATCGTCCGCGTCGCGTGACTGGAATCCCTCATCCGTCGTACTGCTGATGGCGTGGATCTACAGGAACAGGTAGCATCAGTTGTGAGGACCATCGGCTGGAGCGCTCTCTCTCTCTCTCTCTCTCTCTCTCTCATGTCAGTAATCCGGGTGTCGTCCAGAAACAAGTACGACGAGGAGGATGTGGGTGCCTCGGACCGGGAATTACATCACATCTTGCGGTTCTTCTTGCTGTGGGCAATCCACGGCCCCCGACAGCCATTTAGAAGCTTGCGGAGCGATGGATGATGTCGATCGAAGTCTGATAGGTTGCACACTTCAGTCTTGAGAGCAATAGCAGCATTTAATGCGCTTGGGCGGGCGTGGTCATGGACGGATGACTACTGGAAAGGCCCCTCGCATAAGCTGGACACAGCAAGGACAGGCAGTGCCGAACGATGAACGTGAGGTTGCTCCTCTAATGGAGGGACCCAATGCAGCACAAGGCACGGCTACGATCCGTTCAATCAATCAATCTTAACTCATCACCCTCGATCCATTCTGCAGTCTTCTTCTTTGGTTCAGTTTATCGAATCGATCTCAATTATATATAAAAAAAATATCAATTTGATCAAATTCACTGTCTTACACCCTTAATCGGTTAATTGAACCGATCCAAACATCCTAACAATTTTAAAACCTCTAAAATAAAATTCGATTTATTTGAATCGAATTAATCTATTAATATATATATATATTGAATTATTTAAAATTATAACCCGTTTAATCGAACTCTTTAATCGTAATTTATTTTGCTTTAATCGAATCGATCCAAAAGTCGATTCCGTTGCATCCGAACTGTTTGGAACACCCACCCAGGGTGAGCATTTGGGGAGTCGCTGGTTCTTTCTGTAGCTGCAGGGACGATGGAACTCTCTCGGGATGCACACCAACAGTTCCATGTCCAGTGAGTGAGCTTTGGGGAGTCCGTGGTTCTTTCCAGGACGAGGAAGCCGAGCAACTGCCCTTTTGCCTTTACAGCCACTTCACAACCTCCACAGGGCTCTCCACCACGGTGGCTGTGAACAGAGATCCGCCAAAAAGCAAAAGAGGAGCTGTTCTTCCCCCTGACACATTATCATCCGGGGCATGACGCCCGACACGTTCGTGTGCACTCTCCCTGACAGTGCAGCTGAAAATTCCCACCACCTGGATTTGAGACCAACGTGATCTCGAGATACATGCATTCTGGAAGATTACAGTGGAAAGATACACCGATCAGTCAATTCCAGGATGCCTTTTCTGCATGGCTTTTTACTTTTTACTGCCACGGACAAAGTCGGCGGTGGAAGACTGGTGGCGGACACAGCCCCCACTGTTGGACCAGCGGAACATTAATTCTGGGAGCCGGATGTGGCACTCACCCCCTACGCCCACGTTAAAAGGCAGTGGCGATTGAATGAATGTGAAGGAAAGGAGGCCGAGAATCCAAAATCCAACCACGGCAGGCAGGTTTGACCATGGCCTCCCTGCCCTTGAAGCTCGCCGGTGTCTTCTGAGTCGAATCCCGCCGGCCGTAATGGGGAGGCACGCTTGCTGCTTCAAGCAGAAGCTGAGGAAAGGCCTGTGGTCTCCCGAGGAGGACGAGAAGCTTCTGAATCACATCACCAAGTACGGCCATGGATGCTGGAGCTCCGTGCCCAAGTTAGCAGGTACCTGTTCTGTTGTTCGCTTACGTCAATGCTCGAGGCTCGGCTCGGAGCTGAAGCTACGAACTTGCAGGTCTCCAGAGGTGCGGCAAGAGCTGCAGATTGAGGTGGATAAACTATCTGCGGCCTGATCTCAAGAGGGGCACCTTCTCGCAGCAGGAGGAGGACCTCATCGTCGAACTCCATGCGGTGCTAGGCAACAGGTACGACTACTACTAATAATAATGCATGGCATCCCCAGAGATGTGTCTGCAAGCTCTGACTGCTGTTCCGTCAGATGGTCGCGGATTGCAACCCGGTTGCCGGGGAGGACGGACAATGAGATCAAGAACTTTTGGAATTCCTGCGTGAAGAAGAAGCTGAAGCAGAGCGGCATCGATCCCGACACCCACAAGCCGCTCAACGAGGCAGACGGTGGAGAGGACAGAGCAGCCGGTAAGGGCAACAAGGCGTCAGAATCCGGCGAGGCGAAGCTCGCGCCGCCCGCGTCGGGGAATCCGGAGCATGCCGTCCTCCAGCCGATTGCGCCATTGATGTCAATGCTGGAGAGGAACCAAATTGGGAGGCCGATGGCAGCCACGGAAGAACCCTGCTTTCCCAGAAGCGTGGAGAGCTCCTCCCTGTCCAACTCAATGAACTACATGGCGCTTCAGCATGCTTCGCGGAGCTCGAACTGCGGCATCCTCAACCAAAATATGCCTCTCTGGTTTGCCCAGAACTGCAGGCTGCTCGATATGATCCCAGAATTGAGCTACTACAACACACCGTCGACTCCATCGACCTCGGTGGAATTAGAGCCGATGCCCGCGGGTCTCCCACCGGACGCCTCCCTCCTACCTTTCCAGTACTTTGAGGCATGCAATACCAGCAACAGCAGCGCGAGCAGCGGAAACAGCAGCAATGGAGTGGAGTTGCAGAGCTACAGTCCCTTTCTCGACAGTGGGATCTTCCCGTGGTCAGAGCTACTGCCCAACAAGGGAGCGGAAATCCATGTCGAGGGCGAGCAAGAGGATCTCAAATGGTCGGAGTACCTCAATGGCACCATCAGATTGACAGACACGATCAATAAACAAAGCCGGTGCTCACATGGAATCAGCAAGGGAGAGAAGCACACAGCGATTCATTAGTCGAGTTCTCGGAAAAAAGCAAACTGAATTGGAGGACTCGGAAGCAAAGAGAAGACAGCAGAGTCGTTTACAGGTGTGTGTGTGTTACAAGATTTTTCTGATGCACGTAAGTCTCGGAGAACAGTTGTTAGCTATGTAATCTTTGAATAATTTGTCAGGGTGGCAGTGTTAGCCCAACTTAATTGTTTAGGTTGGGGCTGAGTGCAGATAATAAAAAGCTTCTTTTCAGTCACCTTCACCTCCTCCTTTTTCACTGTTTTCTTGCATGTATGCAGTTGACATGCTGCCATTAGAAGTGGAAAAAAATCCTCTGTTCTAAGCCGTCCCCTTCAAGTTTCCTTCATCACAAACAGCATCGATCCTTGGCCTTTTGGCAGTCAACAATCAATTCTGCGAAGGCAACTGCGCTCCACTGTCTGCTTATGGCCGGCTGCCTCTTGCTGAATGATCCGATAACTACTCGGCTTACGAGGCTCTAAATTCTCAAGCCATCAAACCAAAAAAATGAATCATATTAATCGATCCCCGTTCTTAAGCTATATTAAACGAACCATATAAAACGAGACAAATCATGTATTCTTGAGTATGAGAAGATGTATGTTCATGAAGAAAATGCCACAAAAGGAGGCGCTTCCTGGTTGCGTGTAGAAGTTGGAGAGTGGCTTGATAGTCTACCGAGGTTGACATTTGTTCTCTTACCCACTACCTCGAGGAAATCATTTAGAACAGCGATCGGTGTTGGGTCGTGTCAGTAAGGGTGAGATGATGAAGCTGGCAAGCAGTAAGTTGCGTGACGCCTCATAATCAAAAGAGAAGGCAAGACCAAATTGACGAAGGAGAATGAAGTCTCTCTATGTGCCTCGAAAGATCTGCTCCACTTTTTGTCTTCCTGCTGCAGTGAAAGCAGCCATCACATACCGAGACGTGCTTGACAGGCCGTGTCGCATGCTTAAACAAACGTGCAGGATGGGAGCGATTTGACTGGGAATAATATGACCAACTCTGAACATAAACAGACGCAGGAAGAAACAACAAACGTGCAATCAAGTAAAAGAAGATATATCACCCAGCTCAACGAGTGCCCATTCCCCGTCAGATTCTTTAGCCTGGCAAACAGAGGGGAGCAGGTACAAGAAGGAAATTTAGATTGACCACCTCATTTGACTCGAAAGCAGCAACGGAGGCTTCACGAAATATCGATGCGAGGCCGCAGGAACAGGAATACTGAAAGAACAAAAAAAAAAAAAAAGGCTGTGAAGGCTTCACCTCAACCATCTGCATATGCTGGTGGAAGATGCACATCAGAATAAGACTTTAGCTTCCTTCCTGGTGCATTACGAGCACAGAAGGACCTTCTTGTGGCCCAGAGACTGCTGGGGAAGAGATAGCTACTCTGTTTAAGTGAGTTGAGTGATTAATTGACGAGAACTTTATTTATCCATATGACAACTCCGGAAGTCGGCTCCACAGTTTCCGCTGTATGGTTCCATCATTGCGTGGGCAAAAAATTGCGACGGACTTTGACATAATAAATACTAAGCAAATACATGGACAATATGCAGCCAAGGAAACAAAATGTTCTCGTTCTAATATGGCAATGGCTCTTGAAGGATGAGGTCTTAATTTATGATTAACCGCAGACTAAAACGCGGAAAGATCCACATACGAGCATCAGCCTACCGTCTTGTCCATTCGAAGAGATATAACCAACAAGAGACTGCCCAAAAGAAACGGCAAAACAGGACCAACAGCAAAGCACGGAGAGCAGCCTGTCATACCTCCTCAAAGCACGGGTGACCACGGATTAGCTCTTTTATATGCATATGCACATATATCCATTTAATTTTCATTGGATTTAGATCTGGCCTGTCGGATTTAGATTTGGATATAACGTTCCCAGGAAGGCCGCAGTTAGGATTATAAACAAGGTATCTGCCTTTATACAGCCACAAAGTCGAATCAGAGGTACTTGCCAAGGCACCTCTATATTGCTATACTGATTTATGCTAATTTAAGAGATCACTTAGACGCAATATTATGAAGACCCAACGAGATCCCTATTTATTCGATGTAATCATCTTTTTATACGATAGAATTGATGTGATTCTTTTGGAGACAGGTAAAACTCCTTTCTTCAGATTGAACATGACGCACCTTTTGATGAAGACTATGATTCGAATCTTTTGCACGCTTTCCAGGGTCATGCTGTGCTCTTGTTTCTACGATATATTGTTCGTCTTCGGGTTTGTTCAACAAGGTCCCCAAATCATGTGCATCTTAAAGCAGGTCAGTTCAAAATGTTTCTACTCATTTAAGTCGGCATACAAAGGCTAAACCACAGACTATTCAACAACAACTACTAAATACCCAGACCACGTTACATGCCGATCTAAAGCAGCTATGACATCAGTTTATGCACAGGAGTAACTAGGATAGAAACATATTCAGAAACAACATGCAAGCGAGAAGCATGATAAACTTTTTATTTTTTTAAGACGAGGCAAGATTGATATAAGAAGCAAAAGATCTATTGAAGGTAATTAAGTCAAGCCAGATTTTCCTGCAATTGGTCATTTCACCATAATTAATTATATGTACTACCACAATATATATAAGGTATGAATTAAGTGCGTTCAACAACTATGATTTTTTTTATAATCACAGCATCATAATTTATTGAAATGTGATCAACCTTTACCCCTGAACTCCCCTAACATATTGCTTCAAGCAACCAAAGATAAACAATTTGTTCCAGGAAACTGCAAGAATTAATGACTTCCTAGCAATGATACAAAATGGAGCAGAGCCTCTACAAAATCTTAGTTGTTGCACATTTATGATTAACTGAAACCATTTGTGCAATCGATGTGACGTTACATACACACCAGTGAGTTCTTGAAACAAAATTGTAAATGAATTTGTCCACCTCAATATTGTAAATGAATATGGAGAATAATTTGCATATCTCCTCTCTAAACCAAACAATTCCGCTGCTTTTAGACTCAACACAGATAATAGGCATCAGATAATCAAATAAATAAGTATTCCATATAAGAGAATAACTACAGGATGCAAGCAAGAATAGAAAGCATCAAAAGGTAAAAAGTAAAGCTCAGTGACCACAGAGCATCCACGGTCAAAGGTTTTCATACCTTAGCTTCTCATATCTTCATTAACATAATAACATATTATAATGAGGTGCATTAAACTCTTATCTAGCGAAGTTGACATGAGATCAGCTACCAGAGGCTGAAATGATGGATTAGCTGGATCGTCACAGGTACATTAGATGCCATATGATGATCACACACACTAATCTGCTCATCTTTCAAAATGATTATTCAGTTCTCACAAATAAAGTGTATAAAATTATCAGGAATAAAATAGCTATATCCTGGATCTCATTATCCTGCCAGGTCGCTCTGGTGACTAAATGGGCCCCAAAATTGTCTTCAATGTTCAACAACTGAAGTTAGCTGCATTGACATCCCTTGGTAAAAGAAGAAACCAACTAAACCATCAATAGCCATTTATCATAATATGAAGAACACGACCAAAACAATTTGACAAGCTCCAAGGAAAGATCTGCAGCGATCTGAGATCTCAAAGATGCATGCCACTTTTTTGCCTTTTATCAAACAATAATCCATTGATTTATGTCCGTTGTATAAGAAACCTGTATCATTAGAAAGATCATTGTTTTATATAAACTTGAAGTTCCTAGAGACATTAGCAATAACCATAGAGTGAAGAAGAAGTTACCATTAGGCAATACGCCTCAGAGCAGCCAACGAAGACCAGACCATGGCAAAATTCATCTAATTATCTACCGAATAAAAATGGTTAAATTAGTAATCAACCTAGTTCTCCAAGAAAAAATTTTGGAGGAAAATGCTGAGCCTGAGTCTTCATGCTATTACAGAACACATCACTGCCATGTCAGTAATAGTACAGAGAAGCTATAAAAATTAATGCATCAGTCACAAGCAGTCCTATGGCATCAAAAACATATTTTGGTGCAAATAATCCCCAAACCTGCAAGTAAATTGAAAAAGGCTTAAAGATTTCCTTTATTATGGATTTAAACATGGCCATATAGTACCTAATCACCAGATAAAAAAATGATTTTTACAAGTTTTCCGAAACAACTTTTTATTTAGGGAACATCAAAGAAATTCTTTCAGAATATAAAAAGGTTGATTAATTATTATTGCTTTATCATCATTGATTGGTTTAAAGTAGTAAAAGCTAATATTATGAGGAAATATGGGGAATTGAAAAATAAGATCTCCTTAGAGACAGACCATTAGATGTCTTCTTTGAATTGTGACGCATATGATTGTCAATGTAGTTGTCGTAGCTGTGATGAGCCCATAAATCAAGAAGACCTGAACGTTCACAAGAATGGTACAAATGATTAGGGCTAAACTGAAAATTCAGGACAGAGAAGTGAACAGGGAAAATGTTCACTGATCTACACCATGGCAATTATCGATAAAAAAGAACAAGAGAGGGAAAAGTAATTTTTGAGAAGTAGCAAAAAGAGATATGTGGTCTGTAAAAAATGAATCAAATTACCTGTGTCAGGTAGAGAAAAGTATTACCCTCAGCAGAGTTTTCCTTACTATTTTGCAACTGGAGTGTTATAATAAATGGAATACTAAGAATAGGAAGAATGTGAGACACACCAAAAGTATCTATTGCAAGTAGAAGACCTTGACGGATAATATTGAAATGATCAAACCTGCAAAACAATAAAGTAACAAATGTATCATTTTTGTGGATGAAGATCTTAAGCCTCCAAACAAAAGCAAAGGCGTTGGTGAAGAAAGGACCTAAAAGACTTGTAAAGGTAGTGACCTATGAGTAACCATAGACATGCATCATAGAAAATCTGCAGTTTAATCAGTAAGAAATATAGAACATCTCGACTTACCCAACAAATGCTGCACCATAACGCAGACCATCAAAGGTACACCTGCATAATTATACACAAAGGTTATGTGTGAAAAGAGCAAGCATAAAGGCTAGAAATTCCAGGTATATGTCAGGATATGAAAATGTGAAATCTGTCCGGACATGTGATAAACCATGCATGTCTACCTATCACATTTGTAACAAAATAACAATTAAACTCATCACATCATATTGGCCATAGTTTCAAGATCAATATATGTGATTTTCACATCACATACTACTGAGGAAGTCCATATTCACCCACTACTGGAAAAGTATTTTAGTCAAAATACTGGAAAAGTACACAAGAAATGTACGACTAACTTCATCTTACCAGATAATAGCATTTCAGGCATTTAAGTGATGCACCTCCACAAAACTATTGCCTTGCTTCGTCATAACTCTAAATGCAGTCATAGAAGGATCATTCCACAGTATGCATTAAAAAGAAAATTACATAAAAATTTGAGAAAAAGAATAGCAACCTCCGGGGAAATAATTCCATCTGCTTTCAAATATGTGAATTATGGTCACTAATAACATATTAAATTGAACACCAAGAACGAAACTGGCTTCCATATGCAGAACAAACTGAGTAAAATACCATGCTAAAAATATGGGGGTCATATGTATTATTCCAACAATTGTGAGTACAGATATGTGCACAATCATGCTAAGCTAGTGTATCTTTTGTGCAGGGTGAGTATACAGGGAGCAAAAATTTTAGGTGAAAATCTTAAACAATGCATGAAATTGGCTATTGGGTACAGGTTAACTTGATGCAGTCCCCTAGTAACTTATTCTAGCCTAAGCTAAATGTAAGAAAATATTCTACAGGTGTTAATATAAAATTATAAAATCCATGTGACTTACCAGTGACCAGTATAAAAGAATAAACAAACAGCTAGAAAGCTCCATTGAATCACAGGTATAGGATCAATGACGGAGGCTCCCAAATCTCTACTTGTGGATTCTATCCATCCTTCCCTCCGTGACTTTATTATAAGCCAGGCTGTCATATAAAGATTATTCAAATGATACGGTATTACACTAAAGAATTCCAGGAAAACATAGCAGAAAAATCATTGACAAAACAACTTCCAAGCATGTAAATACAAAAAAATCTACAAACTAGTAGACTGTTATTTTAAGATTTATAATCATCACACATAAACAAAACAACAGGAGGACTAAAACTTAAGAGACAAAGAATACCTCCACTTATGAAAATCAAAACAGCAAAGGGACCTTGTCTTCCCAGTAGAATCAAGATGGTTGGGCTCCATGAAGAAACTAAGGCCAGAGATAAAACTGTCATCCTTGCTGTTGGCTTTACCCTACTACTGTTCAGAAACCGAGAAAGCACTGACAATACCAGAAGTCCAAAGCCAATAGCATAAACCACTTGAGGTGCAAAGTTCCTTCCAGTATACTGAACAAACAAAGAAATAGGCATCAAATTGCTCTCGGAGGCCCAATGTAATGCTATGAGCACATAGCTACATACGGTTCCAAAATAGAGAATATATCTAAAGTGTGGCCAACAACATATGCCAGAAATGATCTTGTAAAACATGATTGCCAAGACGAATAGCAAAATTATTGGAAATATGTCTGTCAAAACTGTCAAAAGAGGATTTCCTTCATTGATACCAAAAATATTTTTAGAAAAGGTAAACAAAAATGTCGGAGCAGAGCTTTCCTTTGACATCCCAATTTCTATTCCAAATCTAATAATGGTGCTTAAAAGAAGAAAGAAAAGTTCCTGCAAAAAACAAATATCACAAAAACATAAAATATGAAAATCAGAAACATCTATCTGCACGGAACTAATACTAACATCTGTTGGAAGCTTCCACTCACTGATCGAACGCTGTAATCTGATAATACCAGTAGTAGCTAAAAGAAAATTTGCAACGCTTCCTTCTGCCACTGAATGACATTCATAATAGTTGAAGGCAATTAGAATAGTAAAAGATATGGACAATACAGTGTGCATAGTAGTTTTGAGCTTACATATGTAACTATTTGACAGAAAACTGGCTGCCCGAATTGCCACCAAGAGAAGAGGAGAAACCAGACTGAAATAATTACCAACAATGCTCAGGGCATTTTGATAAGGTTTACAGAGAATATTTAGCCTTCTGATCGCCAATAGGTGAATGGCAAGAGAAACAAGCATACAACTGAGTCCAACACCCATCAAAGGTCCATCAAACTCTGTCCAAGCTGATCGAGCAAGCTTGGCAACACTCTCTAAGAAGTCAGAATATGCATCAATTTGCTGTTGAAAAGGTGACTCTTTGCTATCCTGAATCCGGTCAGGAGTACCCATAGGTAAGTAACTGCTGCTCACAGTATCTGACCAGTTAGTCTGAGCTTGACTATACAACTGTGATACATGGTTTAGATCCTCAATAGGCAACCCAATAACTGATGTGGCAGAATAAAGATCAATATATCTCTTCACCTGTAAAATAAACAACAGACCAAAAAGGAACTGAATTAAGAGAAGCATGGCAAGAGAATTGGAGGAAACCTTCTCAACTGAAGACTACAATTGGGATAGGCAAATACCAAAATAGATGTGAAACTAATCCAGAGTCAAATGTCTCCTACAACTAGATACAGATTCTTATCTGTTAGTTCCATAATTTGGTAAACAAAACTACTTTGTCCAAATGCAAAATAAGAAAGCATAAGAATGCAAGGTAAAAGACTACAGAAAAAATAACATTGAATTCATTCATTAATGGACATAAACCTCATTGCCCAATCTAATTATCTCAGATTATAAGAGTTGAATTATGTCATCTCATGCCAATTTCTTGACATGAAATGACACATGCATATCATGGGCATGCTAAATTTTCTTTTGAATGTTTGTTGTTACTAATCTCGTGGCTTGACACAACCAGAAAGAGTATCACACTCAGCCACAAGAAGAGAAACAAGAACCAAAATGAAAAGCAGCAGCAAAAGCTTTCTATTATGTGCTACTAACCTCGTGGCTTATTAGGTTTTTCCAACACTAAAGTATTGGAGGAATTGCCTTGAAGCAGAAGAACTTAACAGTAGTGTTAATACTGCTAATTGGTATACCTGGATTTCTACTTAAGGTTATTTTTGGGATTTCCTAATCAAATTTAGGTTAAAATTAGTTAAGGACATTTTGGTAATTTAACTTGGATATAGAGGAAGTCCTAAAAAGACTTTAACAGAAATTACAAATAAATATTTAAGTACTCTGAACTTAATTAAACATATGATTTTTTACATATTGTAATAGTAACAAAAGATCTATGTAGCCGACCAAGATTTTTAATCTCATGCCATACCGGTGTACCAAGCTTTGCTCGGTATGGTACGGTACGTCATACCGAGCGGTACACCTAAAATAGGCATAAAATCCTCCAAAAATACATGAAAAATAGAAATAAAAAAAGTTAGAATAGGGGTTTTAAGTTAATAATAAATATAAATTTAGTATAGTTTTAGCAAAATTAATGTAAATTAGGTAAGAATAGTGCCACATATCTTTTTTAGACTTTGAAGCAGGGTATGTGCTGAGTTTGCATCACTTGCGGGCGATGCGTCCGATCCGACAGATACCGGCCGCCCTCTACCGGGCGGTACATATATTTTGGCCGATACGGAGGCGTACCGAGCGGTATACCGACCGGTATCGAGGTGTACCGACCGATACCGAGGTGTACCGATCGATACGGCCTAGTATGATACCATCGGTATGTCATAGCGTACCAACGGTACGCATCGGTACGTACCATACCGATCAACTCTCGGTACACCAGTACGGTACGGTACGGTATTGCGGACCTTGCTTTGAAGAGTAGCCTTTTGCAACATTCGCAAATTTCAATCCATTCCAGATTGTCCTTCCATTATATTGAATTATCTACAAAAAAAATTATTTTGTATACAACTTAAATTTTAATATTCAAATAAATTAAGTAATCACATATGTAGATATACCCGATTCTACCATCAAAATGAATAATGGGCCTCCACGAGTGGTGGATCGGGATCCTCGATCTTATGTATATGTATATCAATATGGTATATTTATTGGACCCAATCCTAAAATTGATCCTATGACATAGTGTATTGATACACCATATGTAATTGGTGTAGGTGATGGTCATAGGTTGATTGTCGTAAATCACATGTGTTCGAGGCGACCCCTGAGGCATGTATTTGTGAATGTCAGAACTTCTACTTTCACTACTGATCTGCTACTCTGTATCATTCTGTTGCTCGGAGAAGTATAACTAACTATCACCGTATTGCTATTGGTTGTAAGATTCTACATAATACAACGATTGTGAATATGGCGGTTGTAGAACCTCTTGATTAAAAAGTTCTTCCTTTTAATCCTTCCAAATTAGCCTCCCAAAATTGATTCAATCCATAAGTCATTGCTTTGTTGAGTTTAGGAAAGTGACAATGTGAAAATAAGAGAGAATATAAGAAAAACTGAGCTTAAGAAAATTTAAGAGAGTTGAGAGTGAAATGGATTGAAATAAGAGAGAGGAAAGGGTTTAAAAACCCTTGAGGAGGCCTCCAACGGACAATTTGACCATCGGAACACTATTCCCATAAGGTAATGGTCGGTTTCGACCGTTACCGCCCAATACAGGTCAATAACAATCAAAATTTCGACTATTACCGCTCAATATAGCTCTATATCGATCGATACTGGGCGAATTACCTAATATCGCTAGCTACGGTACAATATTCAAATCCTTATAGTCAACCCAAAATAGTTGGGACTTATGACTTTATTATTGTTGTTGTTGTTTTTGTTATTATTATTTGTACTACTAATCAACTGAGGATTTAGTCAATCCTCCACCTCCCTCCTTTAATCAAAGTCTATTCCTAACATAATTGGGAGGGATACAAATGTCCAAGTTAAATTGCCAAAATGTCCCTAATTAACGCTAACCTAAATTTGATTAAGAAATCCGCAAAATAACCTTAGGTAGAATTCTGAGTATAGCACTAATATTATAGTTTTTTACCTCTTTGGCATCAGGGCAGACTCTTAGCTACAAATAGTTTAACAGAAGTAATATTAACTACACTGTAGTAGTAGCACAATTTTATTACACAATTTCAAGGAGTACCTGCCATGAGTTTATGCAGAGAGCATTAGCATAGTTTTGCTTCCACGCTGCCAAATCTGATGATGGTTGACAATCATTTGTACCTGTTACTCGACCTTCCCATGTATGAGCACTCAATGCATATATTTCAGGATCAACACGCCCAATGCTATAGAGAGAAAAATTCATTCTTGTAAGCCACCATGTCTAGTAGGTAACACGGAAATTATGTAACAGAAAGCACCTAAGTTTAGCAAAGATATATATACACACACATAAATATATATACCAATACATGTATATAGACCTATAGACACTCTTATGGCATCAAAAACAGCACACAGAAAAACATTGTAAACTGAAATGGTTGTACCTCTAATGAAAAAACCAAAAAAAACTAAAAACTAAAAACTAAATATTTAATATCTTAAAATATCCCTCTTTTTTTTAACATCAAATCAGCAACACTGAAAAGTTGAGCAGCAAGATGCAATGTCGCTTCCGTTGGTCCAAGGGCTACAATTACTCAAACAGAATATGTAAACAGTAAATCATGGGTTTCGTAAGTATAGCATAATCATGAACCAATGAGGTTGAATGTGCTGGAATCAAACACTGGCTTTCAAGGGTTCTGAAATGTACCTGCCAAAAGGAAATGGAATACCAAGGAGTGCTGAAATCGTTACTGCAAAGTCGAGCTGCATGTATAAAAAGAAATGTGAGCAAAGAAAAAAACAGTTGAAGGAATTGAAGGAACTGATAGGGAACATGAGGATGCGCCTAACCTGTTCGAAGATGCCAACGCATAGCTTTCTACCATCCTGATAAATTGAGAAATAAAAAAATAAAAAAATAAAGCAATAAAATATCATTCTATTGAAAACAAACAGCACAGACATCTTAATATTTTCAATGTATGCAACAAGGCACCACATAACTCTGACTGATGAATCAAAATACACATTAACAAAGCTTAGGTTTTCCTTTTCGACTGAAAGAATCCTCAGTTTCACCAGAATTTGAAGTAATATAGTATGCAATCTTGCTCCTCAAATTGTTGTCTCCACTAGTTCATGTTAGTTTAAAGTTTAAACCCTACTATTGTCATCTTTTAATCCTACTATTTGGCATTATAGAGCTCAGTTTCATCCTGGTCAATGGCTCAGCTTTACTTAATACCAGCAACTGATGCTACGCAAACCTAGTCATCGGCATCATACCCTGATCAACTTTCATTTGGGCCATCAATGCTTTATTAATTTATCCTAAGTTCCTAACTATTATGTACTAACTTTTGTCACACAGTTACTAAAATGAATGTGCAAAGTGTGATGACATTAGTTGTTCTAAACCAGCTTTAACTAGAAGGGGAAGAGTGCATCAAAGATTGCACATAGCATAACAAAAACAATAATTGTGGTATAATGTAGAATAAGGATATTAAACTGCCACCATAGCAATAAATGAATTAGCTTCACTGAGACATAAACATACCAAATCAGCATAGCAAAAACTTGAATCAAGAACAGATGAAACAGAAGCTGGAGGACTCTGTAAACTCATAGCAAAGAGTGATGTTTCAACCTGCAGAGTACATGCTCACAACAAATAGATAGGTGAGCAAAAAACTTCTAACTTAAATAAAAAGAAGTGTATGGAGAACAAGCATAAAGTTGCTCACGAAACTTTAAAAAGGTATAAGAAATACACTGAACCTCTTCTGCTGTGCCACCGCCATGATCACCATTTGTGGTTTGGCCATGATCACCCATTACAATGAGAAAAGTGTTCTCATGAAGGCCACCTACTCCGGATTGGCTCCTCAGCACGTCAACAACTTCCTGAAGAATAGTGTTAGTTGATACTAGATGAAAGCATAAGTTATATCACAATAGTCACTATAGTTAACAATAAAGGCTAGCAGGAAACAGAAAATTTTGAGCAAGTGGTTTCAGCAAATACAGGTGGTTTCAGCAGAAATACCTCAAGAATACTGTTATATTGTTCCAACTTCTGTATCATCTGTGCAGAATCAACACCAAATATATGCCCCGCATGATCCTAAAAGATTAGCATCACCACATTTAATAAAGTGAAAAATCTTTTGTAAAAAGAAACAAGTGTTTTACTTATGGATGCAATAACTACTTTGAATCCATAAAAAGGCTCTAAGTCAAGAAGAGGTATTTCTCTAAAAAATGATGACATTTTTATTATATCAAAATGGGTCAACAGAGGGTGCAGTTCTTTACCCTTCTTCAGTTTGTAAACTTTGGTAGTAACAGGGTTTATAGAATACCCAGCTTTAAACAGATTGAAATGCCTCATAACAAAGGCTTCTTATGATTAACATAGCTGGCATTATGTAATGAAACATCACGACCTAAACTGCAGTTTTGCAAAACAGAATTGGCAAAAGGATGTTACTTGCAGTGGATGTGAACATCTTCTGAGGGTCAAAAGGTGTTAACAAGTTTGGCAGAAGCATAGGATAAATAGGAGGTGGAGGTATTCCTGAGATGGCATGTTCACATTCACCTGCTGGATGTTGTGGAAGGCAAGAATTCTTTGAATTACCAGAAAACTCCAACCTTGATGTCATCCTCAGAAATTAAATCAAGTTATTTGGAATGAAAAATCAACATACCCATCATGAAGATGAATGGGTATCAAGACCCCTAGTCTGGAGTGAGACTAATGCTCCATCTGTAACAATTTTAGTTTTTTTCTCCCTTTTGCCCCTTTTGTCCTCTCTCTTTAGTCTTTCCTCTGAAATTCTCACTTAACTATCTTACTCAAATAGCACGACAGGACTTGCCTTAAAAAGAAAAGATAAGATTAAGAGCACATCTTATTTTATCTATTGATAATAAGAAATTGATCATCATCTAAGTATCACATATGTTGCAAAAAATTATGCAAGCAAAATGCCACTTAGATGGAAAAACCAATATAACCTAGAAACTAGGACAGTAAATTCAATTGATGTTTTCAAATTTTGAGTTGGATCATGATAAATATCATCTAATTTTCAAGCCCCAAAATTTTCTTTGTAACTTTCATTTGCTCTAATGTGAATTATCTTGTAGATCATTTTTTGCAGTTTGTACAGAAGCACGATCGATAGTAAATTTAGAAAAGTTTCCAAGGTTATGAGATATGACAGGACGGAAGCATTCCGTTTGTATCTAAAAAGTCCAAGAAAGGTAAAAGAAGATTTAAATGAGGCCCTGAAAGCAAGAGAAAAATTATCATGCTTGAGTTTCCTCTTAATGCAAGTTCCTTAAGCCCTGACAGCCTGTACATATTCCTTCTCTTTTTTTTGTATATCTATTTTCTTCTTGTATCTCACTGGCCTATTTTCTCTATATCATACCACTTTCATTAAAGCTGTCACAACACGTGGCATCTTAGTTTTTTTTTGTCATATACATGTCAACTATTTGAATGTATTAATTGGTACAACTAAGCAAAATCATTTCAGGGTTACATGGTTCACTGAAGAACCTAAGTATGAAATGAGAGTTCTCATAAGAAAGGCTACATGAAGGATACTACAAAATTCAGATAATTAGTTCCCACTTTCCTTAGTTGCAGATCAAAATGATTTCCTGAAGAAATTCAAAATCTTCGTTGGAAACTATTATGAGGTGTGAATCAGATCTGCTCACACAAAGAACATTTGTCCCATTTGTCCTACATAAACACAAATCTGATGTGATGCAATGAATTGACTACCCTAATTTAGGAGAAAGCAAGGAGGCTGTGACGCTTATGCATGGACTGCATTGATGATTAATCGGATGTCAAGCATCTTAATTTCAAAGAGCAAGCAAACCTGTTGCAAGTACTTTTTCAGTGCACTAAGGAGTACCAGAGCTAGTTGTCTCATTGCATTGTATCAGAGACCAAACAAGTAACAAACTGCAGAAATTGTCGGGGACAATATAAGCAAAATAGAAGCACATCAATCAGCGCCAAATAAGTTCCAGATAAGGTTAGGTCAAACTGAATTCAGAAGCCAATGCAAGGTCCTGAGACACAAGGTGCTCAGTCCTGTTTCTCTATCGTTGAATTTTCTTCTTTTTGCTGAATATCATAAGTGTTGCGATTTGGTTCTCTTACAAGTAAACATAGGATTCTAGTTAGTAGGATTTCTCTTAGATTTTGTCTTGCAGGCACCTGAATTCCTTTTATTCACGTCTAGAGAGTCCTAGACTGGGTGAAATAAGAACAATATCTGCTCCAAAGAATAATTCATGTAGCTGGAAAAGATATCAGCCCACATAAATCCTTTGTATAAGAAACAAGCCTTCTTATGCCTTCAGGTCCATGTAAAAGTCCTTTCTGTCCGCCTGTTCTATGGCTACTCTATTTTCTTTACCTCTTTTCCCTATCATCTGAAATACCAGTAATTACCAGGTTAACTTATTGGGACTGCATTAGTAACTAAATGAAGGTGAGATCAGAATATGGAAGACTTGAACAATGAAAGATGAATCCTTTATGAGAAAGAAAATATATGAGTGACACTACCGGACCTTCTAAACTTATTGACGGTTGAATCAGTCACACAGCAGCATATGCAGTCAAAGGGGAGGTGAGAATATTAGGTACCTCTGATTTTACTTGAAAGAAATCACAAAGTACTCATTTGAGATTTAACTTTTGTGATGTAGAATCCTCTCTTATCATGAAATCTATGCATTTGAACAACAAATCCTCTCTCATCATGAATTTTGTGATGTTGTAAAAATCAATTACATGGCAACATCTACCAAGAAGCAACAAAAACAGAATTAAAGATCTGGCTAAGCCTTCTGTTGAAAAGATTAACAATGTGATTATATGAAATATTATTTACCAAAAAAGCAGAAAACCAAGTTATGATAAAAGGACAAAAAGATACAAATAGTCATATACAAGTATAAAAGTTTAGCAAATTTTGCATGTTCATCCATCAATATAACCTGCACACGGGTAATTTAATTTTAAAGTTTGGTGGGGAACTTATCATAACACAATTATTTCAACTTACCACACCAAGGAAATGTGCAATAAGAACATCCCAATCTTCTTTGTACAATGATGGAAGCAAGTGTTCGATCACACCATTATCTACCTGCCAGATAGAGACTGATTCATATCAGTAGAAAATATATGTGTATATATCATGTCCTTTGTTAAGAATAAGGCACCATTTCCTGGTGGATCGAGAACATAGATTTAAGTGAACTTACTGTATCAAGATCTTTAACATTAAAGGAAGGGTAAGGATATGATGTATTAAAGTGATCAGGAAACAGCTGCAACCAGGTATCATCACCCATCATCAGCACTCTCTTTCCATTTCTCACCAACTGTTTTGACATATGAAGAAGTAACAAATATCAAAGATTGAGATGCATAATAATAGCCTATTGGACAATATTAGGCCAAGACAAATAATGAGAAGTTTCTTGTTTAAATACTTACTTTGCTTTTTTCAATGCATGAATAACGTGAATGCAACACTAGACAAACAAACCTGATGTATCAGATTATCTTCCACAATCGCTAAATAACTACTTTGTTTTTTACAATGCATGAACAACATGAATGTAATACTAGACAAACAAACCTGACGTATCAGATTATCTTCCACAATCGCTGGAGCTCCAAAACTGTTACCAACATCGATGAATGTTGGGAGTCCTCCGGTAGTTAGTCCCTGAAGATGTCCCAACAGAAATTCAAAACTTAAACAAGGTAACAGGAAGACAAGCCACATCAAAGAGAAAACGAGGCATGGAGAAGAGGAATGATGACTAAACAATAGATTCATAACATTTCTTAGAAATTAATTGCTGTGATGCCAGAAAAAGTATATTTCAAAAATTATATACAAACATAAAGAAAAAGAAACACCAGCAACAAAGTATCTGGTTGTGTCAGATATAGCTTGAACAGGAAGAACATGCTCACGGAATATTTATGAAATAAGCACCTCACTCGACATCCTTGATAACAAAAGATTGCTGTTAATTAGCATAACCACAACCATGAAGCCTTCTCCACAGCTCGGTATCAGCTGTAACAAGTTAAACATCTAGATCCATGTAATTCTGTATTTCTCTCCATTTCATATTTTGTTCTAATTTGATTGGAGTTGTTCTCTCCTTATATGATCCTCATATTTTGTTCTCCATAGTCCATGCAATAACCTACTAAAATGTTACACCTGACTTAGCCAGAATCAATGCATTGAAAAAGATGCTCCTTTGTGTATGTGTTCTAACTCACTCCTTTAAGAATTTCCATTTAAAGGAGCCTGCAGATAGTCAATCATTCAGACGTACATCAGAATATTAGATAGAAAATTTGAAGAAAAAAAATACCCAGCAATAGTATAAATGGATAACAAACTTTAAAACTGGGGCAAAAAGAAAGACAATCGACCACTCTCATGATGTCAATACCTAAAAAGGATGGAACAATTTAAGCATATTGTACAACCGTATGAACTTTTCTAAAGGAAACTTCTTAACGGAATTAAGAATATATTTGCAATGGGAAACTCAGTATAATGGAAAATAGCTCTACTTAAAAATAGTAATGGTGATGTGAAAACAGGAATGTGACTGCAATCCTACAACTACTAATTATGTCGGAAGTACAATGATAGGGTTTATGGCAAACTAACGAATCTATTTTGAGCTAACGGAGTTTATTATTAAAAAGATAACAATCTTTTAGGAACATGGGTTATTACCCCTTTTTCTTGAAGATAACTATACTGGAAAGTACTTCTCATCATTGTGTCACTTAATCAGCAAAACACATATATGCAAAGCACTAGGTGCATCATTCTTGGTCAAAATAACAATAATTGTAACAATTAATTGCAGCGAATGTGCAATCGTGATAGATATGTGTTAACCACACCATGCAAGCCACAACCAGATTAACATAAATAGTCATACAATCAATACATGGCGCTTCTTGAAATACTATAGCTTAGAATGACAACAATAACTTTCTGAATTTAACCTTCAATCGTTGCAAACTTGTAGTTGGTGGGTCTGCGATGGCCTTAAAGATCCTAGCAGATGATCCCTCCGCCGCGGCGAGCTTCTGTAACACCCGTAATTTGTCCATCCAGGGCTTTTTATCTGCAGCAAACCGCATCTGTTACCCCGATATGCTCCCGGATTCTTGGAAATAACAAGATAGGCATTGGGAGAAAGAACGCTGACCTTTAAAGAACGTACTGGGCGCAACAAAATCGAATCTGATGTCCGAGAAAAAACATCGTGTGAGATCTAGAAAACGAAAACCTAGAAACTTAACCTACAAGCGAAAAAAATCAAGAAACCGGATCGAGAAATCGGGGTTTCGCCAGCCGATCTGCTTATGGAACGACGAGAGGAGTCTTGGTAGGGCGGAGAAGAAGGATTACCTGAGGGCGTCGAGCACGATGATAACAAGGCGATCGACAGCGGGCTTCGTCCAGCAACGGCGATCTTGATGGAGTTCATCGGGTGATTCGTCAGGCGGGGGAGTGGAGTTGCTGCGGCGATGAGAGGAGGAGATCGAGGAGCAAGGGGAATGGGTGAGATCGGAGCAGTGGCTGAAGAAGGCAAGCTCGGTGCGGGTGAGGAGGAAGCCGCGGGTGAATAGGTAGATGGCGAGTGAGTGGATGAGGAGGATCACCAAGAAGGGACGTGTCAAGCTCCATTTCGATCCTCCGGCCGTCTCCATGGCGAGAGCGAGAGCGAGAGGGGAGAGACGAGAGAGACGGTAGGAATCTGGCCGTTGTACTTACCGTCAGGCTTATCGAGCAATGCTCCCCAACTTATGGACCTAATTGGGACCGTTTGGTTCCCAGGACGGATTTGAGTTTCCAATAGATGTGACTTCGCAATAGATGTGACTCGATGAAGTTAAGCGTAAACGGTTGGGTTGAACCATGTACAATATTAATGTCCCTTTAGTAGGAAGGGCAGCACCAAGGATTTTTCTTTTGTTGGTGGATATTTTGGTCTGTTCATATAGCTTAAATTGAATCAAAATACTTTTTTATTTGACTCGAAATATGTAGCATCATCTTAATTTAGTTTCATATAGGAGGACAGTGAACTCAATCAACATGTACTTGTTAGAATTTAGTACATCATGTCATGTGTTCGAATCCATTGAGTTGATGTACCAATTATCACCTCTGATCATATCATAAAAAAATATATTGGAGCAAATATGTAAGGGAATCGAGTTTTAGATTATGTTTGACTATGTTGAACATCTAAACATTAACTTGATG
The DNA here is from genome assembly GCA_023547065.1 of Musa troglodytarum. Taxonomy (NCBI): domain Eukaryota; kingdom Viridiplantae; phylum Streptophyta; class Magnoliopsida; order Zingiberales; family Musaceae; genus Musa; species Musa troglodytarum. Next base: position 6,727,686 of record CP097502.1, on the reverse strand, counting down.
TATCAAAAAATCATGCAATCCAAAATGCTTAAGTTTTGAAGCAAACTATACCATCATGCATAAGCAACATAAATTTTTATGTCGTTGTAATCATTTTCTATCTCTCTTTTGTTTTCTTTTTTTTCAGAATATAAAAAATATTATAAGCGATATCATACGATACCTCTTTGGTTGTCATTATTCTGATCATTATAATATTATGTTTTTATACTCTTAGTTATTTAATTAAGATAATGAATCTATTTAAATTGTTTATAATAATTTCAAGTAAGCTTTACAATATATTTGTTATGATGACTAACACACCCTAACAAGTCAAAAATATTGTAACATATCAAAATAATATAACAGGCAATGTTTTTAAGAATAATTTGAATACTTTTAAATTAAGGACACTATTTAAAAAATAAAACAGAGGGCATCAATTGAAAAAAAATAAAATATAAATATTCTATGGGAAAATCACCTTAAATAAATCATGACTATTTATAAAAATTAAATGAATAGACATACATACATACACGTATTTATAATGGTTTGTATTTTAATTAGTTGTTAAATTATATAATTTTATTTAATTATATATATGATTAAATTTTGATTATGATTATAATTATAATTATAATAAGATTTCTCATTAGATGATTTTGATAGAAGTAACTCTTCTAATTATTTATTTTAGATATTTTATTCTCACTTATAAATAGATAAGATAACTAAAAATATTATATATATAATGAATTTATGATAAAAAAAACCTTTGTTTTATAATTTCGCCTTTTTTTATATTCTCCAAAGGACATCCCTCATCTACTATAATTCCTCAAATGTTGTCTTGACAAGGCAACGACAGTAGTATCAATCAAATACTAATAATATTTTGATATAGGTGCAAAAATACCATAAGAATATTTAAAAATAAGTATAGACATCTTAAATATTTAATTATTATTAAATAAAAATATATATTAAAAATTATATATATAATTATTTTTCATTGAGTGTTGAGTTTATTTGCTTGAGTTAAAGTGCTTTCGAATATACTTATGCATTGATTGAGGTACTAAAAAAATACCATAAAACTATTCAAAAACACTACAGCTGTTGTAGAAGTCTCATTATTTGATTATTTTTATTTCTAAATCAATAACTATATCTATTTTAAATTATATTTTTTAGTTGAATTAATTTCATTCGATTTTGAGTTCGTTAACCTCAGTTATAATTTTTTTGAATAGATTTAATAATATTTTCATCGAGTTGTCAAAACCACTGTAACAATTCTAATCTATATTATTCCACAAATATTTTGAACCGATTCTAATATTTTTCAGAAATATAAAGAAGAGGCACCATTAAGATCAAAGAGATATATACTTACGTATATATATAATATTTTCAGAATCGACTTTTGTATATATGTACACGTGCACATAAATGCCTGTGTATTTACTAAAATGTCACGTACGGTAAACTCGGTCTTCGGTTCCGGCTCGACTCCCATTCCTTCGAATTGACTAGTTAGGGTTCGTCGCGTGCTCAATCCAACTCGTAGGCGTATGCGGAGTGGCGGCGGATCATGCGACACAAAGGCAGTCTAAATGAGTCGGTGGCGCGGGAAAGGAGAGAGAAGCCCTCCCAGGAGCTTAATATTCCTTTTCCTTCTCCTTTTGATCGACCGCGGTCTTCCACTCTGGGCAGGTACCCCTCGACATTGTCATCGCCATGGGAATCAAGGTTAGGGTTTTGTTTCATTCCGTCTATTACAGTTGTTTCTTGGCTTCCTCACCGCGTGATGGCGTCCTGCTACTCTTCTTTGCCTGCTGTCCCTGCTAGGGTTTGACGAAGCTCCTCGCGGATAACGCCCCCAAGGCCATGAAGGAGCAGAAGTTCGAGAGCTATTTCGGCCGGAAGATCGCGATTGATGCCAGCATGAGCATCTACCAATTCCTCGTCTGTTCCCCATCTCTTGTCGTCGTTCCTAGTGTTTCTCGTTCGGAACTTGTTCGGATTCGCCATTAGCATAGAGCTGCTTGTTAGATGAGTTTTAGGGTTTGGGGTTTTGGCAGATAGCGCCTGAGATTTTTAGCTCTCTGTCTTTTCCCCTCATCTTACGCGAATTAATGGTTTACGGTCATTTTGTTTCTTATAGATTGTCGTGGGAAGAACGGGTATGGAAACCCTCACCAACGAGGCTGGCGAAGTCACAAGGTCACAGAGCATTTCTTTAGTTTTATTCTTCTTTCCTTTTATTTATAAGTGACAAGAAAAGTTTGAATCTTGATAAACATTTCTATTCAGTGGGTTTGTTTATTTCTTCTTCTTGTTCTGACGTTTTGGTTGGTCAAAAAAGTCACTTGCAAGGGATGTTCAATCGAACTATTAGATTATTGGAGGCGGGAATAAAGCCAGTGTAAGTGAGCATTTTATCTCAAACACTATCCTTTCTTTTGATTATTTCGAATACAGTTATTCCAGTTCTTTGGTTTTCCTGGAACTCTTAATTAAAAGCATCAAGGTTTCTGTTTTTGTGTTTGTGGTGCCAGCTATGTATTTGATGGTCAGCCACCAGAATTGAAGAAACAAGAACTTGCCAAGAGGCAAGTCTTTGCTAATCTGCTATATTCTTTTTTCTTTTATTTTACATTCTCATGGCTGAATAATGATGTTCTCTAAGTTTGTTGTGATTTTAGATACTCAAAGAGGGAAGATGCAACCAAGGATCTGAACACAGCAATAGAGGTGAGTGCTTCTCCATAATGGTGCTTTCTTTGGACCTGAGATGTACTTTATAGGTTTTCTTTTTATCCCTCATGCTGCTTCTGGTCCCTCTTGTTCTGTTTTTAACCCTTTTAGGTGTTGGCTTCTACCATTGCAGACTGGTGACACAGAGGGAATTGAAAAGTATAGCAAAAGGACGGTGAAGGTAGTTTTACATGTTTTTGTTTTTCAACAGATGATATGCCCTGAGGGTCTTGTTGACAACATTTTACTCCTAAATGATATTGATATTTACATGTGTAAACTAGCATAAGGAAGCTTTAAGTTGTTTCTTGCTGATATGATCCAAATATTTCAACCTATTTTTTAGTATGCTTTTGGAAGAATTATCTGGGCAGCTATTAATATATTACAATGCAATGCTTGTCTGATTGACATGGGGAAATGAATACCATTGGGAATATGATGTAGTTCATATTCAAAGTGAATAAGCTAATTTTTGGTTGGTGTAATGCATTTGACATCTGAAAAAGTGAACTGCAAGCAACTTGTTGCTATTTTATTGTTGCTTTCTATTTCTGTTGCTTGTTTCACATGGATGTCCAAAGTTTCATCAAAATTGGCCACATTTCTGTAAGATGTTTAGGAGATCAGGCTGTCCACCTATTGATGACATCATGGTCTGCTTTGGCAGTTAATCTGCCTCAGTCTTATGTTACTTATGATGCACTTATATGTTGGCCAGAACAACCAGAGATGGTGACAGGAATTACCATTGCTACCACTCTTACAGCAACCATTTCTTCCATAGTGTTTGTACAAAAAACACATAAGAAAATATTGATGTATAATTATTTGAATCAACAATCCTCAATTACGTTTATAAAGGACTCAAGATGTTCAATCATTAAGTTTTTCCTGACCTAATATTCATGAAGTAGAAAAGTTTAGTTTTGCATCTTTATTATGTTCAAGTAAATTGGCCCATATAGTGAAAATATGGATCTGGGTCCATACAAGGCATTTCAGACTGCATATAATTTAAAAGATAATTTGTTTATGACCAATGTTTGTGATGTGACCAATTGGCAAAGTATGTGAACAACCAATAATGTAGGCAATCTGACATGAACCTAGACTTTTTGTTCCCAACTTAGCTGACTCTTGGGTGCAGTTGTTTAGGTGGGATTTGGGATTGAAGATGTCAAATTTTATTAAGACACAAATAGGTAAATGGAATGTTCAAGAGCTGTTCCGAATTCATCAACATGAGAAGCTAAAGAAAGATAAGCAGTCTGATAAAGTAACAAATTTAACTCCTATATATTGGCAAGAAGAGGATCGATGGATACATGACTTGTTATTCAAGAAATCACATGTAAAATGTATCAAGTTCGAAAATTCAGAATTTTAGACAGTATCAGCATTGAAGAAGTATTTATTAGTAGCAGTCATCACCAATTAGTAGGGAAGTCAGTGCTGACAACTGTTTAGTTAATTTGAACTGTAATTCTGCAAAACTCTGAGTATACCTGCAATTTATGCACTAATTTCATGATGATTTTGGTTTTGTTTGCTAAATGTTTCCATTTTTTGACAGGTAACTAGACAACATAATGAAGATTGCAAACGTCTCTTAAGACTAATGGGTGTGGCTATCATTGAGGTAAAGTTACTTGGTTTAAGTTGCTGTTTGTTGAATGATTGACAGATGCATTCATACACATAGTAGATGAAGTATTACAGCATATCAGGGAGACTTGGTTTTTTTGTTTTGCATCGACCATTTATCAAGTTATCTTTTTCTCCTTATTGCATGATGAATCAAGCTCAACAAGCACTGCTATTGATGACAGTGTCCATTTGGCTTGGCATATGAGCATCTTTTGAATAGTTGTATGTGTTTCCTTAATCGATTTTTTAAGCCTTGTTTCAGAAAACTAATCTCTCACTTTTTATTCCAAAGGCACCATGCGAAGCAGAAGCTCAATGTGCAACTCTTTGCAAAAGTGACAAGGTAACCGATGCACTTCCATAAATTTTATTTTATTGTGATATCCTAAACATATTTTCATCTTTTTTAGTCTTTGTGTCTAGGTATATGCTGTTGCATCTGAGGACATGGATTCTTTAACTTTTGGAGCACCGAAATTTCTTCGCCACTTAATGGATCCCAGCTCCAAAAAAATCCCTGTTATGGAATTTGAAGTTTCAAAGGTATCTTTATTTTAAATGACAAGACTCTGGTTAATTGAACCATGAGTACACAGATCTCATGCTTATGTTTCAGGTTCTTGAAGAGCTAGAACTGAGCATGGATCAATTCATTGATTTGTGCATTCTCTCTGGATGTGACTACTGTGATAGCATAAAAGGTAAGATGCATCTTGCACGTTTTGCACATTAACAGTGTATACAACACATGCCACATGGATGCAAATATTTGTGCAGATTGATTGACAAATCAAGTCTTATAACTAAAGTTTATGTTTCCCATGTTTTTGATATCCTTGGTCATGATTCTTGATTCCTTTTCAATAATATTTGTGGGGCTTCTATGCTTAGGATGATGAGTATACTTTCTTGCATATAACAATGTATTCAACCTAAAGAAGGGAAATATATAGAACACATAAAGATGATGAGTATACTTTCTTGCATCGAACAACCTCTTTTTGTTTAGACATAGTTGTACTTGTAAATCTCTCAAAAATTTCTAGATAATACTTGTCACTCTTTTAGGGTTATCCAGATATATATTAAGATATAGATAAGATTTATATCACATCTCTCAAGTTTTGATTCATAATATGGACACATTGATATTAGACAACATGCGTATACATAAATATGTCCAGCTCTTTTCGGCTATGAAAATGTTTTTAGATTGATATCATCTGACCCACTTTCAGTTATAATGGCTCGCTATAACAGTGCAGTATAGGGCAATTAGTGGCTCAGTGCTCTAAGTGCCACCCGCAATTATTATCCGAGGACCAATATACTCTTTGTATCATTGTGACAAATGTAATAAAGTTCCTTTTTTCATATCTTATTTCTGAGCTTAAACTATTACTAAATAAGTGAAGTTAGAGAACTGGCTTAAGGAAGCCTATCTACTATCTTATTCAATTTAGCCACTGGATATAATATTGCATATGAATCCATGTAAATATCACCAGGGACACACTATTGAAGAAATATGCCTCATTTGACATGTCACTGGCAACAGGGAACAAGAATGACAAGGTCTTACATTGAATGTGGTACCAGCTAAATAGGAATGTTTTAGATGTTCTGCTAGTTTTAACATCTATTATGTCTATTTTAAACAAGGCTATTTCGTCCTAAAATTTATTCAGCTATAATTAGTCTTCCTAAAATTTTGTCATCACCCATTAATTTTTGCTTTGTGGTATTGTGATCTTCGATCACCATGATTTAGTTCGATGAAATAATAACTATAATAACTAGGCATGTGGCCAGGTGGCCCACACATAGTTTTTTTTGTCATTTGTTGAAGAACATTCTTTGCACATGGTTATATATTTATTTTTATGCACATTTTTCTGCTTGTGCATGTGCATGGGTGTTGCATGTGCGGATACATGGGTGTATGTCCAAAAATTATGAGCATTTCCAGATTCAAAGCAATAAATACCCTCCAATTTCTTAATCAACCTTGGTGCCCTTTTACTCTTTTGATGTAAGAATCTAATGTGGTGCACCAACTAAAAGCAGGTTCCAATTCATGGAAACCACGAGATAGTCTTTTTTTTTTTGGTGGGAACTGGCATACTGACACATGGTCTACTAGTACATTGCTATGGGTTCGGTACATGATACCTTGGTTAGGTCTAACCAAGGTTCGTAATTTTGTATCGTACTGAAGTATTGAGCTCAGCTCGGTACGAGCATACCGAGCAGTACATTCTGTTATACCACTCGGTATATATATATATATATATATATATATATATATATATATATATATATATATATATATATATATATATATATAAAGTAAAAAAAAGGGTGATGTCACTTCGTTTCTTCTACCTGCGTGGGGAGAAGAAACATCGCCTCGAGATGCTTGGCTTCCTTCTCCCCACGCAAAAAAGGTTGACGAGGCGACGTCGCCTCGTTTCTTCTACTCGCATGGGGAGAAGAAATGTCGCCTCGACGACACTCGTTTTCTTCTCCCCACAACGTCATCAAGGCTTCTTCCCGTGCAGATGAGGAGAAGTCGTCGACGACACCGAGGCCTCGTCGCCTCAGACGAGGAGGAGGCGACATCTTATCTGCGACGTTCGGTGAGGGAGGGCAGCGACGGATCGAGATCGTCAAGGGAGAGCGACATCGGATCTCTAGGTTCTCCCTTTTCTTCTCCCTCTTCTTTCTTCTCCTTTGGCTAATACCACCTAGTAGCGGACGCCGACGGTCGAAATCGACCATCACTTACCGCCCGCTACCGCATACAATCTACTGGTGGACCGGTACGGGTGGTATTATTGGAAATTAAAATCCTTGGGTCTAACCATAAACATTTATCTCTAGTGTCTATTTTGGCTTAATGTCTCCTTTATACATTTAGAAACCCCAAGCTACTATAAGCGAGAAAAGGTTAGAGACTTGGAAACTTATCTGATATTTCTTATTTTTGTTAAATTTTCTCATATGACATAGTATAAAAATACATCCTTTTCTCAATGCATGCTTGAGTGATATTCAAAGAATTTTGATGTAAGGTGAACATTCTTAATTTGGAAATATATGTATGAGCTCTAGAACAGATTATTACTTCTTTTGGTTTGCTTGTAAATTTAGTTTCATAATGGATTTTCTATCACTATGCTTGTGATCCATTCAATTCTTTCTGATTTTATATACCTTGAAGATCTTTGCTAGATTAGATAGCTGTAAGTAATTGCTTTTGAGGCAGGTATTGGAGGTCAAACAGCTTTGAAGCTTATTCGTCAGCATGGTTGCATAGAGAATATCTTGGAGAACATAAACAAAGAAAGGTACAGCAAGATTAAAATTGAATCTTAATCTGTTGAGATTGATGCCAGATTTTACCCTGATCTTATGATAGTTATACACTTAGCTGTAAGAACCATAAAGCACAGGTATTGATCATCATGAAGTTTATTCAATCATATTTCTTAAAAATGGAAATTCTTATTGGTTCTTTTATTGTTTATAACATACTCATAATAAACAAGTTTGCTGTTGAAAGAGTAGCCATATGCATCTTTATGTGTGTCAAACATACTTGCATTTAAGACAAACATCTACCAAACAAATGCGGATTTGATACTTGCATTTAAGAATATTGTGTGTCAAAAAATGTCTTGCATTTAAGACAAACATCTATGAAACATGCCGACTTGATCATTTGTTCTGAAGAATGGTGGTTCCTTGCCATTCTTGCTGTATGAGTTTGCAGATTGCTTTGACTTGACTTATAGGTGGCAATTATGATGATATATCTTTTAGAGGTGTTTTGCCTACAGACTTTGCTATTTTTGTCTTCCATATCAGATTGCTCTGACATTGCATTTGACTTTGAGGGTTCTTACTCTGTTAAAAAAATAAACAAGGGTATCGTGATTTTTCTTGTCTCATTTTACAAGTAGCAGGTGTAATACTTTTACGGGAAAAGGTTTCTTTGTTACCATTTCTTTTCTTGTATATTGTCTTAAAAGCCAAAACATCCATTAAAGGTTTCTTATACTATTTATGTCATTATTTAATACCTGAGCATGCATATTTCACCGAACTTGACGATATATGTGAAAGTTTGATGCTTCTCCATCTCATGAGTATCCTCGTCTTTAGAAGGTAATGAGATAGTTTATCACTATAAGTATATTTTCATTTTGGATTCTCATAACTCTCTATTTGAAGTAGTGGCCTGGGCGCAATGTTATTTTATCATCTTTCAATTTTATTATTTTACTATATTCTAAGTTAAGTTGGTTATATATGATAGTGGAAATTTATTTTTTGAAAAAATCATGAAGCATAAGTTTATTTGAATTTAATTTTTTGCTTATTCCTTTTGAAGAGGATAATATATGCATATAAACTAATGCTTTGGATGAATTTGTATGCTATGAGAGCAGTTCTTTGGTGGTTAGTCCATCTTATGGAGTGCTAAGGACGAATAGTCATCATCTTAGGTCATTCCTGCCATGTATAGAATCGGCTTATTCTTGGAAATTAGATTGTTTGATGGTAGGATTGAGTTAGTTTTGTAAGTGTTATCAATTATTATCCAAACCTTGACTTCCAAGAAATTTTTGGCTACAACTAGTACGTGTGTATACATGATAGCCCTTGCTCAAATAATTAGGACAATTGGAGCCAGAGCTTTTCTTTTGTAACAATGGTTGAACTTATAGTTTACGTGTGAACTCTAAGATAACAGTCAAAATTTCAAAATTTCCTTCTTATTGAAAAAAAATTTATCTCTTGCTTGTCACAAATTAGTTAATAAAGCTAATTAAAAAAATCATCATCATGAGTGAAACTTTGTTTTTCCTGTAGTTTCTTATTTCTGTGCTTATCAAGTGTTGTCTTTTGTGCTATATGCTTTTTTCTTTTTTGGATCTCATTGGTCTTTACATATTATCCAGGTAATTCTAAAGCTTCTGCTTAAACTCCATGTTTACTATGTTACAGATAATTAGTAGGCAAAAAACAAATTCCTTTTCTTCAATAATGAGTTAACATGCCATCAGTATCTGAAGAAGGAAATAACTTGGCAGGGCTCAAAACTATGTATTAAAGTTGTATTCATTAGATAGCATATTAAAGACTTAGGTCCTGGGTTTTGTTCCCTTTTTTTGAAATGCTTTAGCATGCCCATTAGAGAAGCCACTTGCTAAAGTCCAGTGGCAAAGGATGTACTAGTTAAGGCTAAGCCATACGCCAAGTTTGTTATGACTTATGACTCGAGGAACTGGCTGATTTAATAATTGGGTGTAGTAGGCGTTCACCAACATATTTAGTCCATATTACTATTTCCGGATGTGTAGATATTGTTATGTTAGAAGTACATCACTGAGATGTCATAATCTCCTACATTAGATTCCTGACATCCTTGTCAGGATTCATCATATATTGCATAATTCTTCTCCAAATGCTCCTGATGTTTACTAACTCACGGGACACCATTTTTGTGTTCACTAATGCTATCTTAGCATATGTTAGCTTACACCAAGTGGTGAATTATCTGTCAGTCCTGGTTGAACTAGATCCACATATTCTTCTCTCATTGAATGCTTCCCTAATATTACCTGTCTTTATTCTCTCCTGCTTCCAAGTTTATCTGATACCATGTGTATCTGAATAATCTTCTAGCCGACTAATTTTTATGCCAAAATGCAAATCATATATGCAAATCCACTTTCTTGTTATTTCTTGTTGTGGAACTGTTGTTGATATCCCCCAACCATTATGTTATCGCATGTTTCCCTCTATTGCATGAAGTTACTTGTTATTGGACACTTCAGTTTGCATGAACACTTAATGTGATTATATACTCTTATTTATAGATATCAATTCAAGCTTGTTCAAATCATGTATATTATGTATGTGCAAGATTTAGATTTGGAGATGATGACTATCTCCACTTGTGAGTTCTCTGTCTCGATTCAAGCTTGTTCAAGGCGATTATGTTGCATTTGTCCTAAGCACACCTAGGCCATGCTCCTCACTTTACATATTTGCATGTAGCATATGCATGAATGTCAGCTATGACATCTTTAGTTTTAGACTTTTAGTTAATGAAGGTGCAAGAGGCCCACCATTTCTGGAGACCCATTGATTGTATTATGCCTTTGAGACTTCACACAACTTCATAGCATGCACTTTCTATTGCAGGTACCAAATACCTGAGGACTGGCCATATCAAGAAGCTCGTCACCTGTTCAAAGAACCTAATGTGATTATGGATGTACCAGAGCTGAAGTGGACTGCTCCAGATGAGGAGGTAACTAATGAAAATAATAAAGGTGCTTACGATCCATATATTGGACATCTTGGGACAACCTAACCAGACATTTCCGTTTCCCATACCTAGGGTCTTATGAACTTTCTGGTGAATGAAAATGGTTTCAACAATGATCGAGTTACAAAGGCATGTATTTTGTGCAGTTTGATCGTTGCAACTACCCACGAAATAATTTTCATTGGAGTACTTAGCTATTTGGTGTTTGTATATTTTCTAGGCAGTAGACAAGATTAAAGCAGCCAAGAATAAATCTTCTCAAGGACGGTATGCTTTCTAATACTTTGTTAACTGAAGTTTTATTTTGCTTGTGATCAACGAGAGCACTTTCATTTACTCAGGCTGGAGTCGTTCTTTAGGCCTATTGTAAGTGCATCTGCACCACCTAAAAGAAAGGCAAGTGCCATATCCACCACCTCTCTCCTTGCATCTTTTTCTGGTCTTCATGGCTTTGTCAAAAGAATGAGTAATAGTTTTTCTGAATAAATGAGTTTTGCTGTAAATACTTGAAAAACAACTTCAGGAAATCCAGAAGTTGGAACATTTACTTGTCTTTTTTGACATTGCCATAACTGTCTTTAAAAGATTCAAGGAAGTTGTGAGTCATAGCTGAGTGTGGATTTGCATATTGAATGTTAAGGCCTGTACCGATGCCAATTGTGTATCTGCTGTCGCAGTGGAGTTAGTAAAGAACAAACTCTTGTTTTTCTTTTTCAAGAAACTGATTGGCCAGTGAAACCACAAACAAGCTTATATAAGATATTTAACCATTACAAACATATGAGATACATCTACATGTTCAGATAAATATGCACAGAATTGGAACAGCTCAGATGGCTTTGCAAATGGTTGCATGCGAATCCATTGTTCTGTTTCCGACTTGATCGATCATTGCAAAATGCTATTATTGTTCTTAACCTCTTCACAGCATATTTGGGATTGTTCTGCATGTTAATGATAGAAGTGACTTGCTGAGAACATTGCTGAATTTCTTTTGTCAGGATTTGGAAAAAGTGGCCAAAGAAACTTCGACGAACAAGAAGTCTAAAGCTGGGGGTGCCAAAAAGAAGAAATAATTGAAAAACTCAGTCTGTGCTTAAACATAGCAACTTGTTGACTGAGCATTTTGTTGGTTCGTATTTTGCCGATCCTATCTGCACTACGACTAGGCGGAACCTGTTTTCTAGTAGTTCTTAGTGGTTGATGTACTTATGTTAATTTATTAAATGTGTTTCATGATTTATTTGTGCCTATTTGCTGGCATTTCTCTTCCAAGCTAAAGATATCAAGGGACATCGATGGTCAAGTGATCGCCTACATTGCCGAGAGCTGCGGCTAAAAGGTCTGCCGCGGTGGCTGGGCCTGTATGACACCATTCATATGGGCACTTTAGTACTTAAAAGCATGCAAACTTTTGGGACAATAACTCGATGAGATGTTGGTTGTCGCTTTTTGCTGTCCTTTGGGCAAGAAAATACTATAAAGTTGACTTATGGTGCAAGCAATGTCCTCAAGAAAATACTATAAAGTTGCAAAGAATAAAAACAATTTATCTCTATTTAATTGCTAGCCCTAGTGACTAATTTTAATAGAAATCAACACCGCCTTCCCCCATCTGCTGATCAAATGAACCATATGGGTTTAATTACTAGCCCTCGAAGACTCTACTTTATATTATTTTCCTCATATTTATTGGTCTTGCTTCTATACATAATATATGCAGTTACCTCCAGAAAATAATAGCAGCAGTTGTTTTTCTATTTCCAAGTCCATCATGTGTAATCCGCTCCGAGTCAACCACAAGACGTATGTAATTAACACTTCCAAGTTCGAGGATCCTTGCATGGCCAACCTTCCTTCAGCCATCGACCAATATGCTGAAATGAACTTGGTTGGAATTTTAAGTCCGATTGTTGTTCAAGTATGTACCAAACTGTTATAGCAAATGAATATTCCATAAATAAACGTTGCCGTTCATCACTGTCATCCCCACACACAACACACATCCATAGGAATAATGCCCACTAAACTTGGCATTTCAGAGGTAGATAGCCGATTAAAAAACGTCATCCAATCAAACACGTAAGCCATAGCTATAACAAGAATATCCCAAAGCTCCAGAGACATACTGATCCCTCAAATATCTACACGCCAAATTCATTGGTGCCCTTTGCATCAAATTGCCAGATATTTCATCGAGTCAAAAACAACATGGCAATGCTTAGTCATCTTTGGTGGGGCGGTGAAGGTAAGCTGATGGCGTTATTATTCGTAAGCCACACGTAAGGGCCAGAAGTGGCAGCCCTCTCCTGCGGTGGGTCCCATTCGATCCCAACCACGTCATCACATGTTACGCTCCTCCCCTCGTCCTTCCCCCCGCCATCAATCCTTACGCATACGTTTGATTTTGTTTTATTTTTAGTATTTGTTTTAATTTTCTTTTACTGCGTTCGCCTCAAGCTAACTCCTTGAGCCAAGCAACTTCTCGGTCATACGGTAGCGTCCTTATGAGAACTGCTTTGGGAGGGAGGGAGCGAGAGCGAGAGCGAGAGCGAGGGCGTCCGACGAAGCGTTAGTGGTGCGCTCACTCCCTCTTGCACCCCTTCCGCTTCTGCAGAACCCTAATCGTTCTTCTTCGATCGAGGAGAGGAGGATCCGTCGCCATGTTCGGCTCCACCAACCGTACGCTTCCGATCACATTCTCTTCTCCCCGTGCTCGTATACGTTCTTTTGGGTCCTTTTTCTCTTCTGATTTTTGGTTCTGTCGGAGGGATTCTGATCGGGTTTCCAAAGATTACGCTACTTGCTCGCACCGACTCGTTCGAACCGGGTCATCGCCGCATGATGTCAAGATTTCTTCTCAGAGTGATTCGGTGGGGGGAGATCGTTCTAGATCGGTGGTGTTCTCGTGGGCTCGATTTGGTGGTAGTTTGATGGTGTTTTTGTTTGTGCGCGCTTCCAATTCTTTGTAGGGTATGTTTGTAGGGTTCTCTAAATCTTGCTTTTGCTTGCACTGGTATGTCGATGCTCTGTTTCCCAGGCCGCCTTGTTCTCAAGAGTTCATATTGTTGCTCGCTTAATCATCTTTGTGCTTTATTTAGCCTCTCAGTTGCAAATTTTATTTTCCCTGTTGTGGAGCTGTTTCATCTCTTGTTTTGATTTATGTTGTTATTTCTTCTCTAGTTCTGAAAAAATCATGGTTAATTTTCTGTGCAGCTTTCGCTCAGCCTTCTAGTCCATTTGGTTCCCAGTCAATGTTTGGGCAAACAAGCACCAGTAGCACTAATCCGTTCGCCCCCAAACCGTTTGGAAGCCCAAATCCTTTTGGTTCACCGACAGGGAGTTCGATATTTGGTAGCACATCTACTGGTGTCTTTGGACAGCCTTCTACGCCTGCATTTGGTGCTTCTCCATCTCCGGCTTTTGGGAGTTCCATGCCTGCTTTTGGAGCATCCGCCACTCCTGCATTTGGCAGTTCTTCCTCTTCCTTTGGTGGTGAGTATATCTCGAACAGGCAATTATTTAGTGGGGTCATAATCAAATCTTTTGGTATTGGTTATTAACTTCTTGATGCTTTTGATTTAGTGCATGGAATCCTTCATAAATTTGTTTTTTTTGCTTGCTAGCTAACTTGGTGTTGTACATATCAAGTTTAGCAAGTAATTTTCTACATGGTATTCCTAGTGCCTCTTTGGTTCAAGTATCTGAAGAAATAAGTGAATTATTCTGAGAATAAGCTATCGTTGATATTTATATCTGGATGTTCTGGGGAACGAATGGTGATCTTTGTTCTCCATTAGAAGAGGAAAAAGTAATTTAATGACTAACAGTATGTCATTTAAGAGCTTGGTAGTCTGGTTGGCTAGGACTCTTTACCAGATGATCCCAGTTGTGAATCCTGCAAAAAAAGCCACCTTTGGAAGTTGTTAGAAAGTAAATGCTTATTTGCTCACTTTTTTCTTTAACCATTGGGCTTTAAGAATTAGGTCTCCCAGTGCATGCGTGACTAATATTTATGCACTAGCTTTTGATAGACTATTTGGAATAAAAAAAAAAGCCTCATTGGAAAGGAAAATCTTAGTCTGAAATCTGGACACCTCTAAGGAATGTCAAATTTCATTTATTGTTTCTGGAGTCTCCGTCTTAAGACAGGTCTATTACTAATAAGATATTTGTTTTTAGTTAACAGCTAACACTCTTCATATAAAGATTTGATCTATATATGATGCTGTTGTATGTTAATTTGCTAGTCATGGGAATCTCAATATATGATGCTGTTGTATGTTAATTTACTAATTACGGGAATCTCATTGTTCTCTGTCTGTGCTTATATTACGTGAATGCTACAGGCTTTGTTATATCATACAGTCTTCATTGGTGAAGTTCTCTTTTATTGCTACTGAATGGACTGAAAATGTTTATTTGAGTAAGCTGGATTTTATATGATGTCATCGATCTATTTACAGATAAGTCTAGGTGAGATGATGATGAGGATCTAGCCTTTTCATGAGCAACTTGTCATGATCCAGCTCAATGAGAGAATTAATCTATTAACTTTATGAGCCTAGAACCATGTCACTGAAAATGTTAAAGCCTTGTCAATGGTACTAGGTCTGTTTAGCCATATATACATTGGTGTTCATCCTGACACTTCCAATTTATGATTAAATTGGGATGTTATAATATCCATCATTTAAGCCTTGATCTCTTGGTTAAGCCTAACAAAATCAGTTCTGGTGGGTAGTACATGAGATCCAAAAACTAATTACATGTCATGATATACTTGTAGCCCCATTAATGAGTAGTCATTTGTCTGTTTGGATCACCTGATCATCCTAGTGCTAGGTGCTCTGGGACCAATTTTGACAACCCAGCTAAATGTGAGAGAATTGACTCATTAACTTGATAAGCCTAGTACCATATGATCGAAAATGTACATGTATATTCTGGTGTTAATGATAGTAAGCTCATATAGTCCGGTATACAACCATGTTCATCCTTTTACTTCAATGCAAGACTATATTAGGGTGGGACTAAACCAGGGTGTCATGCACTGATTAATACTTTGCTGGGAATACTATGCTTGGAGGATTGGTGCCTAGGTTATAACCCCATGAAAGTTCTGCACAATCTCAGTTTTGTTGATTTGGAGTTTTACCATATAACCGAGCATGCATTTGAGGAAGATTCTTGGGTGGCAATATTTGGCAGGAAGATACAATGGATTCTCTTTAGATGACTGCTTTTATATTGATGATCTTTTATGTAAAGATGTCATAGCTGATTTGACACCACCGATTTTCATTGCAAGTCCTGTTAAATCTATACTCTTATATTTTATAGCTGGATAATTTCCAATTCAATTCATAGTGTGGCCCTGTCAATTCTGTCAGATATTTGTGTTCCATGTTCACTGATATGAATCATAGTTCTTACAAGTGATAGGGTTAAATTATGTGCTTTTCTATTATTGTTCTATCGCAGGTTCTTCTTTGTTTGGGCAGAAGCCAGCTTTTGGGAGCTTTGGGTCATCTTCCAGTCTATCTAGCCCTTTTGGTAGTACATTTCAGCAGACACAACCAGCATTTGGGAGCAACCTCTTTGGTTCTACCTCACCATTTGGTGCATCTAGTCAACCTGCATTTGGTGCTACTACTACCCCAGCTTTTGGCTCTGTGACCACCCCTTCTTTTGGTGCCACAACTTCACCAGCATTTGGTGCCCCAAGCATGCCAGCATTTGGTACTACAACAACTCCATCATTTGGCTCAACATCGGCACCACTTTTTGGTACCACAGGAATTTCTTTTGGGATTTCAAGTTCCCCAGCGTTTGGTTCAACAACGACACCATCTTTTGGAACTCCAACGACTCCTGTGTTTGGATCTTCAAGTACACCAGCATTTGGTGCATCTACTGCTCCCACATTTGGTTCTCCTACGGTGTCTCCTTTTGGTGTATCAAGTGCTCCTCTCAGCTTTGGTTCCACCGCTTCCTTTGGCCAGTCAGGATCTGCATTTGGTAGTACACCATTTGGAGTGTCACCTTCTCCTTTTGGTGTTCAGAGTTCCCCATTTGGTAATTCTTCTTTTCCTTCTATCCAAAAAAATTGTGCTTCTTGAGGATAGAATAACCTGAAAAGCATGTCTGTGTAGTAATTATTTTGAATTTCTTGTTTATATCCTATAGTGCTATGGAGTAGGAAATCTATGGTTTTTGATAGAAGTGTACTCATTTATCAAGGCCCTTCTCTTATCGCTCACCCTTTTGGTTCCCTTTCTATTGGTACTAAATCACTATTCTGAATTTTGTTCTCCCCTCTTGTGCTAATCTTTGGCAGGTGCTCAGGCAATGACACCAACATTTGGTAGCCCAGGTTTTGGACAGTCAGCATTTGGGGTTCAACCTGGCGGAACAAGAGTTGCAGCATATAGTCCAACACCTGACGTTGATGGTGGCACTGGTAGTCAGCCTGCTGGCAAGCTGGAATCAATATCGGCGATGCCTGCATATAAGGATAAGTGTCATGAGGAATTACGATGGGAAGACTATCAACGTGGTGACAAAGGTAACAACTAACCTGTTCAATGTGACTCTTTTCTCAGGGTATGGAGAACTTGCGTAACTTCTATATTTGTCTGTTAGCAAAGCTTATATTTCTTTCTCCATATTATTGCACAACTCCAAAGCTCATGTTAACTGAGTGATTTCTTTTTCTTCTGGAAAGGGCAGAATAAGCGAGGTTCTGAATCTGTTTAAACAAAAAATCTAAAGCTGAAGGTTCTGTAGGTAGCGCAACAACCCTAAGTCAGCATGTAGATCAATTGCTTCCTTGTTTCCCGAGGCAAAAAATTTAGCATTTTGTGGCTGAAACTTTTGTTTCCTTGTGAGAATTTAGCTTTATGTATCTTTCTCTGGTAAATGTATGTCCTAAAGCATTCTTCATCCTGGTTGGGGCTATTCTCCATAACTATTGTTCTTCATTGTCTTAATGTTTATTTCTTTTCCGACAATTTTCTGCTTCTACTAATGACTTGGTCTTTTTTGTTTGTGCTCTTATAGGGGGCCCAAGTCCTTCTGGACAGCCTGTAGGGCCGCTCAATTTTTCTGCTCCATCTCAACCCAGCCCTTTTGGTTCAACGGGTGCATTTCACCAATCTGCTGCAAACCCCTTTTCCTCCACAGCACCTTCCAATCCTTTTGCTATTAAACCGCCTAGTTTTGCTTCATCTGGATTTGGTTCTACATCTACTTCACTTTTTAGCTCACCATTCACTACATCCTTATCAAGCCCTTTTGGTTCCACTTCTTCCACATCTTCACTGTTTGGTGCCCCTACTGGTTCTGCATTTGGTGCAAGTTCAGCATCCTCACCTTTTGGTGGAGCAACTACTTCTGCCTTTGGTTCAACTTCACTTTTTGACTCCTCATTATCAGGGTCAAGTTCTGCTTTTGGAACGGGCCTGGCCTTTGGCAACACTCAACCTTCTGGGTTATTCCTGTCTTCTGTTTCACCCTTTGGTCAGACATCATCACCTTTTGGACCAAGTACTGGATTTCAGCAAACCTCCTCTGCTTTTGGATCAAATCTTTTCAGCACACAATCCACTGGTTTTGGGGGGAGTTTATTCAGCAGTTCAACGCCATCACTGTTTCCTTCAAGTACTCCTGCTGGATTTGGTCAAACAGTTGTAAGTAATATTCAAGTTATGCTGGCATGGTCAGATTTCGATACACATATACATGGATGCTTACATGCAATAATTTTTTATACCTGACTGGCTTGCATTATTCTGTAGTTGAACCTACTGCTCATCTTTTACAGCCTTCTCTGCAGACACCTTTTCAATCGGTACCGGTAGCCCAGACATCAAGTTCATTTTCTTTTGCCAACTTTGGTCAGGCATATCCAAGTATGTTTGATGAGTTTTTCTTCTACTTGTTTTTGTTATGTATTACATCTTTTTTCTTCTTTCTGACATTTCAGCCTCTTCTGGTGGCTTTGGTGGTATTTCAAATATCTTCAATCAAGGCATCTTTGGACAGTCGTATGTTCCTTTTCTTCTGCTTTCTTTTTTCTCCTCAGATTACAGCTTTGTTGTTGTTGTATTTAGTTTTTAGTTGCCATACCAGTGTAATTATGAGTGTTTTGGTTCTTTATTCAAGAGTTTTTCTAAGATGGTACCAAGTAAACGCGAATTGTAGCATATTGTGGTAAAATATGCTGTTAGCTGTTTTAAACAACTCTTTATATGTTGTTTGCTACACTGGAAGTGAGAGTAATTGGACAACAGTTCACTTATCCTATCTTTTGTTTCAAATGCTCAAGCTAGTATGTGATGTTTAGTTGGTATCCGGTAGGGCAAATGAACAACCTGTGGGATTTTTCATTTTTCAAGGGAAAGTATGTAAGGCTTCATGAAAATGCTGCTATTAGTCCTGCCTTGTTTCCTAAGTACATGGTTTGACCTTTTCTGTCTATGTACTGTTCTTTGTCTATGAACCAGTGCTTCTAGTCAATCCAATATGGTCATGCAACCAGCACCTGTTGCAAATCCTTTCGGAACACTTCCAGCAATGCCTCAGATGTCAATTGGTCGTTTGGGCTCCACCCCTTCAATTCAATATGGAATTTCTAGCATGCCTGTAAGTTTTTTTTTTCAAGTCAGGGAACACTGTAGGAAAGCACCAGAATCTTTCTTGTGATTTTATCATTGATTTGTGCTATTATCATCTATCATGCTTCAGAGATTCATTATGTGAATTTTAAGTTATTAACAACTTCTTTGCTGTTAACAGATTGCCGATAAGCCTATTCCAGTAAGAACTTCTCCATTGGTGGTTCCTAGACATAGATCTCAAAGAAGCATTAGGCTACCTCCAAGGAAAAATTGGCCTAAAACTGATGGCCCAAGGGTGAGAGATTGTTATCCGGACAACTTACAACAATAATAATTTGGTTATAAGATTTTGAACAAAAAATAATTATTTGGTTATGAGTTAATGAAATGTAAGTTACAAAGATGTCCTGCATTATATTAATTATTTTTCCTGAGGAAAAGTCACTATTTTTCTAATTGCAGGTGCCCTTTTATTCTGATGATGAAGACACACTTTCAACACCCAAGGCAGATGCACTTTTCATTCCCAGAGAAAACCCTAGGTCACTGATTATTCACCCGAAGGAGCAATGGCCTTCACGAAGTAGTTTGGGAAAAGAAAATATCTTAAAAGGTGGACCAACTAATTCTGCTAATGAAAATGGTAAAATATTTCTCACTTAGGATGCATTAATCACCTGATTACTTTGAATTCCCAACAAGATTTTTCTGCAGAAATTTTTAACATTATACACTATTTTAATAGTGTCAGATATTGTGTGGTATAGTTGGTTCGATTTGTTCTCATTAAGTTGGTTATAAAACCTTTTTTGAGGTAAAAAAGGAGGATTAGTATTTATTCAATATGGTATTATTAGAGTGTCTAACCTTAGTGATTCTTGGATATATAAGAGCAATTTGTTGTAATTGTCATTTGCGTCGTCACTTTGATAGTATGCAAAAGCATACACCATTTCATTTTGCATTACTTGTTATGGTTGACTTTTGACTTATTTTGCCTTGCAACGTAAAACGGTAAAAGCATGATTAATGGAATTTGAAGGAAGAAATTATGAGCTGATTCTAAGCTAATCAGCAACACATTCAATTATAGAAGAGTATAAGATTATAGGCTCACGTGTGCAGCAACCAACTGACTCATGTAAAGAAGAAAACAAGTTCAGTGATAGATTAGCAATTTGGGTGCTTTGGAGTGTTCTGTGATGACCTTATTTTCATTGAAGGTCCTTGGGCTTTTAGGTTTCCCTAGAATCTTTATACAGGTTTTAGGGTGACCACTGACCAGGATCTCCTATATGCTTCTGCCCAGAAACTGGAAACAAGGTGCAGACATGAGTTAGAAAGGAACTAATCCACAATAACTTGCTGACCAGAAAAGAACTGGTCTACAAAACTATAAGGCCTTGAAACTGAAGTTAGATATGGCAACTAGCAAGAAAACTGAAATTGTTTCCCTTGTAATTTTCTTGGGATGGTAGTACTAAAAAGTTCGACTGCAAGCATGTTCTAGGGTGAAAAAGGATTTGGAACTTGCAGGAGTAAGAAAAACAAGGACCACGTCAATTGTTCAGTCTCTGAATCTTTTGTCCTCTAAAGCTACTAAAAGATTTTAATGCATAGGGGATACTAATTTTTGCTTCAGCAAAATTATGTAACTTTAAACAAGAATTATTGCATGAATTTTCACAAAATTTGTAATGTGCAGTTAATGGCTGAAGCTAGCATAACTTTCTCAAAGTACAATCCTAACTTTTTTTTATTGGCCACCTTATCCTTCTTGATAAAATTGTTCTGTAAATTGTGTCCTATCTTCCTACCTCAAGTGTTTCCAAAGGTTACAGATCAGGGATGGTTAAGTGCCAGAAAGAGGCCACCTTCGTTAAAATTGTACCCATTGTTATTGTTGCTTTTGCTGTAAAATGTGACTGAACGTAGTTGGATATGAAATAATTGCTTGCTCTTTTGGGTGATACTGGTCTTTATTGCGCAAAATCATGTTCGTTGATGTAGTAGTAGTAGCAGCATCATTTGATGTGAGATGTTCCCTAAAGATACATATTTTTATTTAATACCATCTTTTCCTTCTTAGTGGTAAAGAGGTAAACAGAAGGCAAGTAATGACAGTTATTTTTCACATTGTGTGTACAACATTTAATAAGCCTTGCGAGCAAAGTTTCTGTGCAAGAAAATTGTGATATAGATCCAAAAAATTCAACATCGAGAATTCGTGGCCTAAAAATTTGTGGATCGATCAGACCCAGTTCTAACTCATGGCTAATCCTATTCGACTCCAGGCAGTCACAATGATCTTAGTCTGGATTGACTCTTAATGATTTAAAAACTTTCCACTCATATCCAGTCAGACACAATGGATATTGACCAACTGTGGGCTTATAGTCCACACAGTGGCAAGATGATGGTGAGATCTTCAGATTTTCTAGTTGTCTTCATTGTAAATTTCCAAATTAAATTCCATTGATTTTCATCTATTGTATCTTCAGTGGATCTCTCTAGTGCACCAGCAATTTTTACAATTGTTTCTTACATGGCAACAGCTTCATATGCTGTACATATTTGGGTTAAATATTTATTTCTTGATTGCACCATTCGAATTCAGAACTTATTGTTTATAAGTTAATCTAGCAACAATTCATTTTTCATTTTTCTTTAAAGAATTTACTTGATCTTTAGACCTATAAGTTCTTGTAACGTTTACATAATCTGAAAATATTTCTCGTGGAGAACATTTATGATACTTTTGCATTATTTTAAGTACCGTGCTATGATAGAGAAGCTTCTGTTCTTAATAAGGGAAACCATAGCAAATGTAGTCTTAACTAAACTGTTTAAAGGATAGAATTGATGTCTGTGATTAGATTGTTGTGGAATCCAGTGGGCTAGATGTGACATCTAGTTGACTTTGTGGCGAACATTAGAAACCCAATGGCGATGCTGGGCAGAGTAAGTCTGGCATATCTACAGTTCTCTACAAGGCATTTATGTGAATCAATGCAATGATGACTTCTTATTTAGTTTATTAGATGAAGATCACAAATATTCTTTCTTTTGAAACTAGGATGGATCCAACATGTCAGGTGCAAGAGGGATCTCATATCGTTTTCTTGAAGCAGGATGAGTTTAAATATATAGTTATGTTGTGAGGGGGCATGTTGGGACCATCATCCTTACATGCTAATGCTTATTCAAGGAGAAGATTTTATCTTGGATTTCTTTGTACATTCTTTTGCAGAGTTTCAATTTCGAGTCTAGTTATTGGCGAGATAGTGATATACGATGGAGTTAATGTACCTTTGCTTGGAACTTTTGTCTTACATGGTATCAAATTTGAAGATGTATTGTGTAACTTTAGTGCTCACTGAAAGTGAGTTGTTTCCTAGTCATGGATCTTTGTAATTTCTATCTAGTGATTCTTTAGAAAATATTTGTCTTGCACGTCAGAAGTGTTCCATCAGATTCATTTCGCTAATACTATTTGCTGAATGTTTGGTCACTCTCTATGTTGCTCCAACTTGAATAATTTTTCTGTTTGGTTATAATAGCCTTGATTTATTTTGTTACTCTGACCACGAGTTACGATGATTCTTTCTTCAGGTAATGTATCACAAAAGCCATTTGCTCCAACTTTTAAAGAACCATATGCCGGTGACAATGATGGTAAGTTCATTTCATCTATTTGTCTTTTTTGAGAGAATATTGGAATTTCCCATTTTCAGCAGAAAAGGAAATTCCTTATTACTAGTATCAAACAGGCATTACAGATGTTTCTGTTTGAATTCCTCAATGGTTGGAGAGCTTAGTTGTAAATTGTGTGGTTTTAAATGTCGTTTGTGCATATTTGATAATATATAGGGCCTTATTTTTTACTTATCATCTTCTTTATATGATTGAAGGCAATTATTAATATAGTGCTCGTGATTCTCACTGTGATATCAATTGCCATGATCTGATTATACCTGCTAGACCAATAAAGTACAGATAATCTTTAGTCACATGATCCAAAATGATTGATCTAATTACCAGTAGTACTTCCAAATCCCAACTAGGTTTGTACATTATTCTTAGCCTAGCATCTCTAGATGATTAATCAGGTCACCAACAAATTAATAATCTGCATGCATGCAATTCAATTAAAAACAAATCTTGGGTGGACTTTTTCTTTAGTTGTCTTGGATAGATTTATCGATAGTTTTCTTTGACTAGTCCTAGTATTATAGACCTTCCTTAAAACTTCTCCTTTGGGGTGTATTATTATG
The DNA here is from genome assembly GCA_023547065.1 of Musa troglodytarum. Classification (NCBI taxonomy): domain Eukaryota; kingdom Viridiplantae; phylum Streptophyta; class Magnoliopsida; order Zingiberales; family Musaceae; genus Musa; species Musa troglodytarum. The sequence continues at coordinate 6,704,053 of CP097502.1, read as the reverse complement.
ATACCTATTTTCAGATTCTCATTTCTCACCTGCATTTAAAATGACGCAGAACGTGGTGCTGAGAACGGTCACACACGGGAGCAAATTGACACGGTTATGCCACTTACAGAGCCTTTGCACGAGACAAATAGAACCGATGATGATCAGCTGCCGAAGGGAACAGATTCTTCATGTGTGAAAATATATGGGCCGAGGCCTGGTGAGGCTTCAACTGCATATAAGCATGATGCAGGCATAGAAGCTCTCATGCCCAAACTTCGCCATGCAGATTACTATACGGAACCTAGCATCCAGGAACTGGCTGCAAAAGAGCTTGCAGAGCCAGGCTTCTGCTGCCATGTCAGAGATTTTGTGGTTGGCAGGCACGGGTATGGCAGCATCAAGTTTTACGGAGAAACCGATGTAAGACAGCTTGACTTGGAGTCAATCATCCAGTTCAACAACCGCGAAGTGATTGTTTACAGTGATGATAGCAAGAAGCCTCCGGTTGGGCAGGGTCTTAACAAGCCGGCTGAGGTAACTCTTTTGAATGTCAAGTGCATGAACAAGAGGACAGGGCAGCAGTATACAGAAGGCCCCAAGGTCGAGAAGTACAAGGAGATGCTGTCACAGAAAACTCAAGAACAGGGGGCCGAGTTCATATCATTTGATCCAATCAAGGGGGAGTGGAAGTTCAAGGTCATTCACTTCAGCTGTTACGAGTTTTTGGGAGATACCTACATGTAGGAATCGCGCAGGTCGTTCCTAGCCTCGTTTTCTACATTTTTCTTGCCAACGTGTAAGCTTTCTGTGGATAAACATGTATGACTAGGAGATAGCGTAGTTTATTGTACATAATCCTACTCCTTTGTATCGCCTTGTGTATAGGCTTCTCTTTGATGCTTGTGTGTACAGGTTAACCTGCTCGTTTTGGAATCACCCTACTGTGACAGCCGTCAACTGAGATTGGTGTGCTATGCATGCAAATACCATTTTGGAATTTGCTCCTCTCTCTCTCTCTCTCTCTCTCTCTCTCTTATATATATATATATATATATATATATATATATATATATATATATATATATATATATATATATATATATATATATATATATGAACCTGATTAGTATGCCATGCATTCTCACTTTGTGGAATAATTGACTACCTCTTCTAGCTACTAATGTTAAACATCTTGAAACAGAGAGTTCTGTCATCGGTAATACATCAAGGCATCATTATTTGGCACAGATTAAAGATCCGTATTATATGATACGAACATAAAGGTGACTTGATTAATACGAAGGATGCGGAGTGAGATAAAAGAAATATAGATATATTTTATTGAAAATAGTGAATTTTTTATAAAACCATCTACGTTTAAGAATTTTTGAGATAGTGTTTCAAAGTTTGAAAAAATCTTATAGAGAATCTTAGTCATGTGAAAAGATAAATTTTTATTTTTTTTTTGGACTTATCGTCACCTCCATCAGTTTGATATCTTCATTCTGCATCATCACACGTAGTCCTTGTTGCATCATATATAACTTTTGGCAACCCACCTTCACCCCATGGTTGGTTGCCCCCTTCACTTACAGCCCGCGCGCAGGGTTTATTATTGTCGCTAGCACATTCGACTACCTCCTTCCACCTCACAAATGGGTTGTATGAGGGCTTGTCAGCGCTACTAATGGCCCTTGTGTAAGGGTCTATTATCACTAATTGTGTAGTCTCTTCATGTTCTCTCGACCAAGGGCAAGGAAGGAACGGCAACTTGTTCTCACCCATAGCCTCTATTGTCAGTCATCATGGGTCCAATTAAGTGGGATGAGACGAAAACACTATCAAGAATTAAGAGAGGGCAAATGGTAATAATTGACGGGAGTAGAAAAATCATTTTGAGAAAAGGGTGCTGTAAGAACATTTTTCAAGCTCCGGGCACTATATGATCAATTCTCAAACTTAAAAGTATTTTTTTCAAAAATTTACTTTTTTTTTAAATATTTATTATGATTTTTTTAAAAAAAAAATCATATAGTCAATCTCTTAGTTAAGATTGTCTGGCTTATTGTGGTTGTATTTCATGAGAATCGGATGCGAGACAAATCGGATTGCGTTGGATCTGATCCGTTTAAATGGCTCCTTGCATCCGTTTCGGTACCCACCGATTTGATCCCGCGTAAAGCTGGCGCGGCGATAAAAAATTTAGCCGTCAGTGTTGAAAAAGTTAGCGTTGGCATCAGCCAAAAACCCTAATTCCCAAGGAAGCCAGCGGCGGGAAGAAGATCACCACGCCTTCCCTGACTAGCGATGGAGCCGAGCGTGGCGTTCGCCGCCGACAGCCCGCCGTTGTCCGTCATCGCCGCTGCGAGAGTCGCCGGCGTCGCTCTCTCAACGGACCCTTCCCTCCCTTCCGGCTCCGACCCCGTCCTCCGCCTCGCGTCCGGGTAAGAACTCTACCTCCCTCCTGCTGCTCTTTCGTTCTTGGACGGTCATCTTGGGGTCCCTTCCGCGAATGCGGAAAATCTTGCTTTTGATTCCGATTCTCTACTGTGTACAATCTAATTCTTGGCGTGCAAATGAAGTCAATCAAACATAGATCTTGTCGTCTGCGGATAAACTTTGCCATCGAAGAATGCGGCGATTCTATTTTCTGTTGCTGCTAGATCTCTGTATAAAAAACACTGTAATTTTGATTTTGCTTGAGGATTTTTGCTGGTCATCGGGGGTATAGGTTATGTTCTTACGGAATTTTTTATTTTTCTTACTAAACGGGTATGCGTGTTACGGAATCCCAATTCTTTTGGCTTCCTTTGCGGATTCTCTAATCTCACGTTTTCTTCCTTTCTTTTGTTTTCTTTTCTGCTCTTCTCCGCTGGTCTTGGGTGGAAAGACCAATTGAATCATTGTGATCTGGAAAAAAAAAAAAAGACAAAACAAGAAAATTATTATTTATTAAAATTAGCGACATTACTATTAAATTATGCATTCACTTTAATAAAAACATAATTATTAATTTAAGAGTATTGTGAGTTACTAAATCTTAAAACTTTATTTATAAATTTTAATAGTTGCATACGTATCATAAGATTCAATTTTTTTACAAATTATAGGATATCTGACTTTGCAACCCCTTTTATGATCCTAGGTAGGTAAGCCAGTTTGATATTTGATAACTTCTGCTTTTGGATATCTTTGGTTTCTAAGTCATTTTATATACCTAACTTTTTATGGTTTGCTTGATGATACAGAGAGACCTTGCAGGGTACTAACTCTCTCCTGCGCTATATTGCGCAATTTGCAGCTCTTCCTAATTTCTATGGGCAGGATGCATTTGAAGCAGAGCAGGTATTAACACCATGGCTTAGTGTTTGCTTTTGAGATATTTTTGCTTCTTGAATCACTGAAGATGCATGACCAACTGTCCTTCGGGGTTTTTGACAGATTAATAAATGGCTCGAGTTTTCTTCAACCTTTCTATCAGGCTCTGAATTTGAGAATGCTTGTGCGCATGTTGATGGACATCTAACTTTCCGAACCTTGTTGGTCGGTTTTAATTTGTCCATTGCTGACATTGCAATATGGTCTGCTCTTGCAGGTAGTATCTTAACTTCTGCTACTTGTTCTATTTTTTCATGTGTATGCCTTATATTTTACGGACAACGTTTCTGCTTGCAGTGGTAAGGTTGCATATATTGACCCTTGTGATGTTCTGCATTAGCATGAGCCTTATGCGCGATGCTGCTTTTTCTTTTTTATACATCTTATATTTCTTATATCAGTCAACTATTGGATTCTTATTGATATTTTTTACATCATGATACTACCTCCTATCACCATAGGCACTGGGCAGAGGTGGGAAAGCCTTAGAAAATCTAAAAAGTATCAAAATCTAGTTCGTTGGTTCAATTCCATATTAACCGAACATGGAGATGCTCTGAATGAAGTCACTGCTGCATATGTTGGCAAAAGAGGATTAGGTAAGTTACCTGCAGGTAACACTAAGGGAATAGTAAGCAGTGGCAGTTCCAAAGAAACAAATGTGCATTCTCTGCCAAAGGAAAATGCTGGTGGCTTTGAAGTAGATCTTCCTGGTGCAAAAGTCGGGGAAGTGTGCTTGCGGTTTGCCCCAGAGCCTAGTGGGTATCTCCACATTGGGCACTCAAAGGCAGCTCTGCTGAACAAGTACTTTGCCGAGAGATACCAAGGACGGCTAATAATTCGCTTTGATGACACAAACCCATCAAAAGAAAGCAATGAATTTGTTGATAGTCTGCTGAAAGACATCGAGACATTGGGCATCAAGTTTGAAAAGGTTACTTACACATCAGATTACTTTGAGGATTTGATGAAAATGGCTGAAAAGTTGATATTGGAAGGAAAAGCTTATGTTGATGATACACCAAGGGAGCAGATGCAAAAGGAGAGGATGGATGGGATTGAGTCAAGATGTCGGAACAACTCTGTTGATGTGAATCTGGCATTGTGGAAAGAGATGATTGCCGGGTCTGAGAGAGGTCTGCAATGTTGTGTAAGGGGTAAGCTGGACATGCAAGATCCTAATAAGTCCCTTCGAGATCCTGTTTATTATCGCTGCAACCTGGTTTCTCACCATCGTATTGGGTCTAAGTATAAGGTCTATCCGACATATGACTTTGCTTGTCCATATGTTGATTCTATTGAGGGCATTACTCATGCTCTGCGATCAAGTGAATATCATGATCGCAATGCACAGTATTATCGAATTCTTGAGGATATGGGTGTGCGAAATGTCCAAATATATGAATTTAGCCGATTGAATATGGTATATACACTTCTTAGCAAGAGAAAACTTCTTTGGTTTGTCCAAAATGGTAAAGTCGATGGATGGGATGATCCTCGCTTCCCAACAGTCCAGGGCATTGTTCGTAGAGGCTTGAAGGTTGAGGCATTAGTACAATTCATTCTTCAACAGGTCAGTTGCATCATAATTCCCTTAACCTGTTGTCCTATGAAACATATTGATTTCATTATTTATGTTTGATATTTCCTTTTGTGCAGGGTGCTTCTAAGAACCTGAACCTAATGGAATGGGACAAATTGTGGACCATCAATAAGAAGATAATTGATCCAATATGTCCAAGGCATACAGCTGTCCTTGAGGAACGACGTATAATATTAATCCTTGAAAATGGACCCGAGAAGCCCTTTGTTAGGATTCTGCCTAGGCATAAGAAATATGAACCTGCTGGCCAAAAGGCTACAACGTATACAAAGAGAATATGGTTAGACTATGCTGATGCTTCATCAATTGCAGAGGGTGAAGAGGTCACATTAATGGACTGGGGAAATGCTATTGTAAAAGAAATCAAGAAAGAAGATGGAATTATAACCCAATTGGTTGGTGTTCTCCATCCTGAAGGTTCTGTTAAAACAACAAAATTGAAGCTTACATGGCTTCCTGAAATTGAGGAGTTGGTTCATCTTGCACTGGTTGAATTTGACTACCTAATAAAGAAGAAGAAGGTAAGTTGCTACTGTTTCCAAGTTAACATGCTTGAATTTTTCTTTTTGTGACTATTTGTTCATATATCATCATACTTAGTTTCGTCATACCTAGAAGAAGGTCAATATTTCCTCTCATATCTATCTTCTGATATATTACCAAGTTATTCATTTAGTAACCACAAGATCAATTGCTTCCCATTCACATTTATGATTCTTGGCTAAGCATGTTTTCTATAAGATGCCACTGAAATGTCCACTTGACATAGTGACCTTTTTTATACAATTTCATCATGTGTATCAGGCGACTCCAAATTCTTGTTGTCTATGAGTTCACTTGGCACTCTATGCAAATAATTAGGTTGGGAACCGAAATTTAATGTTCTTAAAGTGAGTTCTATATAATGAATTCAAAGGGAGAGAACTGCATGCTAAGAATTCAAAGATCCTACTTGTTTTTTGTAGAATTAGAAACTCGGTATCTTTCCAACATCTGAAGTATAGTAGAACAGTAAGTTTTTTGTTTGCAAATGCATTTTATAGTTAATTATGTGATTGAACATGAGAAAGAAACTATACAAACGCAGAATAATCTTAAAGGGGTATTGTCCATTAATGGAACTTGGGAAGTGAACCACTGTGTTTTGGATTCTGGAAGAGCGGTGGCCTTTAAATATTTGGAAATTGATCTTAACCTGCCAAAAAAAGATTGCAGTTTTGAAAAGTGGTTCATACGTCCACTTATGTGCCCGCATCTGCAGATGCAGTCGATGGATTACACCCCATTACCTATATGTGGTGCCAGTGGGTGGTGTGCCCTCATTTGCCTACATATGTTGGGTCCTATTCATCTGCTCTGCTAGTTGTATCTTTTATTTTTAAACAGACAACCTTCAAAAATAGGTTGATGCCTCCATGAGAAAAGAAATATAATTGAAGTCGTCAAATATTTTGCCAACTGGTCGTGGTCATTGTTCATCTTACAAAAAAAGAATTGTGAATAGATCTCATTGTTTTAACATCCTAATGCCTGTGGAATATGACATTTTTCTTGTGGCATTTGAAAAACTGTTGATTGCTTTGGTGGAACTACAGCTTGAAGAAGGGGAAGAGTTTCTTGACAACTTAAATCCTTGCACAAGATGGGAAATCCCAGCCCTGGGTGATGCCAACATGCGGAACCTGAAACGGGGTGAGATAATACAGCTTGAAAGGAAAGGCTACTACAGATGCGACGTGCCTTTCTTAAGGCCTTCAAAGCCGATTGTGCTGTTTGCGATCCCAGATGGAAGGCAGCAGGCATCCTAAACTCACAACCACCGAAGCAGCTATTGGTCCAATTTATGCCCGTGTTTGAATTTGGATCAGTATTTTTGTTTATGGTTCATTTGGACATCCGGGATGAGACTTCCTCTACTTTACATCCCATTTTGGGCTTATCCTATGCAAGAGTTGATATGACTGAAACAATCCTTTAGGTCTTTCAAAATCCATACTTACACATGTGATGTGTAGTGGGAAAAATGTGAAGTCCCAGCATGCTGTAGTTGATCATGATATCCTGCATGAGTTGGATAAAAAGATCTCGTACAGCAGGAATAAAACTTCATCAACAGCATTTCTGCATGGGAAATGATATATAGCTTTGTCACTCACTTGACATTTTTATAGATACATTTTGGATGCTACGACCAAATCCATGGTATTTGCTAACAGTTCATTTGTCAACTCCCTTTCTATTAAGATTCTCAATCACTTGCAGATGTCTTGCATAAAAGAGCAGCTATCTTCCTAACTTCTCACCGAAACTTCTACAATATTATACTGGTAAAACAACCATCGTTTGTAGCAGTTATAAACGTTCCCATTCCACTTCATCAGTTACAAAGTGGGCAAATGCTATTCAAATCATTTCAAAGAGAATTCATTCTTCTAGTAATAATTTCAGGTGGAGGTTATTTTGACCTTTTTGAAACAAGTTAATTGTTATACAATGAGAAAATACTTTCTACAAGCATTTGCCAACAGCTCATTCCCTTGATATAATCAGATTCTCCTTTCAACATTATCTAATTAATTTATCATAAAAAATCACCATTGTTATTTGTTTTTAAATTTAAATATAATTTTGAAGTGGGGCAAAAAAAAAAAGTAAGAGGGCAAAATAGAAATTACAAACTAATTAATTAATTAATTAATTATATATATTTTATTATGAGGAATCCTTATCCCTCCTCATAGGGTACTCCAGGTTTTCGTCGTCCTCCCTCCAGGCTAATTATAAATTACCTCTTGTAGTTGATATTTTTATCATCCTAGTTTCTAGACTTAAAAAATTTATATCGAAATCCCTATTATTTTGAAAGTGAATCATTTAATATTATTTATCCTAACGTCGTCAATTTTACCAATGAAAAATACAGTACATAACATCATGTGCATAAATGATACAAAAATGATAGACCAAAAGGTAATTTCAATAATGGTGGCGAACGATGGCACTGTGGGTATCTATTGTGGTGGTGGTCGACGACATTGAAGCGATGGTTGACCTCGCCAATGTCGATCAGAATATCAACAATGAGAAGGAAGAGGAGGCAAAGCGGTAAGGCATTTGCATCAGCGTCGGAGAAGAAAGAGGCGAAAGGTGAGGTATCTGCATCTACATCAGCACTAGAGGAGAAAGAGAAGGCAAGTGAGGCAAAGTGGTGTGATGCCAGAGGAGGTAGGTGAGGCATCTACATAGGCACTATACTCAAATCCTTGGATTGTCGCTACATCCAATGGCGCGATGAATTCAAAAAAGGGCCAGTAGGTGATGAGAAGGAGGGAGAGGTTATGAGCAGTGAAGAGGTATGCTTGCTTCGAGCTCTCAAGCTGTTGCCGACGCATGAACGATGTGTACACCTCGATAATAACGACATGGTCACTGACTTGCTTCTAAATCAGTTATGCTTGCAACTAAAGGGGATCCATTAAACAACAAGAACTAATTATCGCACAAAATAGAGACCTGAAAAGTAGTGGTGAGGGAGAGTAATAGAAAAATGATAGTGAAGGATTCAAAGAGAAAGACAACGAAGAAACGAAGGGATCATTGCGATTAGCGATCGGATTAGGAATCATCATCTTGGCTAGGGTTTCAAGATCGATAAATCGTATCCGCTCTATCTCACTTGCCTCCTCTTCCTGTTTCCTCCTCCTCGTCAACAATATAGATGCCTCGTCTGCCTCCTTTTGCTCCTTTAGCTTCGATGTAGATGTAAATCGGTGCTTGAGGAGGTAGAGCAGTGTGACACTAATGCAGATGCCGCACCTTCCTCCTCTTTCTTTCTGTTGGGAAACAACTTTTACAATACTGACTCCCGGGCGCACGGCGCCGGAACTGAAACCGGGGTCGCCTCAGACGGTTCGGGCCCGCCGATGGCTCTCGCTTCCTGCCTCCGACCCGCCACGAAAGGCGGCCGCGCGCCCGGCCGCCGAACGACTGCAAAGCAAGGCGGGCCGGATGCTCCGCCCGACCCTCCGACGCGCTCAAGATCGCCCGCTACCGAGCTCCCCAGAGAGAATTGCAGGGTGTTCGAGTCTACTCACCTCCCGGACCCTTCCTGCTCCTCTTACCCATTCGGCTTAAATAGGTCAGACGAATGGCACGCTTCCGGCTGTGTCTGCGGGTGGCGTACGAGCCTGACCTCGTAGGCGGGTGCCGTGGTCAACTTGGTGAGTAGTTGGGGCGATGCAGAGGAGAGGCGACGTCGGGCGGTCAAATCGTGGGATTTATGGAGCGCAGGAGGGGCAATGACGTCATCCGGGAGTACGACCCAAGACCAGGTGCCACGTCATAGTTAATACCCCTAACACTACCCCCCCCTCAAAAGCCACTCCTGCGGGACGATCTTGAGGATTGGGGTGTGTTGCTCGGAAAAAACCTGGTTGTCGACTGAGATGCTCGCGAAGGTTCCGCCGTGTCGTGGTCATAATTGATAGAATCCTGGCGTGACAAGGGGTCGAGATGCCGCCAAGACCCGAAAAACCGGCGATCGAGGAAGCTCGAGATCATGTGACCGAACCGCCGTTCGGGATAAAGGGGTCGAGGAACCTCAAGACCCGTAAAATCATAGTCACCAACCGCTATTCGATATAGGCCGAACCGCCGCCAAGGCCTAGAAAGCCGATGGTCAACCGCCGCCAAGACCATGTAACCGAACCGCCGCTCGATAAAGGATCGAGGCGACGCTTAATTTCGTTATCAATCCGGACGCCGCAGAGCCGTGGGGTCGAGACCCGCGCAAGGCCCTCAGAAACCAATGGTTGAGGTATCAGACTATGTACCAACCGCCGTCGGTAAAGGGCAAAGCGGCGTTCGACTTCGCCGGTATTCGCTGCTTGCAATAAGGGGGTTGAGGTCCGCATAAGATCCGAAATTATAATAACCAACCGCCGCTCGGGATAAAGGGTCGAGCCGCCGCCAAGGCCTGGCACGCGGTCGAGCCGCCAAGACTGAAAACTAATACGCCAACCGCTGCCGATACGGGCCGAGCCGCCAAGGCCCGTAAGACCGTAATAACCAACCGCCGCTCAGATATAGGGCCGAGCCGCCGCATTGGCCTAGGGAAGTCCAGCGGTCGAGCCGCCAAGACCTCGAAAATCGAGCATCGCCGAACCGCTGCTTCGATAAGGGCCGAGCCGCCGCTCAAGGCCCAGAAGACCGTAATAACCGAACCGCCGTTCGGGATATAGGGCCGAGCCGCCGCTCAAGGCCTAGAAGTCCAATGGTCGAGCCGCCGCTCAAGACTTGGAAAACCGATATCGCCGAACCGCCGTTCGGGATAAGGGTCGAGCCGCCGCTCAAGGCCTAGAAAACCGATATCGCCGAACCGCCATTCGGGATGAAGGGCCGAGCCGCCGCTCAAGGCCCAGAAGACCAGTGGTCGAGCCGCCGCTCAAGACCTGGAAAATCGATATCGCCAACCGCGGGTCGATAAGGGCCGAGCCGCCAAGGCCTAGAAAATCGATATCGCCAACCGCTGTCGGGATGAAGGGCCGAGCCGCCGCCAAGGCCCAGAAGACCGGGTCGAGCCGCCGCTCAAGACTGGAAAATCGAATCACGCCGCGTGCCGCTCAAAAATGGCTCGCGATAGTGCGGTTGGCCGGAATCGAGGAGTCGGGCGTGGCCGGGTAAGTTACTTACCGGGCGTGGACACGCTACCTCTTCATTAATATGACGCCGCGCTCGATCGCCTGATGTGATGCTATTGGGCGGTGTTACGGTGTCAGCGCCGCCTCCTCGGAGGCGAAAGGTCGAGGCCCTTTCTATAAATAGCGAGCTCGCGACACTCTATCCCTTTTATCGTGAGTTTTCCCTCTCTCGTCTGCCGTCGTCTTCCTTGAGTTTTCTCCCTTGGCCCCGGTGTCCTTTGACTTCTTCCAGTCGATTCCTTCCACTATAGGTTAGTGCGTAATGGGTCTTCCTTCCACTTCCTCCTCCTCTGCTTCTTCCTCCTCCTCCCCCTCAGTTACAACCCGTGTCGCCGCTCTCCCCTCATCTCCTCCTTCCAACCCTTCCTCAAATGCAGGCGGCGCGTGCGCTAGAGGCCATAATGTGGCCGCACGACCAAGACTCCACCTTGGATGAGCGCATGGTAGGGATTCTCCGGCGGCGCTACGGCATCCGGAAGAATACAGCCTTTCGGCCCCTGAAGCGGGACAGCGGGCTTTGACCGGTTCCCAAGGGCTTTGCCACGACCGCCGATGCCTTAGAGGCGGCTGCGCCTTCCCTACATCCAACCATAGTATCCTGCATATCTCTGGCGGATCTCGCCTTCAAATAACTCCAAACTCTTGGCGGTATCGGTGGCCTTCACGAGGAATGCCATTACGCCAACATCGCCCCGACCCGCAACCTCTTCCTCTCCTGTTTCGCCTTTTCAAGGGGTCGGGGATACTTCCCGCCGCACGACGGATTTTGGGTTAGCGCCCCACCAATAACAAAGGGTGGAAGAGGCGCTTCTTCTTCGCCCGATGCCAAAAGGACTAGGGTTTTGGGGTTCGGTGGTCGTCAAGGACCATTGATAACACTGCCCCGAAACTCAATGCCGAGGAGCGTGCTCATCTCGAGCGGTTAAGGGTAATCCTCCCTTCCTCGCAAGCCATCCGCAACATGTCGGAGAAGTGGCTTGCGGAGGCCGGACTAAGTCCGTGCTCACGGGGTAGGCTGTTGTTGTCTCGCGTCTTTAGGCTTGCTGCCGCACTCTAGCTTCTAACACCTCCTTGTTCTTTGCAGAGATGGTGAACCTGCGGTCCTTCCACGACTCGGGTGCTCCGAGGGGACCGTCTCCGCGCTCTCCGGCGGTCCCCAAGCGGGCGGGGGGTGGCTCCCCGCGCACCACTGAGGAGGGGCGTCCCAAGAAAAGGGCCAAGGCCAAGGACGTGGTGGACCTGGAGACGCCCGTGGCTCCGCCCGCCAAGACGACCGACGGCCGGCGCCTCGCTCTGCCGAGTGGTGGTCCCAGCCAAGGGACGGCCGGGAAGGGCCAGCGTCCTCCATCCATGAAGGACCTATGCGAGTTACGTCGGGAGGATCACCCGTTCCTTTCCCGAGTGATGGCGAGGTCCTTCGCCGGGTGGCGACCCTCTCGTGGCCCGGTGGCATGGTGCATCCCGGGGACAAGGTGTGGGTCGGGGGAGAGCCCTCGGCCAGCTACCTCCGGGGGGGCGCTCCATCCCGACGTTGCTCGGGATCTATACACGCTTCCCTCGGAAGCGCTCATCGCTAAGTCAGCCAAATTGGTGTTGTGGGTAAGCACCGTCTTGCGTGTATCTTCTTGGTGACCTTTGTTCATCACTTTCAGCCTTCTTTCTCTTTATGCAGAATCTCCACTACACCACGGCCCTCATCGGCCGGGTGCACGACTCGGTCGGTTGGTGCCGATGCAGGCGGCGCAACGAGTTGCGCCGCCCGGCTGAAGAGGCGAGTCGGGACCGAGGCGTGGCTGCTGCCGAGCAGCGACGGCCGACATGGCGCGGAAGTCGCGCGCGACCGCCGAGCTTCGAGCGCCTCGGCGTCGGAGGCCAAGCTGCGAAGCATCTTCGGACGGAGAAGGTGGAGAACCGCCTCCGGATGAAGGAGGCTTGAGTTGGCCGCCAAGCCGCCGAGAGGCGAGTGAAACGCCAGAAGCTCGCCAGCGGAAGGCAGTCGGCCGGAGAGGGACCGGGAGGCAGTCGAAGCGTACAAGAAGTCGGAGGGCTTCCTCCTCGGCCTGGACCGGACGGGCCGGGTATCATACGAGTATGGGTACAAGGTTGCCCTGGCCCGGTTCCGAGCATGCCCTCCAGGCTCGGCGGTCGAGGAGGATCCCTTCACCTCATGCCCCGAGGATCAGGGGGTCGACATGCCCGGCGAGGTTCCCTTCGACGACAGCCTTCCCGAAGCTGCGGCTTGAAGAATTTTGTCCTTCTTTCTTTTTTTGGAGGGCCTTCCCTTGCCTTTGTAATCCTTCTTTCCCCTCTAGGGGCTCGTTTTTGTAATCCAAATCTTTTGGTAATACAATTTCCCCTTTTAATACAATCTCCGACTTCTTTCCAATAGCCTGAGTCTTATATTGACTTACTTCCGTTTGGCCTTTAAACAAAGTACTTCTTAAGGTTCTGGATGTTCCAGGTCCTCGGGAACTGCTGCCCGGTCATAGTCGCGAGCCGGAACGTTCCCGGTCGGACTACTTTGATTACGCGGTAGGGGCCTTCCCACTTAGGTGCAAGCTTGCCCCTCGAGTTGGCGGGGTCGCTTACTTCTGCCTTGCGTAGTACTAGATCTCCCATCGAGGGCGCACCTTCTTGTTATAACCGGCAACACTCTGTTATGCGCGGCATCTTTGCGTCTTGCGCGTTGGCCTGCGTTCTTCTAGCGGTCTAGGCCAGCCCAAACTCCTGGGCGAGGTGGATTCCTCATAGTTCTCCACCGGAATGTTGGGATGACCAACTCTGGCGGGCGCTTCCACACCGAACGCCGGTGTAGGGGACTCGCCCGAAGCCGTCTTCGGGGTAGTCCGCAAAGACCATAGGATGTTCGGGAGCTTATCGACCCAGCTCGATCGGGCTTCCAAGGTCCTTTTCCTAAGTCTATCCAGGATAGATCGGTTGGTCACCTCAGCGAGTCCGTTGAGTGCAGGGTGGGCCACCGAGCTAAACCTCAGCGGATGTGATAAGTCGCACGAACTCCGAAACCGAGTCTTTGTGACCGGGTTCCGTTATCGATGATGATAACGTTGGCGACCGAATCGGGTTACGATGTTCTTCCATCTGACGAATTCGACCGTTCCACCCACTTAGTGAAATAATCTATCCCCACGTTGATATGTCTCCATTGGCCGGACGGAGAAACGGCCCCAAGAGGTCCATTCCCCATTGAAGCGAAGGGCGGCGCAATCCATGGAGGTGAGCGGGACGCGAGGCTGGGCGCGAACTGGCGCCGGCAAGTGTCGCACCGCCGCACGAAAGCCTTGGCGTCTCGGTGCAACGTAGGCGATAATAGCCAGCGCGTATTTTGAAGGCCAAAGTTCGGCGCCCATGTGCTCCCACAAGTCGCCGTGGACCTCGCGAGAATCACTTCCGCCTCGGGATCTAAGCATCGTAGTAGGGGATGGGAAAGCGACCTTTTGTAGAGCGGTCGCCAATCTCGCGATACCACGCTGGGTTGGCGGAGCCGTGCCTTGACCTCATCCGCGGTAGGATCCCATCGGCGTTTATACTTGACACTTCACGAATCCACGTAGGTGGGGTGGTCGGGACTCGGGTCCCCTATCTCCATGATGGCCACCGGCCAGGTGTGTGAGCTCTTCGACCTCGGGGTGTTCCTGCAGGATCGGCTCCGAGGCTAATTTGAGTAGTGCGCGCTCGTTTTGGGACTGAGGCACCACAGGGAGTGAAGCGAGGAAAGTTAGAGGTTTGGGCTTTTACCTCGGTCAGGTATTTGGACATAGTCGAATCCCGCGCCCGATACTCTCCGCCAACTTGTTCGGCGATAAGTTGAGAATCCGTGAGCGTGGTATCTCGGTTGCATCTCTGCCAAGCGGAGGCTGCGAGCGCCTCGTACTCTGCCTCATTGTTTGTGGCCTCGAAACCGAAGCGGAGGGAACGCTCGAAGGCGTGTCCGTCAGGGTCCTCTAGAATGAGTCCGGCGCCGGCTCCCCTGGAGTTGGAAGACCCATCCACGTGCAGCGTCCAGTCTCGGTGGATTTGCTCAACGCACTCTGTTTCCGGCTGCGTCAACTCCGAGATGAAATCGGCCAAGGCCTGGGCCTTGATGGCTGTTCTCGGCTTGTAGCAGAGGTCGAACTCGGATAGCTCCACCGACCACTTTAGAAGGCGTACGCTCGTCAAACTTAGAAAGAACTTGGCCGGGGGTTGGTCGGTCATCACCTCAATCGTATGGGCTTGGAAGTAGGGGCGTAGCTTCCGAGCCGCTAGAACAAGTGCAAATGCCAACCTTTCAATGGGAGGGTAGCGCTGCTCCGGCCCGCGCAACACATGACTGATGTAGTAAACCGGATGTTGCGCGTCGGGGGCTTCTTTCACTAGCACCGAGCTCCTTTGCATCTTTGAGATGCCGCCGAGTAGAGGTAAGTTTTTGCGCGGACACCGAGATAAGGCGGGAGCTCGGATAAGTGCTGCCGCTGCGAGCTTCCTCGCACTCTGCCGTCCATTGGAAGTTCTTCGGGTCTTTGAGGACTCGGAAGAAAGGAAGGCACTTATCTCCCGACCGGGACAGAAACCGGGACAGAAACCGGGACAGAGCCGCTATCCTTCCGTTAAGGCATTGAAGCTCCTTTACTGTTCTTGGAGATCTCATGTCGGTGAGAGCTCGGATCTTCTCGGGGTTGGCATCAATTCCTCTCTCGTGTATGATGAATCCGAGGAACTTTCCTGATGTCACGCCGAAGACGCACTTGGCTGGATTAAGGCGCATCTCATATCTTCTCAGCGTAGCGAAGGTTTCCCGCAAGTCGTCAAGGTGCGCGGCCCCTGTGCGACTTTTCACGATCATATCATCAACGTATACCTCCATGTTTCGCCCTATTTGCTGGGCGAACACCTTGTTCACCATCCTTTGGTAGGTGGCGCCTGCGTTCTTTAACCCGAACGGCATGACTTTGTAGAAGTAAGCTCCTTGGGGCGTATGGAAGGCCGTATGTTGCTGATCCTCAAGGGCCATCCGGATGCAGTTGTAATGCGAGTAGGCGTCCATGAAGGAGAAGCGGGCGTACCAGCGGTTGAGTCGACCGGTGGTCGATCCTAGGCAAGGAAGCAATCGCCGGGCAAGCACGATTTAGATCGGTGTAGTCGACACATCCTCCAGCTTCCATTAGGCTTCTTGCCGAGGACTACATTGGACAACCACTGAGGATACCGGACCTCTTCAATGAAGTCAGATGCCAAGAGCCTGTCGACTTCCATTTGCATGGCCTGTTGGCGCCCGAGGGACTGAGGCCGGGGTCTCTGTCTTCAGAAGCGGCGGTCGAAAATGTGCGGATGGTGTTGAAAACTTGGAATCAATTCGGGAGGTCGGCGGTATCGGCGAACGCCGGTGCTCTGGAGGAGGCGATGGCTGCCGCTCTTGATTATCGAGTCGGGCGATTCCGGTATCCGTCGGGGCGGTGATCTTGCTGTGGAATATTAACCGCCGGGTTTGTCGGCTCGGGATGCCCGGTCGGGCGCTGCGTCCTCGTGGGTCTTGAAGGGCTGTTCGGGCCTTTTCTCTTACCGAGGTCGTCAAGTAACACCGTCACGGATTCTGAGGATCTCCCGAACCTCCCGACTCGGCATTGGTCGGGAACTTCAGCGTCCGATGGTATGTGGATATGATGGCCCTTAGCTTTGTTGAGGTGGGTCGGCCCGGGATGGCGTTATGCAGATGAGGTCGACCACGAGAAAAGTCACCAGAGTTTTGCCTTGGTGAATCCCGAGAGTCAACGGTAGGGTCACGCGCCCGTGGCGAAATCGAGTCGCCGGTAAAGCCGGTGAGTGCTTGAGTGCAAAGGGCTTGAGGCTTCCTTCGGCAACCCTAACTTCGAAGGCCTCGAAATAAAGGATGTCGGCCGAGCTGCCGATGTCGACCATAATCCTTGGACTGTCGTTGGCTATTCGGGCCGACACCACCAGCGCATCATCATGCTCGGTTACTCCCATATTCCCCGAGGAGAATGTAATCTCGGCTCGGAGGAGGTGGTATTCCCGTCGCAATGGCTCGGGCGTAAGCCCGCCGACCGGCGCTATGTCCTCCGGTGGCGGGCCCCCTGTGATTACGTCGATGTGTTGCTCGGCAGGCGCCGGGATGCAAGGATGGTTCCCGTGGACGCTGGAGGTATTGATGTAAGTGACCTCTTCGGATCAGCTCCTCAATTTGCCGCTTCAGCTCGTGGCACTGCTCCGTATCATGTCCGTTTTGCCGATGGAAGCGGCAATACCGGGTGTGATCGGCCAGCTCTCGTCGGCCCTTCATCGGGCGGGGCGGCCTGAGCATTCCCCGCTCCTTTATCTGAAGGAATATTTGCGTCCGAGACGCGTTCAAGGGGGGAGGTGGCGGCGCGGGCGCATATGGGTCGGGGTGCCCCCTCCGGCGTCCCTGGTGTGGGGACTCCCGCTTTGTCGTCGTCCCCGATCGGGATGGAATAGAATGCCCCCTCGACCGTTCTTCCTTTCTTCCCGACATCCAGGCCTCGGCCGCCACATATTGACTTGCCCGCTGAAACATCTCCGCGATGGATGCGGAGTCGCTCCACTAGGACCGGCAAAACCTCGGCGGTCGTGACCCCATCATAAGCGCTGCACCAATAGCGATGGGTGAGCATCCGATAACTCCGTACCTCCGTGGTGAACCTTCGCACGAAGTGGGAGAGGGTTCGTCCTCCTTTGCTTCAAACCGGAGGAGTGCAACAAAAGGCTTTGGTCGCGCAAACGCCGAAGCGTGGCTCGAAGTCCTTGGCGAAATTGTTCGAAGGATGTCACCGTCCGCTTTTTAAGGTGTTGTACCATGTGCGGCGGATCCTTTCAGCGTGGTGAGAGCGCCCGGCACATCAAGGCGTCGGAGGTTCCATATAGGGCCATCGAGCCCGGCGGCGGCGTGATCGGCTGGATCGCGGCTCCATCATAAGGTCGATGGAGGAGGCGGAAGTTCAAGGGCCTTTGGGTATTCCCGGTATGTCGGTGTGACGGGGACTCCAGACACTTCCCTCTCCTCTTCTTTGGACTTATGGGCGTCCCTTTGCACCTCATCCGGGCGGTGCGATGGAGCGGTTGAGCCGAAATAAGTCCGAATGCGAGGACACCGCCTCGGGTTGAGGCGGGGCGTCGAGTTTTCAGAGCCCGGGTTCCGTCCTGAACCGGCGAGAGGTCAGAAGATGGTACCGGCGGGAATGCCTCGATGCGGGAAGGGGCTCCGCCTTTGGAGGAGTCGGCTCTGCCGCCTCCGGAGTAGGCGGGGAGGGCGGCACAGATGCCATCGGTCGGACTGTTGGGAGAGGTCACGAAAAGCCTCGCCGTGGACGGTGGGAGGAGGCGGGAACCCGACTCGGCGGGTGGAGTCGGCGTCGCTAAATATACTCCGATGGCGATCTGCGGTCGCGGCGGGATCGTCCCTCCGTGGTTCGGAGTGCGGGACCTCGCGAGGTGCCGGCGACCTTTCATCCATGTGTCGTTAAAGGCGGAGCGGCGGACCCTCGGCGAGCGAGCCCTCCTTCTAGCGCCCAATCTGGGGAAACAACTTTTTACCGTGACCCCGGGGCGCACGGCGCGGAATCCGGAAACCGGGTGCGTCTCGATGCGGTTGGGCCGTCGATGGCTCTGCTCCGCCTCCCGACCGCTCGAAAAGGCGGCGGCGCTCGATCGTCGAGCGAGACTGCGGCAAGGCGGGTCGGATGCTCCGCGGAAACCCCTCCGGCGCTCAAGTCGGCCGCGTCGGCGAGCTCCCAGAGAATTGCAGGGTGTTCGAGTCTACTCACCTCCCGGACCCTTCCTGCTCCTCTTACCCATTCGGCTTAAATAGGTCGGACGAATGGCACGCTTCCGGCTGTGTCTACGGGTGGCGTACGAGCCTGACCTCGCAGGCGGGTGCCGTGGTCAACTTGGTGAGTAGTTGGGGCGATGCAGAGGAGAGGCGACGTCGGGCGGTCAAATCGTGGAATTTATGGAGCGCAGGAGGGGCAATGACGTCATCCGGGAGTACGACCCAAGACCAGGTGTCATGTCATAGTTAATACCCCTAACACTCGGCAACGAGGTAGATGCCTCATCGCCCTACCTCCTCTTCCTCTTCCTCATCGATATTTGAATCAATATCGATACGATCGACCATCACATTGTTATCGTTAATCACCACCACAACAATCACTAATTACGTCGTCACCATCATTGAGATTATCTTTTTTTCATTTTTTTCATTGAAATTATTATTTTTTTGCTCACCATCATATGTCACCGTATATCACCACACTTGTGGATCTTTGATTAGTAAAGTGATAGGATAAATAAAATTAAATATTTTTTTATAATTATAAAAATTTTAATATAAATTTTTTAAATCTATACTAAGAAGTTGTAAGGGGTAATACGTAATTTGCACCCCTCCCTGGTCGTTCTCGCTCGCCTCTCTCGACAGAGTGACGTGAGAGCAAAATGCTGGCGGGCAGCGTTCCTCCTCCTCCCCTTCTCCTCCTCTCTCCAAGGCCCTTTACTTCCTCTTCTTTCTCCGACTCGGCGCCTTCTCGCCCTCCGCTGCCGACATGGCTGCTCCTTCGAACCCGCCCCTCGAGGGGAGAGGGATGCGTCGCCGGTGGTGGCTGCGGCGTCTGGCTGCCGCGGCTACGAGCGCATCCCCATGGAGACGACCGGCGCTTGCCGCCTGGTCGACCGAGAGACTGGGGAGAAGTTCATCGTCTGGGGAGACTCCGTTGACAACGACGATGCCGACACCCCCATCCCCTCCGCGGTGGTCCTCTCTTGGAAACCCCCTATCGCCGACGGTCGACAGGAAGGTGAGCAATCCTTGTCCTCTCCCCCGCTTGTAACCTTCGTCGATTACAATTCCATTCATGAGGCAGAAACCCTACCTCACGTTCTAAAGAACGCGGTAATGAGTTGGTCAAAAACCCAACATGCGATTTTATTTTTCCTTTTCTTCATTTTGCATTGGAAACTACCAAATCATTTTGTTGAGACATACACATTGTTGAGCTGGTCATGATTGGTGAGGACAGGCTGATGGTTGCTGCTTCTTCATTAAGAGCTGGTCTTCATACTGTGAGATGTTTATCCTGATTCTTTCTTATCAATCGTCTCCTAAGGTTGCAAAGGATTTTTATACCACAGGAGTTGATGTGAGTCGGCTCTCATTACCGCTGGGTATGCAGTCCGATAGAAGACCGGTACGGCATACATCATGTATCTTTATATATTATGTGTCGGTATATTTGATTCAGTATATACTGTACCAACAGCTGGTCGGTACACCGGTATGGACCGATAAGATGAACCATGGATGTGAATGAAGAGAGTTGCGCCTGCAATGTGGATCTCTTCGAGGTTTCGGAAGGCTGAAGGCACAGAATATGGAATCCTTGATAAAGAAAACCTCCAAAAATTATATGGAAGATTCTCAAATTGAAAGTGCCACGATTGTTGGAGATTCATCTTCGAGTGATGCCGATCGAATAGATTCATTTGGTTCTGGCAGAGCACAGGGTGATTCTCCTTAGGATTCATATTTGAAGGACAATTCAGCAGTGAATGAAGAGATTGAAGCCACAAATTCTTTGCACTTGAATTCTAGAGAAGATGATTATGCTTCATTTCTAGACAGATCTGTTCCAAGGAATGCTTCCTTCATGGGATGGGGAGGTGCTGTTTAGCTGGCCGGTCGAAGCAGCACAGTAAAATAGCTACTGATGCTGGATTTTTTTTAGCAGGAAATCTTTCAAAGATGTCGGTTGCACTGATGACATGGCCGGTGCTTTGAGGGGCCTGATGTTCCTTCGCCCTTCTCATATTCAGGTGTTTCTTAGTTTCGGCTGAGAATATTTGCTTTACTTTTTCTTCTGGTCTATACCGGAAGTCTCACACTGTATGATAACCTCTGACCATGTTTGATAGGATGAACCCCTTATAAGCTTGCTTAGTTTCTATGATCTCAGAGAACGATGATGCTATCAAATCTCGTAAATTTGATTAAAGAAAAATTTTATGGGTTTCCTCTCATGCAAACATTATATAAATTCTCTGTTCAGCTAAATTCTCATATTAGATCCTTGGCTTGCTTCTGAATCTGTCCACAATTATGTCAATGAAATTATCCGAATTGATCACTGGTTTGATTTGGGAATAAAGTGACTTGTGAAAACTCAAGTAGCACTTTTATGTACTTTTGAATACTGCAGGCAATGGCATATGGACCTATTATAGAAGGAAAGACTTGTATTATTGCTGATCAGAGTGGATCTGGTGGGACATTGGATTATCTTGCTCCAACTATATAATGCTCAAGACAGGAAGAGAT
The DNA here is from genome assembly GCA_023547065.1 of Musa troglodytarum. Lineage (NCBI taxonomy): Eukaryota > Viridiplantae > Streptophyta > Magnoliopsida > Zingiberales > Musaceae > Musa > Musa troglodytarum. The sequence continues at coordinate 6,683,046 of CP097502.1, read as the reverse complement.
ACTAGGGCTTGGTAAAGCATCATCAAGGAGCCCAAGAGTGATAATATTGGTGCCTACTGCTGAATTGGCTTCACAGGTTGGTATTTGGTGTCACCATCACCAACTTTTTCTCTCTTTATCTTTTAGCTCTCTGAGCCACCAATAGTTGAGCTTGATCTATACCATTTAGTTTTGATAGTTTGGTTAAAGCTGGCTAGTTTGCTGTAACTAATTAACCAACTGTTAGTGCAGAATCTTGGCTTAATCTCTGGTCAATATTGTTTATAGGTGAAATATCAAGTGATAATTAGCACTTTGAGAAACCAAATAAGTGACTGTTGGCATGTTTAAGAAAAACATGGATGGATGCCTTTACTGGATGTATCATAAGCTACCAAACACGACATCATTGAACAATCTGTCTGTATTATTTGAGCATTAATGAGAAAGAATTTATTGTGTTTTGTTTAGTTTTAAAAGCACAAATAAATTTAGAAACCAATTATTGGTCATGGACATGCAGTATCATACCTTTGCATGCTCTTGGGAGATAGCCAGATAAATAACTCTGTACAGCAAGGGCATGTATAACACTGCATATCATGTATATCCCAAGATCATGCTCTTGGGATATACTTCGATCATGTATAATATTGTGCAGATCACTTTTCTGTTCTACTTCCTCTTTCTGACACAGGTAATGAAATCAATCTAAATTAAAGTTGCCAAACTCACAAAAATTGTTAAATGAGAAATCTAGTGGACGTACATTGAAATGGAAAGCGACAGCTTGTCCCTTTGTTGTTACAGGATAAATATCTTGCCACTTTGTTCTTCAATTAGATGAATGATGGCCATTGCCTGTAGCAATTAACTTTATTTGGATCTTTTAGCAACCTACATTTTCAATTGCAAGTTCTTGTTGAATGTAGTGGTGCTGATGGGGAGGAGAAGAATCCTGATACTGCCTTGCAAAATAAGAAATATGTTCTTCTGCAGCTTTTAGAAGAATTGCGAGTTCCTAAAACAATTGTTTTCTGCAATAAGGTAACGTTGAATTTTTAAATTTTATGTTTTGACTAAACAGAAACATGGAAATTATAAAAGTAAAACAGAATGAGTAATGTAATCATGCTGACTGGACTTAGTATTGCTTTCTTACTTCGGCAAATTTAAAGATCCATCTTAAAGGAATGTGTCTTAACCGAGGAGCCCTTCATATGTTGACTTCAAGTTGGCAGCATCTTTTGTAATAGTAGGCAATCATTCCTCGAGTTCTGACGATTGCATCCAACTGGGTGTCTCCTTTTTATGTTAAGCAGTTACCTTGTTTTGTTCCACAAATTGAAACTTGCAGAAAGGTCGAGAATGTGTTGAATCTCTTTGACAGGAAAGGATCTCAAATCCAAGTCTTGCCATTCCATGCCGCCATCGCACAGGAAGTACTCTTATCAAACATGAGAGAGTTTCTTAACTCATGTTCAAAAGATTTAATGTTTCTGATCTGCACTGACAGGTAACGGAAATGTGGCAAATATTGTATTCATTATCTCAAAATTATCTATGTAGCTTGTTTCAGAAAACATGAAAATTAGAAAACACATCTGATTTACTAACACATGTGACTTGTTTAGTTTCATAATCCTCAAATTGAGGGAGCCTGCTCCAAATCCAGCAAAGTGTGCAGTGAAAAAGAGTTGCACGATAAGCTACAGTGCTGGTGTTTAGATAGCAGTTTAGCTGGTTAACTTTTATCGCATGTCCTTTACTCTTGTAAGTGATATAGTGTCATGGCTTCCGCCTAATGAACATTTTACTGTAGCTCATTTGAGTTGTCATACTTTTATTGAGGTGAAATAACCAATTTGCGGGAAACGGCATCGCTGACAAACTGATATTGCATGCTGAATTAGGTATAATAGCATAGTTTTTTTTAAGACCATGCACATTAATTAATGATATATTGAAATCCTTGTTACAATTATTTTCATCATGCCCTCTACCTTTTTTTTTTTTTCTTCTTTCCCATGCTTCTGTTGGATAAAAATGAATAAGAAAACCAGTGATCTGAGTTTCTTAGGTCGTGCCATGGCAATTGGTCCTTTTTTCCTCACTGATATTGATGATCTTTCGACAGGGCATCACGGGGCATAGACTTTGCAGGTGTGGACCATGTGGCACTCTTTGACTTCCCTTGTGACCCTAGCGAGTATGGCCGTCATGTTGGAAGGACAGCTCAGGGCGCCGGAGGCAAAGGCAAGGCCTACGTCTTTGTTGTAGGCAGGCAGGTCTCCTTGGCAAGGAGGATTTTGTGGAAAGGAACAAGAAAGGCCATCCATTGCACGATCTACCTTGCGCGAGTTCAACGCCATAGGTGACTCTGCCGCTTCTCTCTTCTCCAAACTGATGATCCTCCCTATCTTGTGTCACGGATGCTGACCAATGCTCCTGTTTCTTGTTTCAATAGCGAGACGACAAAGAGAAGCTGCCGAGAGCAACACCGTACCACCGAAAACCTGATTTGCTGAATGATCGGTTGAGGTAATCTTTCTGGCATCATCTTTTATGCTTCGGTTCATCCTAAATTCTCATAAAATTTTCCATATCATACTCTGAACTTACAAATAGCTGATTCTTGAACTCGAGAACACCGGCTTTCTTTCTACCTGCTGGTTGTGGGATCGGAGAACTACGAGCAAATAAAGTGGTCGACACATCTCCAAGCGGTATCTTCATTTCGCAGCTTTTCATTGTCATGAAAGATTTTGGCACATATCAACCTCATCTATTTTACATTGTTTTTTATCTACATGTCATATCTGATCCGATGGATCATCGGAACATTCCATATCCCCGCAAGTGTCAATTATCAAGTACAATCAATTTACATTCAATATTATTTATAAATGATCATCGATAAATTCTTAAAGAATTTTTTCCTTAATTATTAATCAAAACTTTTAATTTATCTAAATATCATTAAAAATTCCCCTATCATGATGCTTAATCTTAAGGTTATAGCGGATACGTTGTCCTATTAAAACTCATATAATTATATTCTACTATTGTTGTTTTTATCGATATCGATGTTGAAGAATGCGTGTGATCCATGTGAAGGTGAGTGGGGTCAGAAGAAGCCCCATTCAATCCACATTTGTCTTTGCTCGGTGCAATTGACTTGCAACCAAATGCTATGTACTTGGATGACAAGTCTCCGTCGTCCGAAAGGGAGGAACACCATTTGTCAGGCGTAGGTAAAGAGAAGTTGGATGTGTCACGATGATCATCATACTTTTCAAGTCTTCGCTCATCTGATGTGACCGTCATTGCACAATGTCTTCTCCATGGTTGATTTCATCGACTTCAATTATTGAGTTGAGAGGTACATTTCAGGGTGATTGAGATAATTTTGGTCACAACAAAATTATTTTCTTATCGTAGGCGATGGGTGATCCGTGAAAAAATAATTCATCGATCATCCCTCGGCTATAAAGAGGGATCCATTCGATAGCGATAGCTGTTTAATTTTCTTTCCACTTCTTATGTCTCTGTCTTGATATTTGTACCCACATTAGGTGTTTTCTAAACGAGGGTTCTCATCGGAAACAATCCCAATAATGTCGATCTAAGACGTCTTTGTATCTTCGTTCTCAAATTACCTACGGATTCATTTGAGTTCTGAACTTGAATCCGATAAGAACCTAAGGATGACCATACTCTTGGCACTCAAATAAGTTGTTGCATCATATGTCAGATATGAACAAGTTGCTAGCTAAGGATGGAGGACCCACGTTGGATATAATAAATTCATTGATGTATCTAACTTTAGCAATTCCATATTCTATTACAGAGTTGGATCGAATATTGTAAATAAACTCTCCGGTATTCGTCGACATACTTGGAGGCATTGGTCATCACCATTTATCACCTGCATGGCTTACGGACATCTTATGGTACGACACCACGCATGCGAGTGGGAACATGAATAAAGAACAAAAATATTTTCTACCTCGGTATATAATATTACTCGCATCATTTCAAGCTGTATTCTCCAAATTAATATTAGTATCTAGAAGATAAACACCTCTCTCTCTCTCTCTCTCTCTTTGAAGAATTCAATGGATATATGAAATGTTAATGGCGAATCTGTGTTGTTAAACATCATGGTGAAGTATGCAGCGAGAGAGAGAGAGAGAGAGAGAGAGAGAGAGAGAGAGAGAGAGAGAGAAACGTAATCCTTGAGCAAAATTCTAATGTATTCCTCGTAGAGATGGAGATTCTGTTTGTAACAGTTTGACCTAACCTTAACAAAGACGAGTGGAGTAGGGTGGTGACGATTCAGCGAGGGTAGGCGTGAAGGCTCACACAATTAAGCATGCATTTACGGGCATGGTTGACAATGCAAACTCTCATTAATTTCAAGTGCTCCATCGTTGTCTTCCGACTCATGCTCACGTATATGGATTTCGTCCATGCACAAAGAATTTTGTACTCTGAACTGCAGAGTTGCAGTCTTCGATTAAGACAGCTTTAAGATTTCTCCTCTGTAGATTCGGGAACACAAGTCTACGCAGTGGATACAAATCTTGCATGCATAATTCAACATCGCATTCGGATCTTGTGCGTGGATCCATTTTATTGCTTGAAGAATCGATGAGAAAGCATCATTCTCACAAATCATCTCTTGTTCCATGCGGTATCAGAGTGAGTTAGTCATAGCATTTGAATACCACATGGAAATCGTCTCTTCTTCTTCCACCTGCTGCTTATCGTGATGATCTCGTGGCGCAGATGAGTTCATGCTCTTTTGTTTAGTACCACGTCAAAATGCAAGAGAAGATTTAAATCGATTTATAAGAACTTGTAACTATCATCAACTTGGACCTAAACATTTGGCTGACAATTTGGCTTATCAAGAATTCCAAAGAGTGGGTGGGATATCTTATCTAATCCCTTGACCCGTAGATTATTCTATGTATTCTCAGACCTCGTAGATTATTGTGGTCAGACTACAAGATGGTACGCACCTCAACAACTATGCATTCAATACAAGAACTCTCTCTCTCTCTCTCTCTCTCTCTCTCTCTACAAGTTGAGATAAAAGAAGGCAAAACCCTAAGTAGCAGACGACCCGGCGACGGAGGAGGAACTGTGCGTATAAGATATGAGTCCAGATTCCTTGCTTACAGTGCCGAAACAGTTATCAGATGAAAGCACCGTCAGCTCCACTGCTAATCAAGTCTTCCGCATCCGCACTCTTCTCCTCAATTATTGCCCATAAAATATTACGCCCGAACGCCGTTGACCGCATGCACCTCCATTGATGTACAGCGATCAAAAAGTCGTCTCTGACTTATTCTGTCTCTTTCTTCTTTAAACTCCCAAAGTACCTCGAGTGCGTGCGTACGGCCGTAACCCTCCGTTGCTCATCATCTTTGGTATCTTGTGTGTTCGGAGAAGGTCTGCTTCGACGGTTGACCGCAGTTCACGCACGCCTAAGCTGAAGGATGATTGCGTTGGGTACTCTTTGACTTCCATCTCGTTGTTCCCACCATGCCCGCAGCGGGCCTTGTGCAGAGAACGAACGCGATCGAGAGCATATACCTTCATCGTCCTCCGGTTGCCAAAAGTCTCCCTTGGCAACCACAGCGGGTGATGTCACTCGGAGGACAAAAGTCGTGAGTCGGGCCCACGGTGGGTCCCACGTGAGAAAGCTTACCTTGGGGATAGTTGGTTGGTTCGTCGATGCAGAGCCCAACCCACACCGAAGACCGACGTCGGGCAAATATGTTATTTTCAAACTTCGCGAGTACAAATACGTAAAACCCTCGTTCATCAGAGTAGCCTCTAAATGAAATGGGGCGTGAATGGATCTGGATGATCCGCTAACCCGACACCGCAGCATCAGAAGCATGGAATCACGTTGACCAAACTATTGGATCGAATCGTACTTCTCGATCAATACGCAGATCCAATACGCTGTAACCGATGTGCTACTGCTCACATATAGATCTGCATTTGAGCTCATACTTCCTTATCATCGAGGGATCCAACCCAATAGCACACCGGAAGCAATACACACTCGACTCGGTACATGACAGATGTGTGCGTGTGGTTTCTCCTGAAGAATTAGATGGTATATTTATCGTAGATTACAAGGAAGAGGAACATGCCAAGTTTGATACTTCAAAGGATGGGAATTAGTCCCACGTTATGTGTTGGCATACACCCTAAGGAGTGTCCAATTGCGCTGTATGATGACCTAACATTAGAAAAAACTATGCCCTAAATGTGAATTATGTGTTATTAGACCGAGTCCTATCTGTTGACAAACTATGCGATAGAACACATTTTTATTTAATTATTATTATCGTCAAATATAATAGTAGAATATAAGGTTGTCGTCAGGGTTGACTTGGGCAAGAGGGGAGAACAGCGGTTCATGAACGTATAATAGCATTCTCTTATGCGTTACGACAGCATGTTGGAACAACTCATCACTTCTAATTAATCTTCGAGAATAAAAAATGGCCGACATATCGATAAGGTCAACATATAAAATTCTTGACCGGGGGACACGAGAGACCGATACATTTGGTTATGTTTTGCTTACACGATTGGGAATAAGCAGATTAGCAATACGTGATACAGCAGCGTTTCAAGATTATTATGTCGGCTGGGAGCAGCTTAAAACTTTGACTATGATAGGGGATACTCTGATGTCATCCACGTGGCAGTAGCCAACGCACACGTGAGCATAAAGACACCCCACGTGAGACGTCACGCTAGACCCATCACCTCAGGTCAGATGTGATAACGTCGCCATATCGCTCAAACTTAAAATAGCTCGCCCTGGAATCCCGGGACGATGACGCACAGATCTGCGGTCAGTCCCGAAATCCCGGGATAGTGACACACAAAACAAGGCAGCCCCGAGATCCCGAAATAGCGCGGTGCAGGGTCGTCCTATACGGTGCCATCCTTTGAAGTTCTATAGCTATTCCTATAGAACTTGGAATAGCTCGTCGTATAGGACGACCCCGTCGTCAGCATGGACGGAGGTACGCTTAACCAGGTTCGGACATCCCTATAAAACCCCCTCACTTGACCCCGGAAAAGAGAGCTAACTTTAGTATCAGAGCGGTCTAGTCGGGAAAAACCTGACCCATGCTTTTTTTGCAGGAATCAGGCCGGCGAAGCGTCAACTGCTCGCTCCTACCACAGAATTCGATAAGGCTCCCTGCGACTTCAGCAACTGGACCAGGCCAACCCGATGCATCGTCTGGTGGCCGCATTCGTCCCGCAACATTTTTAGCACTAGAGGAAGGGCCGACTTCGTAGGTGTGTCCTATGACCAACCCAGGAGTTTGCCTGATCGAAGAGCAGCTTGTTGCCCCTATTCCCACCTCAGGATCGACTTCTGGTGCTCAACTGGGAGGAGGCATTCCGATCCAAACCCCTGAGTGCTACTGGCGACTATTCAATGGTCCCGAGCTATCACCTCTTCGGAACGCCTCAGTTGTCTTGCCCGAGGTGTTCCTTGACCTGTCGAGGCATGTCCAAGTGCTGACCAAGATGGTCCAAACAATCGTCCCCCTTATCCCACAGCTCGTACACCTCGTGAGCCCCCAAGTGTCGAGCCCATACATGTATATCCCAGAGCCCCTCAATGATCCCCTGACGAATCCAGCTATGCACGAATGATTACAGGAGGAAGCCGAAGAGCGTCTTAAAGGTTGGGGAGTGACTCTCGAATCCAATGTCCTCAGTCTCCACCCGAACGACATGCCACTTCCCAAGCACGATGCCATGTCTATCAATTCAACCGACGACGCATTCAAAGCCTAGCTTAACTTGGTGAATCGACGTCTGGACGAATTCCAACGAGAGCTTCACGGGACTAAGGGAGAGGCCGGGGACGACGCCTCGAGAGCATCCCCCATTACTCTCGAGATACAAGACAAGCCAGTTCCCTTCAACTTCAGACTCCTGGCCCTTGAAGCATACGACGGCAGTTCCGACCCCATGGAGCATATCGCCACCTTTCGGGCCCAAATGGCCCTCGATAGCACCTCTAACACCTTGATGTGTAGGGTGTTTCCCACCAATCTCAAGGGATCGGCTCGGATGTGGTTCAGGGGGCTAACTAGCACGTCGTCGCTAAGGCGCTGTTGGCAGGGAAGCGCGAGGACAGCAAGAGGCCTCGGACGGACTTCGCTCGAGCGATGGCCCCAAGGTCGTTTCCCGAACCACCACAAAGGAAGCCTGATCGACCAGAACCACCAAGCCCGAGGCTCCCACTAAACGCCTCTCGGATTGAGATTTTCCTACAAATATAGGAGAAGAGGCTCCTACGAGAGCCCAACCCGATGAAAGCAACTAACAAAGACCAGTTTAAGTATTATAGATTTTATCGAGATTACGGTCATAACACGGAGGATTGTCGTGACCTGCAGAACCAGATCGAGGAGCTAATCCAACGAGGGCATCTCGGGCGCTTCCTCAAGAAACTGAGGGAGTTCCCGTCTCGGCCGAAGGGCTCGATTGAAAGATAAATCGATGTCATCATCGGTGGACTGGCTTCCGGCGATAATAGTTCCATTGCAAGGAAGGCGTATGCATGAAGCACAGTGGAGAAGCGTCCGAGACTGTGTTCCGAGGAAGAAATTACATTCGGTATGAAAGAGATGAAGTTCTCGAACCATGATAACGCTCTGGTGGTCTCGATCCATATAGCCAATGCTAGGGTGAAGAGGGTGATGGTCGACATCGGGAGTTCCGCTGACATCCTATACCTAGACACCTTCAAGAAGCTCGGGCTCACGGATAGCGATCTCTCCCCTAGGGCGACCACACTAACCGGGTTCACGGGGGAGCCGGTCTCCCCCCTCGGGACGACCTACCCTCGACGTACAACGTAATCCTCAGACAGTCGACGCTCAGCAGGATAAGGACGATCGTCTCCACCTACCACTGGTCCATGAAATTCCTGATCTTGTCGAGAGTCGGGATGGTGCAAAGTGATCCCAAGGAATCCAGAAAATGCTATTTGACGATCGTATCCATGCCAAAGAGGACACGACCTGACCCGACCGACCTCGACCCTCGGGATGACCAAAAAGCTCCTACACACTCGCAATCGATGGAGCAGCTCGTCGAAGTTCCCCTGAGGGATGATCGGCCGGACTGAGTTATTAGAGTTGGGACTACGTTCCCGGAAGCCAACCAGGTCCAACTTGTGGAGTTTTTGAAGTGCAACACCGATGTCTTCGACTGGTCCCTAAAGGACATACCAGGAATCGACCCTGAGGTAGTGCAACACCACCTGAATATCTATCCCGAGGCGTGCTCGATCAAACAGAAGCCTCGGAGGTTCACCTCGGAGCGACAACGAGCAATTAGCCACGAAGTAAACCACATGCTCGACGTCAGGTTTATAACCGAGGTAAATATCCCCAATGGTTGTCCAATGTAGTCCTCGTTAAAAAACATAATGGAAGCTGGAGGATGTGCATTGACTACACCGATCTCAATCGGGCATGTCCGAAGGATTTCTATCCACTTATGAGGATTGATCAGTTAGTCGACGTAATCGTGGACCATGAGATCCTTACGTTCATGGACGCATTCTCGGGCTACAATAAGATCCGTATGGCCCTGCAAGACCGAGAACACACTGCCTTCATCACTAACAAGGGGGTTTACTGCTACAAGGTTATGCCCTTCGGATTGAAAAACGCAAGAGCCACCTACCAGAGGATGGTCAATGAAGTATTCAAATCTCAACTCAGGAGAAACATGGAGGTATACATCGATGACATGATTGTCAAAAGCAGGTCGGCAGTGACTCGTCTGACCGACTTAGCGGAGACCTTCCGAAACCTCAAATGATTCAATATGCACCTAAACCCGGCGAAATGTGCCTTTGGAGTTGAGTCGGGAAAGTTCCTTGGCTTCGTCTTCCACTAAAGAGGAACAGACGCTAATCCGGAGAAAGTTTGAGTTATAATAGAGATGCAATCTCCGTGCTCGATAAAGGAGGTGCAACGCCTCATAGGAAAGCTAACAGCAATCGGGAGATTTGTGTCACACTCAGGAGACAAATGCCTCCCATTCTTCTGAGCCTTACGTCGAGCGAACAATTTCAAGTGGACCCCAGAATGTGAGGAAGCTTTCGACAAAATAAAGACCTACCTCGGACAGTTGCCCCAGCTCGCCTCGCCCTGCCCAGGCGAGACTCTGAGCCTCTACTTAGTAGTCTCGGAACATGTAGTTAGCTCGGTGCTAACTAGGGAAGACCAAGCTGTGCAGCAGGTCGTCTACTACACCAGCCACATTCTCGCTTAGCCCGAAGAGCGCTATCTGCTGATAGAAAAGCTAGCATTGGTATTGATCGTAATGGCCCGAAAGCTGCGGCCCTACTTCCAGGCCCACATGATAAAAGTGGTATATGACAAGCCACTTCACCAAATCCTCTCTAAATTCGACATCTTGGGTCGGATGCTCAAGTGGTTGGTGGAGCTCGGGGAGTCTGACATCTAATATGCACCCCAGACGGTCATAAATGCACAAGTATTGGCTAATTTCATTTCTGAATTAACCCCTGAGAACGGTCCGACTGCACAGGAATTGGACCCGCTGGCCTAGGCCCTGTACGTTGACGGGTCCGCAACATCGGGGGGAGTATGAGCAGGGATTATCCTCAAGGCCCCAAGCAGAGAAACCTATAAGCACATGCTTCACTTGGAATTCAAGGCCACCAACAACGAAGCCGAATACGAGGCCTTACTGTCAAAGTTACGCCTCGCCCTTGAGATGCAGGTGCAATACTTGGAAGCCTTCATCGACTCCCAACTTGTGGTCGGCCACATCAACGGTGCTCACGAGGCCCGAGAGCCGACCATGACCCAATACCTTGCCAAAGTTCGTCGGCTCTTAGCTCGTTTCGACCATCTAGTCATCACGAGAATACCACGTATACAAACATCATAGTCGATGCGCTTGCCTAGCTAGCGTCCAGCCAACCGCCTAGGAAACCCTCAAGGAAAATCGAGGTCCTCTACGCGCCAACCCTACCAGTCTCAGACGTCAACACCACCGAGGCGGCCTCAAACTTGATGGAAGAAATCCTTTACTACAAAAAAAAGGGCAAGCTACCCGATGACCCATTAGCCGCCCGTCGGCTCAGACAGGCCCAAGCATGGTACGTCGAGATCGAGGGCAAACTGTACTGATGGGTCTTCTCTCAACCGTTGCTCTGCTGTCTATCCCCACCCAAAACCGAGACAGTCCTCACTGAAGTTCACGAGGGAATTTGCAGGGAGCACATCGGAGACCGAGATTTGGCCTTCAAAACACTCAGACAGGGGTTCTACCGGCTGACACTATGGTGAGACGCCTTATCCTATGGGCGATGGTGTCAACAGTGTTAGGCACACGCTCGGGTTCAACACCAACTAGCGATGCCCCTTGCCCCGATCGACATATCCTAGCCCTTCGCACAGTGGGGTATGGACCTCCTCATCTCATTCCTTAGGCCAACAACGATTCCTCATAGTCAGGGTAGACTACTTCACCAAGTGAGTCGAGGTCGAGCCACTGACATCCATTACGACGAAGCAAGTCGAGAGCTTTGTCTGGAAGAATATCATCATGTGCTTCGACATCTCGAGGGCCATCGTCACCAACAACGGAACCCAGTTGAACAACGCAAGATTCAAGACCTATTGCCGGTCATATGGGATATGACTGAAGTTCAGTTCGGTCGCCCACCCCCAAACCAATGGTCTCGCCGAAGTCATGAATCGAGCGATCCTAGAAGGACTGAAGAAGAGAGTGGGCGAAGCGAGTAGAGCGTGGGTAGAGGAGCTCCCGAGCGTCCTATGGGCTTCCCGAACCACTCCGAAAATGGCCTCAGGAGAATCCCCGTTCAGCCTTGCGTATGGAACCAAGGCGGTCCTCCCTCCTAAAATTATGTTTCCGACGTTACAGGTGGGAAGCTTCAATGAAGGAACCTCAGAACTTGGGCTCTGTGCCAGCTTCGACCTTCTTGACGAATGAAGAACTGAGACTCACCTACACGCTTTGGCATACAAGAAGGCCATGGCCCGAATTTACAATCGGAAAGTTCAGCCACGGAGGATTCAGGTCGGGGATCTTGCCCTCCGAAAGGTCAAGGTGAGCAATCCAATCTGAGCTAAAGGAAAACTGACCTTGAACTGGGAAGGACCCTACTGGGTCCATGACATGGTCCGAGAATGTACTTATCGTCGAGACCATGGACGAAGCCCCTCTGCCGAGGACTTGGAATATGTCGAACCTAAGAAAATTCTACCCTTGATTCTTGACAGAAGCCTTGCGTTGTACTCAGAAACTTTGCATTCATGTAAGTAAAGTTTTTACATTATGATCAGTTCGGGCCTTACAAAGCTCTAACTCGGCCCGATCGAGACCAAAATGAAAGACATCCATCTCCTAGCTCGGGGGAAGGTCCACCAGGCTATCATCAAATGGCACCTCCTCGAGCATATCTATATTTTAGTTTTCGGGAAGATCCACATACGAATCGGCCTCTAGCTCCTAGTTTGGATACTTGATGCAAAAACGGGCGAGAGCTAGCCGATAGCCATACTCGAAGGTCGCCTGACCCGATCTCTGAAGGCCGAGCTTGAATCCGGGCAACTTCTTGTACTCGTCGATCGCCTCCTTCGCCCGCTCCTCCATTCTTTAGCGCTCTTTTTGCAGTGCCTCCTCAGCCACCTCAGCCGCTGCCCCCGCGGCCTCAGCATTTTGTGCAAGCTCATGCAACTCGTCATCCAGTCTGTGGATCCGTCCGTGACTGTCCTTTACCTGGCATTAGGAGTCCCCCAACTCCACCTTCAGTCGTTCGGCCTCAGCCTCGACTGCAATAGTCCATTGCTCGGCCGCAGCAACCGCCTCAAGGCCAAGGCCACCCCTCATTTCCTCGACCTCTCGATGCAGGTCAGAGTTGGCATCCCCAAGGCGCTCAATCACCCGACCCGCATCCTGCACCCAGTCAATCAACACAGTTGTGTAGTGATAGTTCTGCAAGAAGCTCGCAAGTCAAGGTCAGGCACACAACAATCCCGAGAACATAAACGAGCCATAAGAGTGATACTCACCCAGACTAACGACTTCGCAACGCGATCCATCAACACCGCGGAGGGCGAGCAGTACAGCTGCCTCACTAAATTCAAGTGGAGTGTCCCTCGGGCCAACTCCAATGCCGCCAAGCCATCGAACCATATGCGGTTGCCAGTCTTTAGGGACGGCTACTAGGCCTCCAGTGGTGTCTTTGGCTCCCCCTCTGACAAGTTTGAAATCTCTAGAGCCTGAAAGGGCTCACCTTTGCTGGAAGCCCGGACTCGACACAGGTCCTTCATCGACTTGGGACGCTCCGCCCACTTGATCGAGGCCCCACCCTCGATTGGGCTGACGCAACTCTTCCTTTTTGCACTCGAGCCTTCCTCATGTGAGCTGCTACCCGACCTGATAGCTGCCCGCGTGACCCCATTACGAAGAGTCATCCTCTCGGACGTCTTTCGAATCACCCCTTTGGCCTTTTTCTTGGGATGATCTGCCTTGGACTAGTCGAAACCCCGGTGCTTCAGAGTCTCCTTCTGAGCTGGGAGTTGCCCCTCGGTCTTTGTCTGCTCCCGAGAAGTCTGTGCTATCCTCGGAAGATGGGGCATTCCCTCAACGCCTTGAAGTTCACCATCTCTGCAAAATTATGAATTGGTCAGTGAAGTTAAAGAGCAAAAACTAACTGGGTAGTGAAGCATCTAAAAACAACAAGTTCAACCATGTCCCTAGAGGCCGGGCTGAGACCTGCTTCAACCAGCCAAGCCTCGGACATTCCCCTAATGGCCCGAGAAGAAGAAAGGACCCCCTTCAAGCGCTCCACACAATCGACCTCCTCATGGGAAATGAACGGGGGCACGTTGTTGATGGCTCGGGAGGTCCACCCCACGCAGAACGCCCATTCCCGGGAGCAACTCACGTAGAAGTGGCGAGTCTTCTACCCCTTGTTATTTGAAAGGGCACCACAAATCCTGAACCCACCTCGGGCGATGAGGTAGTAGCCACCCTGGCCCTTGCATGGTCGAAAGCATGCTAGGAACAGCGTTCGGGTCGGTTCGATCCTCGCCCCGAGGCATTCCCCTAGAAAGACAATCATATAACGCCAAGAGTTAGGCGCCATCTACGAGGGGAAGATCTCCTACAACTGGAGACACTCTATGACCACGGGATGTAAGGGGAACCTTAACCCTGTCTCCAGAGCGTCTAGGGTCAACCTGAACCCACATGAGAACGGATCGTAGGAACGTTGCCCCGGTGTAGGTGCGTAGAGCTGGTACTCCTTTGGGATGCCATATCGATCCCGAACTAACCCCAAAAGTTCCTCGGTCACCACCAAGTCCACATCGTGCCACGACCACATCGCTTGAAGGGTCGCGAGGGCCTTCGAGTCCATTGGGGATACCCCACCCAAAGACGAATTTAACACTTCTACCCTAGAACTATCTTAGGTTGACTCGTTGACCTCAGGTACCAACCAACCCGATGATAATGAGGAAGAAGTCATTCCGACCTTGAGTTGAGTACCAGAAAAAGGTGAAGATCTGAGACGACACGTGAGAGGCCAAGAATAGGCTCAATAGCAAATGAGAAGGCGCACGAACCCTTCACCCCCAGGAAGAAGCTTATAAGAACCCCGTTGCCACAAAGGTGACGTTTGGGCTTCCTGAGACAGGAATTAATGACAGCATCGGGATACAGCCCCTTCATGCCTGAGTTCATCAACTCGAGCTCCATTCGTACTCGGGACCACCAAATTGAGCACCTAACCAATCAGCAAGATGACCCCCCTCCCGACACATCATCCCAGCCTAACACCGTTGTCATGAAACAACGACGACACGATGACGAGCATCAACCAGACATGCCCCAAACCCCTCTACGAGAACATCGAAGCACGCCTCGTTGAGGGGGTGAAAGTGATAGGGGATGCTCTGACGTCATCCACGTGGCAGTAGCCAGCGCACACATGAGCGTAAAGACACCCCACGTGGGACGCCACGCTAGACCTGCCACCTCGGGTTGGATGTGATGGCGTCGCCATATCGCCCGAACTTGGAATGCCGCCTAATCCCAAGACGGTGACAGATCCGCGTCACCCCAAATCTCGGACAAGGACACACAGAGCGGTGGTGGCCCCAAGATCCCGAACAACGCGTCCAGTGGCATTCTCACGACACTGCCGTCAAAGACGACGAGATATGCTTAACCAGGTTTGGACATCCCTATAAAACCTCCTCACTCGACCTCGAAAAAGAGAGTTGACTTTAGCATCGGAGGGGTCTAGTTAGAAAAAATCCGACCCAAGCCTTTTTTGCAGAAATCGAGTCGACGAAGCATGAACGGCTCACTCCTATCACAGAATTCGACCGGGCACCCTGCAACTTCGACGATCAGGCCAGACCAAGCCGACTTCCTCTAGTCGCCTCATTCGTATCACAATAGACTATTGGTTCAGAGGGTTATTCTTCCATTGGCCCAAAAGTCAACGACTTGCAGCATTTTGCACGTCTGGTTAATTAAATCGAGAGAATCACAGTAGCTGAGATCATTATTGTTTTATATCAGCAATTAAATAAGGGATGTGATTCAGCCACGTCGATCGCGATCATTTTAATGTGCGACAAAGTATTGCTATTACCAATCAAGCTTAGAATAAAACAACAGATCAAAAGGCTAATAATGATAACAATATGAACATAGTAGCAGTAGGACAGAGATAAGTCCGCATGCTGTGACACGTGGCACCGTGCTCTAGCTATAAATACCTCAGGAGCTGGTCACCGAACCGCACCAAGTCTCGCCCTCAACAAGAAGAAGAAGGCAGGCTTCCTTTTGAGGGACAAAAAAACCTGCAAGCCTCTTCCTCTCACTCCTCCTCAGTGTCAATATACGTATGGCCACGACGAGTGCGTGTCCGACACCGCCGACAGTGACGTCGAACGGGTCGTGGGACGGGGACAACCCACTGCACCACGCGCTGCCGCTCATCATCCTCCAGATCTGCCTGGTGGTGGTCGTCACCAGAGCCCTCGCCTTCGTCCTCCGCCCCGTCCGCCAGCCCCGCGTCATCGCCGAGATCATCGTAAGCCCCTATCCTCCTCCTATTTCGTCTTCCTCAGACAATCGTTCCTTTGTTCTTTTACGAGCCCTTACTGCATCTCCATGCAAGATGGAACAGCAATCGACAGTCCTCCGATGATCAAGGTGGAGAGTGTTGAGAAGGCTTCTCCTCTCCTTTCCTCTTGTCGTGAATCCAAACCCTAATCTTAAAAGAAGATATCAGAGATCTGACGTTCTGTGTCCCCACAGTATAAATATTTTAGAAGCTAAGAGATATTAGATGTCCACCTGTTGTTGTATCTACGGAAGCCTCGTATGACTTTGACTTTGGATTCCAACGTGAGTGATATGATTTGACTTTGCATCGCGTGCCCATGTACACGAAATGATAGCAACCTTAGTTGATAGGACACTTCTGTTTCCAACACTGACTCCGAGGCATTGAATGCACGTCGTCATCCTCGGGTAGGGTGGCAGAGTCTCGAAAGTCATTTCTGATGGTGCCTCCTTTATTGCATTTGTGATCGCAAGAGAACTACGGATATATAATAATATGCTTTATGTGCTAAATGCGGGACGAAATGTTTGCAGGGCGGCATACTGTTGGGGCCCTCAGCGCTGGGCCGCAGCACGAGGTTCATGGAGAACGTCTTCCCAAAGCACAGCATGACGGTGCTCGACACCCTGGCCAACATCGGCCTCATCTTCTTCCTCTTCCTGGTGGGGCTGGAGCTCGACATCCGGGCCCTTCGCCGCACCGGCAAGGGCGCCCTGGCCATCGCCCTCGCCGGCATCTCCCTCCCCTTCGTCCTCGGTATCGGCACCTCTGTCGTCCTCCGCTCCACCATCGTCAAGGGCACTCGCCAGGGCCCCTTCCTCGTCTTCATGGGTGTTGCCTTATCTATCACCGCCTTCCCTGTCCTCGCCCGTATCCTCGCCGAGCTCAAGCTCCTCACCACCGACCTTGGCCGCATGGCCATGTCCGCCGCTGCCGTAAACGACGTCGCCGCCTGGATCCTTCTCGCCCTCGCCATCGCCCTCTCCGGCAACGGCTCCCCGATCGTCTCCCTCTGGGTCCTACTCACTGGCGTCGCCTTTGTCGCCTGCGTCGCCGTCTTCCTCCGCCCCGTGCTCGCCTGGATGGCGCGCCGCTCCCCGGAAGGCGAGCCCGTCAAGGAGTCCTACATCTGCGCCACCCTCACTATCGTTCTCGCCGCCGGATTCACCACCGATGCTATCGGCATCCACGCCCTTTTCGGCGCCTTTGTGGTGGGAATCGCCGTGCCCAAGGACGGGCCCTTCGCGGGGGTGCTCATCGAGAAGGTGGAGGACCTGGTGTCCGGCCTCTTCCTCCCGCTCTACTTCGTCTCCAGCGGCCTCAAGACTAACGTCGCCACCATCAGCGGCGGCCGCTCTTGGGGCCTCCTTGTCCTCGTCATCACCAACGCCTGCGTGGGCAAGATCGTTGGCACCATCATCGCGTCTGTCGTCGCCAAGGTCCCCATACGCGAGGCCGTCACCCTCGGCTTCCTCATGAACACCAAGGGACTCGTCGAGCTCATCGTCCTCAACATCGGCAAGGATCGCAAGGTCTGATACATGTTCCTCTATTCACGATGTATACGCCTTTCCCCCCGTCCTATTAGTATGACTTATGCTGACATTATATCGAACAGGTGCTCAACGACGAGACGTTCGCCATCATGGTGCTGATGGCTTTGTTCACCACCTTCATCACCACTCCCATCGTCATGGGCATCTACAAGCCTGCCCGGCGGGCAGCGCCCTACAAGCACCGGACGGTGGAGCGGTCAGATATGGACAGCGAGCTCCGCGTCCTTGCCTGCTTCCACGGCAGCCGCAATATCCCCACCATGGTCAACGTCATCGAGTCCTCCCGCGGCACCCGCCGTCGCCGGCTGACCGTGTATGCCATGCACCTAATGGAGCTCTCGGAGCGGTCGTCAGCCATCTCCATGGTCCACAAGGCCCGCCGCAACGGCCTACCCTTCTGGAACAAGAGAGGCAACCCCGACCAGATGGTCGTGGCCTTCGAAGCGTACCGGCAGCTCAGCGCCGTCACAGTTCGCCCCATGACAGCCATATCCGACCTCGACACCATCCACGAGGACATCGTCACCAGCGCTCAGCAGAAGCGCGCCGCCCTCATCATCCTCCCCTTCCACAAGCTGCAGCAGATCGACGGCACCTTCGAATCCATTGGGCACGCATACCATCTCATCAACCAGCGCGTCCTCCACCACGCGCCCTGCTCCGTGGCCATTCTCGTGGACCGCGGCCTCGGCGGAACCACTAAGATCACCTCCAACGAGGTATCCTACACCGTCGCGGTCCTCTTCTTCGGCGGCCCCGACGACCGCGAGGTCCTAGCCTACGGCACGCGCTTGGCGGAGCACCCGGGCATTGCCCTCACGGTTCTCCGCTTCCTCCCGGCGGCTACAGTGGACCAGGCTGAGCTTGCCGAAGACGAGGCCTGCATTTCCAACTTCAGGGCCAATTTGCCATCCTCGTCGGCATCCGATGGGTCGGTCAAGTACGAGGAGACAGCGGCTTCGGACAGGGCGGGGATCATAG
This sequence comes from Musa troglodytarum, assembly GCA_023547065.1. Lineage (NCBI taxonomy): Eukaryota > Viridiplantae > Streptophyta > Magnoliopsida > Zingiberales > Musaceae > Musa > Musa troglodytarum. Next base: position 6,664,311 of record CP097502.1, on the reverse strand, counting down.
CGGCCATCAAAAACTTAGGCCGGTGCAACATCTTCATCGTGGGCCGCTCGCCGCCGGCGGTCGCCCTGGTCGAGAAGAGCGACTGCCCGGAGCTGGGACCCGTGGGGAGCTACCTGGCCGCCACAGAGTTCTCGACCACGGCGTCGTTGGTTGTGATCCAGAGGTACGATCCCAATGGGGACACGTCCAGGCTGGTGGAGGAGGTGGCGGTGGTGCACGATGTGCCCGACACACCGCTGTCCTTTGCCACGCCGGAGTCTTCCCTCCACGACAAAGGAAAAGGCAGGTAGACTGGAAGCTGTCGTCGATAATACCATACCACATCGGCGGCTTCCCTTTGGTGTTGGAGAGGGAAGCGCACCTACGGTTCCATGCTGGTCAATCTCTATTGCCGGCCTGTTAGTTCAGCCTTTTCGTGCATACATAGTGGATTGTGCGATGACCACGGAGTGTTGACGATAGTGTAACGAGGAACAGCATCAGCGTCCGCTGGTAGAAGAGGATGATACATGCAGCATCATGCTTGCTCTCTTCTCTTGTACCACAACCTCACAAACATCATCTTCTCACTACGAGCAGAATGAGAATGTTACAGAAGTGTACACGATAAACTTCGTTGCAAAAAGAAACCCTTGTTAGATTTTGGTTATCAGATAGAGATGTCTATTAGTGTTAGATATCAGACGAAGGAAAATTTAAATCGAAACTTTTGCAATATTATGTCGGGGTGTGCTTGATAAATAATATGTTTAAGTTAGTTTGGGTTCGAAGAATTCAATCAAGTATCAAATACGTATGAATTGAAATGTGTTGGAATGGTTCGTGATCTAAGCATATATTGGTGATCATGTGATGAATACTATATATGTGCTGGATTTGACGAAGACCTTTAACTTGATCACCTATATAATTTAAGTTAATATTCAAATAATAAAATGTTCTACCCGTGCTATTTCACATCATCAAGGACAAGACTCCTGCTCTCTTCTCTTATGGCACGTAGATAAGAATGAGGAGATGCTGACTAGAAATATTTTTTCGTATCACTACTTAGATACGAATTTATTTGTTTCTTTATGCAGGAAAATAAAGAAAAACTACCGGGCATGATTTGCCATGGACCGGACCGGCCCAAAATGGCTTCATGCCTGCATTCTGGACGCGGATTTGATGTCGTGGTTTAACATTTTCGAACCAGACCGGTCGCCGAGTTGATGGGCTGTTTCAAGCAATTGATCGCCCGAACCGCTCGAGTCCCGATGGTTGCACGTCAACCATGTCACAGTCCTTTTCATACGTCACCGTATACGGCAGCATGCTTTGTTCAGTCAAATTAATTTCTTGATATTTATTGCCGCAGGCTATTAATTTTGCTTTGTCAACCATGCTGTGAGTCAACGCAGTTCGGCCGGGTCGCTTACGTCGATAGCCTTCTTGTGGGCAAGGCTTAGAGCCCGTGGTTTTCGCCGGGGTGAGTGAGAGGGGGTTGGGGACCCGTGATGAAGGCGTACCCGCGCCCCACGCGTTGGTCTTCGCCGTCGTCACCGAACCGAACTTAGAGAACATGAACAGCGTGAGGAGTTAATTACGTATTACCTCTCTGGTTAGATTTTTAATATTTTTTATTTTGATATTTAAAAATTTTATATAATTTTTTTATAATTATATAAATAAAATATTTAATTTTATTTCTTATAATATCATCGATTTTATTAGAGAAACATATAGCACGTACAGAAATAACGTAAAAATAATGAGAAATTTTTTTTAATATTTATATTACATTTTCGATGATGACAGATGGTGAGACAACTAGGAGTCATGGGTAGCAGCTATTGTAGTTATGATCGACAAAAACGATATAGTGGTTGTTAGGGGAAACAACTTTTACCGCGGATCTTCGGGCGCACGGGCGCGAAATCCGAAACCGGGTCGCCTCAGACGGTTCGCCCGTCGATGGCTCGCCGCGCTCGCCGAGCTCTCCGAAGGCGCGCGCTTCCTCGGCCGTCGGGGACGAGACCTGCAGCAAGGCGGGTCGGATGCTCCGCCCGACCCCTCCGACGCCCAAGTCAGTGCGGGCCCGTCGGCCGGAGTTCCCCAAAGAGAGTTGCGGGGGTGTTCGGGTCTACTAACCTCTCGGAGTGTTCATGTCAAGAAAGGGTCTCCCAGCGGAAAGAGAGATCTGAGATCAGAAAAAAAGTGAGAGTCCTCCCTCCTGTCTTACCTGTCTCGTTAAATAGGTCGACGGAGGGTATGCTTCCGACCGCCCGCAGTGGCGTGACGGCCCGACTCGCAGGTCGGTGCCGTGGTCAGCTTGGCGGGTAGTTGGGGCGATGCTGAGGAGAAGCGACATCGGGCTGTCACATCGTGGGCGGATGGGAGCGCAGGAGGGGCGATGACGTCCGGTTGCATACGAAGACTGTGTCTCGGCCATACTTAATATCCTTATCACTACCCCCTCAAAAGCCACCGCGGGCAATTTGGAGGGTGTTGCTCGAAGAACCTGCTGCCGATTGAGATCTCGGCGGAAGTTCTACCGTGTTGTGTCATAATTGACCAAGTCCTTTGCAGGATACGGGTCGAGGCGCCGCCAAGACCCGAAACCGGCGATCGAGGAAGCTCGAGATCTCGTGACCGAACCACCTGCTCGATAAAGGGGGTCGAGGAACCTCAAGACCCGTAAAGTTATAGTCACCAACCGCTGCTCGATATAGTGCCGAGCCACCGCCAAGGCCTAGGATGCCGGCGATCGAGCCGCCGCCAAGATCATGTACCGAATCGCTGCTCGATAATGGGGTCGAGGAGACGCCCGAGTTCCGCTTGCCAAGCCGACGCCCGTAATCGTGAGGTTGAGACTCGCGAGTGGGCCGCTTGAACTGGGTGAGCAACGCCGAGGTAAGGGCCGGGCGATGTCCAAGTTCTCGCACACCCGTCGTTGGGTACTAGGGGTCGAGGTCACGCGCACGACCTGAAAACCATGATAGCCGAACTGCCGTTCGAGATGTGTGTGTGGCCGAGCCGCCGCCAGGCCTATGAAATTCAGATAGCCGAATCGCTGCTCGGGAAAAGGGGTCGAGGAGACGCCGATTCTCTGCTGCCGACGTCCGGAAGTCAGGGGTTGAGACACGCAAGGTCCTCCCTGCTTACCGACCCGTCATTTTGGTACAAGGGGTCGAGGTCACGCACACAACCTGAGAGACCATAATAGCCGAACCGTCGTTCGGGATAAAAGGGGTCGAGGAGACGCCCGATTCACCTTGCCAAGGCGACGTCCGGAAGTCAGGGGTTGAGACGCGTCAGGTCCTCCCTGCTTACCGACCCGTCGTTTTGGTACAAGGGGTCGAGGTCACGCACACGACCTGAGAAACCATAATAGCCGAACCGCGGTTCGGGATAAAGGGGGTCGAGGAGACGCGCCCGGGGCGGGCCGAGACGCCAGTCCTCTCGCACCACACCCGCCGCTTTGGTACAAGCGGGTCGAGGTCACGCAAGGACACGCACACGAAGTTATAATAGCCGAAACCGCGTGGGTGTGGCCGAGCCCGCCAAGGCCCGTAGACCAGTGGTCGAGCACCGCCAAGACCTAGAAGAATAGCCGTAATCGCCGCTCGAATGGGGGCCGAGGCGCCGCTCAAGGCCCAGAATGCCAGTGGTCGAGCTGCCGCTCAAGACCTAGAAGACCAGAGTAGCCGAATCGCCGTTCGGAATGGGGGGCCGAGGCGCCGCTCAAGGCCCAGAATGCCAGTGGTCGAGCTGCCGCTCAAGACCTAGAAAACCGAACCGCCACCGTGCCGCTTCGAAAAACGGCTCGCGATAGTGCGGTTGCTGGAATCGAGGATACCGCGCGCATGGATAAGTTTCTTACCCGGGTACACGCCACTCTTCATTAATATGACGCCGGCGCTCGATCGCTCGATGTGATGCCATTGGGCGATGTGGCGGTGTCATGGCGTCGCCGCCGCCTGAGGCGAAAGGTCGAGGCCCCTTTTTCTATAAATAGGAGCCCCGCCTCTCTATCACTTTATCGGAGTTTTCATCTCTTGTCTTGCCGCTGCCTTCCTTCAAGCTTTCTCCATAGGCTCTGGTGCCTTTTAACTTCCACCACCCGATCACTTCCATTATAGGTTAGTTCGCGATGGGTCTTCCTTCCCCATCCTCTTCCTCCGCTTCTTCCTCCTCCTCCCCATCGGGCCATACAACCCGCCGCCGCCTCCCTTCGTCTCTCCTCTCCAGCCCTTCCTCGATGCGGAAGCGCGCGCATGCGTTAGAGGCCTTAATGTGGCCGCACGACCAAGACTCCATCTTGGACGAGCGATGGTGGGGATTCTCCGCGGCGCCACGCATCCCGAGGAGTTCAACCTCCCGGCCGCGGGACAGGGCTTTTGACCCGTTCCCAAGGGCTTTGCCTCGACCGCCGATGCCCTAGAGGCCGGCTCTGCGCCTTCCCCGCACTCCAATCATCGATCCTCGCATCTCCCCGTGGCGATTTCGCCTTCCCGCATAACCCCAACTCCTGGCGGTATTTGGTGGCTTTCCGGGGAATGCCATTACGCTAACATTGCCCCGACCCGCAACCTTTTCCTCTCCGCCGCCTCTTCAAGGGGTTTGGGATACTCGCCGCACGCACTGGTTCCGGTTAGCGCGCCCCACCAATAACAAAGGGTGGAAGAGGCGCTTTTTGTCCAAAGGCCAAACGGATGGGGTTTCGGGTTCGGTGGTCGCTGGCGACCATCGATAACACCGCCTGCCGAGTGCCGAGGAGCGTGCTCACCTCGAGCACCGAGGGTAATCCTCCTTCCTCGCAAGCCATCCGCAACATGTCGAGCAGTTGGTCGGTGGAGGCCGGACTAAGTCCGCGCCTCGGGTAGGCCGCCGTTGTCTCGCCTCCTTTAGATTGCTGCCATACTCTATCTTCTCGACATATCGCCGCTTTTTGCAGGGATGGTGAACTCGCGATCCTTCCACGACTCGGTGCTCCGAGGGGACCATCTCCGCCTCCGGCGGTCTCTGCCGGGCGGGGTGGCTCTCGCGCACCGCCGGCGAGGGGCGCCCCAAGAAGAGGGCGAAGGCCAAGGAGGTGGTGGACTGAGACGCCAAGGCCGTGCGGCCGGGCGATCGAACAACCGGCGCCACCACTCGCCGAGAGTGCTGGTCCCAGCCAGGGGCGACCGGAAGGGCCAGCGTGCTCCAGCCATGCAGGACTGTGTTGGTCACGCCGGGAAGGATCACCGCCTTTCCCGAATGATGGGGAGGTCCTTCGGGCCGCGAGCGACCCTCTCGTGGCCCTGGCATGGTCTGTCCCCGGGGACAAGGTGTGGGTCGGGAGAGCCTCGCCCGCTACTCCGGGGCGCCCATCCCGACATGGCTCGATCTATACACGCCTCTAAGCGCTGCCGCCAAGTCCGCCAAGTCTGTTGTGGGTAAGCACCGCTTTGCTTGTATCCTCTTGGCCGAGCTCGCTCATCCTTTCGCTTTTTTCTTGTGCACTCCACTACACCATCGCCTCTCGACCGGGTGCACGACCGGCCGCTTGGTGCATGGTTCGGGTGAGCGCAACTTGGAGTTGCGCCGCCACCGAGGAAGCCCGAGCGGGTCGGGACCCGAGGCGTTGCCGCCGCCGAGCGGGCGCGACATGGGCGCGAAGGCGCTGCCCGACCGCCGAAGCTCGAGGCCGCCGGCGATGCAGGTCGGGCGCGGCTCCTCCGACGCCGGCCGAGAACCGCCCGATGGAGGAGGCCTCGGATTGGCCGCCAAGCCGACTCGAGGAGGCCGAGCCGCAGCCGCCAGGAAGCCCTTGCCGCGGTGGAAGGGAGTCGGCCAGAAGGACCGGAGGCGCCGACGATACAAGAAGTCGAGGGCTTCCTCCTACCGACCGGACGGGCCGTGTATCGCATTTGTACGGGTACAAAGTTGCTCGCCCGGTTCCGAGCATGTCCTCCGTGCTCGATGGTCGAGGAGGATCCTTCGCCTCATGCCCCGAGGATCGTGGGGTCGACATGCCCGGCGAGGTTCCTTCGACGCACCTTCCTGGCCGCGCCTCAAGACCTCTTTTTCTTCTTTTTGGAGGGCTTTCCTTGCTTTTTGTAATACTTCTTCCCCACTAGGGGCACATTTTGTAATCCAAAACTTTTTGGTAATACAAATATGTTTTCTCCATACAATCTCCGACTTCTTCCAATGGCCCGAGTCCGCATCGATTTACTCCGCTTTGTCCTTAAACAAAATATTTCTTAAGGTTGTGGACGCCCAAGTCCTCGAATCGCTGCCTACCATAGTCGCGAGCCTCTAACGCTCCTGGCCGGACTACTTGGATTACTCGGTAGGGGCCTTCCCACTTTGGTGCAAGCTTGCCTTGAGTGAGCGGGTCGCCATCGCCTTGCGAGGACTAAGTCGCCCATCCCGAGGGGTCGAGGGCGCACCTCTGTTGTAACTCCCGCAACACTTCTGTACGCCAAAGATTTTTACGCGCGCTGGCCCCGCTGCTCTTCTAGCAGGTCTAGGCCAGCCCGAACTCTCGGGCCGAGGTGGATTCTCATAGTTCTCCACCCGAATGTTGGGATGACCAACTCGGCGGTAGGAGGCGCTTCCACGCCGAATGCAAAGGTGTAGGGGACTCGCGGCGTCTTGAGTCGCGAGACCATAGGATGTTCGGGAGCTCGTCGACCCGGCTCGTCGGGCTTCCAAAGTCCTTTCTAAGTCCATCCGGGATAGATCGGTTGGTCACCTCGGCAAGCCCGTTGGTGCGGGGTGGGCCACCGAGCTAAACCTCATTTGGATGTGATAGGTCGCAGAACTCGAGAACCAGTCTTGTGGCCCGGGTCCGTTATCGATGATGATAACGTTGGGCGAACGAATCGGGTCATGATGTTCTTCCATCTGACTGTTCGACCCGTTTGTAATGGTGCGAGCTCGGCCTCCACCCACTTGGTGAAGTAATCTATCCCCACAATAATATGTCTCCATTGGCGGGCAGAAACGGCCCCAAGAGGTCCATTCCCCATTGAGCGAAGGGCGGCGCAATCCATGGAAGCGGCGGGACGCGGGAGGCTGCGAGCGCGGGCTGGCGGCGCAAATGTCGCACCGCCGCACGAAAGCCTTGGCGTCTCGGTGCGGCGTAGGCGATGTGCCACAGCGCGATATTTTGAAGGCCAAGTTCGGCCGCCCATGTGCTCCCCACAAATCCGCCGTGGACCTCGGCGAGAATCGATTCCGCCTCATCGGGATCTAAGCATCGTAGTAGGGGTGGGAAAGCGACCTTTTGTAAGTCGGTCGCCGATTTCGCGATGCCACGCTGAGTTGGCGGAACCGCCGTGCCTTGACCTCATCCGTGGCGAGGATCCTCGCGTTTGTACTTGATACCTCACGAATCCATGTTGGTGGGGTGGTGGGACTCGGGATCCCCGATCTCCATGATGGCCACCGGCCAGGTGTGTCGACTCCTCGACCTCGGGATGTTCCTGCGGATCGGCTCGAGGCCAATTTCATGACTGGTACGCGCTCGTTAGGACACAGGCACCACTGGGCCAGTGAAGCGGGGAAAGTTAGAGGTTTGGGCTTTTACCTCGGTCAGTATCTGGACATGGTCGAGTCCGCGCCGATACTCCCCACCAACTTGCTCGGCGACAAGTTGGGAATCCGTGAGAATGTGGATTGCTCCTAGTTGCATCTCGGCGCCAAGCGGAGGCACGCCCAGCGCCTCGTATTCGGCCTCGTTGTTTGTGGCGCCGAAGCGGAGAGCGGCTCGGCGTGTCGTCGGGATCCTCGAGAATGAGTCGCGCGGCTCCTTGGGTGGAAGACCCATCCACGTCGACATCCGGTCTCGGTGGATTGGCTCAGCGGCTACGCTTCGGTGGTGTCAACTCGAGATGAAATCGGCCAAGGCACAGGCCTTGATGGTGTTCTCGGCTTGTAGCGGTCGAACTCGGATAGCTCCAGACCACTTTGGGAGGCATACACCTCGTCAAACTTAGAAAAGAACTTGTGAGGGTTGGTCGGTCAATACCTCAATCGTATGGGCTTGGAAGTAAGGCGTAGCTTAGGGCCGCTAGAATGAGTGCCAATGCGACCTTTCAATGGGAGGGTAGCGCTGCTCGGCCCACGCACACATGGTGGTGTAGTAAATCGGTGTTGCGCATCGGAGGCCTTCTTTCACGAGCACCGAGCTCACTGCATCTGAGATGCCGCGGATAGAGGGTAAGTTTTTAGCGCGGACAGAGGTAAGTCGGGTAGCTCGGATAAGTCTTTGCCGAGCGGCGAAGGATTCCTCGCACTCTGTAGTCCATTGGAAGTTCTTGGGTCTTTGAGGACTCGGAAGAAAGGGAGGCACTTATCTCCCGGGGAACGGCAGGACGAGCCGCTATCCTTCCGTTAAGGCATTGAAGCTCCTTAAGCGTGGAGATCTCATGTCGGTGAGAGCGGATCTTCTCGGGGTTGGCATCAATTCCTCTCTCGTGTATGATAAACCAGGAACTTGCGATGTCACGCCAGAAAGGCGCACTTGGCGGATTAAGCGCATCCATACCTTCTCGATGTGGCGAAGGTTTCCGCGAAGTCGTCAAGGTGTACGCAGCCTGTTCGACTTTTCCGCGATCATATCGTCGCGTAGACCTCCATGTTTACTATTTGTGGGCGAACACCTTGATTCACCATCCTTTGGTAGGTGGCGCTGCGTTCTTTAACGAATGGCATAACTTTGTAGAAGTAGGCTCCCTGGGGTGTGTGGAAGGCTGTATGTTGCCGATCCTCAGGGGCCATCCGGATCTGGTTGTAACCGGAGTAGGCGTCCATGAAGGAGAAGTGGGCATGTGGTTGAGTCGACCAGCTGGTCGATCCTAGGTAGGGGGAAGCAATCCTTCGGGCAAGCACGATTTAGATCGGTGTAGTCAACACACATCCTCCAGCTTCCATTAGGCTTCTTGACGAGGACTACATTGGACAGCCACTGAGGGTACCGGACCTCCTCAATGAAGTCAGACGCCAAGAGCCTATCAACTTCCTTCTGCACAGCTTGTTGGCGCTCGAGGGACTGAGGCCGAGGTCTCTGTCTCACCGAGCGGGCGGTCGGGGAAATGTGTAGATGGTGTTGGGCGACTTCGGAGTCGATTCCCGGGAGGTCGGCAGCTGTCCAGGCGAAGACATCGGCGCTTTCCTGGAGGAGGCTGATGAGCTGCGCCCGCTCTTGATCACCCAGGTCCGAGCCAATCCCGACTGTCCGATCGGGACGGTCATCTTGCAGCGGAATATTAACCGCCGGGTTTGTTGGCTCGGGATGCTCGGTCGGGCGCTGCGTCCCGCGCGGGTCTTCGAGGGGCGGTTCCGGCCTTTTCCTCTTACCCAGGGAGGTCGCCGTCAAGTAACACCGTCTGGACTCCTGAGGATCTCCCCGCACCTCCCCGACTCCGGCGCTGGTGGGGAACTTCAGCGTCCGGTGGTATGTGGATAGAACGGCCCTTAGCCTGTTGAGGGTGGGTCGGCCCAGGATGGCGTTATACGCAGTAGGGAGGTCGACCACCAGAAAAGTTACCAGCAGAGTTTTGGCCTTCGGGGAATCGCCGAGGGTCAATGGTAGGGTTACCGCACCCCGCGGCGAGATCGAGTCGCCAGTGAAGCCGGTGAGCGCCGAGTGCAAAGGCTTCAGGGCTTCCTTCGGCAGCCCCAACTTCAGAAAGGCCTCGAAGTAGAGGATGTCGGCCGAGCTGCCAGTGTCGACCATAATCCTTCGGACCTGTGCGTTGGCAATTCGGGCCGACACCACCAGCGCATCGTCATGCTCTGTTACTCCCATATCCCCTGAGGGGAATGTGATCTCCGGCTCGGAGGGAGGGTGATATTCCCCGGTCGCGACGGCTCGGGCATAAGCCCTTCGGCCCGAAGCGCTATGTCCTCCAGCGGCGGGTCCCCCGGTGATTACGTCGATGTGTTGCTCGACCGGGCCTTCGGGGCGTAGGGATGGTGCCCGCGGATGCTGGAGGTATTGATCGAGGTGACCTCTTCGGATCAGCTCTTCAATTTGTCGCTTCAGCTCGTAGCATTGCTCCGTGTCATGTCCGTTTTGCCGATGAAAGCGGCAATACCGGGTGCTATCGGCCAGCTGTCGCCGGCCCTTCATCTGGGGTGGCGGCCTGAGCATTCCCCGCTCCTTGATCTGGAGGAATATTTGTGTCCGAGACGCCTTCAAGGGGGGAGGTGGCGGCTCGGCCGCGTATGGGTCGGGGCGGCCCATGCGGCGCCCTTGGTGCGGGGACTCCCGCCTGGGTGCCGGTCCCGATCGGGATGGAGTAGGATGCCCCCTCGGTCGTTCTTCCTTCCTTCCCGACATCCAGGACTCGGCCGCCACGTACTGACTTGCTCGCTGAAACATTTCTGCGATGGACGTGGGGGGTCGCTCCACCAAGGACCAGCAGAACCTCGACGGTCGCAGCCCCATCATGAATGCCTGCACCAATAACGATGGGTGAGCATCCGATAACTCCCGTACCTCCGTGGTGAACCTTCGCACGAAGTGGGAGAGGGGTTCGTCCTCCTTCTGCTTCAAACCCAGGAGGAGCGCGACAGAGGGCTTTGGTCGCGCAAACGCCAAAAAGCGTAGCTCGAAGTCCTTGGCGAGCTGTTCAAAGGATGTCACCGACCCGCTTTTTAAGGTACTGTACCATGTACGGGCGGATCCTTTCAACGTGGTGGGGAACGCCCTGCACATCAAGGCGTCCGAAGTTCCATATAGGGCCATTTGAGCCCGGAAGGCGGCGACGTGATCGGCTGGATCACTGACTCCATCATAAAGGTCGATGGAGGGGAGGCGGAAGTTCAAGGGCACTGGGTATTCCCGTATGTCGCTGGCGAACGGGGACTCCCAGTGGGACACTTCCCTCTGCTCTTCTTTGGACTTGCGGACGTCCCTTTGCACCTCCTCCAGACGCTGTGCGATGGACCGGATCTGAGCCCGAAATAGGTCCGTCGAGTCTGAAGACACCGCCTCGAGTTCAGGCGGGACGTCCAGGTTTTCAAGAGCCCGGGTTCCGTCCTGAACCCGGCGGGAGGCTGGAGAAGATGGTGCCGGCGGCATCGCCTCATGATGCTGGGGAAGAGGTTCCGGCGTTTGGAGGGTCGGCTCTGCCGCCTCCTGGAGCAGGCGAGGGAGGACAGCCTGGACAGTACTCGCCAGGGTCCGGACCTGTTGGGAGAGGTCCTGAAAAGCCTCCACCGTGACGGTGGGGGGAAGCGGTGGAACCCGACTAGGCGGGTAGAGCCCGGCGTCGCTAAATATGTTCCAATAGCGATCTATAGTTGCCGCGGTATCGTCCCTCCGGGGTTCGGAGGTCTGCGGGACCTCCGCCGAGGTGCCAGCCGGAAACGACCTTTCGTCCATGTGTCGTTTAGGGCGGAGCAGGTAGTCCTTCGACAGAGAGGCCCTCCTTCTAGCGCCAATCTGTTAGGGGAAACAACTTTTTACCGTGACCCCGGGGCGCACGCAACCGAAACCGGGGTCGCCTCTTGCACGGTTCGGCCCGTCGATGGCTCTGCCGCGCCGTCGAGCTCTCGAAAAGCGGCCGCGCTCCTCGGCCGTCGGGACGAGACACTGCAGCAAGGCGGTCGGATGCTCCGCCCGACCCTCCGACGCCTGCCGGGCGCCGTCGGCCGAGTTCCCCAGAGAGAGTTGCGGGGGTGTTCGGGTCTACTAACCTCTCGGAGTGTTCATGTCAAGAAAGGGTCTCCCAGCGGAAAGAGAGATCTGAGATCAGAAAAAAAGTGAGAGTCCTCCCTCCTGTCTTACCTGTCCGGGTTAAATAGGTCGGACGGAGGGTATGCTTCCGACTGTCTGCAGGTGGCGACGGGCACGACTCGCAGCCTGCCGCCGTGGGTCACTTGGCGGGTAGTTGGGGCGTCTTGAGGAGAAGCGACGTCTGGGCCACATCGTGGGCGGATGGGAGCGCAGAGGGGCGATGACGCGCCGATTTGTACGGCTGTACAGCGAAGACCAGGTGTCTCGTCATACTTAATATCCTTATCAGTGGTCGACGATAATATTGGGTACTTCTGTAGTTTTTTGTTGAGGAGGATAAGAAAAGAGAGCGATAACGAGACATGATGTAAAGATAGAGGACAACGCAGATGGCGATACTCTATATCTATGTCGACATTGCTCGATAACTATGTTGGTATCAATGCAAATGCAAATGCAAAACGATAAAAGAATCGTTTAACATTAGCATCGATACTAATGTGGAAGCAGTTTTAGAGTGTCACTCGGTCTCTGCATCAACGTCAACGCAAATGTTGAGCAGTGTGACCCTTGTCCTTCTTCCCCTTTTTGTTGCTCACCATGTGCCAAAGGGGTAGGGCAAGAAGGATAAGTAATATTCGATATCTTTTGTATTATTTTATATCATTATCATTCCAATCTTTACGTCTATCGAGCGATGAAAGGGGGAAAAAGGACAAGGGTCACATGACTCTCGATCTACTTTGACGTCAATGTGAATACCGAGTGATGCTTTGTATTTACATTGATGCCAATGTAGATGTCAAACAGTCCATTCGTCACTCTATATCGACATCAATGTTGAGGAAACTATGAAACTAGAGTATTTCCATTTGCATCGTTCTCTTCGTCCTATTTCTTTACATCAAATCGAAGCCACATAAGTTTTCAATTCTTTTTTCAACGTTATATAATTAATTTATCAGAAAAAATCATCATTGTTATTTGATTTTTTAATTTAAATATGATTTTGAAGTGGTACCAAAAAAAAAAAAGGAAAAGGGCAAAATAGAAATTACAAACTAATTAATTAATTATGTAGATTTTTTTATTGCAAGGAATCGTTATCCCTCCTCGCGGGGTAGCCGAGGGTTTTCGTCGTTCCCCCACCTCGGCCTCGCTCGCTCTCTCTCGATAGAGTGACGTGAGAGCAAAATGCTGGCGAGCAGCGCTCCTCCTCCTCCCTTTCTTCAGAAGGACCTCCCCTTCTCCTCCTCTCTCCAAAGCCCTTTACTTCCTCCTCTTCTTTCTCCGACTCGGCGCCTCCTCGCCCTCCGCCGCCGATGTGGCTGCTCCTTCGAACGCGCCTCTCGTGAGGAGAGGGCTGAATCGCCGGTGGTGGCTGCGGCGTCCGGCCGCCGCGGCTACGAGCGCATCCCCATGGAGACGGCCGGCGCTTACCGCCTGGTCGACAGAGAGACTGGGGAGAAGTTCATCGTCTGGGGAGGCTCCGATGACAACGACGATGCCGACACCCCCATCCCCTCCGCGGAGGTCCTCTCTTGGAAACCCCCTAGCGCCGACGGTCGACAGGGAGGTGAGCAATCCTTATACTCTCCCCCGCTTGTAACCTTCGTCGATTACAATTCTATTCATGAGGCAGAAACCCTGCCTTACGTTCTAAAGAACGCGTAATGAGTTGGTCAAAAACCCAACATGCGATTTTATTTTTCCTTTTCTTGATTTTGCATTGGAAACTACCAAATTATTTCGTTGAGACATGCACATTGTTGAGCTGGTCATGATTGGTGAGGACAGGTTGATGATTGCTGTTTCTTCAGTAAGAGCTGGTCTTCATACTGTGAGATGTTTTATTCCTGATTCTTTCTTGTCAATCGTCTCCTAAGGTTGCAGAAGTTTTTTATACCACAGGAGTTGATGCGACAATGCCTATCGATGAAATTGGCAATAAGAAAGTTGCGCCTGCTGGTGGATCTCTTAGAAGTTTCGGAAGGCTGAAGGCACAGAAGGTGAAGTCCTTGATAAAGAAAACCTCCAAAAATTATATGGATGACTCTAAAATTGGCAGTGTCACGGTTGTTGGAGATTCACCTTCAAGTGATACCAATCGAACAGATTCATTTGGTTGTGGCAGAGCACAGGGTTTGAAGGATTCAGATTTGAAGGACAATTCAACAGTGAATGAAGAGACTGAAGCCACAAATTCTTTGCAATTGAATTCTAGAGAAGATGATTATGCTTCATTTCTGGACAGATCTGTTCCAAGGAATGCTTCCTTCAGGGGATGGGGAGGTGCTGCTTCTAATCAGGCTGGTACAGCTGTCTGGTCCAAGCAGCACAAGAAAATGGCTACTGATGCTGGATTTTTTAGCAGGAAATCTTTTGAAGATGTCGGTTGCACTGATGACATGGTTGCTGCTTTGAGGGGTCTGATGTTCCTTCGCCCATCTCATATTCAGGTGTTTCTTAGTTTCTGCAGAGAATATTTGCTTTGCTTTTATTTTCTGATCTATACCGGAAGTCTCACACTATATGATAACCTCTGATCATGGTTGATTGGATGAACCCCATATAAGCTTGCTTAGTTTCTATGATCTCAGAGAATGATGATGCTGTCAAATCTAGTAAATTTGATCAAAGAAAAATTTTATGGGTTTCCTCTTATGCAAATATTATATAAATTATTTGTTCAGCGAAATTCTCATATTGGATCCTTGGCTTGCTTCTGAATCTGTTCACAATTATGTCAATGAAATTATCCAAATTGATCACTGGTTTGATTTGGGAATAAAATGACTTGTGAAAACTCAAGCAGTACTTTTATGTACTTTTGGATACTGCAGGCAATGGCATATGGACCTATTATAGAAGGAAAGACTTGTATTATTGCTGATCAGAGTGGATCTGGTAAGACATTGGCTTATCTTGCTCCAACTCTACAATGCATAAGACAGGAAGAGATACTAGGTCTTGGTAAAGCATCATCAAGGAGCCCAAGAGTGATAATATTGGTGCCTACTGCTGAATTGGCTTCACAGGTTGGTATTTGGCGTCACCATCACCAACTTTTTCTCTCTGTGTTTCAGCTCTCTGAGGCACCAACAGTTGAAGTTGATCTATACCTTTCAGTTTTGATTGTCTTGTCAAAACTAGCTAGTTTGGTGTAACTAATTAATCAACAGTGAATATAGAATCTTGGCATAATATCTGGTCAATATTGCTTATAGGTGTAATATCTAGTGATAATTAGCACTTTGAGAAACCAAATAAGTGACTATTGACATGTTTAAGACAAACACGGATGAATGCCTTTACAAGAGTTATCATAAGCTACCAAACACAACGTCATTGAACAATGTGGCTGTATTATTTGAGCATGAGTTAGAAAGAAATTTATTGTGTTTTGTTTAGTTTTAAAAGCACAAATAAATTTAGAAACCAATTACTGGTCATAGACATGCATGATCATCCATTTGCATGCTCTTGGGATATGGCCAGATAAAATAACTCTGTACAGCAAGGGATTAACTTCGGTCATGTATAACACTGATCAGTTTTATGTTCTCTGAACTCTTTCTGATGTAGGTAATGAAATCAATATAAAATACAATTGCCAAACTCACAAAAATTGTTAAATGAGAAGTCCAGAGGCCCTACATTGAAATGGAAACCGATAATTTGTCCCTTTGTTGTTTCAGTCTGTAGTTATGATTTTGATAATTTGTCCCTTTGGTCCTTTTTTTTTTTAATACTTTCATGTCTTAGTTTTCTGCTCCTCTGTGATTGCATGCTTGATTTGGACTCCCATTTTGATTGTGGATTGCTTTTCCTTTGTCCTTCCTCCAATTCGATGATTGCCTAAAAAACATGAATTGTTTTTGAAATTTACACAACAAAGTAGAAGTGGATGATTCAGAGTTGGCTATTCTGGGAATAGTAGTGATTTTTCTTCTTTTGCTTTTTCTCATTTTCTATCATTGGCTGCCTTTTAACGTGCACTTAATAATTGGCTTTCTTGTTATTGTTCAATAGTTTGTTCCTTCTCTTTTGCCATGTTGATCATTGCTTAGCGAGTTGGATTTGCTTTTGCATATTCAATGTAGAAATGGGTGTTGCTGATGGTATTGTGTCGGATGGAGTAGCATGAATTTGATATATATGAATGCAGTGCATGTGATGCATATTGATGGAACTGCTGAAATAAAATTTAGAATTTCACTCAGGTGTTGGTGAATGACATGGAACTTCTATTTCTGATGTTAGTGTTTGACTTTGCCTGAACCTTTTATATTTGCAGGTTCTTAGTAATTGTCGATCAATAGCAAAATATGGTGTCCCATTCAGATCTATGGTTGCAACAGGCGGCTTTCGACAGAAAACTCAGCTAGACAATCTTAATGAAGAATCCGATGTACTCATTGCAACACCTGGCCGTTTTATGTATCTGCTTCAAGAAGGCTTTCTGCAACTAACGAACCTTAGATGGTAATCTGTGTTTGCATTGGTCAGTTATCGCTATATCGAAGCATCACAGTTAAACTTAATTTTGATTGGAATTCTTTTGGTTTGCTTTATGTGACTGCAGAGATGTTCTTTTGTACAGATCTGAACTGGCGTGCTTCTTAATGTACCTTTGTTGAAAGGTTAATGTAATTTCCATAAACAACAATCTGTTTTGAACTAAAAGTTCTAAAAGAAATAGCAAAAGTTTTTAAGTCACAGTATGTTCTTGCGAGTTTTCTAAGACAGTATCAAGTACACCAAAGTAAAGTTGTTTCTTGTGAGGTTGTCAATGTAAAAAAAAGAATAGAACTTGTTTAAACACCTGTGAACTAATCTCTTTAATACATGCAGTGTCGTCGTAGATGAAGTGGACATCCTATTCAGAGATGAAGGATTTGAACATGTTCTTGAGAGCTTCATCAGTTCTGCACCAGTGTCGGCACAATATCTTTTTGTTACTGCAACTCTTCCAGTTGATATCTATAATAAAGTGGTTGAAATATTTCCGGACTCTGAAGTAATCATGGGACCTGGCATGCACCGTACAAGCTCTGGTCTCGAAGAGGTTAGTCTTCCATTATCTGCTTATTTCTACCTTGAAGTGATGTGTAAAATCATTGATTCGGGCTACTTAACAAATGAGATGTAAAATCAGTCTTTAGGTGTAGCCGAGCTGTAATTATGGCCAATAATTGGTTCTGGCAACTGAATGAATGATTGTGGGTTTATATGCACAAAAAATTACATTCACCTTCAATTTATCAAAGGAGAAATACAAATTGTTTTCTCCCACTTTATGACTTCTCCCAATTATAATTTTAATGAAATATTTAACTATCATATATTTTAATATCCCTTGCCAACCCAACAGTCGGCAACTCCAAAAAATATTGCATCATAATTGTCATTCTTGCA
Source organism: Musa troglodytarum (assembly GCA_023547065.1). Classification (NCBI taxonomy): domain Eukaryota; kingdom Viridiplantae; phylum Streptophyta; class Magnoliopsida; order Zingiberales; family Musaceae; genus Musa; species Musa troglodytarum. Next base: position 6,647,174 of record CP097502.1, on the reverse strand, counting down.
CTTTGTCCATTAGTATAACACTAGTGGTTGAACAACCCAAGCCCCAGGTTACTTGGAACTGTGGACAGGAATTTTAGACCAACTGGCAATTGACATCAACCCTTCTGATTCAATGACAAATTTATAGTCAAGGTTAGGCAAAGATATGTTTGCAGAAAACATAAGTGGCTAGTTGGTGGTTAACAAAATCTGAGTTTTGGCTGCTTTTTTGACAAAGGAAATAATCATCATCACCTTCCCCACTTGATGACAGAACTAAAATCGGATGTCTTCAAATTTCATATATATTCCTTAGATATTTACATTTTTATATAATTGGAAGAGAAACTGAATTATGATCTTTGTGATCCTGATTTGGTTAGTGAATATTCTTAACGCTTCTCTGCAGAATTTTCAGATACCATTAATTTCTTCATATGAAACATGTTTTTATTGACTTTGTAAATAACTCATCACTTTGTTTGTCAATTAGATGAATGGGGGCCATTTCCTGTTGCAATTAACTTGATTTGGAACTTTTAATGACCGTCATTATTCACTTGCAGGTTCTTGTTGACTGCAGTGGCACTGATGGGGAGAAGAATCCGGATACTGCTTTTCAAAATAAGAAATCTGCTCTTCTTCAGCTTTTAGAAGATCTGCCAGTTCCTAAAACTATTGTTTTCTGCAATAAGGTAACATTGAATTTCTAAATTTATATTTTGATTAATTAGAAACATGGAAATTATAAACATAATTCAAAATGAGCAATGTATGTGTAAGAGATCATTATTTTCATGCTGACTGGATATAGTTTTGTTTTTCTTACTTTGGCAAATTTAAAGATCCATTTTAAAAGAATACATCTTAGCATAGGAGCCTTTCATACTTGAAGTTGGCATCTTCATTTATAATATTAGGCAATTATTCCTCGAGCTTTGCAGATTGAAACCAACTGGGTGTCTCCTTTTCATGATAAGCAGTTACCTTGTTTTGTTCCACAGATTGAAACCTGCAGAAAGGTGGAGAATGTATTGAATCGCTTTGATAGGAAAGGATCACAAATCCAAGTCTTGCCATTCCATGCTGCCATAGCACAGGAAATACGCTTATCAAACATGAGAGAGTTTCTCAACTCACGTTCAAAAGATTCAAAGTTTCTGATCTGCACTGACAGGTAATGAAATTGTGGCAATATTGTATTCATTAGTTCAACATTTTCTATGTTGCTTGAATTAGAAAACAAGTTATAAAAGCACATCTGATTTACTGACACATGTGACTCGTTTAATTTCATAATCCTTGAATTGTGGGAGCCTACTTCAAATCTAGCAAGTGTAGTGAAAAATATTTGCTCAATAAGCTACAATGCTGGTGTTCAGATAGCAGTTTAGATGGTTAACTTTTATCACATGTCCTTTACTCTTTCAAGTAATATAGTTTCATGGCTGCTGCACTAATGAACTTTTTACCATATCTCATTTGAGTTATCGTTCTTTGATTGTGCTGAAATAACCAATTGCTAGATTTGAAGCAGGTTAAGATGTCAATATCAGTTATTGGTTATCGTTGTGCTGAAATAATAGTTATTTCAGCACAATATACCTAAAGCAGGTTAAGATGTCAATATCAGTTAATAGTATAGTTATTGGTTATCATTCAAATCTAACATAGACTGATAAACAGATATTGCATGCTGAGTTAGGTATAATAGTATAGTTCTTTTTGAACCATGCACATTGATTAATGATATATTGTAATCCTTGGTTATCTGCTACTGTGTCTCAGATCAAAATTATTGTTACAATTCTTTTCATCATGCCTTCTACCCTTCTACTTATATTTGTTTTTTCTGTTGTTCTTCCAATGCTTCTGTTGGAAAAGAAGAAAAGCAAATTAGTCTTTTCTTCCTAACTGGTATTTGATGATCTTTCGACAGGGCATCACGGGGCATAGACTTTGCAGGTGTGGACCATGTGGTACTCTTCGACTTCCCTCGTGATCCTAGCGAGTATGTCCGCCGTGTCGGGAGGACAGCTCGTGGTGCCGGTGGCAAAGGCAAGGCCTACGTCTTTGTCGTAGGCAAGCAGGTCTCCTTGGCCAGGAGGATAATGGAAAGGAACAAGAAGGGCCATCCATTGCATGATCTTCCGTGTGCGAGTTTGGTGCCATAGGTGACTCCGCCACTTCTCTCTTTTCCGAGCTGACAATCATCTGTATGATATATCACAGAGACTGAACAATGCTCCTGTTACCTCGTACCGAGAGTGATACGTCCCAGAGAAGCTCTCAAATGTTATAAGCAACACCACCACTGATCCTGACTTGCTGTATGATTGGTTGAGGTAATCTTTCTGGCATCATCTTGTATCTCCTTAAATTCCCATAAAATATACTATTATCAGTTTTAAATAGCTAATCCTTGAATTCGGTAAACCCAACTTAATTTCTATCCGCTGGTTGTTGGATTGGCAAACTACTAGCAAATAAACCAATCAAGTGGACTAACTCTTGTTACTTCTAAGAAGGTTGCTGAAAGTTCTCTTAAGCGTCATGAATTTATTAGCCTGCTTGGTAAAAATTTTGATAGATTATAACCATCATGAAGAAGTGGTCTGTAACAAGGAAGTCGTTCAATGACATCATCAACTACAACAAGTGTTGACTACGTCAACATCTAACACAAACGCTACCAAATCAGGTAATATGGTTGTTTGTAACTTGGGTCTCCTTTTTTTTTTTTTTCCCAAGTTAAGTTATTCCTCCACTCATTATGGCATTATGTTGTTGGTTAAGTGTACCTTATAACATGGAATTAATATGCTCCGAGTAATTTGTGAAATAACAAAATCTAATACAATTATGGTCTAATGGTACTCGGCATTAAACTACATAAGAGATCTGAAATCCCGACCTTTCACTGTGTAAGAGATCTGAATTCCCGACCGAAATATACCTCTCGAGCACGGTTGTCGAATCCATAAAAGTGATTCAGTTCACCATTCTAATCATTTTGAGCGTTAAACAAAATCATAATTCCATTAAAACTCCTTGAAAAGATTTTGTTAAAAAAAAGTCACTACCATTGCAGCCATATGAGTTAAGATGACACATCGATTGGACGGAGGTGAAGATGTCAGCCAGGTTGACAAAGATAATAATAGTATGGTAATCATTCAAAGGTGACATGTATACCCTGTGAAGATGAAGATAAAAAAAATGCAATTAAGCATCCACACGTCACAACTCCCATATCAAATACTGTTCGTGATTTAAGCATGTAGTGGTGATCTTCAACTAAGACAAAGACCTTTAACTTGATCACCTATTTTATTCTTATGCCATGGAGCCGAGTCTCTTATAGCACGCACGAGTTTATTTGTTTCTTTATGCAGGAAAAGAAAGCAAAAAAACCAGTGCGCTTATCTCCGTTGGTGTCGGGCACGATTTGCCATGGACCGAACCGGTCTATAATGGCTTTATACCTGCATTCTTGACGCGGCCATTGTCAAATTAATCACGGGTTTGATGTCGTGGTTCGACATTTTCGAACCAGGCCGGTCGCCGAGCTGATCGGCTGAACCGAGCCCGGCCATCTGTTTCAAGCAATTGATCCCGTAAACCATGTCACCGTCCCTTTCATACGTCACCCTATACGGCAGCATGCTGTGTTCAGTCAAATTAATTTCTTGATGTTTATCGTCATCGACTATTAATTTTGTCAACCATACTCGAGTCAACGCAATTCGGCCTGCTCACTTACGTAAATGAACCTTCCTGTGCCCACGGTTTAGAGCCCAACATGGAGAAGAACAACATGATCACCGAGCCCAACATGGAGAAGAACAACAGAGAGAGAGAGAGAGAGAGAGAGAGAGATAGACAGAGAGAGCCCGAGCGAGCGGCTGAGGCGGGTCAGGGTGAGTGAGGGGAGTGGGGGACCCATGATGAAGGCGTGACCCCGCATACTCCCATGTTTTGGGCTTCCCCATCATCACCGAGCCCAACATGGAAAACAACAACGGCGAGAGAGAGAGAGAGAGAGAGAGCGGTTGAGGCGGGTAAGGGATGGACCCGACACGCCGCGGTGGGCCCACCGACTCCTTCACGGATTCCCGAGCGGTTGAGGCGGGTAAGGAATGGACCCGGCACGCCGCGGTGGGCCCACCGACTCCTTCACGGATTCCGGATCTTCTTTGGCCTCTATTTTAGTGAAATCCCGCTTCGAACCAGCCAATTAGGGTTTCTTTCCGCCCGTTTGATTTGAATGACTCCGAAACCCCCCAAAGGGGGCAAATTTCCGGAGGCCATCAAACCCATCCCGCCTCAAATGTCGGAGGGCAGCCAGCGGCCGACTCCGCCGCACCGACTCAGGCCGCGCCTCCCTTCTTCTCCTTCTTCCCAGTTCAACGGTACCGGCTGGCTCGCGCGCGGCGCCGTCGACGCTCGTGCCTCGGTCTCTGCTGCTTAGTAGTCGCCCCTGCACGGCAAAAGTCTCTGCCTTCCTTCCCAAGAAAACGTGCGCAATCATGAAGATTCAAGATGAAGAAGTGATCAAATACTACTGAGCCTACCTCCTGTTGCTCGTCATCCTTAGCGTGTTCTCCAATCACGATCTGGTTAGCGAGTTAGTAGCTGCCGGTTCGTTTGGATGCCCAGCATGGCGGCGATGGCATTGGAGCGGCTGTTGGAGCCAAACGGGGGTCAATCCGCCGTCGCCTTCTCTGCCTCCGACCGAGATCTCCAAGCCGAGGATGGCGACAACAGCAAGAAGCACCTCTCGGCTCGGCAGCAACTCTTTCTTTTCTCCCCGGAGCTCGCTTTCCCTAATTCCTTCCCACCCTCTCGCGACTCCTCCTCCCCCTCGGCCTTCCCTCGTGTCCTTAACGGAAATATTTGTAGCCTGAGCAGCAACAACAGCGGCGCCTGGCCCGCTTCTTCAGGTTGTGATGGCTTCGGGTTTCAGGGGAAGCGTGATGCTCATCGGGGAGTTGAGTTTTGCTTGGCTGCAGGGAAGCTGCCGATGGACAGACGTAAAGGCAACGAGGAGAGCGGCCGCTTGGATGCCTCTTGCAGAGGGAAGGAGAAGGGAGCAAATGGACTGGAAAGGGAAGTCCTGGACAGGGGCGTTGGTGAACATGACGATGAAGATGGTTTCTGGAGCCCTCGTGAGACAAGGAGCGTTACGAGCTGCTGCAGTGGCGAAAGCCCCGCAGGATTTGGGAGCCGCACGTCTAACCATACCGAATTCTATGATGCCATTGAAGGTAGTATCTTCTCTCATACCCGAAATCTATATCTTTTTTGCGCATCTATCTTTTATACACTTGATATGTTTTGAGATGATGAAATGGTGTTCTTCTCTGATGATGCCTCGGCTTTAGCTTGATTGATATGTTCGCTGCCATAGCGGCTGTTCACATTAAATTTCTTGCTTGAGCATTCTTGGTTTCAGTTGGTCCTGACATCCTCGTTGTTCTAAAAGTGCTTATTGTGGTGGCAGATGCCTGCCACAAGTGAATCTATGAAAGTTCCCCCTATTTAGTTTCTTTTCCAATAAAGTGTATGCTAAGTTTACAACTACAGATTTCATGAATTATGTCACTGTTTTAAATACCACCTTCCATTAGATATGCTTAACATGGTTTGTGGTTCGATTAGCAGACTTAACTTGATAGCTATTTAATAAGCTAGTAAGGCATATTTGCATTATAAATCTGAGCATAGGAAGTGCCAAGGCATATGTTCATGGGTTTATATGGAAAGCTGTTAGTGTTCCCTTGTTTATTCTTAGTAAAGTAATATGAGGGCATTGCTTTGAACTCTAATTCCTATATGTTTGTGTTGGATTAGAGTCTTTATTTCGAGGGCCTTGGCCACATAGAGGTGTATTTGGCTAATAAGATTTTTGTTTTTTAGTGGTTGCCTGGTCTATTTGATCAAGAACACAAAAAGGAAGTGCCATTACAAGAGACAGAGGTGCATTAGGGAAAGAGAAATGTTGAAACAATCAGTATCGCCTTCATCGTATATTAACTATGGACAAGATAAGGAAATTGTTAGTACTCTTTCTTTAACAATTTGGTGTTTTCAAAAGTGTTTTGTCTCTAGATGATGTTTTAAAAATTAATGATAAGAAGGTTTTCAATAACTTCCTACATTGTTTTTGAAACCCTGAAAACGAAAATATAATCTGCGACGACGATCTCAAAGAAAAGCAAAATATTTCCTACAGAACAAATATTAGAATATTTTTTTAATGAAAAATCGTTTATGTGAATTATGTGCAACCAAACTCGTTTTTAGTACATCTTTTTTTCTCAGCTTAGTGACTGGAGCAAAGAAAAAGCTCAATAATGTGCTAATTGGCTTGATCACGAGACCCATATATAGAAAAAGTTACTTGATTGATTCAACCTAAGGATCAAAGTGGTTCTTGAAAGAGTTCACATTTTGGCTAAGACCTCAGCTTAAAGAAGCAAGTTTGGCAGTTTTTTCTAGCATCAGGTTGTAGGACGAGATATAGATATAAAAAAAATGAAGAGGAAAAAGATGCATTTTGGTCTGTTCTGGAAAGGAGGAACATAGAGCATTATTTCCAGCCCTCCTCCATCCTTGTTTTTCTCTCTCTCTCTCTCTCTCTTTTTTTTTTCTCGATATTCTTAGTTTATGCACAATTTTTGATACAAAATATATTCAGATTTCTAACAAATTGAAGTTGCAAACTCAGGTCTTTTAGGTGTATTAGATCTTTATGTTGTTAAATCATCAGAACTGACAGCAGTCCCTAATTAATATCTGGAGATTTGATATGTTTGATGTAAATTATAAACTGTAAATTGATGTCCTTTTTACTTAATTTTGGCTACCAAGTTTCTCAAATTAATCATTTTGACTTTGACTGTTATGGTTTTGCAGATTTCATCTCAGATGGTTCTGCATCACAGTCATATCTGTCCTCAAGTATAAAATATGAAAGTGAACTATGCACTTTACGGGTCAACCTTATTGAAGAGATTGAGAGACGAAAGACAACTGAGATGGCCCTTCTCCATATGCAGACCCAGTGGCAGAGACTGGCAGAGAGTCTCTCTCAAATTGGAGTTACATTTCCTGCAAGCCAGCAAGCTGGAGGATTTCAGCTTGAGATAGATCCTGCAGAACTCTGCCAGGAGATTCTAGTTACAAGATATGTTTCTGAAGCTGTTGAAAGAGGTTTGGCCCGAGCTGAAACTGAAGCAGCCGCACAGGCAGTTGTTGACATGAAGAACCATGAGATATCTCGGTTGCGAGAACGAATTCACTATTATGAGGCTGTGAACCGTGAGATGTCACTGAGGAATCAGGAAATTATCAGTAAGTCCTTTTGCATTATTCCCATGTATTTCATTTACATTTGAATTCGTTATGTAGACAGCTAAACTGTTCTTTGTTTTTCTTCAACATACTAATGCATCAAGAATTTTAGAAGAGAAATCACATAAAACCCAACTTTAGTTTGTTTAGTTTTTTTCCCTCTTTTTTTGATGCCATGCTCTGTATAAAATCATTCACATCAGTCTTCTAACCCTTTCATTTTTCTATTATGGTAGTAGGAACGTTTTTTTTCTCATCGTGGTTCTACAACACCTTATCTGCTTGACCAAAAGATATAGCATCCAAGATCATGCATGATTGACTGTTTACGATGTGTTCACAGAGCTGGCTCGCCAAAATCGTGTAAGAAGAAGACAGCGACAAAGATGGATTTGGAGCGGCCTCGGCTTAGCGGTTCTTGTTGGTGTTTCTATGCTTGCATCCTCACATCTAGGGTACACTGTCGACGACCTGCTTACCTTGGTCTACCATAATTCTGAGGAAGCATCTTGTGATGGTTCAGATTGAGGTACCTGCTTTTAGACCGTTAATATAGCTTTGTGTCTTAGATCATAGAATCAAATATAGTGCAGTCCAAGCTTCTCTTCTGAAGCTAAACCTCGTGTTAAAATTATCTGTCATCCTTAGAGTTTGAATGATTAGAATATGTAGATTTTTGCAGAAGGAAGACGATGACTCTTTTCTTAGGCCCAAACAACACAAAACACTCACATGATGGAGCTGCTTTATTTAAATGGCAACGGGTAGGGTTGTCAGGAACCAGCATGATGGTTGTATGCTTGAATGTATGTGATCCATGATGTTTAGGTTCCTTCGAATCTTATTAGCATGGTATTTATATTTAAAAAAATTATATTAGAATTTTTATAATTTTAAAAATAAAATAAATAATTTTATTTATTCTAACATCGTTGCATTGATGAAAAATATTACATGTGATATCATGTGCTAAATTGGTGTAAAAGTGATAGACAAAAAAATAATTTTAATATTTTATTTATTTTTAACATGTGAAATGTTGAAATTATATTTTTGTTTATCAGTTACTTTTGTATTGATTCAGTATATGGTATCACGTGTAATGTTTTTTGTTAATACAATTGATGGTGTTAGGAAAAATAGAGTTATTTATTTTATTCTCAGAATTATAAAGATATTAATATATTTTTTTTAAGTATGGGAATTACGGTTCTAATAAGATCAAAGTGGAGATAAAAAATGTAATTAACTCTTATTTATCTCGGTCAGGAGGACTTTTCCAACCAGCTGTTTGATGAAATTACACCACCTGGGGTGTGGTGTGCAAACGTAGCCCTGCCCTCTGCATGCGCCCACCCTGTCTTCCTACATTCTTGAGTTCCATATCTCTCCCGCCTCCGCTTACTCCGCTCGCCCACTAGCCAAAATACCACCCCCTTTTCCCTCCCCTTTCCTCCTCCGGTGCTTTCTTTTCCTTCTTTTCTTCTCCTTCGTCTTCTTCCTCTTCTTTCTCCTCCCACTAGCTAGTCAGAATCCGAGGAGGGAAGGGAAAGAACGGATCTCTTCCCTTGTCCTGTCCATGTGGCTCCTGGTTCCCCAGTTCCGTACGTTGTTCTTCTCCCTCCCTCTCGCTTGCCGCAGAATGGGATAGGCTGAGGGTAGATGGTGTCTCTTTGTCCGGTCTTTCTCCAGTCTGTTCATGGAGTCCAAGATTCCGATGAACGTGTCCTGCGACGCCTGAGCCGCGCCTTCATTACCGTTTGTTGATGCGCGCAAGCCTGCTGCTTGTTCCCCTGTCGTCGTGGTCGTTGGAAGAGCAAGCACCAAGGAGTATGGAGGAGGAGGACGGGAAGAAGGTCTCCGGGTGTGGCCTTTTCGTCCTTTACAATAGCATCTTCCGCCGCGGGACCGCGAGCTCGAGCCCCGGGCACCCCACCTCGGCCGCCGGGAGCCCCAAGCTGACAGCGTCCGACTCCAAGCGCCGACGCGCCGCGTCCGACGAGGCCTCCCTCCTGGTGCCCGCGAACGCGTCCCATCTGCCCGTCGCGCCGGCTCCGCAGAATCCCAAGGCGGTCGCCCCGGGCCACCTCAAGGCCTCCGGAAGGCCGGCTGGCGCGTCCGCGGGCAACGCGGGCCGCGCGCGCAATCTCGGCCTTGCGGGCGAGCTCGACAGCATGATTAACGATCACCAGCGCTCCAAGGGCAGCAGCACCCTCGTCCGCGCGTCCTCCGGCAACGTCATGGTCTTCAGCAACCTTGGCAACATCCGGGCGCCCGGCGCCGTCACCCCCAACCGGAACGTGCTCGATTTCCTGCCCAAGACCGCAAGCGAGAAAGGGGGGATCCCCGACGGCAACCAAGGGCCCAGGTACACCAATGGCCCCGCAGGCCACGCCCCGAACAGCAGCGCCGTGGAGGTCGCGGCGCCCGAGGGGCTGTGCCGGGCTCTGTCAAAGAGACTGGAGCCGGAGGAGCTGAAGGAGATGGGCAACGAGGAGTACAAGAAGGGGCGATACGCCGAGGCGGTCGCGCTCTACGATCGCGCCATTCTTATCGATCCGGACAAAGCATCGTACTGGAGCAACAAGGCTGCTGCCCTCATGGCCATGGGCCACCTTCTCGAGGCCGTCAGTGATTGCAGAGAAGCAGTGCGCATCGATCCTTCTTATGCCAGGGCGCATCGGCGATTAGCTACATTGTACCTCAGGTACGCAAACTGCGGCTCGGACATCATGCTCTTCCTACTTCGGACCTTTGATCCGTGATGGACTCGTCTCAGGTTGGGAGAAGCTGAGAAGGCAATCCACCATTTCAAGCTAGCACGAAATGAGACGACCTCTGAGGACATTGCGCAAGTGCATCGCCTCCAAGCCCATCTCTCCAAGTGCAACGAAGCCCGCAAGCTGAGGGACTGGCACTCGGTGCTGAAAGAAGCTCGATCTGCTGTCGCTTCCGGTGCCGATTCATCTCCCCAGGTCTTTCAGTTACACTCTCTTCCTCATGCAGAGATGATGCACTTCAGATTGACACATCCGAGCTACTAAATCTTGTCTGTTGTGTTCCAAAGATCGTGGCTGCTCATGTAGAGGCCCTCCTGGCACTCGGCAGGCAGGAGGAGGCAGAAACGGCATTGAATTGCGCCCCAAAGTTCAACATCGATGCGTCTACAAAGTTCTTTGGAGCTGCCAGAAGTGCGCATCTGCTCGCTGTCAGAGCACAGATTCACTTGGCTGCAGGAAGGTCAGAACCAAACTCCGTGCTTCTCTTCTGCCAGATCGAAGAGTATGCAGATCGTTCATGCTTGGGTTTTGTTTCCGTAAGGTTTGAGGATGCTGTTGCAGTAGCTCAGAAGGCTGCTCAGATCGAGCCGAGCAGCAGAGAGGCCGGTGCGGTGGCCCGGAAGACTCGAGCCGTGGCATCAGCTCGTTTGACCGGGAATGATCTCTTCAAGGCTTCCAAGTTCAGGGAGGCTTGTGTGGCGTACGGGGAAGGCCTCAACCATGACCCCCAAAACGCGATTCTTCTCTGCAACCGGGCGGCGTGCCGGTCGAAGCTCGGGCAGTGGGAGAAGGCCATCGAAGACTGTAATGCTGCTTTGAACATGCGTCCTTCCTACACCAAAGCTCGCCTTAGAAGAGCCGACTGCAATGCAAAGGTAATTTGGCTTCTCCGGTGCTTTGTTCTGCAACAAAGCTTGGAGTGAAATCTTTCTTTTTGGCCACCAGTTGGAGCGGTGGGAGGCATCAGCGCAAGACTACGAAGCATTGGTTGACCAGCTTCCGGGAGACGAGGAGGTGGGCAAGGCCTTGAGTGAGGCTCGACAGCAGCTCAAGAAACAGAGGCGTGAAGGCAGTATCGACACCAAGGCTGGTGCTAACTTCGTCCGTGTCACAAGCAAAGATCAACTCAAGCAGTTCATCATGGCACCAGGTAAGGCTCATCATTCACTAGTGTATCGATGCCAGTTGAGATGTGTCGATTGAATCGGTAGCAGTGTCATGACTCGGTGGAGAATGAGAAACGTTGCTTCATTTGTTTTCTTGGCAGGGATCACTGTTGCATTGGTCTTCAACAAATCTAGTGAGCTTCCAAGCCAAACAATTCCTTTCATGGAGAAAATGTCCAAGCAACATCCCACTGTTGCTTTCCTCGCGGTTTGAATCCCATCACCAAACTTCTCAAAATTTCTTGCATTCTAGATATGGACTCATCTAGTCTAAAACTACTTGTATATCATCTCACATGCTTTGTCTGTATTTACTTGAAAAGAACTCTTGGAGGGTTTCCGTCTCTTCGTTATCGATATCTTATTCTTACAACAACGATGTCCAAAAGCTTCTTTTCATACTTCATTTCTCTGTGTTTCGAGTAATCTAGTCTTTAATCAAATTAATTTCTATCATAAATCTAACAGGGATGATAACAACTGCATCACTCTTTTCAGATTTCTCATGTATCATGATCGTGCTTGCAGATGGATGTCAGCCAAAGCCCGTCGTTGGAGGAGTACGGCAGCCATGAGCCGGTGGCGTTCAAGGTGTACAAGAACGGCTCCATGGTGAAGGACATCGATGGGCTCGACCACGAGCAGCTCGAGAGCTTGCTCAGAGCACTCAGCAAATGAGGCAGTCAGCCAACCAAATCAGAGCACAAGTGTAAAGATAGCGAAGCTGTACATTGTCCGAACATCCCTACCCCGCGGTGGTGCAGGTCGCCACCACCGTCTGTCTCCTCGAGTTCATCTGCTGCAGCCAGCATTTGGGGAAGGAAAGCACACGATAGAACTAGTAGAGCCTTTTTGTTACTCGTCCGACCCTGAACGATGACTCTCTCTCTCTCTCTCTCTCCCCACACACCAACTGCTTGAATGAGAGGCTAATTCTTTCAAGGTCATGTTTGCGTGCCGGATCACATACTGCTGCACATATAAATGTTTGGAATTCTGCTATGAAATGTAAAAAAAAGAGAAACAGCAATCTTTTTTTTTTGGTTAAATCTTTTCCTAACAATTTAAGTTTTTTAAGATTAACAATATTATTTATTTATCTTTTTTCTATTTGATTTGCATATTAAGCAATTTCATATAGCAAACTAAAAGTGGCTTTTTTTTTGTTCTGATAAATGATGTAAATCGAAATTTCATTTTTAACAGTGCATATAGAATTATTTTGAGTTTTTTTTAAAAAGGTAAATTTTGATTGTTCGAGTTGGAGGTTAGTTTAGATCCAACTTTGTTCTTACTCAAGTTGGTCTCGGGGCAAAGTTCTCTAAGTCAAACTTTCAAACCTTACAAAACTAGAATGTTATCTTTTGGATGCTTAAATCAATAATTTAGTCGAACAAGTCTACGTAACTCCCCTTTACCTATGTTGGTGACGAGTGATCAACCAAGTGGCTCCATTGTGTTGGCCACATGGGTGCACCGGTCAATTACATTGAGCTAATGTGTCCTCCTCCACATGGAGTCAACATATTGATGAGTGATGTTGATATGTCGATCATATAATTTTTACTATAATAATTTTCATTTGTCGGATAATTGACTTATTAATTTGATATTTTCAAATTACATTCAAATTATTTAAATTTAAATCACTAGCAATAATAAATTTAGTTCTATAAACTGATTTAATTCTGGCCGTACATTATGACTAGAACAAGGTGTTACTAAAAAAACAAATACAAGTTTGAACAATAGAAAGATGTTGGTACAGTCTTGCTCGTGCTCCCAAGTCAACGATACATCCATTTGCGTGCATGTGTCGAAAGACCAGTCCATATTATTGCACTTCGTTGAACGCGCAGCTCTTGGTCGTACCTTCGTTCCAATTACCCATGCATGGGATGGGCGGCCTCCGATGACTCGGTCTGCTCTCCATTCGTCTTACATATTCCATTACAGTGAAAGTTCATCTGCAATGGGTTGACTCGGACGGAGCCCACACGAGTTGAACTTGTCGACTTGAGCAAAAATATTATGGAAGGTGATATGGGGATGATGAAAAGTTGGGCATTGTTCACACCTCATCGTCATGATCAATACCTCACCATCTTGATGATGTGATAATAGACTCAGCCTTGCATTGTCAATTATGTACGAAGCTGACTTAGTCGACTCCTATCGCATGTTTTCCAAGTTCGATGCTAATTGAATGCATGCTCGTAAATTGCACTAGAAAATACTCCTCAGATACGTTTTGTTAGATCAAATATTTTTTAATATTTTTACATTCATATGGACCCTGATTCAATTCTTCCAACTCAAATTAATTAAGCATAAAAAAGATCAGGAACACACTCCCAATTTAGTCTTATCGGATTTAGCTCTATTCCATTTCACACCGAAAACCTCAATTAATTTTTGATAAGGGTATTAAGTATGACGAGACACCTGGTCTTCTGTCGTACGCTGGCTGACGTCATCGCCCCTCCTGCGCTCCAACCGCCCACGATGTGACAGCCCGACGTCGCTTCTCCTCAGCATCGCCCCAACTACCCGCCCAGCTGACCACGGCACCGACCTGCGTGGTCAGACCCGTACACCACTTACAGACAGTCGGAAGCACTCCCTCCGTCCAACCTATTTAACCCGAACAGGTAGGACAAGGAGGAGGGATGGAGAGGCTGGATGATCATCATCATCTTCTTCTTCTTCTTCCCATAAACACTCCAAGAGGTGAGTAGACTCTGAGACCCCGCAATTCCCTCTCTGAGGAACTCGGTGTGGCCGACAGCGACTTAGGCGTCGGAGGGTCGGCGCGAGCATCCGACCCGCCCTTCTTTGCGAGACTCGTCCCGACGGCCGAGGCGCGCCGCCGCCGGAGGCTTCGGACGAAGCGCGGCGAGCCATCGACGGGCCGAACCACGAGACGACCCGGTTTCGGTTTGCGCGCCAGTCCACGCAAAAGTTGTTTCCCCTAGCAGTTGGCGCTAGAAGGAGGCCCGTGCAGCCGAAGGACTACTGCTCCACCCTCCACGAGTTATGGGCGAAAGGTCTGCCGTGGCCGTGAGGTCCCGCGGACCTCGAACCCGGAGGGCGATCTGCCGCGACTATAGATCGCTCTTTGGAACATATTTACCGGCCGGGCTCTTCCCAAGTCGGGTTCCACTTCCCCACCATCACGGTGGAGGCTTTTGAGACCTTTCCCAGCAGTCAGGACCACGGCAAATCTTGTCGGCTGTCCTCCCCGCCTACTCCGAGGGCGGCGTGACGACCCTCAGGCGGAACCTCTTCCCCGGCATCACGAGCGTCCGCGGTACCATTTTCCCTGACCTCTCGCCGGGTTGAGGCGGAACCGGGCTCTTGAAACGGGCGTCACTTTGGAATTCGGCGGTGTCTTGAACTCGGCCGACCTAGTTCGGGCTCAAATCCGATCCATTGCGCAGCGTTTGGAGGAGGTGCAAAGGGGCGTCGCAAGTCAAGAAGAGCAAAGGAAGTGTCCCCTTTGAGAGTCCCGTTCGCGACATGCAGAATACCCGGTGCCCTTAAACTTCCGTCTCCTCCGCCGACCTTTATGATGGGTGAGTGATCGGCCGATCACGTCGCGCCTTCGGGCTCAAATGGCCCTATATGGAACCGGACGCCTTGATGTGCGGGCGTTCCCACCACGTTGAAAGGATCCGCGTGCACAGTACGGTACCTTAAAAAGCGGGTCGATAACATCCTTTGAGCTCGCCAAGGACTTGAGCTACGCTTTGTGGCATTTCGCGACCAAAGCCTTGATCGCGCTCCTCACGGGTTTGAAGCAAAGGAGGGCGAACCCCTCTCCCAATTCGTGCGAAGGTTCACCACGGAGAAGTGCAGGGAGTTGTCGGATGCTCACCCATCGTTATTGGTGCGAGCATTCATGATGGGGCTGCGGCCGTCGAGATCTCTTGGTCCTTGGTGGGCGACCCCCATGTCCATCGCGAAATGTTTGTGAGCAAGTCGATGCGTGGCGGCGAGTCACGGATGTCGGGAAGGAAGGAAGAGCGGTAGGGGACATCTGCTCCATCCGTCGGGGCCAAGCGGCTAGGCGGAGTCCCGCAGGCGCCGCGTGGGTCGTCGACCCATGCAGTGATCGAGCCGCCACCTCCCCCTTGAAGGCCTCTCGGGCGCAAATATTCCTCCAGTTAAGGGCGAGGAATGCTCGGGCCGCCACCTCAAATGAAAAGCGACGGTGGCCGATAGCTCCGATATTGCGCTTTCGCCGGCAAAGCGGGCCACGACGCGAGCAATGCCACGGTGGCGACAAATTGAAGAGCTGATCCGAAGAGGTCACCTCGATCAATACCTCCGGCATCCGCGGGCACCATCCCTGCGCCCGAAGGCGGTCGAGCAACATATCGGCGTGATCAGGGGACCGCCCGGAGGACATAGCGCCTCGGGCGAAGGGCTTACGCGGCGATCGCGGCCGGGGAATATCATCCTCCTCGGCCGAGATTACATTCCCCTCGGGGATATGGAGCAACGAGCATGGCGATGCGGTGGTGGTGTCGGCGAATTGCCAGCGCCAGTTCGGCCGGATTATGGTCGACGGCGGCTCGGCCGACATCCTCTACCGAGGCCTTTACGGGGGCTGCGAAGAAGCCCTAAAGCCTTTGCACTCGGCGCTCACCGGCTTCATGGCGACTCGATCTCGCGAGTGCGATAACCCTACCATTGACCCTCGGCGACTCCCGAAGGCCAAAACCACGATGGTAACTTTTACGGTGGTCGACCTCCCCACTGCGTACAACGCCATCACTGGCCGACCCACCCTCAACCGGCTAAGGGCCGTCTGTCCACATACCACCGGACCGAAGTTCCCTACGTAGCGGTCGAGGAAGGTGCGGGGAGATCCTCAGAGTCGGCGGTGTTACTTGGCGGCGACCTCCACAGGTAAGAGGAAAAGGCGGGCAGCCCCTCGAAGACCAGCGGGCGACCCCGACCGAGCATCCCGAGCCAACAAACCCGGCGGTTAATATTCCGCAAGATGGCCGTCCGATCGACGGTCGGGATTGGCGGACACAGGTGACCAAGAGCGGGCGCAACTCACCAGCCTCCTCCAGGAACGCGCCGATGTCTTTGCCTGGACAGCTGTCGACCTCCCGGGAATCGACCCCGAGGTCTCCCAACACCATCTACACATCTCCCCAACCGCCCGCTCGGTGAGACAAAGACCTCGGCCTCGGTCCCTCGGCGCCAACAAGGCATGCGAGAAGGAAGTTGATAGGCTCTTGGCGTCGACTTCATTGAGGAGTCAGGTTCCCTCGGTGGTTGTCAATGTAGTCCTCGTCAAGAAACCTAATGGAATTTGGAGGATGTCGTTGACTACACCGATCTAAATCGGGCTGCCCGGATTGCTTCCCCTACCAGGATCGACCAGCTGGTGACTCAACGCCACGAATGCGCGCTTCTCCTTCATGGGCGCCTATTCCGGTTACAACCGGATCCGGATGGCCCCAGGATCGGCAACATACAGCCTTCCACACTCCTCAAGGAGCCTACTTTTACAAAGTCATGCCATTCGGGTTAAAGAACGCGGCGCCACCTACCAAAGGATGGTGAACAAGGTGTTACGCCGGCAAATAGGAAGCGAAACATGGAGGTCTCGTCGGCGATATGATCGTGAAAAGCCGAACAAGTGCTGCACACCTCGGCGACTTGCGAAACCTTCGCCACACGAGAAGGTATGGGATGCGCTGAACGGCCAAGTGCGTCTTGGCGTGACATCGGGCAAGTTCCTCGGGTTCATTCATACGAGAGAGGAATTGATGCCAACCCAGAAGATCAGAGCTCTCACCCACATGAGATCTCCGAGGCACCGTTAAGGAGCTTCAATGCCTTAACGGAAGGATAGCGGCTCTATCCGGTTTCTATCGATCGGGAGATAAGTGCCTCCCTTTCTTAGGAGTCCTCAAAGACCGAAGAACTTTCAATGGGCGAGTGCGAAAGCCTTCGCCGCATACTGAGCGGCACCTCTCAGAGCTACCCGACTTACCTCGGTGTCTGCGCCGAAAAAACTCACCCTCTATCTGGCATCCCGGCATGCGATGGCTTCGGTGCTTGTGAAAGAAGCCTCGGCGCAATACCGATTTACTACACCCGACCATGTGCTCGTGGGCGGGCGGCGCTATCCTCCCATTGAAAGGCGCGTTGGCACTCATTCTAGCGGCTCGGAAGCTACGCCCTTACTTCCAAGCCCATACGATTGAAGTCTTGTGCCGACCAACCCTGCGTCAAGTTCTTTCTAAGTTTGGCGTGGTGGCGTCTCCTAAAGTGGTCGGTGGAACTATCCAGAGTTCGACCTCTGCTACAAGCCGAGGCGACCATCAAGGCCCAGGCCTTGGCGATTTCATCTCGGAGTTGACACCACCGGAAGCGGCGTTGAGCCAACCACCAGAGGCCGGATCTTTGCGTGGATGGGTCTTCCGGCTCCCGAGGGGCGCGGACTCGTTACGAAGGACCCAGCGGACACGCTTTGGCGTTCCCTCGCCGGCTTCGGCCACAAACAACGAGGCGAATACGGCGCTGTTGGCGAGCCTCGTTTGGCGGCGAGATGCAACTAGGAGCAATCCACATTCTCACGGATTCCCAACTTGTCGCCGAGCAAGTTGGTGGAAATATCGAGCGCGGGACTCGACCATGTCGGATACTGGCCAGGTAAAAGCCCAAACCTCTAACTTTCCCGCTTCACTCTGTCCGGGGTGCGGGTCCCGAGCAGCGGGCGGACCAGCTCATGGCCCGGCCTCGAGCGATCGGAGGACATCCGGTCGAGGCGACACCGGTCGGTGACCATCATGGAGATCGGGGATCCGAGTCGACCACCCCACCAGCGTGGATCCGGGAAATCTTGAAGTACAAGCGAGGATCTGCCGGTGATGAGGGCAAGGCACGCGGCTCCGCCGAACTCGAGCGTGATGCGTGAAATCGGCAAACTCTACAAAGGTCTTTTTCCCACCCCTACTACGATGCTTAGATCCGAGGCGGGCCCGATTCTCGCCGAGGTCCACGGCGGGATTTGTGGGGAGCACATGGCGGCCGAACTTTGGCCTTCAAGGTGCTGCGCCGGGGGTTGTGCGGCCTCTGGCTGCAAGGCGCCAAGGCTTTCGTCTTGGCGGTCGACACTTGCAGCCGGGCCCGAGCCCGCGGCTCCCAGCGGTCCTTCGCCTCCATGGGCTGCGCTGGCCCTTCGCTCAATGGGAATGGACCTCTTGGGGCCGTTCCCGGCGTCCGACGGCGGAGACACATCATTGTGGGGATCGATTACTTCACCAAGTGGGTGGGCCGAGCCCACGGCAACCATTCTGGCCGAGCGGGTGAGCAGTTCGTATGGAAGAACATCGTGACCGATTGATGCGCCCAGCGTTATCATCGCGATAGCGGCACCCGGTCGCCGGCACTCGGTTCTCGGAGTTACGTGCGACCTATCACATCGGTGAGGTTTAGCTCGGTGGCTCACCCCGGACCAGCGGGCTTGCTTTGAGGTGACCAACCGATCTATCTGGATGGACTTAGGAAAAAGGACCTTGGAAGCCCGATCGGTGGGTCGGCGAGCTCCGAACATCCTATGGTCTCTGCGGACTACCCGAAGGCGGCAGGCGAGTCCCCTACGACCTTGCATTCGGCATGGAGCGATCCTACTGCCGAGTTGATCATCCCAACATTCGGGTGGAGAACTGAGAATCCACCTCGGCCCGAGGAGTTCGGGCTGGCCTAGACACGCTAGAAGAGCAGCGGGGCCAGCGGCGCGTAAAAATCTTTGGCGTACAGTGTAGCCGGGAGTTACAACAAGAGTGCGCCCTCGACCCCTCGGGATGGGCGACTTAGTCCTCGCAAGGCGATGGCGACCCGCTCACTCGAGGGCAAGCTTGCACCTAAGTGGGAAGGCCCCTCGAGTAATCCAAGTAGTCAGGCCAGAGCGTTAGGCTCGCGACTATGGTAGGCGGCAGATTCGAGACTTGGGCGTCCACAACCTCGGGAAATATTTTGTCTAAGGACAAAGCGGAGGTGAATCGATGTCAAACTCGGGACATTCGAAGGAAGTCGGAGAATGTATGAAGAAAACATATTTGTATTGCCAAAGTGTTGGGATTACAAAATGTGCCCCTAAGTGGGAAGTAGCATTACAAAAAGCAAGGAAAGCCCTCCAAAGAAGAAAAGAAGTCTTGGGCCGCGGCTTGAGGGGAAGGTCGTCGAAGGAACCTCGCGGGCATGTCGACCCCACGATCCTCGGGCGTGAGGCGAAGGATCCTCCTCGACCATCGAGCACGGAGGACATGCTCGGAGCGGGCGAGGGCAACTTTGTACCGTGCTCGTGCGACACGGCCCGTCCGGTCGGCGAGAGGAAGCCCTCGACTTCTTGTATGTGTCGGCGCCTCCGATCCTTCTCTGGCGACTCCCTTCCACGCGGCAAGGGCTTCCACTGGCGGCTGCGGCTCGGCCTCCCTCGAGAGTCGGCTTGGCGACCAACCGAGGCCTCCTCCATCCGGAGGCGGTTCTCGGCCGGCCGGAGAGCCTGCGGCCGGCCTCTGTCGCGGCGGCCTCGAGCTTCAGCGGTCGGGCGCAACTTCGCGCCCATGTCGCGCCCATTGCTCGGCGGCGGCAACGCCTCGAGTCCGACCCGTTTGGGTCTCCTCGGCCGTGGCGCAACTCCAAGTTGCGCTCACCGGGCCGTGCGCAAGCGGCCGGTCGTGCACGGTCGAGAGAAGCGATGGTGTAGTGGAGATTACGCACAAGAAAAAGCGAAAGTGATGAGCGAGCTCGGCCAAGAGGATATAAGCAAAATGGAGCTTACCCACAACGCCGACTTGGCGGACTTGGCGGCGGCGCCAGGAGCGTGTATAGGTCGAGCCATGTCGGGATGGGCGCCCCGGAGGTAGTGGTAGGCTCTCCCAGACCCACACCTTGTCCCCAGGGGCAGACCATGCCAGGGCCACGAGAGGGTCGCTCCGCGGCCGAAGGACCTCCCCATCGATTCGGGAAAGGAATGGCTGATCCTTTCCAGCGTGACCGGCTCACAGTCCTGCATGGATGGAGGGCGGCCCTTCCGGTCGCCCCCAGGTGGGACCGGCACTCTCGGCGGGAGTGGTGGCGCCCGGTTGTTCAGTCGCCCCGGTCGGCACGGCCACTGGCGTCTCCAGGTCCACCACCTCCTTGGCCTTCGCCCTCTTCTTGGGACGCCCCTCATCGGCGGTGTGCGGGGAGCCACCCCCCGCCCGCTTGGAGGCCGCCGGAGAGCGCGGAGGTGGTCCCCTCGGAGCACCCGAGGCGTGGAAGGATCGCGAGTTCACCATCCTGCAAAAAGCGACGGATATGTCGAGAAGATAGAGTATGGCAGCAATCTAAAGAAGCTGAACAACGACGGCCTACCCGAGCGCGGACTCGGTCCGGCCTCCACGACCAACTGCTCAGAGCATGTGCGGATGGCTTGCGAGGAAGGAGGATTACCCTCGGTGCTCGGTGAGCACGCTCCTCGGCACTCGGCCGAGGGCAGCGTTATCGATGGTCGCCAGCGACCACGAACCGAAACCCGGATCCGTCGGCCTTTGGACAAAAAGCGCCTCTTCCACCCTTTGTTATTGGTGGGCGCGCTAACCGGAACCACAGTCGTGCGGCGAGTAGCCCCAGGCCCCTTGAAGGCGGAGGCGGGAGAGGAAAGGTTGCGGGTCGGGCGATGTTGGCGTAGTGGCATTCCCCGGAAAAACCACCGGTACCGCCAAGAGTTGGGGGTTATCTGGGAAGCGAAATCGCCACGGGAGATCACGAGATCGATGATCGGAGTGCGAGAAGGCGCGGCGGCCTCTAGGGCATCGGCGGACAGGGCAAAGCCCTTGGGAACCGGGTCAAAGCCGGCCCGTCCCGCCCGGCCGGGAGGTTGAACTCCTCGGGATGCCGTAGCGGCCGAGAATCCCCACCATGCGCTCGTCAAGACAGAGTCTTGGTC
Source organism: Musa troglodytarum (assembly GCA_023547065.1). Classification (NCBI taxonomy): domain Eukaryota; kingdom Viridiplantae; phylum Streptophyta; class Magnoliopsida; order Zingiberales; family Musaceae; genus Musa; species Musa troglodytarum. The sequence goes on along the minus strand of CP097502.1, from coordinate 6,625,932 downwards.
GATGCGGCCACATCAAGGCCTCTAACTCACGCGCGCCCGCGCCGGAGGAAGAGGCTGGAAGGAGGAGACGAAGGAGAGCGGCGACACGGGTTGTGGCGATGGGAGGAGGAGGAGAGCGAGAAGAAGAGGAAGTGGAAGGAAGACCCATCGCACACTAACCTATAAAGGAAGAAAGCGGTGGAAGAAGCTAAAAGGCACCGAGCCTATGGAGAATACTTGAAGGAAGGCAGCGAACGAGAAGAAAGCTCCGATAAAGTGGTAGAGAGAGCAGGCTCCTATTTATAGAAAAAGGGGAACCTCGACTTTTCGCCTCTCCGAGGCGACGACGCGACACCGCCACATCGTGATATCGCATCATCGGGCGATCGGCCAGCGGCATCATATTGATAAGAGCCGACGTGTACACCCCGGTAAAAACTTATCCGCCGCGCGGTATCCTCGATTCGACAAGCACTACTCGCGGGCGTTTTCAAAGCGGCGGCGGTTTTTCTAGGTCTTGAGCGGCTCGACCAGCGTTTTCCGAGCCTTGGCGGCGGCTCGGCCACACACTCCTCGAGCGGCGGTTGGTTCTCGTCTTGAGCGGCGGCTCGACCACTTTCGAGCCTTGGCGGCGGCTCGGCGCACACTCCTCGGCAGCGGTTGGTTCTCCAGTCTTGGCGGCGGCTCGACCGCGTTTTCGAGCCTTGGCGGCGGCTCGGCGCACCTCCTCCCGAAGCAGCGGTTCGATTCTCGAGTCTTGGCGGCTTCGACCACTGGTTTTCCAGCCTTGAGCGGCGGCTCGGCCACACCCCCCTCCCGAACGGCGGTTCGGTTCTCCAAGTCCTGAGCAGCAGCTCGACCACTGGCTTTCCAGGCCTTGAGCGGCGGCTCGGCCACACACTCCTTCCGAACGGCGATTCGGTTCTCCAGTCTGGCGGCTCGACCGCGCTTTCGAGGCCTTGGCGGCGGCTCGGCCACACACTCGCCGAGCGGCGGTTGGTTCTCGAGTCTGGCGGCGGCCGACCACGCTTTCAGGCCTTGGCGGCGGCTCGGCCACACCTCGAAGCGGTTGGTTTTCGTCTTGGCGGCACCTCGACCATCTGGTATTCGGGGCCTTGAGCGGCTCGGCCCTCACGAGCGGTTCGGCCATCATGGTTCTTGGTCGTGTCGTGACCTCGACCCCTTGTAACAAAATGACGGGTGGAAGCGAGGAGGACCTTGCGCGTCTCAACCACGACCGGACGTCGGCAACGCGGGTATCAGGCGTCTCTCGACCCCTTTCATCCCGAGCAGCGGTTCAGCCATCATGGTTCTTGGTGCGTGTGCGTGACCTCGACCCCCTTGTAACAAAATGGCGGGTGATGGCGAGGAGGACCTTGCGGCGTCTCAACCCCGACTTCGGCGTCGGCTTGGCAGCGGGTATCGGCGTCTCCTCGACCCTTTCATCCCGAGCAGCGGTTCGGCCATCATGGTTCTTAGTCGTGTCGTGACCTCGACCCCTTGTAACAAAATGGCCCTGATGGCGAGGAGGACGCTTGCGTCTCAACCCCGACCGGACGTCGGCAACGGGTATCGGGCGTCTCCTCGACCCTTTCATCCCGGAACGGCATTCGGCCATCATGGTTCTTGGTCAGTGTCGTGACCTCGACCCCTTGTAACAAAATGACGGGTCGATGGCGGGGAGGACCTTGCGCGTCTCAACCCCCGACTTCCGGGCGTCGGCAGCAGGTATCGGGCGTCTCCTCGACCCTTTCATCGAGCGGCGGTTCGGCCATCATGGTTCTTGGTCGTGTGCGTGACCTCGACCCCTTGTAACAAAATGGCGGGTGATGGCGAGGAGGACCTTGCGCGTCTCAACCCACGACTTAGGGACGTCGGCAGCAAGCGGGTATCGGCGTCTCCTCGACCCTTTCATCCCGAGCAGCGGTTCGGCCATCCGCGATTTGCAAGTGCGTGTGCGTGACCTCGACCCTAGTACCCAACGGCGGGTCGGTATGAAGACTTGGACATCGCCGCCCGCCTCGGCGCTCACCCATCGTTCGACCGCCCACTCGCGAGTCTCAATCTCGATTCACGGACGTCGGCAGCAGCGGGTATCGGGCGTCTCCTCGACCCTGCATCCCGAGCAGCGATTCGCCTCATGGTTACCGGGCCTTGGCGGCGGCTTCGGCCACACCTTCCGAGCGGCGGTTCGGCTATCACCGATTTGCAAGTCGTGTGCGTGACCTCGACCCCTAGTACCCAACGACGGGGTGAATGAGACTTGGACATCGCCCGGCCCTTACCTCGGCGTTGCTCACCCATCGTTCAATGGCCCACTCGAGTCTCAATCTGCGATTCTGGGCGTCGGCAGCAAAGCGGAACTCGGGCGTCTCCTCGACCCCATTATCGACGGTAGTTCGGTACGCGATCTTGAGCGACGGCTCGATCGCCGGCATCTTAGGCCTTGGCGGTGGCTCGGCACTATATCGACGGCCGGTTCGGTGACACTGGGTCTTGAGATTCCTCGGCCCCATTATCGAGCGGTAGTTCGGTACATGATCTTGGCGCAGCTCGATCGCCGGCATCTTAGGCCTTGAGCGGTGGCTCGGCACTATATCCCGAACAGCGGTTCGGCGACTATAACTTTTGGATCTCGGCGGAGCCTCGACCGTACCTACGAGAGGACTTTGGTCAATCATGACACAACACGGTGGAACTTCCGTAGAGATCCCGTCGAAATCGAGCTCTTCAGCACCACCCCAAATTGCCGCAGTGGCTTTTGTGGGGGTAGTGATAAGGTATTAAGTATGGCGAGACACACTGGTCTTCTGTCAGTCTGTTGGTGGCGTCATCGCCCTCTGCGCTCCAACCGCCCGCGATGTGACCGACGTCGCTTCTCCTCGCCCCAACTACCCGCCCGGTGACCACGGCACCGACTGCGTGGTCGGAACCGTCACACCACTTACGGGGGAAGCACTCCTCGTCCAACCTATTTAACCCGAGCAGGTAGGACAAGGATGGGGATGGGATGGCCTGGATGATCATCATCATCTTCTTCTTCTTCTTCCCATAAACACTCAGGAGGTGAGTAGACTCGGACCCGCAATTCCTCTCGAGGAACTCCGGTGACGGCCGACCGGCTTAGGCGTCGGAGGGTCGGCGAAGCATCCGACCCGCCTTGCTGGGACTCGTCCCCGCGCCCGCCGGAGCTCGGCGAGCGCGGCGAGCATCGGCCGACACGGCGCGAGCGGTTCCGCGCGGGCCGAGCCGCGGGCGACACACAGTTTGAGTTCGCGCTTGCAATTTTGAATTTATTAGGCAATTAAATTTTGAATTAATATAAGACCCTCATGTTTACTTATCAGGCGACGAGAGACATCATCTATTAATATCCAATGACCGGTGGGCCAAACGATGGAGTCCTCTAATCGGCCACAGCGAAATGAGAAAGAAAGGCCGGGTAGAGCGGGACCCCACACCAGCATCCATTAATGGAGTGGCAGCGTGTGTGGGTCCGCGTTGTGTGGCAGAGAGAAGGCCAAGCGAAGACCCACGCCACGTTGCTGTTTCCGCAGTCAAGAAGCGACCACAAATCGCCAGTGTTCCACGCCACGCGCGTTCGCCCTCCTCGCCACCTACCACCTCTCTCTCTCTCTTCCATATAGAGAGAGAGAGAGAGAGAGCAGTAGCAGCAGCAGGGACTCAGGAGGAGTCTCGTACGCCGTTGGGTGGAGGGATAACAATGGCTCTTAGATTGCCTGCAAACCTTCATACCTACGCGTCTCTTCCATGCAAGAAGAGCGGCGCAAGTAGTTGCAGTAGCAGTAGCAGTAGCAGTAGCAGTAGCAACAGCAGGAGGAGGTTTTCCGGTATCAACCTAATAGTATGTAGCAGTAGCTTAGACGAGCAGCGGAGAAGGGTGGGTGGCGGCCCCGCTGTTGCTTCTCCTCTGCAGGTCGCCGAGGAGATCGCGGCCCGCTTCGGCCTCGAGATGGCCGTGGCCGGCCTCGAGCGCATCTACCGCGAGTACGACCGTGGGGACGGCCCTCCTGCCTTCTCCGACCCTGGCTCGCCCGGCCGCCCCCTCCGCGTCGTCTACCAGGGCGTCCGCGGCTCCTACTGCCAGGAGGCCGCCGCTGCCGCCTTCAACTCCTCCACGGCGGCGGAGGACTCCGGGCGTCTTTCCTTCCTCCCCTGCTCTAACATGGAGGACGCGTTCGCCGCGCTCGAGGACGGCTCCGCCGACCGCGCCGTCGCCCCCATGGAGAACTCCCTCGACGGGCCCATCCACCGCAATCTCGACCTTCTTATCCGCCACCCCGGCGTCCGCATCGTCGGCGAACTCATCCTCCCCGTCGACCACTGCCTCCTCGCCCTACCCGGCGCATGCCGGTCCGCCCTCCGCCGCGTCCTCAGCCACCCCCAGGCCCTCGCCCACTGCCGCGAGCGCCTCGGCTGCCTCGGCCTGGAGATCGAGGAGGCGTCCAACGCGGCCTCCGCCGCCGAGTGGGTGGCGGAGAACGGGATCCGCGACACCGCGGTTATCGGGAGCAAGATGGCCGCACGGGAGTTCGGGCTGCAGGTCCTCGAGCGCAACTTCCAGGACCAGCCGCCCGGCGCCAACGTCAACCGCTACCAGCAGCTGGCGCTGGGCAGCAGCAACGGGACCGGGAAGAAGACGACGGTGGCCTTCTCCCTGGAGAGGGGGCCGACAGACCTCTTCCGGGCGTTGTGGGCATTCGAGAGCCGCGGGGTGCGGGTGAGCCGGGTGGACCACCGGCCCAACCGAGCCAACCCGATCCGCGTCGTGGAGAAGGCCACGTACATGGACTACATGTTCTTCCTGGACCTGGAGGGGCCCGAGTCGGATCCCCGAGTCGAGTCCGGGATCCGAGTCCTGCACGAGTTCGCCGGGTTCGTGCGCGTGCTGGGTAGCTACGACTGCACGTGCCGGACGCGATGACAGGAGACTCGTAATACAAAGCCGCCAACGAGAACAAAAGCCTCTAATTGTAAATGCAATGCAAAATCAATAGAATTCTTTCGTGAAGTCAAAAACATTCCAAATGATCACAAAGAAACGGCATGGTAGAAGCAAGTAGAATTGAAGACTAATGACAGAAGAAGGGACGATACGTACCGCAGAAAAGATGAGACATAAGACACCACCATCAATCACCGTAAAGATGGGAGCTCTAATTCTTGGGAATGTTCTTCCCGACGATCTTGGCAGGCGTTATTCGCAGAAGATTGCCGGGCTTTCCAGGAACAGCCCCTTTTATCATGACCACACGCAATTCACTGTCTATTTTGACAACCTTCAGCTTTCGGATCTTAGTTTTGGTTCCTCCCAGCCTTCCGGGCATCTTCTTCCCCTTGTAGACACGCCCGGGAGTGGTGCCAGCACCAATCGAACCCAAGGCTCTGTGACTCTTGGAACCGTGAGTCATCAGTCCGCGTCGGAAATTATGTCTTTTGATTCCACCTGCAAAGGAAGAGAAAGGCTGAGACTTGATGTTGCAGCGGCATATCCTTACAATCAAACAGGTAAAAATTGGATCATGCATGAAATATTTCAGTGTGTTAACTACGCACATTAGAACATTTCATCTATATGCTTGTTTCCTGTCTACCATCCTCAATCCTCTTCTGCTTGATGTGGGGCGGCATTCTTGACGTACATTTAGGAAAGAACTTCATCCAAAATAATATTTCTCAATCATTTAAATAGTTCACACAAGATTATCCAGTTTATAGATTGAAATGTGCATATACAAGTCATAATGATGAAGAACAATTAAAAGTTCATGAAGCATGATAGGAGTATAAGATAAATCCATGTGCTAATTGAATCAGATAAAATCTGTTTGTCCTCCGAGTAGTAATTTATACAAGACAGAGAAACATGCAGTATGATAGAACATCTAAGAGTAGACGACAACAATTCCATGCTAAGGAGGCACAACACGTTTACAACCCTTCTTAATGGCACCATCCTCCATGCTGATATGATGCTAACATGGAACATTACAGCCAGCAGAGTATTCCAACAAATGCTAATGACACACCTCCAATGGTCCCATCATTTTGGTTCAGGTAAATGGTTCCGACTTCCAAAGTATATAGGCACAGAAGACCAACAGAATGAACTCTTGATTAAACTACTCCAATTTATGACAGTTCTACTCCAAAGCCTTTTGTACAACATCCATCTGGCACAGTGTTGATGGTTTCGGTAATAATGTTTAATACCCAACTCAATATCACTTTCTAGGCTTTTTTTCCTTCTCCTTTTTGTAATTATGACCCCCATCCTTTTTAGTTTATCTATAAAATCACTCACTTTTGTGATTTCACCTACTATTGATCAAGATTTTAAAAAGCTTCAGTAACCTACTAGATCAGTATGGCATTAAAATAGTGAACGGCATACCATATTATTGGATATCACTGAATTTGACACCAATTCTTGGTCGGACAGACAAATATCCATACTAGTCCGATCAGTATTTTTAATCATCATAACAATGGTGCATTAAGTGTTTCTCACAGTGTCATTGTTGAACCCATACAACTTTGATCCTTTTTAAGAAACAACACAGGAAGGGATTCACCATCATTCGTGTCTAAAAAGAGATGGTGAGAACTCATGTAACATGGCATCTCTTAAAAGCTGAAGAGAACAACAAAACCAATAGCATAAATCGATCACAAGGAACACTTTGGAGACTAGGACCTGCTAATATATTATATTTCAACCTCCTCGCTTTACCCTTATGCTAAAGGTTCATACATTAGTTTAAGGGTCCTTCCCTAAGATTTCAGATGCTTTCTGCACTCCAAGAGTTCCACAGCAAAGAGAATAATGTAATTGTAAAATTTATGGTATTACAGTTCTCATCCCTCTACTTAATTTTACTTTGCTCCTTAGCCCATCCATTTAGCCAAATAAACCACTTAAAAGAAAAATTTTATAAGATAGTTACGAGACCAACAATGCTTTATAGATTTGGGCATTAGACAGTTAAAAAACAGCATATACAAAAAGTTTGTATTGTTGAACTGAGAATGTTGATATTGATGTGTGGGGTTACTAGAAAAGATATGAAAAGAAACACTTTTATTCGTGAACAACTAGATAGCGTTTCGATAGATGATAAGATGAGAAAAAATTATTTAAGATGATATGAGTATATGCTTAGGATATCTCTAAATGCAGCAGTCAGAAGAGGTGAAATGATTAACGTTAATGATCCAAGAAAAAGTAAAGAAAGACCTAAAAAGATCCTAATATAAATTATAAATAAAAATTTAAGTACTCTAAATTTAACTAAACATATGACATTTTACAGATTTAAGCATATTGATCCAAGTAAGATAAAAAATGCATCTTGCTTGCTTCTCCACAACACCAAGAGCCCACAGCATTCATAGTGCAATTGTTAATCTACCCCAATCAACGTTTGTGTCTAGCAAATCATGATGCAGATGTCCAATGTCACCTTGTTTAGGCTGGTAGTTCGTGGGATTTACCTCCAAAACGATCTCCAAAAGTTGATTTGTTGGTGTTCATCGGTGAATTGGGAAAGGCAGATTATGCATTCTTGATTAGTTGCTTATAATGTTGGGGTCCGATTTCTTAACCCTTGAACAAACAGGGTTTCGAGAAAGGAGCAGAAGGATACCTTGGAATCCCTTGCCGATAGAGTTGCCGGAGACGTCGACGAGGTCGCCCTCCTTGAAGATATCCTCGACGATGAGCCTCTGCCCAGGCTCGAAGCCGTCGACGGACTGGAGGCGGAACTCCTGGAGGTGGCGCATGGGGATGGCGCCGGCCTTCTCCAGGTGGCCGAGCTCGGGTTTGGTGAGCTTACGGTCGCGGACGCGGCGGTAACCGACCTGCACGGCGTCGTAGCCGTCAGTGGCCGCGGTCTTGACCTGGCTGACGATGTTGCCCTCGCGGAATCCGACGACGGTGACGGGGACGACGGTTCCGTCGGGCTCGAAGTATGTCATCATCCCGAGCTTAGTACCCATCACGCCGATGCCCGCCTCCATGCTCATGACCGTCACCCTACGGCCGCGCCGCCGCTGGGGGAGGATGCCGACAGAGGCGGTGAGAGGGCCGAGAGGACACAACGAGGACGAGGAAGAGGAGCGCAAGGAGAGGAAGGCGGGGCGGGCGAGGAGGGAGGCTGTGGGTCTCCTAGTGGGAGCGGGCGAGAAGGCAGAGCAGCGCGCGGTGCTCGTCAGCGACACCTCCATCGTTCCCTGGGCGCTGTGCCTCCTTTCCGTTTCTTTGTCTTATCTCCTTATCCGTCACGGGGACACAGCAAAGGGCGCAAAGGGCATGAGATAGAAGTGTTTTGGTGGAAGCCACGACTTAATATTTTATATTTTTCTTAAGGACGTATTTAGTTTGATTAAATTTTTTTTATAATTTTATTAAAAATAGCATTACGCTTATTATAATTTTTTAAAAAATATTTTTATATATTTTAAAAATTATTTTTATTAAAAGATAACAATAAATTGATGGCTCGAATCGAACCCGGCGATTCCTAATTCGATTCCATAATCGAAATCTTGATAATTCGATTCTGATTTCTAATTTCGAAAAATCGAAATTCACGGTCTCAAAATGTTTTGATTTTTACAAAACCTTTGCCTATCGTTCTATCCAAAATATTTTACTAGATGTTTTATAGTTAATATAAACATCATTAGCTATTCTCACATTCCTAAAAGTTCAATCGATCAGGCTCGCTGCTTAGCGTTTTATGCTCGATCTAATATATTATCTCTGACATGGATTAGTCAGACACTTACTTGACTTTGTGTTCCATTTCCCCTTTTGTAAATGCTAATTTTGTTTCAAATTAATTTACTAAAAAAATAATATTTTAGATATAAAATCAACAAATGAGATTTCAAACCTTTATCCTTACTGAATAGATACGATATACCATAAACATACTAATTATTTAGGTATAAAATTTATAAGATGATATCTTAAATTCTTAATATTTGGTAAATGGATCTCATAAACTTTCATCTGATAATTTTTTGTTTATAAATTTATTGAGATAAATTTTGAATCACCTACCCTCTATAAGTGGGTCTAATATATCGTTACCATACCAATACCTTAAATATATATATATATATATTAAACTTTTTAGAAATATTAAATTGATAGTTGTTAGGGGAAACAACTTTTTACCGTGACCCCGGGGCGCACGGCGCGGAATCCGGAAACCGGGGGGTCGTCTCGGTACGGTTCGGGCCCGTCGATGGCTCCTGCTCGCGCCCGTCGAGCTCTCCGAAAGGCGGCTGCGCGCTCCTCGGCCGTCGGGGACAAGACCTCTCGGAGTGTTCAAGCAAAGAAAAGGTCCTCAAGAGAAATCTAGGAAAGAAAAGGTCCTTCCCCTAGAGGTCTTGAGAGAGATCAGAAAAAATCCTTCCCTCCTGTCTTACCTGTTCGGGTTAAATAGGTCGGACGGAGGGCATGCTTCAGTATCTGCTGCGGTGGCGTCACGGGCTGACCTCGCGAGTGGTGCATGGTCGACTTGGCGGGTAGTTAGAAGGCGTCTTTGAGAGAAGCGGCGTCGGTGTCACATCGTGGCGGATAGGGGGCGCGAGAGCGATGGCGTTATCAGGTTGTCTGACGAGAAGACCGGTGTCTCGTCGCCGCCACCCCTATCACTACCCCCTCAAAAGCCACTCTGCGGGGCAATTTGGAGGTGTTGCTCGGAAGAACACAGTTGCCGGCCCGAGATCTCGGGCGGAAGTTCTCTGATGTTGTGTCATAATTGGCCCGAAGTCGCTTTGCGAGATCACGGGGTGGCGCGCTCAAGACCGAAAAACCGATGATCGAGGCTCGAGATCCACATGTAACGAACCGTTCGGGATAAAAGAGTCAAGGAACCTCAAGACCAGCCATAGTCACCGGCGATCGTTAGGGATATAGTCTTAGAACCACGCTCAAGGCCTGAGGATGCGATGATCGAGCCGTCGCTCAAGACCATGTACGAGCTGCCGTTCGGGATAAATGGTCGAGAGGCGCCCGATTTTCGTTGCCAAGCCGACGTCCGTGTCGAGTTGAGACTCGCGCTTAGGCGATTGAACGATGGGTGACGGCGCTCGAGTAGAAGCGAGCGGCGTCAAGTCACTGATGCAAACCCGTCGTTAGGTACTAGAAATTGAGTCACGCACGACACGAAAAATCATGATAGCCGGCTGCCGTTCGGAATGTGTGTGGCATTTGCCGCTCAGAGCCTATGAAACGAGATAAGCCGAGGCTGCCGTTCGGGATGTGTGTGGCACGCTGGCAAAACGAATAGCGAGCTGGTTCGGGATGTGTGTGGCGGCCGCTCGAGGGCCTATGAAACGAGATAGCCGAGCGCCGTTCGGGATAAGAGTCGAGAGGCGCGGATTCTCATACCAACGTCCCGGAAGTCGGGGTTGAGGCAGCGCAAGGTCCTCCACCTTCTGAGCCGTCATTTTGGTACAAAGTGAGTCGCATAATAGCGAACCGTCGTTCGGGATAAAAGTCGAGAGGCGCCCGATTCTCCTTGCCAAGCGACGTCCGGAAGTCGGGGGTTGAGGCGCGTCAGTCCTCCACCTTACCCGACCCGTCATTTTGGTACAAAGGTCGAGTCGCACGCGACACGAGAAACCATAATAAGCGAACCGTCGTTCGGGATAAGAAGTCGAGGAGGCGCCCGATTCTCCTTGCCAAGCCGACGTCCGGAAGTCGGGGTTGAGGCAGCGTCGGTCCTCACCTTACCGACCCGTCGTTTGGTACAAGGGGTCGAGGTCACGCCTACGACACGAGAAACCATAATAGCCGAACCGTCGTTGGGGTATGTGGCCAGCTGCTGCTCAAGGCCCGAATACCGATGGTCGGCGTGCTCAAGACCTAGAAAACGAGAATAAGCCGAATCGCCGTTCGGGATGGGGCCGAGGCGCGATCAAGGCCAGTGCGATGGTCGAGCTGCTCAAGACCTAGAAGACGAGAATAGCGAACCGCGTTCGGGATGGGGGCGAGGCGCTCAAGGCCCAGTGCGATGGTCGAGCCGCTCAAGACCTAGAAGAGAATAGCCGAATCGCCATTCGGGATGGGGCCGGCGCCGATCAAGGCCTGTAGTGCGGTGGTGCTGGTCGAAGACCACCGAAAGACCCAGAAATCCGTGGCGCTGGCGCTCTCGATTCGCGATTCGTCGTGTTGCCTGCCGAATCCGTGATGCTATTGGGCGATGTGGCGGTGTCATCTTTGTCACTTTGCCTCGGGAGGCGAAAGGTCGAGGCCCCCCTTTTTCTATAAATAGGGAGCCCCGCGTCTCTCTATCACTTTATCAGCGGAGTTTTCATCTCTTGTCCTGCCGTCGCCTTCCTTCAAGTATTCTCCATAGGCTCCGGTGCCTTTTAACTTCTTCCGGCGATTTCTTCCATTATAGGTTAGTGTGCGATGGGTCTTCCTTCCACTTCCTCTTCCTCTGCTTCCTCCTCCTCCCCATCGATTTACAACCCGCGTCGCCGCTCTCTCTTCGTCTCCTCCTTCGGCCCTTCCTCGAGATCAGGCGGCGCGTGCGTTAGAGGCCTTAATGTGGCCGCCACGACCAAGACTCCATCTTGGGCGGCGTATGGTGGGGATTCTCCGTGGCGCTACGGCATCCGGAGGATTCAACCTCTGGCCGTGGCGGGAGCGGGCTTTGACCCGGTTCCCAAGGGCTTTGCCACGGCGCGATGCCCTAGAGGCGGCTGCGCCTTCCCTGCACCCAATCGCCGTATCTGCATCTCTGTGGCGTATTTCGCCTTCCCGGATAACTCCCAACTCTTGGCGGTATTTGGTGGCTTTCTGAGAATGCCATTACGCCAACATCGCCCCGACCACAACCTTTTCCTCTCACTGCTTTCGCCTCTTCAAAGGGTCGGGGATACTTCACAACCGCCACGACCAGGGTTCGGGTTAGCGGCGCCCCACCAATAACAAAGGGTGGAAGAGGCGCTTCTTTTTGTCCAATGCCAAATGGGTGGGGTTTTGGGGTTCGGTGGTCGTCGAGGACCATCGATAACACCGCCCCAGTGAGTGCCGAGGCGTGCTCACCTCGGCGGTGAGGTAATCCTCCCTTCCTCGCAAGCCATCCGCAACATGTCGGGGCGGTGGTAGTGGAGGCGGACTAAGTCCGCGCTCTCGGGTAGTAGCGTCGTTGTCTCGCCTCTTTTAGATTGCTGCCATACTCTATCTTACGACATATCTGCCGCCTTTTTGCGAGGATGGTGAACTGCGGTCCTTCCACGACTTCGGGTGCTCAGGGGACCATCTCCGCGCTCTCGGCGGTCTCAGCGGGCGAGGTGGCTCCCAGCGCCGCCGCCGATGGCGTCCCAAGAAGAGGCGAAGGCCAAGGGCGTGGTGGACACAGGCCGGCCGTGTGCCGGCCAGGCGGCCGAGCAGCCGGCGCCACCACTCTGCCAGAAGTCTTGGTCCCGGCCGGCGGCCGGGAAGGGCCGGCGTCCTCGGCCATGCAGGACTGTCTTGGGTCACGTCGGGAAGGATCGGCCGTTCCTTTCCCGAATGATGGGAGGTCCCGCCGGGCGCGGGCGACCCTCTCGTGGCCGGTGGCATGAGTACGTCGGGGACAAGGTGTGGGTCGGGAGAGCCCTCGGCTACCTCGGCGCTCCATCCGACATGGCTCGGGATCTATACACGCTCCTCGGGCGCTGCTCGTCGCCAAGTCGGTGTTGTGGGTAAGCACCGTTTTGCGTGTATCCTCTTGGTGAGCTCTGTTCATCACTTTCAGCGTTCTTTTTCCTTGTGCGGAATCTCCACTACACCACGGCCCTCCTCGGCCAAGGTGCATGACTCGGTCGCTTGGTGCATGGCACAGGTGGCGCAACGGAGTTGCGCCGCCCGGCTCGAGAAGCCGGCGGGTCGGGACCGGCGGTTCTTCTTCTGCCGGCGTGCGTGGACATGGCGCGGAAGTTGCGCGTCGACCGCCCGAGCTCGAGGCGCCTCGGCGGCGAGGCCGGGCTGCGAAGCTCCTCGGACGTCGAAGGCTGGAGAACCGCCTCGGATGGAGGAGGCCTGGGATTAGGCGCCAAGGCGACCTCGAGGAGGCGAGCTGCGAGCCGCCCGGGGAAGCCCTTGCGCGGTGGAAGAGTCGGCGAGAAGGACCGGAGGCCGTCGACGCACAAGAAGTCGGAGGGCTTCCTCCTCGGCTGGGCCGGACGGGCGTGTATCAGTATGGGTACAAAGTTGCCACTGGCGGTTCGAGCATGTCCTCGGGCTCGATGGTCGAGAGAATCGCCGTCTCATGCCCCAGAAGATCGAAGTCGACATGCTGGCGAGTTCCCTTCGGCAACGACCTTCCAGCTGCGGCACGAAGACCTCTTTTCTTCTTTTTGGAGGGCTTTCCCTTGCTTTTTGTAATACTTCTTCCCACTAGGGGCCCATTTTGTAATCAAAACTTTTTGGTAATACAAATTTGCTTTCTCAATACAATCTCCGACTTCTTTCCAATGGCACGATGGCATCGATTTACTTAGTTTGTCCTTAAACAAAATATTTCTTAAGGTTGTGGGCGTTCCAAGTCCTCGGGCTGCTGCCCGATCATAGTCGCGGCCGGAGCGTTCGGTCGGACTACTTGGATTACTCGGTAGGGGCCTTCCCACTTGTGGTGCAAGCTTGCCCTTGAGTGAGCGGGTCGCTTATCTGCCATGAGGACTAAGTCGCCATCCCGAGGGGTCGAGGGCGCACCTTCTGTTGTAACTCCCGGCAACACTTCGTTGTACGCCAAAGATTTTTACGCGCGCTGGCCCCCGCGTTCTTCTAGCGTGTCTAGGCCAGCCCGAACTCCTCGGGCCGAGGTGGATTCTCATAGTTCTCCACCCGAATGTTGGGATGACCAACCCGGCAGTAGGACTGCTTCCACGCCAATGCAAGGTCGTAGGGGACTCGCCTGCCGCCTTCGGGTAGTCCGCAGAGACCATAGGATGTTCGGAGCTCGCCGACCCACTCGATCGGGCTTCCAAAGTCCTTTTCCTAAGTCCATCCGTGATAGATCGGCTGGTCACCTCGCAAGCCCGCTGGTCCGGGTGGGCCACCGAGCTAAACCTCACCGATGTGATAAGTCGCGCAGTAACTCCGAGAACCGAGTGCCGGGCGACCGGGTCCCGTTATCGCGATGATAACGCTGGGCAGACCGACCGGTCACGATGTTCTTCCATACGAATGCTCGACCCGCTCGCCGTAATGGCTTGCCGTGGGCTCGCCCACCCACTTGGTGAAATAATCTATCCTCACGATGATATGTCTCCGCTGCCGGACGCTGGGAACGCCCCAAGAGGTCCATTCCCATTGAGCGAAGGGCCAGCGCAATCCATGGAGGCGAAGGACCGCGGAGCCGCGGGCGGGCCCGGCGCTGCAGTGTCGCACCGCACGAAAGCCTTGGCGCCTCGGCAGCCAGAGGCCGCAATAGCCCCGCGCAGATTTTGAAGGCCAAAGTTCGCCGCCATGTGCTCCCCACAAATCCCGCCGTGGACCTCGGCGAGAATCACTTCCGCCTCATCGGGATCTAAGCATCGAGTAGGGGTGGGAAAACGACCTTTGTAGAGCCGATTTCGCAGCACCACGCCTGAGTTCGGGCGAGCCGCCGTGCCTGACCTCATCCGCCGGCAGATCCTCGCTTGTACTTCAAGATTTCGAATCCACGAGGTGGGGTGGTCGACCGGATCCCCGATCTCCATGATGGCCACCGACCGTGTGTCGCCTCCGACTCGGATGTTCCTCCGATCGGCCCCGAGGCCAATTTCGCATGAGCCGGTCCGCCCGCCTGCTCGGGACCCGCACCCCGGACAGAGTGAAGCGTGGAAAGTTAGAGGTTTGGGCTTTACCTCGGCCAGTATCCGACATGGTCGAGTCCCGCGCTCGACATTTCCACCAACTTGCTCGGCGACAAGTTGGGAATCCGTGAGAATGTGGATTGCCCTGGGGTGTGTGGAAGGTCGATGTTGTCGATCCTGGGCCATCCGATCCGGTTGTAACCGAGTAGGCGCCCATGAAGGAGAAGCGGCGCATCTACGCCGCTGAGTCGACCAGCTTGGTCGATCCTGTGGGGAAGCAATCCTTCGGGCAAGCACGATTTAGATCGGTAGTCAACACACATCCTCCGCCTTCCATTAGGCTTCTTGACGAGGACTACATTGACAAAGCCAATCGAGGGTACCGACCTCCTCAATGAAGTCGCACGCCAAGAGCCCGCCAACTTCCTTCTCGTGACAGCCTTGTTGGCGCCGAGGGATCGAGGCCGAGGTCTCGCCTCACCGAGCGGCGGTCGGGAAATGCGATGGTGTTGGGCGACTCGAGTCGATTCCCGGAGGTCGGCCGCCCAGCGAAGACATCCGCTTTCTCGAGGAGGCCGAAGAGCCGCGCCCGCCTGATTATCCAGTCCGGCCGATCCCGATCGTCCGATCGGACGGTCATCTTGCAGCGGAATATTAACCGCCGGGTTTGTTGGCTCGATGTTTGGCCGCGGCCCCGCTGGTCTTCGAGGGGCGGTTCCCTTTTTCCTCTTACCCAGGAGGTCGCCAAGTAACACCGCCTCGACTTCGAGGATCTCCCCGCACCTCTCGACCGCTACCGGTGGGGAACTTCAGGTCCGGTATGTGGATAGAACGGCCCTAGCCTGAGGGTGGGTCGGCCCAGATGGCGTTATACGCAGAGGGAGGTCGACCACCGTAAAAGTTACCACAGTTTTGGCCTTCGGGAATCGCCGAGGGTCAATGGTAGGGTTACCGCACCCGCGGGCGAGATCGAGTCGCCAGTGAAGCCGGTGAGCCGAGTGCAAAGGCTTCGTGGCTTCCTTCGCAACCCCAACTTCGTAAAGGCCTCGGCAGAGGATGTCCGAGCGCCGTTGTCGCACTCATAATCCGAACTCCGGCTGGCAATTCGGCCGACACCACCGCGATCGCCATGCTCGTTCTATCCCCGAGGGGAATGTGATCTCCGGCCCTGAGGAGGGTGATATTCTGCCGCGACGGCCGCGTAAGCCCTTCGCCCGGCGCGCTATGTCCTCCAGCGGTCCCCGTGATCACGCCGATATGTTGCTCGACCGGCCTTCGGGCGCAGGATGGTGCCCGCGATGCCGGAGGTATTGATCGAGGTGACCTCTTCGGATCGCCTTCAATTTGTCGCCACCGTAGCATTGCTCGCGGCGTCCGCTTTGCCGGCGAAAGCGCAATACCGGGTGCTATCGCCACCCGCCGCCCTTCATCCGGGTGGCGGCTCGAGCATTCCCGCCTCGATCCGGGAGGAATATTTGTGTCCGAGACGCCTTCAAGGGGGAGGTGGCGCTCGGCCACAGATGGGTCGGCCCATGCGCGCCTCTTGGTGCGGACTCCCGCCTTGTCGCCCGACGGATGGAGTAGGATGCCCCTGGCCGCTCTTCCTTCCTTCCCGACATCCGTGACTCCGCCACGCATGACTCGCTCACAAACATCTCCGCGATGGACGGGGGTCGCTCCACCAAGGACCAAAGAAAACTCGACGGCCGGAGCCCCATCATGAATGCTCGCACTAATAACGGCGGGTGAGCATCCGACAACTCCCGCACTCCGCGGTGAACCTTCGCACGGCGGAGAGGGGTTCGCCCTCCTTCGCTTCAAACCCGTGAGGAGCGCGACAGAGGGCTTCGCGCAAACGCCAAAAAGCGAGCTCAAGTCCTTGGCGAGCCGCTCAAAGGATGTCACCGACCCGCTTTTTAAGGTAATCGTACTCATGTACGCGATCCTTTCAACGCGGTGGGGAACGCCCGCACATCAAGGCGTCCGGTTCCATAGGGCCATTTGAGCCCGAAGACGCGACGGCCGATCACCGACTCCATCATAAAGGTCTGGAGGAGACGGAAGTTCAAGGGCACCGGGTATTCCTGTCGCATGTCGCGAACGGGACTCGGGACACTTCCTCTCGCTTTCTTGACTTGGACGCCCTTTGCACCTCCTCCGCACGTGGCGATGGACCTGACCGAGCCCAAATAGGTCCGGTCCGAGTTCAAGACACCGCCGAAGTTCAAAGTGACGCCCGTTTTCAAGAGCCCGTTCCGCCCCGAACGCGAGGTCGGAGAAGATGGTACCGCAGACGCTCATGATGCCGGGAAGAGGTTCCGCGCTTGAGGGTCCCGCCGCCTCGAGTAGGCGAGGAGGACACCGACAAGATTTGCCGTGGTCCGACTGCTGGGAAAGGTCTCGAAAGCCTCCACCGTGACTGGGGAAGCGTGGAACCCGACGCAGAGAGCGCCGCTAAATATATTCCAATAGCGATCTATAGTTGCGCGGATCCAGCAGCCGTGTGTGTCGATGCACCTTCAGTCCGTGTGCCGCTAAGGGGCGGAGTAGTCTCCTCACGGCAGCCCTCCTTCTAGCGCCAACTAGTCCTAGAAACAAAAACTTCTTACCTTACCAGTGGCGCGGCGATGCAGTTCGGGCCGTCGATGGCTCGCTGCAGTGACAGTTCGTCGCGCTGGCTCTGCTCGCCGTCGAGCTCTCGGCTTGCTCTCCAGAGGCCGTCGAGACAAGACCTCGAGTGTTCAAGAAAGAAAAGGTCCTCAAGAGAAATCTAGGAAAGAAAAGGTCCTTCCCTAGAGGTCTTGAGAGAGATCGGAAAAATCCTTCCTCTGTCTTACCTTGGGTTAAATAGGTCGGACGGAGGGCATGCTCCGATCTGCCCGCAGGTGGCGTACGGGCGACCTCGCAGAGTCGGTGGTGCGTCAACTTGGCGGGTAGTTGGGGCGTCGAGGAGAAGCGATGTCCGCTACATCGAGGCGGATGGGAGCGCAGGAGGGGCGATGACGTCATCCGGTTGTACGACAGAAGACCAGGTGTCCCGTCATACTTAATACCCCGATCAATAGTCAACTAAAAATTTGTAATGGTATAATTATAATTGTAGGAATATGTATAACAAACTAAAATTCAAAGGGGGTGAATTAACAAATCACACCGCTTCGGAAGATATATAAATATATATGTGCGATTTTGTCTATTATATATATATATATATATATATATCATTTGAAAAAGTTTTATGAACATAACATCACTTTTACTAATAGAAAATTGTGTGTATTTTATGCTCGCTGTTGTAATGAATGACGTGAGTCAATATTTTATGAGAACATCATAATCCAAGTAACCTCGAAACAAACCAAGTTGATTTAAAATTATCAATAATTTATAATAAATTTATAAATTCCCTTCTATGAGTTGACCGAAGTGTTTAAATAAAATAATAAAGCCTAACTGTTCATCCCGTCCTGCGACTTGCTACTATTATTAGTATTAAAGCTAAATCTACTAGATTCACTGACTTATAATTTTGACTTCCATTCTTGCGCAGGATCACCGTCCATCAAGGTGGTCGCAAATTTTGAGGTATAGGTACTGAATTAACTTCGTCGATAAGGAATTGGTCCTTTTTTATATATTTTTTAATGATAAATTTTTAAAAAAATAATCGAGCTTTCACTTTTTCTCATGCAGCGTTGTTTACACAAACTATTCGTTATTTTCTAAAAGATAAAAGAATACTAATAACATCCATCTTTGACCACTTTCACTTTTCCCTCCTAACCATATGCAAAATAAATATAGACATTGATAAAAAAAAAAATAGATATAAAGTAAGAGACTCGAGTAAACGATTACATAAAGAATAAGTGTGATAGTATGAATTGGACGACATCATGATTGATTCCAAGAGACTCAAGTGTCATCAAGGTTCTTCATAGATGGGATGAGGTAGTGGGCAAGGGTGAAGCTATTAGCATTGATGAGGATATTGTTATCAAGGATGATTGTCATGATCTTGATAATAAGAATGAAGGTTTGGATGTCAACGCAAGTCTCTGTAAATCTTTATCCGAAGAAATATAATCACGATGAGGTAGAGACGATCATGACAAGAGCATAACGATAATAACCGATGAAAATAAGAGTGCGATGACAATAACAAACGAGGGATGAAGATGATCATCACAAGATAGAGACAATGACTAAAGACAATCCCGTTTTTATAAAATAAGAGATTCTCTTTAAAATAAAATATAAAGGAGTACTTAGGTAGAAAAAAAACTTAAGGTATTTTTTAAGAATTTATTATTATTTTATGTATATCCTTATAAAATTAGAAAATGGCATATATTCTTATAAATCTACCTTCTAAATATTAAAATGCTTATCATCCTTCGCATGCATATGTGTTTCTAAAATTTGATGGGTATATATATATATATATATATATATATTATAATCTAACTGGAGCTTAATTATAAGGATATATATATATTTAAAAGACTAGATATGAGGTATAAATATACGGATAATTTTGTTGCTCCACGTACAGTCTTTCGCGGCAGGAGTCGTTGAATTCAAAAGGCGAAACCGTAACAACCAGAGTGAGGGCAAGAAAAGACATTATTGCCTTCCACTCGGTCATTCCAGCTTCTGGTGGCGTGTCCAGTGGGCGGCGTCTCTCTCTTGCCCTCTTTCTTCTTCCCACTCCTCCCCTGGCCGTCATCGCTGGTCGTGGGAGGAGCCGCCTCGGTCGCCCGTCGCCGATCCCGTCGCGTCTCTTCCGCCTGAGAAAGGGGAAAGGCGGAGAATAAGAAAAAGAAGAAGCTCCTCTACCGCCACCCCTTTCATCTCAACCCTAACGAGGTACAATCTTTTAACCCTAACCCTTCCATATTTAGTTTGTCGACCACTTGTTCCTACTGCACCGAGATTGCGTCCTCTCACTCCGTCTCTCCTAGCCCAGGATCTGGTTTTGACTCCAATCTGTTGGTGATCTTCCGATAATTGGCCTCAAGATTCCCTTCGTTTGGTAGGCCTGGTTGGAGGACTCCGAAATCTCGAAGGTCGTAGACCTTGTTCCATGAGTAGGGGCACTGGTGAGACTGCAATGTTTACTTGAGAGAAGAGAGTGCGAGAAAGCCCAACTTGCATACACTTGAGGTTCGATCGAGTTCCTGACACTGCTTGCAACTGCTATCTACTCTTTTTTTTTTCTTTTTGTTCTGATCTACTTGCTTTCTTTAAGCTTTGGTATGCTTTGGTTAGATTGGTCTCCGTTTGCAGGTGGAGGAGGAGGGCAGGAATTTGTTTTGTTGTTTCTTCTTCCATGGCGCCCATTATTTTTGTTATAATCGCATTCCCATGTACGGTGGGAGCCATAACGCTGGCGATGCTTCACATATACAGGCACCTATTGAATTATACAGAGCCTATCTTTCAACGCTACATAGTTCGCATCATCTTCATGATACCGGTATGCTATTTTCTCTGTTGGTTCTTGGTTCCTGTTGTTGTTTTTGTCATCTTCTTGTTTGCTTGATTGTGCAAGTATACGTCATTGCGTCTTGTTGCAATATTTACTATTTAGCTTAGAAACATGCTGGGTGATTCTGCTTAGAAATTATTATTCAGTATTTAAAAATTGCTAATGTTGCTACTTCCTCACTTTTTCTTTTCATAGTCCTAATTTTTCGTGATCGCATATTCTAGGGTTAATTACTTCATGGCTATAATGTTACCAATCATCAGTTGCATTTAAAATTAGAAGATATATTGGGAATCTCTTTAAACAAATGGATGTTTTTGTTTTTTGTGGATGGATGTCTGTTAGTTCTTCATTTTAATTTCTTTATAGTATTTTGAATTTTAAGGTTTTATTTTGAGTACTTCTTATGGTTTCTTTAGTGTTAAATCATGTGCTTCTGAGTTTCATGCTTTTCAGTATATTGTTTATTCTCTTCTAGATTTCTATCAGCTGATGTATGAACCTAATTTCCATTGCATGTCCCAAACCAGTTATGTCTCGTTCACAAAACAACACACAATAAGATTTAAAATGCAAGTGTCATGGTACAAAGCCCTTTGCTGAATTTATGCAGGCAAGGTACAGCATGGCCTAAACTCACAAAACAGTTATGTCCTGTTCACAAAACAACACCACGAGACGATTTAACATGCAACTTTGTCGTGGGGCAAATCCTTTGCTGAAATTATGCGGGCAAGGTCCAGCATGGTGTAAACTCTTTAAACTGCACCAAAACCCAAAAATATTTTAGAAGCTAATGGTTAAACTAAAGGACCTTGATATTGCTTCTTATGAAAGACCAACAGAGACACCATTTAGAATTAGTAATTTGCTGAGAAATGGACTAGTAAAGGACAGGTTCTGGTACATTGGGACAAAGTTGAAACTTGTTTATTGGATATCTTCGACTAGTGAATATCCTATGCTTCAGTTGAAATCTGTGATACATTATCTACTTTATTTGGAGAATATGCAAGATGATGTTGTAAAGTGTACATATATAGGGCACAAACAAGACCATCTGGCCTTGAGGATTCAAGTAAACTCTAAAGTTCGCTAAGATCCTGCTATCCATTGCTACAAGCTACAAGCCCTATCATGACTCTGTTCGATGAGATAATTAATCAATTAACTTTGTTGAGCTTAAACTACTGATTCAAAATGATTAATCTCAAGATAATATTTCTTAAGTTTAATAGTAGTATGTCCTCAAGACTATATTTGGGAATTACAAATTCCCCCACTTAAAAGACTTGACATCAAGGACCAATATAGTTTAGAATCAAATTATAGTATATTTGGGAATTATAGTTTTCCATCATGTCTTTATGCATTTCGATATGAGACTATATTTGGAAGTTACAATTTTCTCCACTTATAGACTTGATGTCCTCGTCAAGTACTAATATAGCTCAGAATTAAGCTCTAGGATGGTGCACGTGAGACTCGACTTAGTGGTAGCTCCATGTTGTGATGTGTCCTCTAGTCTCATCCATAGGTAACCCATTCTTAGTGGAGCCCCCACTATACCAAATAGTAGGTTAGCTTTGGTACTGTATGTTATCACCTAACCCAATGAAGTATCTGACCCATTTACTTTGTTGAATGTCACCCACTGATCCAAGATGCTTAAGCCTAGGTTAAGTTAATAGTATTACATTCATCAAGATTTTATATACCAATTGAAGTCTTTGCCTAATTCTGATGTGATTGTACTAATGAATTAAAAGTGCAGTCTGCTGAAGTGATGAGAATGCTGCATTTCCACCTGTGTAAAATGATGAATTGTGTCCAATGTGACATGAGTGGTATTGCTAAATTCTTATTAATTCTTGACTTCCTGGTTGTAGAAAAATGAATGAGAATGTTGCTTGCAATATTTACCATTCTTTGTCCGTAGTTTTGTGTGTCTATCTGATATTTTATAATAAGAAGAATTATGTGTTTCTTAGTTAAAATGCTTAGCCGAACTCTCATGTAATCCCACACCTTTTCTTTTCTTTTCAAGTGTTGGGAACACTTTGAAGGTAAATCCTCTTACTTCACTATGGTATAAGTTGTTTGTTTACTCATTTTCTTTTGGCTTATGTGCCTTATTTATATTTTCATCTCCAATAAATAGAACCTGTCTGAAATCTTGCCTCTGTTCTCTGACAAAAATAATTTTGGAGGATCAAAGTGGTTCAGTTAAATTAATTCAGTAATTTTCCTCAAGATAAACATTAGAAGAATAAAATGATTTGATGGTTCTTGTTAGTGTTTCATTTATTCTATGCTCTGAGATACAAATTCTGGTGTATGCATATACTAATCGCATAATTCCTTGCCTGATCAGCTTATACCTCTTTTGGCAGGTCTATGCAGTGATGTCATTCTTGTCTCTCATCCTTAATGATCGATCAATATATTTTAATTCTATTCGAGAAGTGTAAGTATGTTTGTGATCTCTGTCATGCTAAATGTCTTGATCAAAATCAGTCAAACTTGCGCTGTGTTAGTTCCTTCGGTCTTAACATTTATCAGTGACATGTACTCCACTGTCAAGATGACTAATAAGATAAACGGAGAAAACATATCCGCACACCTCAAAACTAAGGCGGTTTCACATGTAGCATTTCGTCTGTAACCATCAATTGCAATATTTGCTTGTTTTAAATACAATATTGGACATTATAACATATGACTAAGCTTCTTATAGCTTGACTCTCTGTTTATGGTCAACTTGATGGTTCTTTGAGGTGCCTGTTGTTTCAATTAATGTTATAGATACATGAGATTGTGTAGGAAGATGTTTGATAAGTTATTATTTTTCCTTTGATCTAGAAAAACTCATTTTTGCCCTGGATTGAATTGAGAGAAACCTCTTCTCATGAAAGTAAGTCTTTTGCTTTGCATACTGGCAAGAGGAATGAGAGTAAAAGGAGGATGATGGAGAGAGGTTTGCAAAACCTAACAGAGAGGGAGGGAGGGGGGAGGTTTGTAAAACTTAACATAATCATTTATTAAACCCAGTTCAATTGAGATTATTCTATTCTTGATGGCAAAATTAGCATGTCTTCATTTAAATCAAAGCCATATTTTCTTCTTCAGCTTATTCTGAACCTTACCTCATGCTTTCAAAGTTGATAGTTATTTTTTCCAAGACTCACTGGTATGCCGAATTATGAGTTAGATTGTTTTAATCAATGGTTGGAATGGAATTGATTTAGATCAGGTGATAGTAAACAGAAATGCAGTTTAAGGAAGAGAATAAGAAGAAGTTCAGAAAGAAAATAGACTCCATATTTCTATCCTTTTTGGCTTGTTGGTATGTTCAGCTGCAAGTTTGGTTCGCCTATTGTTCCTCACTACATCCTTTTTGACTTTTCAATATTGATCCAAGATTGTTAGTATCTGCCTGTGATTCCTATTCTGTCTGAGTAAAAATGTTCTGTGCATGATAATTTGGATAAGGACAAAAAAAAAAACAGTTGTGGTTTTTCTTAATTTAGGGAAAGGTGTAATTTGATTATTGTGATTCCTTTTTAATGTTTCACTTGATATGTTCAGATTTTCCCTGAGAAGCATTAGTACAGATGGGACTCAAAGATCTGAAGTCTTTTTCAAGTTTGTCCAATAATTGTTCTAATAACAATTATCTGTTTCAGCTATGAAGCTTGGGTTATCTATAACTTCCTTTCGCTCTGCTTGGCATGGGTGGGAGGCCCAGGTGCAGTGGTTTTGAGTTTAAGTGGCCGATCTCTGAAGCCATCTTGGTACCTAATGACGTGCTGTTTACCTTCTATTCCTCTTGATGGGTCTGTTCTCTGAGAATCCCTTATCCTGTAATGATGGATTTAAAGTTTTATCATATGAATCCCTTGTTGTAAAATTATACTTATGTATGATAAAATCTGCTGAAACACTTCTCACCAATGAATTTAATAAAGTCATATCTTTAGTTACCCATTTTTGAACGAACTTGTTAAACAGGCGTTTCATAAGAAGGTGCAAGCAAGGTGGTTTGCAGTTTGTGATCCTGAAGCCTATTCTAGTTGTGATAACCTTCATACTCTATGCAAAAGGGAAATATGAAGATGGAAATTTCAGTGTGGATCAAGCCTATCTTTACATCACAATAATCTACACAGTATCATATTCCATGGCGTTGTATGCTCTTGCTTTGTTCTATGTGGCATGCAAAGATTTGCTCCGGCCTTTCAACCCAGTTCCAAAGTTCATCATAATTAAATCTGTGGTTTTCCTCACATATTGGCAGGTATTTGTTTTACCGTAATTTATTGCTTGGTACTGTCTTTCTCTGTGACAAAGGTATTAACCAATCTTTATTGCAGGGTGTGTTGGTTTTTCTCGCAGCCAAGTCTGGGTTCATAAAAAGTTCAGAAGCAGCTGCAGAATTTCAGAACTTTGTGTTATGTGTTGAGATGCTTGCAGCAGCTGTTGGCCACTTGTATGCATTTCCGTACAAGGAATATGCGGGTGCTAACATTGGTGGTTCCGGTGGGTTAAGTGGAAGCCTTGTTCATGCTTTGAAGTTCAACGATTTCTACCATGACACAGTTCATCAGGTGATCTCTCTTGTAAAGTAATTATTTCATCGTGTATTGAATTTAGGTGGCTTATTGTACGTAATCTGTTGATGATGTTCTGATAAGATTATCTCGACACAGTTCGCCCCTACTTATCATGATTATGTACTGTACAACAACAATGAGGGTGACGAGGGAGCAAGAAAGTATCGATCACGTACCTTTGTGCCTACTGGGCAGGAGATGGATGCTGTGAGAAAGAACAAACATGTGTACCCAGGGAAGTTGGATGATATGCGGTTGCCTGGTGTTCCCACATCAAGCTCAGGAAGCCCTGTGATTACAACCAACTTGCAAGACCAAGTGGACTTGGAAACAATCAAATCTTCATTGCTCAAAGACAGTGCTGCTGCTTCCGCACGACCATATGATTTTTCAGTATTGGTCGCTACTGATTTGTCAAACTACCCTGCCGAGGTTCCTGCGGTTGATGACTCGAGCAAAAGGTAATCTTAAATTACTACTCGTTTGGGCTATCAAAGTTGGAAGTCTTCAGCTGCACTCGACCTGAAGTGTGCATCTTTGTTGTCTGCAATACCGGAACATGCAGCTCTGATCGCTTCAGTGAAACCGATGCTATATCTGCAATGGAATATACTTGAATCCATGCTGATCAGGATCGGTGATGTACCATCTTTTATCCGTGTCACTTATCTTTTAGTATGAACGGTGGTGCTGGCGCCTGTTGATCAAACCATGTGTTCCTGCTGCAGTGCGTCAGTTTCTACCTAGCTCGCGTTTTTCTCTTTCTGAGCCAAGGTCGGAATAGCTTCTTGTTTCTTGTAATGACAGGATCTACTCAATTATGTGTTAAGTGTATGGCTATTCAATCTATTAATTTTCTATTTCTCCAATGGGCCACCCAATGTCTTCGTTCATCTGCATCTCGCATGACTGCTGCTGTCTTCCTCCCACCACCACTTGCCGTGCACAGCTGACACCGGTTGGCCCATTTCGGATTCTCTTGGCTTTTCCAGGGAGCCGATACCACATTTGTTTTATTGCCCGTTTCCTTCACCGACTGATTTCTCTCTGCTTCAGGGTTGGTGTGTGCAGGCGCGAACCACGAGAGCTCTCGAGAACTGCTTCTTGTTGCTGCCCGAATTGAGTGGATTCGGGCTTTGCTTCCGAAGGTATTTGTTGATCGTGCAGGTCTTCCGCGGAAGAAACACCGTCGATGCTTCCTTCTGCATGGATAATGCTGCGTTTGGTTCAGGTCTAAAATAATCTTACACCATGTTAATTGAATTCTATGTAATTATCAATGAATTTAATTTAATTTCCCTGTCTTTCCTGGTTGCTGATCCAGTCAATACGTTGGTGTTAGATACGTCAGCGAAGAAGATGATATGCCCAGGTTAAACAATTTAAATTAGATTATCTCGTGCTTTGTAGGTCAATTTTTTTCGATCCTGGTTGGTCTTTTAATCCCCGAGCGTTTCTCTGCAGTGCGCTCACCCTGTCCCAGAAGGCGTGCCACCCACAAGGAGCCCAGCAGCTGAGCTAACATCACTCAATGGGAATGAACATATGACTGTTACACGATTCCAATCAATAATGCTGTACTGCCAACCCCATCAGAACGGATGTCATCATCGATGTTGGCCATCCCACCTTGGTGCCTGCTTGGTTTATTTGTCGAAACCTTATCAGAAACCTGTATACAGGGGACACTCCACACTCCATCAGTGGCAGAATTCCTAATGGTGATTGTTTGGACGATAAAGAAAAGTCGCAGATTTCGCCGGCACTCGATGGCTCTACCTTCTTGTCCTGAAGCTTGTGCTGGCATGGGAGGCTCCAGAAATATCTACGATGTGCTCCACAAAGGGTTGTCGGCACGTCCATGCTAACAGGAACTTCTGCGTATAGAAGCCGTTGCTTTCTACCCCCTTCCAACTTTACGTGTTTCCCCAAACTATGTAATATTATCTTCGGAACAGAAGCCATCATATCCTGAGCGGATAAGGACGAAGATTAAGATAAGTCGGAAAAGTCAACGAGTGAACCATGTCAACAGTTGGTGGGCTAATCCTACTCAGCTGGAGACGAGCATGGGGGTGACGGAGACGCATTCAAATGGACCATCCGATACCGCCCATCCGTTAAACCCGTTTGTCTTTACGGTAACTTCTGGAAATCATAATCTCGCACAGTGTCATCATTTTCCAAAAAAAATATTTTTATTTTTATAAAAAATTGTTTTTCCCTTTCATCTTCGCTCGATCATTAGCCCCCTTCGTCTTCATGCACAAGATCGTTTGTGCTTTCATGTGTATCCTTTGAGTGATGGAAGAGATGACGGAAGAAGAAACCTAACGATTGATATCGATTGATAACTCTAATATTAGAAGCGATGGGTCTGAGACTTTCACCTTCTTTGATGGAGATAATAAAAACCATTTTCTTTTTTAATAAAATAACAAAAATGACCTTCATCGCCAAAAGCTTGAAGATATAATCATCCAAGGGTAAAAATGTAAGAGGAAAAAAAAACTCTTTTTACATGATAAGACGTTCTATATAGTGTTTTCTCTTTTTTTTTATGGGTAAAATAGTGTTTTGTGAAAAATTATTAAAATTAAGAATTTTTGAGAACTTACCTTTGTCTCCTTCGCCCTTAATATCTATAAAAACAGAAAAGAAGACACAAACGCACGGATTCAATGTCCATGGTGATGCCATACTAAATGTCCCATCACAAATAAAGAATTCTCCACCTACCGGAAGGGCCCCCCATTAACGGAGCATTACCATGATGGTTTAAAAAGTATGTGGAGGCTCAGAAGTATCCAGCTCAGGAAGAAGCAGCGTTGCTGCGATCTCCATTTTTAATCCACAAATATCATTTTAGTTCGGCAAAAAAGATGTACGCTGAGTTCTATAATAATATTTATTTATGATAAGAACATCAATCCGGACCTCCAAGTGGGCATACGAATCGTCATTAAAAGAATATTAAAACACCAAGTCAAATCTACCAATCGCATTTCCTAACGCATATTCGTAAAAGAATTATAGGAGGATAAATCGAGGTCGTTCCTCGGAAGTGACGTGATTATTCCCTTCTTCGTATATGAAATGCATTATTAGTTTTTGAAAAATTACGATGGATCATTCCGGATTTCGTTATCCCGACCTAAACAAGTTTGAAGTGGCCGAGTGGGTTAGGAATATATTTATGTGTAAGATGTAGATCGAAAAGAGGATAATAAATATTGAAAGGGTCATGCGACTTACGCTGAGAGTTAAGTTTTCAAGTTGAATCGTTGCTAAGTCTGATTCATCTAAATTATAGATTATAGTGCGAAGGATATCCTCTTAAACTTGCGATCACATATTTGGGTAGACATTTCAAATCAGGATGATTATATTAATGTTGTGGTGGTAGTCGATCTTATTGATGTCAATCTGAATATTGATGATCAAAGCGAGAGCGATAACAATGATGACATTTTGATAATGATGGTGGTTGATCTCAGGGATGTGAGAAAGAAGAGGAAGAGCAACAGTGGAAGGTGAGGCAAAGAGAGAAAAAAATAAGATGATAAGGATGATCGTGTTGCTGGAGATAGCATCGGTGCGACATCGTCCTCGTGATATTATCATCCCGCGAGGGAGGAGGAAAATAAGGAAAAACAATGACGATGATATTTCCAACTTCTGTTACTTTTTGTTGGGGGAAGAGGAGAGAGAGCGACTATCTCCTCTCCTTTTATCTCATCTCCTATAGTTACTCTTTCTCCTTCTTCCCTCGTAAGTAAGAAGTCATAAAAGTCAACGATAACATGTCGTCACTCACCCTCATCTTCCTCCTCTCTCAAGGGACGACAATGTCATGAGGATAATGATTGTGTCGATATTATCTCTCTGTTAGATTATGTGGTCCGTTATAATCGGATAAGATATATGATATAACTAATTGGATTCTGATATCAGTATCGGTCAATAGAAAAGAAGTCCATATTTTGGAGGATACCTTAGGGGATGCCCTTGATGGAAGAAACTCCTTTAATAACTTATCATAGACCCTCTGCTCTCGCCTATAAATAGACAGGACCTCAGGGGACTTTATGTGTGTCGTGTGTGAGAAGCAACACAGAAGCATCTAAGAGTTGCGTAAAGATTAGCAACACAGATGCATCTAGGAGTTGCATAAAAGAAAATATTTCACAGATATAGATTGAGAGATTACAGTCTCCCTCTCAATCTCCCTTAGCCATCAATTACAGTGGTCCTGTGAAAGGATAGGAAGAGAGGAGAAGGAGTCTAGTTCTCCTTGTAGATTGGCGCAGGCGTTGGATCTAAGGAAGGTATTCAGATCTTTCCTCCTTTCTTTACGGATGGCATCAAAGGTACGTATCGTAAAAATAAATCTATTGTTATTTGATTTCGATCCTAGCATTAAAGTTTTTCCGCATTACAGAAGCATAATTAAAGTCTTTTTTATGCTTACAATTAGTATTAGAGCCTAGGTTCTTGAAATTAAAACTTTAGATCTGTTATTTTTGATTTACGATGTTTGATCCGAATTCTGTCAAATCTGTATTCCTATCAATTATGGTTTATTGTCATGTTTATCGTCGTCGGGCGATATTAGTGAAATGAATATTTGCTTAAACCTCGTTAGCGTCGCCATAATGCTTGCCAACGCACGCAGTATTACAAGTCAGCAGACGGTCGCGAGGGCGGTAGCGCATTGCCGCAGCGCTGGCATGGGCCGCAGCGCCGCACTGCGGTCAAAATTACGTATCGCAGTATCGCAGCGCCGCATAAAGAAACAAGACACGCAAACCGCCGACGGCCGCCGCCGAGTGCGCTTCGCGGCAGAGATACCACAACACAAGATGTGCAACACACTTAAGGGCACAACAAGAGGTCAAGACACATGGCTCACAAGATAGAAGCTTAAGTAAGCTAGAAAGAAGTTAGTTTTGGCAAAAATTACATTTTACCCTCGTTAGGGTTTCAAGCAATTGGCGCTTTGCCCTCCCATCGTATTTTATTAATACTTCTTAGTATTTTCTTTGATAGTTTTGTCTATTAACATGAAAAATTACAGTTTAACTTCGTCAATATATTTTATAGTCTTGTCTTGCGAAATTGAGAATTTTTTATTTATATTCTCAATTATTAAAATTGATCAAAAATAATTAAATTTGATCATAATTATATTTTGAATTTGATTTTGATCAAATTTAGAAAGGATTAAATTTTGATCAATATTTGATTTTGATCGATTTATTTAATTGGGCTAATATCAAGCTCGATTCTGGGTTTGCCCAAATTAAATAAAATTGATTAGTTTAATTTGATATTTTATATATTAAAAAAACTATAAATTATTGTTCCTTTTATAGTTTTTCTCATATGATTTATTGATTACATGTGGTAAATTAAAATCCAATTATTGTCTTTGGATATTTCTTTGGTTACTCACATGTATGTATTTGAAATTGTGAAATCACAGTTATCTTTCACATAAAGGTTTTTCATGATTTATGTGTTATCATGATTATAGTTATCATATGAGTTTTCTTTATGCTGATCAATATATATGAGTTATTGATTGCAAATTATAAATAATATCTAATTATTATTCTTGGATATTTGTTTGATTATTCATATGTATATATTTAAAATTGTGAAATGATAGTTAATTTTCACATAAAGGCTTTTCATGATTTATGTGTTATCATGATTATAGTTTTCATATGAAATTTATTTATGCTCATTAATATTCAATAATCATTGTGGTTGTTGTTGTATTATTGAATTGTTTAGCATAAATTGAATTAAAGAAATTTAGCGAATATTATTTGTAATTCATCTTCCTAAATTTTATCTGACCAGTAGCTGCCAAAGTGGCCTGGGATGATAAGCTTATGAGATATGAATTATAATAAAAGTTTTATCATTTATATGATATTTTAGATTGTATTTTATATTTTTGTATTAGTCTTGTAGCCACCAAAGTGACCTAGACCAATAATTTATAAAATACATTATGGAATTGATCCTAAATGATATTAAAGAAATTTGATAAATATTATTTGTAATTTATTTTCCTAAGTTTTATCTGATCAGTAGCTGCCAAAGTAGCCTGAGATGATAGACTTATGGGATAGAAATTACAGTAAAGTCTTATCATTCATAGGACATTTTAGATTGTATTTTATATTTTTGTATTGGTCTTGCAGTCACCAAAGTGACCTAGACCAATAATCTATAAAATACATTATGGGATTTGTCCTAAATGATATTAAAGAAAAAATAATATTCACAATAACACACATAATTAGGAGATTTAGATAATCCCAAAGGAGAATCTATTTTGAATAATTATGTGAGTGGGTAGGATGATACTGTTTTGGATATATTTGCTGTTTAGTGTTTTATACCCAAAGGTATTAATACTATTCCACAAGGATAGTATCAGTCCTCCATAAATGATTATATGTGTGAATAATAGA
Source organism: Musa troglodytarum (assembly GCA_023547065.1). NCBI lineage: Eukaryota > Viridiplantae > Streptophyta > Magnoliopsida > Zingiberales > Musaceae > Musa > Musa troglodytarum. Next base: position 6,594,535 of record CP097502.1, on the reverse strand, counting down.
TATGTCAATATTGAAAGTAAAATATTGATGATATTAATAGTTCAGCATTCATTATAAAGCTCAAAGCATTGATGTTATATTATTACAGTGGTACTTCTTTATTATATTTTTATAAATATCCCTATATTTTTTAGAATAAATGACTTGAGCATATATAAGTTATATTGAATGAGTGAGTCCTTCATCAGATTATTTGAAGGGAACACAGATTTATTTACTGAAAGTTCTATGAAAAAAATAATTAAGGTTACTGATCAGGAAAGGTCTGAAAAATCTCAATTTGATGATACTTAGACTTCAGTACAGTAGCGTATGAGAATATTTAAGGATCAATATAAATTTTCTGATAAGTCATGAGTTGACACATCAATGAAAGAACTGACTAAAAATGAAAGTATTTGAGGAATTAAAGATTACCTCCTCAATATAATTAACAAAGTTGAAGCTCAAGACTTAAAATATTTGAGTTCTACTCAAGGAGTGGGTAACAATAAAATAAGGATGAAGCATAAGCCACCTGAGTTTATAATTATTATATAAACTCATAAATGAATTTCTTCATAATAAAGTGTTACTTGTGTAACAATGAAAGTTATACGAAGAAGAATTATAAGATTCGATTTGAAATGAAAAGTTATGTGATTCAAATCAAATATTATAGAAATTATTTTTGTAATATTTGGTGGATTAATTTGATGCTTCAATGTATGTTACCAATAATAGAGATTTATTTTAATATTAAAAAAAAAGGAATAAAAATCAAAGGAGATTGAAATATTCATCATTACAGGGAATCATCTTAAAGTGAAAGCGATAGCAGTTTGTATTTATCGCCTACACCTAAAGATGATTTATTTGATGAATCTTGAGGATTCGTGTTATATTCTTATAATTCTGGGAATTTGGATTCTTTACCTAGAATTGTTAGAATATTGTTTCTCCTTTGATAGTTGTGAACTCAATATGATTCAATAAAAGTTAACATTTGGATTCTGTATAATGGTCTATACAGAATTAACATGAATCTTGAGTTTACAACGATCCTATAATTAAATATTAAAAATAAAATAAAAGTTCATAAACTCCTTGAGATTATGCTTATATATGCTAGTCACTTTATATTTTTATCTCATTAAAGAGAGACATTTTATCACCATAACTTATTGAGATATGATTTTATATATCTAATTCATGTAAAGTCTCAGGCTATTGACACTCTTAAAATATGCATAAAAGAGGTCGAGAGACAATTAGATAGAAAAGTTAAAATCATCATATCTGATAGGGGTGATGGATTTTATGGTATTCATGATTTACCAGATGTGTCGTAGTAAAACATAATTACTGAAAGGTATAATCGTACACTTATAAATATGATTAGGAGCATGATGTATTATTCGTTTATACCCAAATCAATGTGAGAAGAAGCTCTAAGGACAACTATGTATATCTTAAATTGGGTTTCTAGTAAGTAAATTACATGACTCTTTTTGAGTTATGGAATGATAAGAAACCTAACTTAAGATATTTACATATTTAGGATTATCTTGTAGAGATAAGGATCTTTAACTCACATAAAAGAAAAATTAAAGTTAATAACTATTTCTGAATATTTTGTTATTTATTCAGAAAAGTTAAAAAAAAGGGTATATGTCTTATTGCTCTAATCATAGTATGAGGATGGTTAAATCTGGTAATATAAGGTTCCTATAAAATAGCGAATCAGTAGGAGTAAAAATCTCGAAATTTAATTTTGATATAGAGGAGATATATGTTGATACTCCTTTATTATTTGAGAGATTATTGCTACTCAAATTATTAAATAATTTGATAAAAGTGAACAACAAAGTAACATTATCAAACTCCCACATTATATTGATATCACTGATAATGGTCTTATAGAATAACCATATTTGACAGCATTGAAAAATTTTCAATGGAAAAGGAATCATGTCATTTATGATTATGTGGTATATCTATAAGAATTATATTTTGATATAGGAATCAGAATAGATCCCTTATTGTTTTCATAGGTCATGAAATGTAATGATTCTGAAAAGTAATATGATACAATATAAAAAGAGTTAAAATCAATAACCAGAATGGTGTCTGATGAATTCATTGAATTGTCCTATAATTGTAAAAGAGTCTATTATATAAATATGACTCAAAGGACAATGTCGAACGATATAATAGTTAGACTTTTAGTTTTTATATGGTTATAGATTTTACTCATAAAGAATGTATCAATTATAACGAGACATTTAATTTTTAAATGAGTTCGTTAAGAATCGTCATGACATTAGTGATTCATTATGAATTTGAGTTATATCATAATGATATGAAAACAAATTTTTGATTAAGAATCTAGTTTTATATGGGTTACTCTGAATGACTCGCAGAGAAAATGAAAGAAATATATAATTTGGTATGCAAATTCAGGAATCTATTTATGATCTTAAACTAGCTTCTAGACAATGATATATAAAGTTTCCTAATATCATTGATTTCTTCAGATTTAAGAAAAATACTGTTAATCGGTATTTATATCTGAAGATCAGTAGGAACAAGTTTATTATATTGATCATATATGTGGATAATATTTTGCATTGCCAATAGTGACTTGGTTTATTATACTAAACCAAGAAATTATCATTAAGAATTTAAGACGGTTGATATTAATGAGACATCTTATATTATTAGTATTGAGATATTCAGGGATATATCTCAATAATTATTAAGACTGTCTCAGAAAGGATATATTAACCAGGTCTTGAGATGATTTAATATACAACTTTGTTCAACAAATCATAAAAGTAAAATTTTAGTCAAAAGTGAGTGTTTTAAAATGACTTGAAAAGAATCAAATAAAGGAAATATTCTTTATATATACACAGTTGAAAGTCTATGCTCAAGCCTATATCAGAATAGATATCAGTTTTGCAGTTATCTAGAAGTGAAAAATATTAAAGGATTGCAAAGAAAAGTAATAAGATATCTAGAAGGGACGAAGGATTATAAGCTCATATGTGTGAAATTATATCAGCTTGAAATGATTGTGTTTTTCAAATGCTGATTTTATAAATTACCTCAATAACAGGAAGTCCACCTTATGGTTAAGATCTATATTAATTAGAGAGGTAATTTATTATGAAAGTTGATTTTGTGGTATGCTTTAAGGCCACTAATCAAACTTTATAACTGTGAAATTTTATCTCAGGACTTGGTGTGGTCAGACTCAATTATCAAGTCGCTGAAGATATTTTGTGATATCGCAGTAGTTTTCTTCTCTAAGAATGACAAATACTATTGCATTTCTATGCATTATGGTAGAAAGTACTAGATGGTTAGAGAAGACGAGTCCAGAAACATCTAATGTCAATTAATTACTTGAGTTCCACTGTATTGATTGCTGATCCATTTACTTTGGACTTACAGCCTAAGGTGTTTTGAAAGAACATGTTCTTATGATTGGGTTTGTGAGCAACCCATAAAGGATATGGTGATACATATTTGAGTGGACATTGTAATTGACATTTTTACTTACGTACTTAAAGTTATTTGTTTTTGCTATCCTATTCACAATTATGTATGTACATATTATGGTTGAATGTGATAACATGATTGTCTTGACAAGACAAATTACAGGGGTCATTATAGACTATATTAGGAAAGACCAATAATGTTGTGGTACATAGAAGGGAGTATAACATTGATGATATACAACCACTATGACTCGCATTGATGGTTGGACTTAATATAGTATTATTCTATTTATTGGACTTATTGGCTTGTTTTAAAATTCATGGCCATGTATAAAATGCTTTTCAAAATTTTCAGAATCCAATTAGGTAAAATTATTTTCAAACAAATTTTATTTTTGTTTATTTTTGATTTTGAATATCTTTTATATCTTATCAATTAATGGGCCAAGTGGGAGAATGTTAGATTATGTGGCCCGTTATAATCAGATAAGATATATGATGTAACTAATTGGATTCTGATATCAGTATCAACCAATAGAAAAGAAGTCCATATTTTGGAGGATACCTTAGGGGATGCCCTTGATGGAAGAAACTCCCTTAATAACTTATCCTAGACCCTCTGCTCTTGCCTATAAATAGACAGGACCTCAGGGGACTTTATGTATGTCGTGTGTGAGAAGTAACACAGAAGCATCTAAGAGTTACGTAAAGATTAGCAACACAGATGCATCTAGGAGTTGCATAAAAGAAAATATTTCACAAACATAGATTTAGAGATTACAGTCTCCCTCTCAATCTCCCTGAGCCATCAATTACAGTGGTCCTGTGAAAGGATAGGAAGAGAGAAGAAGGAGTCTAGTTCTCCTTGCAGATTGGCGCAGACGTTGGATCTAAGGAAGGTATTCAGATCTTTCCTCCTTTCTTTGCGGATGGCATCAAAGGTATACATCGTAAAAACAAATCTATTGTTCTTTGATTTTGATCCTAGTATTAAAGTTTTTTCGCATTACAAAAGCATGATTAAAGTCTTTTTTATGCTTACACTCCCATGATATTATCATCTTCGTCTTCTTCCTTTATCTTATCTCCCATAGTCTCTCTCTCCTCTTTCTCATATCATTGAGATTTATCATCATCATCAAACAATCGTCGACTCTACAGTGATCGCTACTATCTTAGTTGTTGATGCTTGAATCGATATTAACAAAGTCGATCGTTACCATCCCATGACCTCTAGTGATATTATCGTTAAACCATCACAATAGTTGACAAAGCAGTTTCAACTGTGACATAATAAATAAAAATATAATTATGATATTAAAATTATTTTTATATCATTCTTATATATGCTATCATGTTATATATTTGGTCGATAAAATTGATTATTGTATTTTTATAATTTGATTAAATATTTTTATTTTTATAATTATAAAAAATTTAATATAAATTTTTTAGTTTTAAAGATCGAGATGCTAAAGGATTTAACCATGGCAGTGATATATAATTAGCTCTTCTACGTAGGTACATATGGCAAAAGGTCTCGAATCTTATTTGGCCCATCCGACGGCCGTGGCTGCCGGGCTTTACCGGACGGTAGACCGCATCGTTCACGGAATCTTGATCCGACGGAAAAAAAGCAGAGTTGGTGGCGGTCGCTCTCAATGGATTATTATTTCCATGCTTTTCCGAGGACGTACGAAAGCCGGTCTGGATGTGCATCGCAGTGGTTTCATCCCCAATCCTGTGTGCTCTTATCCACAGCCCACCCCACTCTCCATCTATATAGACGGACGACGGGACTTCGTGCACGTATTCCTCGAGTTTCCTGTGACATCAGTAGCAGAAAGGATTTGGACGAAGAAGAAGTAGTCGAGATGGGTTCTCTCATGGCCGGCTGGTCTTCGCCTGTTGTAGACCCAGAAGCAGGTAGAATCACGAGCTTTACATCTGTTTTCTTCCTCCTCCTCCTCCATTTACTGATGTATTATGCTGCAACATGCACAGCTCTGCTGAAGAGAAACAAGTCGCTGACGAAGGAGGAGATCGATAGCTTCTGGAGACTGCACAGGCCGACCAAAGAAGAGGAAGAAGACTTCCATGCCAGTTTGAGCTCCCCAAGAACCCCTCAGGTGGCTTTCCTCTCATTTTATGCTGTTTCATCCTCCTTTGTTTCACTTTTACTTAGCTTTGTGTGTGTCCGCAGGAGTCGGACGGGCTGAGACTAAAGAAGACTGTCATGGGGTTTCCTGATACTCCAGACATGGAGAAGCTTCCCAAGACCGGTGACTGGTAAGAAGAAGCCACCGTATTCAACTCTAAGCACATACGTATATGAAGGATGATGATATGGTTTGGGTTTGGGGTTTGCTGGAGCAGGTGGACGAGGAGCAACTGGGCGTTTCTGAATGAGCCACCTCGTGACGAGCTGAGCGACTCAGCTCGCAAGTACACGGCTCAGTTCCATGTTGCCGACATCGCCGTCAAGAAATCGTAGTTCATCGTGGTGCGAGAATTCTATACATGTATGTATATATTTGTCTGGATGACGCTACGTGCTTCTACGATGTGGTCGATTACTATGGGTTTGCTGTGATTTTGGTCTCTATGAACAGCTTTTGTGTGGGTCAACTCTCGGAAACTAAGCTAATATGGTCAGCCACCTATCAGCTGGATGGAAATTTATCATATGCGAGAGCAGATATATTTTGCAAGTCGATGCTCGGAATACTCTTATTATTCCCCGTCTTTATTATTATTATTATTGATATTTTTTGCTTCTGTTTTGATTAAAGGAACGTATAATTTGAAGTATCCAAGCGACTGAATGAACTCTGCTAGTTGGCATAGTAATAACAAGTCGAAGTCGAAGGAGTTGCGCAGAGAACGCAGTTATTTACTGCAACCGAAGTGTATCTTTTGCTGTTTAATGCATGAAAAATGTTTTTTTTAAAAAAAAAATCCAAAAGCAGCTCCATCGGCAAAAGAGAGCTAATTATATATTATTTTTAAATAAAAATAAAAAATAATTTTAACATTTTAATTGATGATAAGGAATAACGATGATATTATTAAACGTCAAGAGAACAATTATGAGAAATGAGAATCATTTTATTTTATATCTGTATTGACATAGATAGATACAAAATTATTTTTTTATCCATAATAGTTATCTGTAGTCTTAATTGTGTCATCATCCATCACTATCAAATGATGCATTAAAATTATTTTTTTATTTTTACTGATAAATAAATATTTTATTTTTATAATTAAAAAAAATTAAATATAATTTTTTAAAATATAAAGGTTAGGATACTAATAATTACTTTGAGCGCACAAACTTCGCATCGATATCTATGCATAGATTTCAGTCACCAGACAGCTAAAAGTGCAGATCTCAATGTGCATTCATGTATTACCTTCCTGCTATTCGAAGCCAACTTGGTAGCTTTATGGAGAAAGCAAGCCTCAGATCTTTGTTTTCGAAGCTTTTACCGAGCACACTGAAAGCAGGACCATCAAAAAACCAGTTCAATATTTTGCCATCTTAATCAGATTTAACCAGGAATGATCACAGAACGAGATGAAATCATTCAGCAACAAGACCATCATCCCCTTCACCCAAGTAACCATATGACCTGTTGCTAGGCTTAAGGTTTGACATCATGACAACATAGAGAATAGGTGCCCTCGTTACGATGACTATGTGAAACTAAGCACTGGCATCGGCTTTTGGATCACCGGTAACATAATCTACGATCAAGTTCTTGGACGAGGGCATCCCAGCAACAACATCCTCTTCGATTCCGCATTCGTTTGTGCCCCTTGAGATCTTGAAGTAACCATCCTGCAAGAAGCAGACAGATGACGAGTCAGTCCATCAAACAGGCAAGACTTCATGCAGCGTTTGCGGTGATTTGATCTTGATACATACATCACCCCAGCCTCGGTTCCACTGGTTTGCAAGAAGCTGCAGATAATTAGAGTAGACGTAAAAGTCAGTAAGTGTTTGGTTGACTTCGTGGTAAATCTAAGATGCTGAAGATTTTATCAACCAACCCAGTAGTCTTCACCCTCATCGCTAGTCCCCCAGCCGATTAGCTTTACGGCGTGGCCACCGATTTCATCGCCTGTCAAATGCTTGTAGACTCCTGATTTATAGTGAGCAAAGTCCTAAGCACAAGGAAGATTTCATGTAAGTTAGCACAAAGTGTATCTCTTTAACACCGTTGTTTCATATACATTGACAAACAGAGAAATGTTATGAGAATGGTGATGTGATAACCATCAATCCTATCACCTTCTGGATGCAAAAATTTAAATTTGACATACCTCATAAACGGTAAAGCTGACTTCCACAGGACCATTTGTGTAGACCTCTGTCATGATAGCCGGTGGATCCGACTTTACTCTATAAGCGTTGACTGCGAAATGCTTAGACTCATCCCACAAGAGGTTCTTAACTTTACACTTTTTGGCACATTGTGGGGTTGGATATAGAGGCACACAGCCTGGATGTGCACATCCAATGTCATCGAAATATGGGTCACACTGCAAGACCAAGTATTTTTAACTTTGTTAATCTCTAACATTTAAAAAGAGGAGCAATATAGATTAGATTTTAAGAAACAAGAAAAAAGAACAGTTTGTGTTGAATGCAATAATAAGAAATTCAAAGGAACAGAAACGTATATATTTCTTTTCATTCTTCCTATAAAATTCATGATACTGATTGGGCAAAACTCCCGAGTCTTTCCAGAAGCTCCAGACAAGGTGCTGTCTTTTAATATTCTTCAGCCATGACACGGCAAAAAACCAACTCTTCCTCGACAAATTCTCTAGATTTTTTCTACCTAGATCGACATGTTCAACCAAACCTTGTTGTCCTTTCATTAAAAATCCTACAGAAGTTGACATCATATTTGGCTACTCTTCTAGTCACTTGAGCCAATGTATCAATCCCCAATACCATTCCATATTAAAATTTAATAGTTTCATTTTCTGCATCTAACAGCCACGTTATGTTCCAATTCTGATTCTTCTTCGGTGTTTGGCATCATAGATCGGCGCAAGAAAATGAAAATTTTGTTATATTTATACTTGTGCTACTCTGTGACCAACTACTCTTCCAACTCTGCTTCCTAGACAAAGTATCTCATCTATTCATTTCATTCTTAATTGCTGGTGGATCAATTTGACACATCATCAAGCTTTTAGGACTAATTTTATTTTGGTTAAACTCCAGAACTTATCCAACATGACTTTTCGGCTTGACAGTGGACAACAAGAAAGTAAATTAGATGGTCTCTTGCTCCTGCCAACTTATGACATTATGCTGTGATGCTCCACATGCCAAAACTAAACTAATGAAGAACTCATACCAGACTCCTGCGCATCAACCACTGTTAATGCCTAAAGGTACCTTTCCATAAATAAAGCAAAGAAGAAATGGCATGATTTGTAGAAAATTTGCAAGAGACGGATTGACTATATTGTCATCAATTACCTCATCAGTGACAACACCATTCTCGACAAAGTACCGCCACGCACGTATAGGGTACCCTCCATCACAGCCGTCTCCACACATGAACCCACAGCAGGATAAAAGGTCATTGACGGACAGAGAAATGTTCTGTAAACAAAGAAGACATAGGTAAGTTATGTTAGTCATTTCTGTGTACAAAATGATTTTAACTTTCAGAAACGTCGAGCACGCCTTACCATGCCAAAGTGAATGCAGAAACGATCGGAAAGTGATTCTACAGCACCAAAAGCCCAACATGAACCACAGTGTCCCTGCTCATCATGAACAAGTTATATACCTTAGGGTGTGCCTCAATAGTTAAGTACTGGAGATGAGCTAAATCAACCAGCTTACCTGATCTGTTGGCCAAATTGACCAATGACCCATCCACATAGTCGGCACGCAATTAAAAGGGTTAGTCTTCCATGAATGTCAAAATGCACTTCGATCAACATCAACAATAAAAAGAAAGAAATGGAAGTTGAGGCAGCTGACCAAGTATTTTTCCAATTGTGCTACACTGAGGCCAAGCCGTTCTTGCATCAAATTGCTTCGGAAGCTTTAAAGATTTTGTATAAGTTTTTGTAGGAATATCAATCACCTCATTGCGAGGCATTGGTTTCACCCCAAGAATATGCTTGAACTGACCAATCTACAAAAGAAAAATGAAAAAGGGAAAATAATTAATTAGGCACATATGGCCAGAAGTAATTAATCAAATCTGAATGATTGAAATTAGGTCTGGAGCCTCACTGTATAATTTTCGAAACGGGAGTTCATGGAAGCTTTCCATCCAGCATTAGGGTTAGCGTTAATCTTTTGAATAATTGAATTCTGTGCCATGTAAAAACTATCATCATCAGCAAAGAGAAGAAGAAGATATTTCCATATAAAACACAGAGCTGTTCATTTTCTTTACGAAACAAAGAGATGAAGCAACACCTGAAGTATCATTGAATCTGTCCTGAGCCGAGGCATTGGTTTTACTGCAAGGACCTGTACAGATATATATATATATATATATATATATATATATATATATATATATATATATATATATATATTATTTTTTCGAAGTAAAAGTCAGAGGATAATTTTAGTTTCATGATTCCTAAAGCAGAAATGCAAGGTGAAGAATCATTGTTGCTAATCAACACAAACAACGCAAGAAAGAACTATTACAAAAAGAGCAAAGTCGGTGCACAAGCAGATCGAACAAAAAGATGAAGTTGTGAGGTTAGAATCACAACGCCTAAGCCCATAGCCACATCTCCTCTCACGATCGACAGAAGTTCTAACGCATAAACACAAGGATAGCGGTTGTCTGCAGCGACAAATACGTTACTATTCTTCGGTATCCCCGATCTAGAGGGCCCAGGCCCACAATCTCATGAAGAAGTCTTGATCATTCCATGATGAAAGTCTTGTCCTTTTCCTTTCCCACCTTTGAAACTAAAATATCCCGTCTCCAGGAAACATTCCATTTGAGGTGCACTTCCACTCGTTTAAAAGCATAGATTGATTAGGTAGGTTTCATGTAGAGATAGCTTCGGTTAAGTGCAGCCAAATCATCCGTAGAGTAATTGGGAAAAGGTAATCGGTGGCATAAGAGCACCACTAAGTATGATTCATTCTTGTGAATGATTCCAGTGTTCCGACACGATCTGTCGAGGAGGATGCAGAAGCGCGAGGGCGGCGGATGGTGGTCTCGATCTGGTTGGTGATTAGGAGCAAAGATGTTGGCCAAGGCCAAGATCGTAACTAAAACGCAAGGGTTGATTTAAGAGAAAGAGAAACTAACCTGCTGCGGCGGATGAAGCGCCGAGGCTAAAGCGGTCACAAGAAGAAGTAGGGACAAGGGGTGAGGGGACGCCATTACTTTCTCCTCCGCTTCCTCCTCCCCCTCTTCCGACGACGAGGGCAGACGGGACGGTGAAGAGTAGCGGAGGGGAATTGGTGCTTTCAGTTCCGATACGTGCATATATTGACGGCGGAAGGAGGCCTCAAGGTCGTTGGCGTATGCGGAAGGAATCCGTCCCCTCCATTATTAGTCTAGGAATGACGTCGATGAGGCTCGGAAATGGGAGCGGCAAATAATGATAATAATAACAATAAACAAAATGACAATAATAATGGCAAGCGCAATCCAATGGGAGCGGCGAGTGCGGTCCAGTGGCAGGGTAACACGAAGGCGCCCTGCTTCGCCCCTTTTGCAAGCAAAAGCAGAGGCGGTGTGGTTTGTCTTGCTTGTTCGATTGGGCTGTGATGCTTGCGGTGCTGTCACACCGTTCGTTTCCCACACGCTTGGTCTGATGACGATTTACCACCCCGCCGTAGAATGCGCGCGACCGGGAGAGCAATTCAATGTCGAAGACCGGTGACTCGCGTTATATTGAAAGTAACGTGAATCACGAGGCCAAAAAGTCCCGATGGAGAGATCGGAATGCGTAGTCGAAGAGATTACTGCTTCTTGTTAGCATGCAGTGAAACGAATCAAAAAGCAATGTCACGGAATCACCGAGGAGTCATTAAAATTATTTCACGCCCACGTACTAGAACAGGGAATTCTTGGATACCGACTCCATTGCATGAGAACCACACGGAGCATCGAAATAAATGAGCATAGGAACTGCAGCAATAAAATCATCAACTTCTAAAACGAACCTTCCGTTCTATCCTTCATCTCTCACAGACCCTGCATCAAGTACTTCTGTCAGCATGGCATAAACAAAAGCAAGGTGAACTTCATGTACATCACATTTCTTGCTTCAAGAATTCTAAAACTTGGTTTCCTGGATGCACATCTTTAGTATTCTTGGATAGTGGTAGTAACATTCGGGCACCATATGTTTCTGACGCAGATTTAGAGGGTATAGATGCGATGGTCGAACCAGAAACACATTCACGCCACCAGCCGAACAAGACAAACCTATAATGGGTCTGGAAATCGGAGATCAGCTGGTCCAGGGCCTAGGATGCCCTTGTCATGCTCTCCAAGGACGGTGCTGGGAACAAGGTTCGTGTCTGTCTGCCCATTTCTATCTTCATCTACAGGAGCCGGCTGTCTCCAGCTGCCCCCTAACCATTCGTGCTGCTAATAAGATGAATAATACAGGGTTAAGGAACATGAGACTCCATCCAACAAAGTCAGAAAATGCTATATAGTTCAATTTAGAACATGACGACTTACTTCTTCATGAGTGCAATTTCCATCATGCAACATAGGGGTCATGGCAGGCGGGACGACATCTGGGTCGGGCTTCTGAAACACAAATGTGGAATACAAGCCTGAAGAAACAATGATGCTAAAGTTAGCCTCATGGGGAGAATCCTTGAAGCATCATACAGGAGACACAGATTTATCACCTAACAAATCAAAGGAACGACCAAGAAGCTTCCCTCGAGGATCCACAAAATTTGCACCATAGCTGAAGAGCATTCCAGCAAACTGTGTTCTGAGAACAAATGACATGTATGTTCAGGTCTGGTGACCCAGAAAACTAAAGGGAAAAAACCTTTGGCAATAAAATAGGATCTGAAATAGGACAACATCAATGTTTGATAAAATCATTAAACCAACCCTAGGCTAGATTGGAGATGTTAACTAACAAACATCAATCTTGTCATGTTTCAGATAGATTGGAGATGTTAAGTATGCTCTGATCAAATATTAATGATGCTAGTCTCTGACCTTACAAGTGTTAATAAGTGATTTTTCTACGTATACTATTACAACTATACATTTTCAATAAAAGTGATTCCCAAAGCATGTTTATCAGCTAGAATATCTAAAAAGATGGATTGAAGATCCAAATGCAGCCATTATTCCTTGTAATTTGTAACAAAGAATGTCTATAGAAGCTATTTTCCACAATGACAACAACGTTCACACATAAAAATTATGACCATGGCTTCTCTAACCAGAACAAAATTATTGAGCACATTAGAAAAAGGGCCAATGCACTCAAGGCACTAAATCCCATAAATGTCGGAGGCAAGAGGTACAAAAAGAGCACATGCCTAAGCAAAAGAAGGAACAATTTTAAACATTTTAATGATCATACATTCTATCTATATTTTCTCATACTTGATATGTTTTTGATCAATTACAATGTGAAACACTTGCATATTGTTAGCTTATTATTCGCAAACATGAAAGATGACTATTGATGCAAAATATGGTAAGCCTTCTTGTTGGCAGGGCATGACAATAATAGCCATCAGCTCAACATTAAGGAGTTGCACCAACACATGCCTGTCGTTGAAATTGACAGCTGTTAGTTAAGATGATGCTCTTGTCCCACTTATGGACTCTTCCCTAGGAGTGTGTATGGTCCTTTGGGATTTAAATATTCTAATGTCTATTCCCAGCATTTTGCTATATTTAAGTGTTGTGTCAGACAATCATATGCTTATACAAATTAACAGAATCAGGCTTCCTTGAAGCTTCAGGTTGAATAACAAAGCAGAACAGGTTATCCCTAGGTCACTCCGATATTATTTTCTATTAAGCCAACATATCATCGTCCAATATTGGGATAATCGATCCATAAAGTTGATAGGCCTAAACCACTGGTCCCAAAATGTTTAGCCCATACCTCTAATGTGCTTTAAGTAAAGATTCCTCAAATTGAAAGTCATAGGAAAGGAAGAAGAAGAACAGGAATCTGAATAGTTTTGAAATATCAAAAGACATTCTTTGTGGAAATAATTGAAAAATACCATGTGCCCAAACACATAAATGTTATATATGTTGTACCTTCAATTTTTTCATTTTAAAATAGTTTTAGATAATTGCTTAAATTCTTCATTTTTTGTGTCTTTGCTCCTTAATTCTGTCCTCCATTGCATGATTATTTGTGTCGCTTATATTTAAAATTATAAAGCATATCTGCTAGAAGAATTTAAAAGATCACACTTCATAAGGTCTTTCTACCATTAACAGCTTCAACATTTAATAGCTTGATCGCCAACTTTACCCTGGAGAATAAAAGAATATACATAAATGCAGAAATGAATAAAGCACAATGTACCTGTTATCATCATAAAATTCAGCTAAGTTTTGTATCTCCACATATTCCAAACCTGCATCTCTGGCCAGCCTGAATTAATGGCTTATCAGTGTCATATCCTCAGATTACACGTACCAGATGTCTCTATAAATTAGATAATACAAAATAAGCACCAGACTAACCTAATCAGGCTTGGAAAGTGGACTAAGCAATGAGTTTCTGAAGTCATATCATTAGCAAATTTCAACTGATACTTTTTCCCAAACAAAGGAAACCTGAAAGTCATTGCATATAAAATAACACATATGAAAGAAAGAAAACAAAATGGACAACTGTCACTAACTCAGTACTTTTCTTCCTCAACTTCAAATGTGATAACATAGTTCTCCGAGCGGATGCAACTTGGGACAGCATTCGGCTTCATACCAATTCCCTTATTGTGGCAAGCTTCAACATTCTTCTGATATTTTGCCCTGACAAAGTAGCATCTCCATATGACATGATGAAAATATTCCAAAATCAAGCTTTGAAAATCTAAGCCAGGAAAAGTGCAAAGACTGTCATCAACCAAATATAGTTATCATGAGATTCTTCCATCATCTAAATTAGCAATTTCTGTAACAGAAGGCATTGAATTTCTTTGACATCCATTATACCTTCTCCGTATATCTCAGACCTGTTATAATTACACTTTATCATATCTTGCAATAGGACAGTTAGTTTCCAATTGTCTTCTAAACCTCAGAATACCAACGAGTGAAAATAATGGGTTCGGGCTGTGTCAAAAGACATGTTTGGTTGGAGGTTCTTCACTCTAATCTTATTGGTTGCAGTTTCAGAAAAGTTACATGAAGAAGAAACATGAAGACATTAATTTGAACCAGGGCCCTTGTTTTTCATGTTTTTTGGGTCATTTCATGTTTGAAAAAAATGTTAGCTTCTACAATCCTTGAAGAGAGTCAAACACAAAACTCTACAGCATTATTTGGATCCCTTTAGAGTATAGTTTGGTTTACTGCAATTACAACCTCATACACCATAATCTAATCTTGCCTACAAAATAAGAAAACCTAGTATAAGAATTCCTAAAATTTTTCAACATGAGAAGCAGCTTCAAGCCAGAAGGAACAATAAGGTGGTTAATAGCTAGTATAAAGTGCCCATATGTGAAATCAGTCATTGCTTGGTTCAAAATTTATAATAAGTTCTCTTGACAACTTGTGATTCTACTCTCCTTTTCCATACCATGTGGCAGTTTCTTTCAGGTTTTACTTACAACTTTTCAAACTGCAACATAAAGAACTTTGGGAAAGAAGCTGTAATGTATCCATACCATATGGTAGATGAGTCAGGAGTTATACCGAAAAAATATCCCCCTGGTCTAAGCAATGATGAAACATTTCTCAAAAGACTCCTTGCTTTCTCCTCACTCTCAAAGCATGACTGCAAAGATGTCTACTTTTTAGAAGTATGTTGCAAAGAATTATAAAGAGAGAAGGAAAGGCAGTACCTGCAAATGCTGCAAACAACATACGATATCTGCTGGGGTACCCTTGTCATGCAAATATGAGTCTAAATTTTCCTACAACATGTGATCACCTCATTATTACCATGAATATATTCCATAACCAGAATTTTTACTAATTGTTAATAGCATGTAAGTTCATCAAAGATGCAACATGCGAAGCCGTCAAGTTGGTCTAGCCATCCATCACAAAGAGATGAGATCTAACACCCAAGGATTAAATATGTGTAGGAGATGACTAAATGAATGTGAAATATTGGGCTAATTACAGATTGCCACCCTGTAATTAGCTACATTTAGCATTTCGGTTCCTACACTTTAAAATGATACATTAACATCCTTATAGTTACAAAAATGAAGCATCTAGATCCATTTACCCTAGCGTCTAGATCCTTATAATTAGCTACATCTAGATCTATTTACCCTAGCGTCGTTGGTTTTACCAACATAAACACAAAAACAAATGACAAAAAGATAATTTTAACATTTCAGTTAGTAGTGGTAGATGGTGATATCGTTGGGGGCCACAAGTGGTTGTTGTAGATGAGGAGAGCAGTGACAAGAGATGAAGGCCGCCCTATATCTATGTCGGCATCGTTGCAGTTGCCAAACGACAAAAGGGCCACCGATGCAGATGTTAAGTGGCACCGCTCGGCAACTGCGTTGACGCTAACGTAGATGCAGAGCGACGCCGCTCAACATCTACATCGATGGTCTTTTCACTGCTTGATAATTACGTCGACATCGATGCAAACGCAGAGCGACGAAAGAACCGCTCGACAATTGCATCAGCGTTGATGTAAATACAGAGCGGCTCTCACCTCTCGCCATCACTTTTCTCATTCATAACAACCATCCGCGGCCCCTAGCGGTGCTATCTACCGCCACCATCAACTGAAATATTAAAATTATCTTTTTGTTCTTTGTTTCTATGTTTCTATTGATAAAACTGACGATATTATGATAAATAGACCTAGATGTTTCACTTTCATAACTATAAGGCTATCAACGTAACCTTTTAAAGTGTAGGGACCAAGACGTTAAAGGTAGCTAGCCACAGAGGCTAATCTATAATTAGGCCTGAAATATTGCCCTAGGTATGGGCTGCAGGTTATGAAACAACAGTACAAGCATCCGACCTCCTAGGGTTTTCTATCCCTCCGTCTAATTAACACGTTGGCGACGTGTGAAAAGACGGGCGGATGCATCTGCCAGGTACAGTTTCACAGATTAGCAAAACTGAGCAAGCGCACTCACCACGGAAGGATCCAGCTCGCAGAACTCGGCGGTGTAAGGCTTCCGCTGGCCCTCCCACATGTCGCGGGCTTCGCTAATGCCGGACAACGAGGCATCTGTCCGATAAAATCAATGAAAACCAAGACGAAACTGAAGTCAAAGTGAGAACAGAAGAGGAAAAAGGGAATGGAAGGAAAGAAAAAGAATAGTGGTATACCGACTCCGATGTAGTGGCCGATCTGGGCGTCGTCCCACTTGTCGGTGTCCGCTCCGCCACCGCAGTACAGGTCGCAAACCTGATTTAGTCGCCGAAGAACGAGGAGGTGAGAGAGGAGCTACAAGAAAGAGAGAGGCAGGAGAAAGGAGGGGGGTGCGAAGAGAGACGCACGGTGGCGTAGGGAAAGGCGAAGATCTTGATGAGGGCGGTCTTGGCGAACTCGTAGAGGCGGTGGTGGGCGGACTCGGCCGCCCGGACGGCGAACGAAGCAGAGGGAGGAGGCGGAGGAGGAGGATGAGGCGCCGCTGCCAGGGGAGCCGAGGAAGCCATCAGCGTCGGTCCCCTCGCCGTTGCATCAAATGCTGTGTGAAGTTTGCAGTTGGGTCGGGTTTTTTTGGTTTTGGATCAAATCACACCAAATAAGACTTTGTCAAACCGACCCACCACCTCGGCCGAGAAATTTAATTTATTTTCAAAAAAAATAAAGAAATAGCATTTCTTGTGTATATTCCTGTAAGTTTATATAAAACCTCATTTAATTATAATAATAATAATAATAGTATAGGTTTATATAATAATTTGTCAAAGAGAAAAGAACGAATAGAAGCTTAAATGACAAATGAATTAAAAATTTAATTATTCAAAATAGGTAGACAGATTTTCTAAATTTTCTGTTAACCGTTTGGAGCCACAACTAATTAGAAGCTTCTTTTATGAATTTTTTTATAATGAAATCAATTTCCTTCTTTAAATTTCTCTAGGAAAATTATAGATAATAATTGCCCCCCATGAGAGAAGAAAAAAAAACTAAAGAAATTTCTCATACATAATATGGAAAAGCCTCAATGCTTAATAGCATATATGAATGAGCAAATTGGCATATATGAATGGCTTTCCTTCTACTTCACAACCTGCAAAGGATTCCATTAGTAGGTTTCGAGATCAGAGAGAGAGAGAGAGAGAGAGAGAGAGAGAGAGATCATAACATGATCAACAGATCAACTCATATTAATTAGTAATGAATCAACTCATTATATCATACATAAAAATATGATTTCATTAGACTAATCAGATATGAATGGGCAGGAAATATCATACCAAACAGTCTCTTTTCACTACATACAGATTGAACAACAGTGTCCTCTTAAAATTTCAAAATTAAGATCCAAAGTTAAAGTTCAAAAAATGAAAGAAAAAAAAAAACAACAACAAAAATCTCCTGTCTTCCAACCTCAAACGACATCACGATCATGCCAGGCACGAATATACAGACGGTCCTGATGGGTTTTTGCTAGGTGAAGACCAACCCAGCTAAGCAGCAACCATGGCCTCACATTTTTCACAAGATAATTATCTATGTTCATATGAATTATAGACGATACTCGCATGTGGCAGCTCATGCAACAAACCCTTATTTCGCCTCTTGTTTCACTTGATTTCTTGGAGTGTTTGAATCAGCCTCAGTGTGTTTCTTTAAGATTCCAGTAGCTTGTTGTCCTTGCCGAGTTTGAGCACCCTGGGGAAGAAGAAGGAAAAGTTTAATACCCATAAAAGCAATTTCCTTATGCCCCCATCATGGAGATGATGTGTTATGAGCTATCCCAGGAGGAAAACCATCTTTTAGGCACCATTTCTGGATTTCATCGAAGTTCGATCATGAAGGCTACCATGATTAATTATCTAGATGTCTGAAAACAACAATATTTGTTCTGACGAATGAAACAGTTGATCCTGAGATTTCTGCTAATTGTTGAGAGCTAATATTGGCATGTAGAACTAAAAGGTTGATGGAAGTGACTCACTGCTGCCTTCTGTCCGGTCAACCTTCTTAAAGATGGAGCCCGAGCAACCGAAGAAGCGGCAGCGGTGACAGCAGCCACTCGTATCCTGAGAGAACGCCATATCAGTATAATTTCCCATGATACATTGAGACAGGGACAACAAACTACCAGCAAAATAGCACTAAAGCATACCTCTTGTGGACATCAACAAATTCATCTGTCTCATCCACTATCTCCTCCTGCATGAAGCATTAACCACCCCATTACTTATAATCAATCATGTAGGAAACATATCATGGCCCTAGAGACATGCTGTTATCCTGATCGTACATGTCACTTGCATTGACGAAGAAATTCTGTAAAATAACCTCCAAGTTTTTTTCATGATTTCAGAGTCAGTTAAATGTGTACACATAAATAAGTTGTCACAGTTGATATAATGGACATCTATGGGAAAATAGAAGTCTGAAGCTTAAGACACTAAAGGTCCTTTCCTGTGACATATGAGGATCTCTGCTAAAGCAATTAGTGGAACACAAAGAATAGTTAAATTTTTAGCATGTAATAGTTATCTTTACTTGAAGGAGCTCTTCAAAGACATCCTCAAGGGTGATAATGCCAATGACTTCCCCATCTTCTACATCCTCGGTTAAACGAGCTACTATACTTGCTGCTGCATCATTTTGTTGCAGGGTTGGCTTATCTCCATTGACCTGGTTATTTTGCCATGTGTTGATGTCAACAACAACACTCTCTGATTTTTCTCCATCTTCAGATAATAAAGGAACCATCAATTCAGATTTGCCACTAGGTTCTTTGTTCGCTTCCAATTTCTTCCTTTCAGCAGGTGGAGTCGTATTTATGCTTTTAGCTTTCACAACAGCTGCCATATGACTGCTACCTTTTTGAAACTCATTCAGTATATCATACAGTGGCATATCTTCTGGAACCCTGTTAAATTTCAGAAATAAGCACAGACTTGCTGTATAAGCATTAAAGCTTAACAATACAAGGTGTAAACCTCGGAATTCTTCTGATAGAAACAGCACTAACTGGTGTTTCTGTCTCAGCACGAACAGTGAGAAGGCTTTTCACCTGTGTCAAATAAGAAAATGCAAAATGAGAAAACAGCAATTACTGCAATCAGCAGTATTGTTGAAGGAAAAATAAATAAAAGCAACATAAAGCCAGAGGGTGACACAAGAAGACCAGAACCCACCAGCAGAAGGCCAATAATGTTTTTCGGATTCCCTGAATAAACAGGAACACGGCTATGGCCTCTAGCGAGAATCTTGCCAATTGCTTCCCTGGGTAAAAGTCCAACCAAATAGAGGAATTTTTTTAATAATTGTAGGATATGAAAAAGAATGAAATAATCTGGATTCTGGATGAAACCCTTTGTGGTCTAAAAGAAATGTCCAGAAAGGTTATCTTAAATAGAGGGGAAAGGAACTTTTTTGCATTCAATAGTACTACAGCAAACTAAGCTATTTAGTAAATCGCTGTTGCATGACGGTAAATATGAACCAGAATCGGAATGGATTATTATATTTGGAAATGGTCTATATTTATTAAACTTTTTTGTTTACAATAATTGTGTGCCTTAAGAATATTTATAGTTTTGTGGTGGGCTTGAAATTCCCTTGTGTTTCATGACCATTTAGAATAGTAATTAAAAAGGTTGTTGACCACATGTATCTCAATATTGAGGACTGTTGAATCTCGGATTTTGATGATGAAACTAATTGATTGTGTTTTATTGTCTAATTGCATTTTGAGTAATGCAGGTCTACTATCGATCAGGATTAGACAGTTGACGCTGGAGGAATTAACGTTGCACTGGGTGATCACGTCAGGATATTGGATGTCGAGCCGGAGGTTCGGTCGACAATCGGCAGAAGGCTTCGTACGTCGGGCATCAGGCTAAGAAGAAAGTGTTGCGCCAAAGATATCGGGGTTGCGGAAGTCAACCGTCGATTGGGCAACAAAACGCAAGAGAGTACGATGTGCCGAAGAATCGGACGAAGCGCCGACCAATGACGTGCCGGGCAACTGAATGTCAATTCGCATTATAATAACTGTCTAGATCGAAGTAGAGTTTTTTGTTTGTGTATGTGCAGGATTAACTACGATAACGATGAAGACGTAAAGTGAAACAAAGTGCCGGAAGACAAGTGTGATGGATCGTTGGGAGTTCGAGAGTTCGACGGAAGTCCGAAGATTCGTTGGGAGTACTGCCGGAACTGGCCGAGAACGAATAAGGAGCTTGCCGAAGGGTTTTCGGAAGTTCACCGGAAAGTTCGTCGGAAGTTCGTGGAGCTTGTCAAGAAAGATCGAAGCTTGCCAAAAGAAGCTCATTGGAACTCGCCAAGATCATCGTGAAGTCCAGGAGCTTGCCGGGAGTCTGCAGAATGGTTTCCGAGGGTTCGTCGGAAGACAGCCGGAAGTTCGCTGGAAGCTCGTCGGAAAAAGTCTTGACTTGTCGGACCTTATAATAGCTTAGGCAATGTCTTTATAATTCATAGTTAGTATGTAATTTGGTTTAGGATTAGGTGTTAATCCTATAAATAAGTAGCCAATCAGCCTGGAGATCGAGTTTGGTTTGGCCAGTTTAAGGCTCAAGTTAGAAATAGCCTGTGTGGTGGCACCGCCTAGTGGTAGAGTGGGCGGTGGAACGCTCAAGCCGGGCGGTGGCATCGCCTGGTGGCCGAGAGCACAGCGATGGCACCGCCAAGATATCTGTCGACATCGACATGTGCGGCACCGCCAAAGATCGGAAAACCAAGGTGATTCAAATTTGGGCTTCAAATTTAGGCTCCAAATTTGAATCCTCTTGAGGCCTATAAATACTCCTCTCATTCATGGTTGAAAGGGGGTCTAGAACTGAGAAAGAAAAAGGGAAAACTCTCTTGAAATAGTGTCAAAATCTTCCCTCTAAGCTTTGTAAGAGGTCTTGTAAGGGTTATCTCCTAAGCCCGTCAAAAGGAGAGGTGCTGTAAGGGAGTTCATCCTCGTTTGTTGGAAGGAGAATAGCTAGTGGAAAGTCGATGGCCTCAAGTGAAGAGGAATCGGGAGTGGACGTAGGTCGTATGACCGAACCACTATAAATCGGTTTGTGTTTATACTCTTGTAATTTATTTTACTACAAACAATCTTCACTTTGATGCTCTACCTTTTCATCTTCTTCTCACGAATCAATTTACTTCTAAAGCATCTTTCGTTGCGGATTTAATCAAAGTATAATTTTCATCGTACAAAATTTCCAAAACTTGTTTAAATCGTCGAAGTTTATCGTTCTTTACCGCTGCACTAATTCACGCCCCCCCCCCCCCCCCCTCCCTTAGTGCCGCTCGATCCCTAACAAGGACAACATGCCATTATACATAACCAGCAGAACAAAAATAAAAAAAGAAATTTTCTAAATGACATGAAATGTAGAGCCAATGGAAACTTAATATATCAAAATATTTTAAAGGATAGAATATTGGCTTAGACACTACCTAAAAGCTAGTTTTTTAATTAAAATAATAACATTACAACTAAAGTTTGAGAGAAGATTTCCATCTGGTGACCCTCACCAATCTAATTTTGAATTGACATCTAATGAGAATGTTGATTCAATGGGAGTCATGGCTGCCTCAGCTGTCTGCACATGAAAACATAATTTGATAAAACCCAAATCATAATCTCAAATTGAAATTCTAGAAACATGCAGTTATGCAGGTTACAATTGGCTGAGAAACTAGGAATAAGCTGTCCCCATTTAGCTAGCTAAATTGAATCAGCAACTAACAACAATCCAGTAAGTATACTGTCTCCAAATATGTCCGAAGGGAAAAAGCAGCTACAAATAAGCACAATGATTTAGAAAGCTGCGTATCATACTATATAAACAAATAAGCACACTCCTCTACTTTTAAACTTGCGTACTCTTAAATCTTCCAATAGATTCATATATGGTCCAAGATTTTGTAATAACCTTAATACTATTATTATTATTATTTCCAATCATGGGATGCTAGAATGAACATGGTGTACTGGAAGAGATTTGAATTACCAAGCAAATATACAATGACCAAGAAACCAGTATGTCTGGTTATATAAAAAGTAAAAACCATCCCCTTTTCTATCTAAGTTATCTTGATATCTTCATGCTCAGTTGTCCAATGAAATAGCTGAGAGATGGTAGTTCAACAGATAGGGTTTCTTAAATAGGGCCAATCAGTGCTAAGTTCACAAGGTAAATTTACTAGGTTTATTTAACCTTTCCATGACAAAAATCAATGTATAAAGGGAACCTACCCATGCACAAGTTAGATGAGAGGAATCAACTAGAACTAGTGATATGATGAGAGATAAAAGAAGACCTTAGAAAACCTCAGTAGAGACAACAAAAAGAAAAAAACAAGTAAACTTTAATTTCACTAGCAATATCTCCGGTAGCATAGCTCAAAAGTGGAAAGAGATCCATGTATCCAACCCTAAGAAGTAGGAATCAGATGGCTTGTTGATATAAGATAGCATGACTAAGATCACCTACAACGGAAAACGGAAAGTCAAGAGATTGACATATATGAATGGAGTCTAAACCACTCTATGCTATAGCTATTGGTGATGCTAATAACATAATGAAGTATAGATATTTCAGTTTGTGTGACCACAAAATTTGGATAAAATCTAACACTCATCAAATGCCATAATGTCTTAGCCAAGTATTTGTTTGCTTTTCTGATTATTATCATTACCTTCTTAGCATCAAGAAAATTAGCTGAAAGCAGCGAAATTAAATCCACTGGTTCATGTATTTCTGAGGACTTCCACATAGATTAATTTGCTAGTCTTAAGCAGCTGATTTTTCCAGATTTATATACATAACAAGTTTGATGACTTCTGCATCTTCTTATGTAGTTTTACTAGTTAATCAGACATGAGACCAGGTGTTCATTTGATTAGGTACCAAAAGGTGTTCCATCAAGATGTACACTCTGAGACAAAAGAGAACAAACATTGAAGTTTCATAAGACATACCTTTTCAGTCAAGTCTAAAGCTCCACTAATTATTGTTGTCTCATCATGTGTGAGCTCCCCACCTTTACCAGCCTAAAAGATTGAACAAATGCTAGTATTATGTATTCAAAATTTTGAGCTGACTCTAACAATCTTAAATCCAAGAAAATATAGACAGCTAATATAAGTCGGTGTTAGCGCAATGTAGAAGTTGATTACCTCTTGACCATGGATAGATACAAGAGCTTTTAACTGAGCACGCCTAAAAAGTGCAGATTCATTATGCCCCAGTGCACAATCAAGAATCTGGTATGGCATATTTGGAAAAATTAAACCAATAAATGTTCAAAGCAAAACAAAACTAAATATTCATAAAATTTTCTGCTATGGCATTTGAAATAAAACATCAGTGACACATATTGCAATAAACAAATTATTAACTAAGCACCGATGAGATAATAAACTACACTTATTTGATAATCATAATAATTGATAAGCTTATATAAACCATGGAGTCCTAGAGTTACTCTAATATAAAGGAAGTAGATAAGCAATACTAAAGTAAAGTACTAGTAATGAAAACTAATAATAATGTGAGCAAAGCAAAATTGTGCTTGAACAACAATGATTGCAATAAAAGATGTACAACCAAATCACAAAACCTGTGGCCTTTTGTGATGGCCCATATCTGGCCTACTAAGCCAATAACCTGATAAAGTGACCTTGCTGAGCCCATGCCCAGTAGTAGCCAAGTCTCATGCAGGAGCCCAAGCCCTACTTTCTATTTTCATGCTACAAGCTCACTCAATCATCGTCATCATCATCCTTGTTGAGGGGCTAGATATAGTCAAAAATTCATCTTTAGTATTTCAAGATGAATTAGGATGTTTTGCACCATGCTACTTCCCCTACATCCCTCCTAGGTTCAAGGGAGACCATATCTATGACACCAACATGATTAAAAGTCGATATAGTTGGAGCTATTCAGATACCTTGCATAAAGAAGGATTTATATATCACAGGTACACACTGTGCTAATAATGTGCAGGCATGATGCAGCAGAGGGTCCATGTCTGTTGACACAAAATAAAAAACACAGAGGTGTGGCACAACAACATCGAGCATGGTACTGAATTATGTTTTTTTTTTTCTTTGTCACATATCCTGGTCCTTTCTTAAGTCCCTGAATCCTGGTTAACAAACCTTCTTAGAGAAAACCCATATGGGGATACAACATGGAACCAAGTCTTGACAGTCTCCATCATGACATTGCCCATGCTCTAGTGGACCTACTCCTACCATAGTCAAGTGTAGCTACATCATCGATGCCATTTACTTATGGACAATCTACTGTCTAAAAGAAATTGCAACATGATGCATCAATTACTTCTGACATATAATTAATTACCTTGCCAATAGGATAAGCTATTGGGTAGCATAAAATCATCAAAATGCGTACTAGCCATACAAAATTAGCACCCACAGCTAGTCCATATCTTGTGCATATGGCTTGAGGAATAACCTGCACAAAAACATAGCTTATTAGCACTGTTTTCTTATATGTATAATTTAAGATTAGCATTTCCAACTTCCAAGCGTCCAATGATAAACAACGATCAGTTAAAGTACCTCTCCAAAAGCCAGAACAAATGTTACAGACAAGACAACAGCAACGAAGGGATGGAAAATCTTATCAAGGTATATGGGAAGAGCCTGCATCAACCTTTTCAGCATTAGTGTGCATGCAACAGAAGCAAATGAAAGAAGTTATGCAAACTTGACAAATGAGACAAAAGCTTATTTCACGATCTGAATTATATTAAGTAGGTGGAAAATGGCATATTTACCTTAATGTTAAAGCATCATTGCACATTGAGACATCATGAACATATTCAACTCTCTGTGAGAGATTGCATTTATATGTTCTAATTTGTTTCCTATTCAACAACTTCATAATTCAAAAATCAGATCCTGGTTCCCCATTTTTCATCTGTAGCACTAACATGAACAATAATGCTCACATCCTAAGCCCCTAAAACTACCAATTCAACAATATAATCTAGAACAATGAAGAGATCACTCAGCTTTTAGTTCTTTTTTTAATTTGTTTCAACTTCTATGAGATTTTGTTCCAAATTGGCTTGGAGCGAAGTTGTCAAGAGTGCTGAAGAAAAAAAAAATCCTAAAGTCCATCAAGAACAAAACTAAACTGCCTTTTGGAGTTTGTTATATCCCGTCATGATATATATATATATATATATATATATATCATATAATAAACATGGTTTAAGTGCATGACCAGGAATGTTCAGATTTATAATTTTTCTGAAAAGAAAATAGGAAACTGTTACCTCCATGGCAGCAGCATTACATAAAAGTAAGGTGACAAGAAGTTGGTGTTGCTTTTGAACAACAGGAAGAATAGTAGCTGCAATAATAACCAGACAACTGATTTTTCAAAGATATACCATGAAAGGTAAGAAATGTGCATAAATTGGTAAGCTAGATGAAAAAAAACTTTGATTCAGCTAACAATATATAGAGACTTGATGAGTGTGCCTGTTATCGAACCTAATAATAAAATTCTATCGAGGACGTGGAAAGTTCACGGACCCACGAATCAAATTTACGCAAGGCTAAAGGTAATATTGTCCTACTCATGTAGTAAAGAGCACAACAACAAAATAAGAGCTCGGATAAATTATCTTGAACCATGAAAGAATAAGTCCTAGATAAATACCAAATTCGCAGATAAAAAAGTTGAACCACATAGGGCGTGGGCATTCTCATCACTTCTATTTCATATTGTTTTCTTATAGATGTAAAAAGATTGAAAACGATAAAGAAGAAAACATGCTTGATGTCTTAATTTCTTTCTTTTTTTCTTTTCAGAGGTATAAGTTCTGAAAAATCTTGGAAGTTCAAACTTTTCTTTTCTGATAGGGACTCATACGGTCAAAATTTAGAAGCTTCAAGATGCAATAATGAGCATTTGTCTCTACATGCATTTCCAACAAAACAAGTACAAAATGTTTTATCTAAACAGATAAGAAGTTTGGCCACGTTTATCTCATGGTAAATATTCTCTTTCACCCCTTCCTCTAAAAACATGCAAATCACTGTTAAACAGCCATAATGTTTTTGACTGCTGCAAAATTTATCTTTTGATAGTGTTGGCTGCCAAATCTAGTGGCTCAGATTTTCTCTTATTTGAGAGATTAATCCATTAACATTTTTTACAAATTCAATTATCTCAAGTAACATATCAGAAACTAGAACTGTCAGACAATGAAGGTGAAAATGCTAAATAATAAACTTCCTTAAACATTCTTTAATAAAAGGGTTTAAAAGCATTTATTTTCATTGATTGATGACGGAGAAAACAAGAAACAATCGACATTGGAATTAATGTTTATGGAAAGAACTGTGAGAACTTTTTTTTCGGCGAGAAATTAGCATGAACATCGAGTGCATCATAAGCGTTTTCCTCTACTAACATCACGTTCATTGAAAAGAAGAAGCGTGGGATACGACAAAACACAATCTTGATCATACTTCAAACAACTGATAGAGACAGAAGCAATCAAGCAACGAAATCAAAAGAAGAAACCGAAGAAGCACGGGAAGCAAAAGAGGCCGGACCTGCCTGCTTCTTCTCGGTGGGCGTCCCGCTCCGCTGCAGGATCTCGAGCTCTACTAGGCCCAGCGACATGAGCCCTAGAGTTAGCCCAGACATGATCCCTGCGAACAGCACCAGCAAGCACGAGATCCCCGCGTAGGCGTACCACCAGCCCGTCCCGAACGGGATGTCCTCCGGCTCCTGCAGCACCGCCACGGTCTCCCCCTTACCCCCGCCACCCCCCGCCGCCATCATCATCGTCATCACCCCCCTCGCCACCGCCATCGCGTTCACCGCGTGCATATTCCCGTCTTACCAACCTACCAAGACAAACGACGATCCTTGGAGACCCGATACCTTGGTTTTCACTTCATCCTCTGGGCGTCCATCTCATCGACATCGTCTTCCTTGGGCCAAGCTTGCTATGACAGAAGCCACCAGCGGGGGTCTCAGAAGCGAGAGCTGACCTTGTCAACTACCCGACGGAGGGAAGCACATCTACAATGGCGATAGAGACCAAATGGCCTCACGAGACGTGATCCACGTCGGTTTGGAGTGGCACAATAAATGCACCCATTCCTAGGAAGAAACCCACAAAAGGTCCGGGAAAGCGGTCCGCCAAGTGCGGTGGGTCGCCTCGTCGCGTTGCGGAGAAGCGTTCGGCTCGGTCGATAGCGGTCCCCGACGTGCACCGCGAGTGTTCGACACGGCTCGGTCGATGACGGAGCCAGACATGCACCGCAAGTGTCCGATGGTTGGTCGCTAAGTAGTAACTGCGTCGACGGTCGATCAACTAGCTAAGTTGGCTCAGTCAATGAAGTCCAGCAGCGTCTTAAGGTCAAACAGCGGGCATAAAATAAAAGTGCCATGACGCGTTGTCGTTCAATCTCGCGTACTACGACTTTCTATTGAGAAAAAGCTATGCAATTGAATGGTGCATGTCACCAAACTGCAGCGTGAGTAATACGCCAATACTATTTATATTTTCATCCTATTAGTCGTAAATGTGATCATCGATTGAAATTAATCCAATCGGACTCCTTTTTTTCCAAATTTTGTCACCATCCGTCCAACTAAATCTAGGCTTCAAAGTTCAAATCCCGATTTGGATGGTGGATTAGATTTTCTATATTGATTGTAAGGTTTTTATTATAAGACCTTGTACAAAATAGTTTCATTTCATCGTTTCTTCTTTTCATATATATATATATAACCATTAGAGAGTCAGCACGACACAAAGGCACAAACTCTTGAATGTGAGTTGGGCGAGACAAATCAAATTAGTGCAATCTTGATTGTTTGTTATCCCACAGTAGGTTATGCGTTGGATAGAGATGATTTTGATCAGGGTTCTAAAACTGACCTAAGATATGCTTTTGGCCTCATTGATGTTCCTATACAAGAGGTCAAAAATGAGAATAATAAGAATTATTTCCTCCCCCTCTTAGATTATGGGGTTGTCTTTTATATTTGAGGGTTGGTTTTTATATTTGAATGATCAATGATGGGAGACGAATAACTATTCTCCGCCAGTCTATGATTCTTTAGGGGTTCATTTATGTTGATGGTTGTTAGGGGAAACAACTTTTACCGCGGACTTGGCGCACGGCCGCGAACTAAAAACCGGGGTGCGTCGATGCACGTTCGGGCCCGTCGATGGCTCGCTCCCGCCTCCCGACCGACTCCGAAGCGGCGCACGCCCGACGCCGAGAGCGACTGCGCAAAGCGGGTGGGGATGTTCGCCCGACCCTCCGACGCCTAAGTCGATCTTTGCCGCCGTCGGTCACGAGTTCCCGCAGAGAATTGCGGGGCGTCGAGTCTACTCACCTCTCGAGTGTTTATGGAAAGAGAAGGTCCTCCCTCTGTCTTACGCTCGCTTAAATAGGTCGGACGGAGGCATGCTCCGATTTGTTGCGAGGTGGCGTCACGGGCCGACCTCGCGGTCGGTGCAGTGGTCAACTTGGCGGAGTAGTTGGCGGCCGAGGAGAAGCGGCGTCAGGCGGTCAGATCGTGGGCGTAATGGAGCGCAGGAGGGGCGATGACGTCATCCGGGTGTACGACCGAAGACCAGGTGTCTCGTCATACTTAATACCCCTAACAATGGTCGACTAGTACACTTCATTTTGATACATCGTTTATGAAGGGCGATCGCGGGGTGTTAGGGGAAACAACTTTTCACGTGACCCGGCGCGGCGGCGCAAGGAAGCGGGAGTGCGTCTGCATTGCAGTTGAGCCGTCGATGGCTCCTGCTCCGCCCCGATCGCTCGAAAAGCGTTACGCGCTCAGTCGAGCGAGACCTGCGGCAAGGCGGGTCGGATGCTCGCCAAACCCCTCAAGCCTTAGTCCCGGTCCTCGCCGTCGGTCGAGCTCCCAGAAAGATAGTTGCGAGGAGTGTTAGTCTACTCACCGCTCTGAGTGTTCATCCCTCCTCCTCCTCCTCCTCCTTGTCTGTCTTACCCATTCTGGCTTAAATAGGTGGACGGATGGCATGCTTCTCCGCTGGTCTGCGGGTGGCGACGGGCACGACTTCGCAGCGGGTGCCGTGGTCAACTTGGCGTAGTTGGGGCGATGCAGAGAGAAGCGGCGCGGCGATCAAATCATGGGAGTAATGGAGCGCAGGAGGGGCGATGACGTCATCTGGGAGTACGACCCAAGACAAGGTGCCACGTCATACTTAATACCCCTAACACTGCCCCCCCTCAAAAAGCCACTCCTGCGGGACGATCTTGAGGATTGGGGAAAGGCTGAAAACCTGGTTGTCGCATCGAGATCTCGCTAAGGTTCTGCAGTTGTCGTCGGTCATAATTGATAGAATCTGCGGGATAAGGGGTCGAGATGCCGCCGAGACCGGAAACTGGCGATCGAGGAAGCTCGAGATCATGTAATCGAACCGCCGTTCGATAAAGGGGTTGAGGAGCCTCGAGACCTGAAAACCATAGTCACCGAACCGTCGTCGGGATATAGGCCGGCCGCGCCGTGGCCTAGGAGGCCGATGGTCGAGCCGCGCCAAGACTGAAGACCATAGTCACCGGAACGCCGCTCGGGATAAGGATCGGCGACGCCAATCCCCGTTGCCAATCCGACGTTCGTAATCGTGGGTCGAGACTCGCGTAAGGCCTCGAAACCAATGTGGTTGAGGAATCAGACTAGGACCATGTACCAACCGCTGTCGGGTATAGAGCGGCGATGTTCGACTGCCGCCGATCCGCCGCTTGGTAATAAGGGTCGAGGTCCGCATAAGACTGGAAAATTATAATAACCGAACGTCGGGATAAAGGGCCGAGCCGCTCTGACCCGGAAGACGATGGTCGAGCCGCTCAAGACTCGAAAACCGATATCGCCAACCGCCGTTCGATATGGGGCCGAGCCGCTCAAGGCCCGAAGACTGGTTGAGCCGCCGCCAAGACTCCGGAAAATCGATATCGCCGAACCGCTCGTTGGATATAGCCGGCCAAGGCCGAAGACCGCTGGTCGAGCCGCCACACTGAAAACCGAACCGCCGCCGTGCGCCGGTGCGGCCCACGATAGTGCGTTGCCGAATCGAGGAGCCGCGTGCTAGGTAAGTTACTTACCCGGGTGGTGGACACGTCACCTCTTCATTAATATGACGCCGGCGCTCGATCGCCTGACGCGCGATGCTATTGGGCGGTGTGTGTCATGTCACGCCGCCTCGGAGGCGGCAAGCCGAGGCCCCCTTCCTATAAATAGCGAGCTCCGCGACACTCTATCACTTTTATCGTGAGTTTTCCCTCTCTAGTCCTGCCGTCGTCTTCCTTCGAGTTTTCTCCCTTGGCTCCGGTGTCCTTTGACTTCTTCCAGTCGATTCCTTCCACTATAGGTTAGTGCGTGATGGCTCTTCCTTCCGCCTCCTCCTCCTCCCCTTCTTCCACCTCCTCCCCCTCAGTTACAACCCGTGTCGCCGCTCTCCCCTCATCTCTCCTTCCACCCTTCCTCAGTGCAAGCGCGCAGGCGCTAGAGGCCATAATGTAGCCGCACGACCAAGATTCCACCATGGATGAGCGCATGGTAGGGGATTCTCGTGGCGCTACGGCATCCCGGAAGAATACAGCCTTCGGCCCCGGGCAGTGGCAGCGGACTTCGACCCGATTCCCAAGGGCTTTGCCTCGACCGATGCCTTAGAGGCCGGCCTGCGCCTTCCCGCATCCAATCATAGTATCTGCATATCCTCGTAGGCGGATCTCGCCACAAATAACTCCAAACTCTTGGCGGTATTCCGTGGCTTTCTTGGGGAATGCCATTACGCTAACATCGCCCTTGACCCGCAACCTCTTCCTATCCTTGCCGCCTCTTCAAGGGTCTGGGGATACTTCCTTGCCGCCCGGACAGGGTTCCGGGTTAGTGGCGCCCCCACCAATAACAAAGGGTGGAAGAGGCGCTTCTTTTTTGTCCAGTGCCAAAAGGACTGGGGTTTTGGGGTTCGGTGGTCGTCAAGGACCATTGATAATGCTGCCCCGAAACTCAATACCGAGGAGCGTGCTCACCTCGAGCGGTTAAGGGTAATCATCCCTTCCTCGCAAGCCATCCGCAACATGTCGGAGAAGTGGCTTGTGGAGGCCGGACTAAGTACGTGCTCACGGGGTAGGCTATTGTTGTTTTGCACCTTTGGGCTTGCTGCCGCACTCTAGTTTCTAACACCTCCTTGTTCTTTGCAGAGATGGTGAACCTGCGGTCCTTCCATGACTCGGGTGCTGAGGATCGTCTCGCGCCTCCGGGGGTTCCTAAGCGGGGGTGGCTCTCGCGCACCACCGAGGAGGGGCGCCCAAAGAAGAGGCCAAGGCCAAGGACGTGGTGGACCCGAGGCGCGTGGCTCACGTTAGGGGAAACAACTTTACCGTGACTCGGGCGCACGGCGCGGAATCCGAAACCGGAGTCGTCCCTGCACGGTTCGGGCCGATGGCTCCAGCCGCGCCGTCGAGCTCTCGAAGCGGCTGCGCGCTCCTCGGCCGGGGACAAGACTGCAGCAAGGCGGGTCGGATGCGCCGCCACCTCCGACGCCCAAGTCGCTGGCGTTTACCGAGTTCTCGAGAGAGAGTTGCGGGGGTGTTGAGTCTACTCACCTCTGGAGTGTTCAAGCAAAGAAAGGGTCCTCAAGAGAAATCTAGGAAAGGAAAGGTCCTTCCCTAGAGGTCTTGAGAGAGATCGAAAGTCCTCCTCCGCCTTACCTGCTCGGGTTAAATAGGTCTGACGGAGGCATGCTTCCGACCTGCCCGCAGTGGCGTGCGGGCACGACTCGCAGTCCTGCGCCGTGGTCACTTGGCGGGTAGTTGGGGCGATGCCGAGGAGAAGCGACGCGTCGGTGTCACATCGTGGGCGGATGGGAGCGCAGGAGGGGCGATGACGCCATCCGATGTACGGTAAGACCGTGTGTCTCGCCATACTTAATACCCCTATCACTACCCCTCAAAGCCACGCGGGGCAATTTGGAGGGTGTTGCTCAAGAACACAGTTGCCGATCGAGATCTCGCGGAAGTTCTTACCGTGTTGTGTCATAATCACCAAGTCCTTTGCAGGATACGGCCGAGGCGCCGCCAAGACCAAAACCGGCGATCGAGGAAGCTCGAGATCTAGTGACCGAACCACCGTTCGGGATAAAGGGGGTCGAGGAACCTCAAGACCCAGAAAGCCATAGTCACCGAACCGTCGTTCGAGAAATAGAGCCGAGCCACCGCTCATGGCCTAGGATGGCGATGATCGAGCCGTCGCTCAAGATCATGTACCGAATCGCCGCTCGGATAATGGGGTCGAGGAGACGCCCGAGTTCCGCTTGCCAAGCCGACGTCCGTAATCGTGGGGTTGAGACTCGCGCGATTGAACGATGGGTGAGCGCCGAGGTAAAGCGGCAGCGACGCCCAAGTTCTCGCACGTACCCGCCGTTGGGTACTAGGGGTCGAGGTCACGCATACGCACTTGAAAAACCATGATAGCCGAACCGCTGCTCGAATGTGTGTGGCCGAGCCGGTCAGGCCTAGAACAGTAGCCGAACCGCCGCTCGATGTGTGGCCGAGCCGCCGCCGTGGCCTATAAAACGAGAATAGCCAACCGCTGCTCGATGTGTGGTCGAGCCGCCAAGGCCTATGAAATTGTGATAGCCGAACCGCCGTTTCGATAAGGAGGTCGAGGAGACGCCGATTCTCCTTGCCAAGCCGACGCCCGTGAAGTCGTGGGTTGAGACGCGCTAGGTCCTCCACGCTTTGCCGACCCGCTGCTTTTGGTACAAGGGGTCGTGGTCACGCACACGACCTAAGAAACCATAATAGCCGAACCGCGTTCGGGATAAAGGGGTCGAGGAGACGCCGATTCTCCTTGCCAAGCCGACGTCCCGAGTCGTGGGCCGAGACGCCACGTCCTCCTCGCTATGACCGGCTATTTTGGTACAAGGGGTCGAGGTCACGCACACGACCGAGAAACCATAATAGCCAACCGTCGTCGGGATAAAGGGTCGAGGAGACGCGATTCTCCGCCAAGCCGACGTCCAAGGAAGTCGGGGTTGAGACGCCAGTCCTCCCGCCATCACCGTCGTTTTGGTACAAGGGTCGAGGTCACGCACGACACGAGAAACTATAATAGCCGAACCGCCGCTCGGGATAAAGGGGGTCGAGGAGACGCCCGATTCTCCTTGCCAAGCCGACGTCCGGAAGTCAGGGGTTGAGACGCGTCAGGTCCTCCCTGCTTACCGACCCGTCGTTTTTGGTACAAGGGGTCGAGGTCACGCACACGACCTGAGAAACCATAATAGCCGAACCGCCGTTTAGGGTATGTGGCCGAGCTGCTGCTCAAGGCCCAGAATCCCAGTGGTCGAGCAGCCGCTCAAGACCTGGAAAACCAGAATAGCCGAATCGCCGTTCGGGATAGGGGGCCGAGGCGCCGATCAAGGCCTGAATGCCGTGGTCGAGCTCGCTCAAGACCTAGAAGACCAGAATAGCGAATCATCGTCGGTGTGTGTGGCCGAGCCGCCAAGGCCTGTAAGATCGCGGTCGAGCCACGCTCAAGACCTAGAAACGAACCGCCACGCCGCCGTCAAAAACGCTCGCGATAGTGCGCGTTGTTGGAATCGGCGATACCGGCGCGCGGATAAGTTTCTTACCGGGGTGTGCACGCGCTCTTCATTAATATGGCGCGCCTGACGCGATGTGATGCTATTGGGCGATGTGGCGGTGTCATGTCGCCGCCGCCGGAGGCGAAAGGTCGAGGCCCCTTTTTCTATAAATAGGAGCTCCGCGTCTCTATCACTTTATCGAGTTTCCATCTCTTGTCTGCCGCTGCGTCTTCCTTCAAGTTTTCTCCATAGGCTCCGTGCCTTTTAACTTCTTCCACCGATTTCTTCCTTTATAGGTTAGTGCGCGATGGGTCTTCCTTCCACTTCCTCTTCCTCTCGCTTCTTCCTCCTCCTCCCCATCATTTACAACCCGCCGCCGCTTCTCTCGCCGTCTCCTTCCAGCCCTTCCTCGGATGCGGAAGCGCGCTGCGTGCGTTAGAGGCCTTAATCGTGGCCGCACGACCAAGACTCCATCTTGGGCGGCGTATGGTGGGGATTCTCCGTGGCGCCACGGCATCCCGAGGAGTTCAACCTCCGTCAAGCGGGATGTGGGCTTTGACCCGGTTCCCAAGGGCTTTGCCCCGACCGCCGATGCCCTAGAGGCCGGCCTCGCCTTCCCCGCACTCCAATCATCGATCCTCGCATCTCCCCGTGGCGATTTCGCCTTCCTGCATAACTCCCAACTCTGGCGGTATTTGGTGGCTTTCCGGGGAATGCCATTACGCCTAACATCGCCCCGACCCGCAACCTTTTCCTCTCGCCGCCTTCAAGGGGTCGGGGGATACTTCCCGGCCGCACGACTGTGGTTCCGGTTAGCGCGCCCCACCAATAACAAAGGGTGGAAGAGGCGCTTTTTTGTCCAGCCAAATGGATCTGGGTTTTGGGGTTCGTGGTCGCTGGCGACCATCGATAACACCGCCTAAGCCGAGTGCCGAGGAGCGCGCTCACCTCGAGCACCGAGGGTAATCCTCCTTCCTCGCAAGCCATCCGCAATATGTCTGAGCAGTTGGTCGGTGGAGGCCGACTAAGTCCGCGCTCTCGGGGTAGGCCGTCGTTGTCTCACCTCCTTTTAGATTGCTGCCATACTCTATCTTCTGACATATCTGTCGCTTTTTTGCAGGGATGGTGAACCTGCGGTCCTTCCACGACTCGGGTGCTCCGAGGGGACCATCTCCGCGCTCTCCGGCGGTCTCTAAGCGGGCGGGGGGTGGCTCCCCGCGCACCGTTGAGGAGGGGCGCCCCAAGAAAAGGGCGAAGGCCAAGGACGTGGTGGACCTGGAGACGCCAGCGGCCGGCCGGGCGGCGAACGACCGGCGCGCTCCACTCGCCGAGGCTGGTCCCACCAGGGGCGACGGAAGGGCCAGCCCTCCAGCCATGAAGGACTGTGCCGGGTCACGCCGGGAAGGATCACCGCCTTTCCCGAATGATGGGGAGGTCCTTCGGGCCGCGAGCGACCCTCTCGTGGCCCGGTGGCATGGTCCGGCCCCGGGGACAAGGTGTGGTCGGGGAGAGCCTCGGCCGCTACTCCGGGGCGCCCATCCCGACATGGCTCGGGATCTATACACGCCTCTAAGCGCTGCCGCCAAGTCCGCCAAGTCTGTTGTGGGTAAGCACCGCTTTGCGTATCCTCTGGCCGAGCTCGCTCATCACTTTCAGCTTCTTTTCCTGTGCAGTAATCTCCACTACACCACGCCCTCCTCGACCGGGTGCATGACTCGGCCGCTTGGTGCATGGTTCCCGGCGAGCGCAACTTGGAGTTGCGCCGCCACCGAGGAAGCCCGAGCGGGTCGACCCGAGGCGTTGCCGCCGCCGAGCAATGGGCGCGACATGGGCGCGAAGTTGCGCGTCGACCTCCGAGCTCGAGGCCGCCGCGACAGAGGCCGGCCGCGGCTCCTCCGACATCGGCCGAGAACCGCCCGATGGAGGAGGCCGGATTGGCCGCCAAGCCGACCTCGAGGGAGGCCGAGCCGCAGCCGCCAGGGAAGCCCTTGCCGCGCGGAAGGGAGTCGCCGAGAAGGACCGGAGGCGCCGACGCATAAGAAGTCGGAGGGCTTCCTCTCGACCCGACCGACGGGCCGCGGTATCGCATTTGTATGGGTACAAAGTTGCCCTGGCCCGGTTCCGAGCATGTCCTCCAGGCTCGATGGTCGAGGAGAATCCCTTCGTCTCATGCCCCGAAGATCATGGGGTCGACATGCCTGGCGAGGTTCCCTTCGACGAGAGCCTTCCCGAAGCTGGAGCCTGAGAACCTCCTTTCTTCTTTTTGGAGGGCTTTCCCTTGCTTTTTGTAATACTTCTTCCCCACTAGGGGCCCATTTTGTAATCCAAAACTTTTTGGTAATACAAATTTGCTTTCTCAATACAATCTCCGACTTCTTTCCAATGGCCTGAGTCTGGCATTGATTTACTTCCGTTTTGTCCTTAAACAAAATATTTCTTAAGGTTGTGGACGTTCCAAGTCCTCGAATCGCTGTCATCATAGTCGCGAGCCGAACGCTCCCGGCCGGACTACCTTGATTACTCGATAGGGGCCTTCCCACTTAGGTGCAAGCTTGCCCTCGAGCGTCGCGTGAGGACTAAGTCGCCCATCCCGAGGGGTCGAGGGCGCACTCTTGTTGTAACTCCCGGCAACACTTCACGCCAGCATTTTTACGCGCGCGCTGGCCCCGCGTTCTTCTAGCGTGTCTAGCCCAGCCCGAACTCCTTGGGCCGAGGTGGATTCCTCATAGTTCTCCACCCGGAATGTTGGGATGACCAACTCGGCTGGCAGGACCGCTTCCACGCCGAATGCAAGGCTGTATGGGGACTCGCCTGAAGCCGTCTTCGGGGTAGTCCGCAGAGACCATAGGATGTTCGGAGCTCGCCGACCCACTCGATCGGGCTTCCAAAGTCCTTTTCCTAAGTCCATCCAGATAGATCGGTTGGTCACCTCCGAGCCCGTTGGTCCGGGTGGGCCACCGAGCCAAACCTCACCGGATGTGATAAGTCGCGCAGAACTCCGAACCGGTGTCGGCGACCGGGTTCCGCGACGCGATGATAACGCTGGGCGCACCGAATCGGGTCACGATGTTCTTCCATACGAATCGCTCACCCGCTCGGCCAGAATGGTTGCCAGGCTCGCTTCCACCCACTTGGTGAAGTAATCTATCCCCACAATGATATGTCTCCGCCGTCGGACGGGGAACGGCCCCAAGAGGTCCATTCCCCATCGAGTGAAGGGCCAGCGGAATCCATGGAGGCGAAGCGACCGCAGGAGCCGCGGGCGCGCCCGGCGCGGCAAGTGTCGCACCGCCGCACGAAAGCCTTGGCGCCTTGGTGCAGCGAGGCCGCACACAGCCCCCGCGCAGATTTTGAAGGCCAAAGTTCGCCGCCCATGTGCTCCCCACAAATCCCGCCGTGCACCTCGGCGAGAATCACTCCGCCATCGATCTAAGCATCGAGTAGGGGTGGAAAACGACCTTTGTAGAGCCGGCCGCCAATTTCGCAGCACCACGCTGGGTTCGCGGAGCCGCCGTGCCTTGACCTCATCCGCCGCAGATCCTCGCTTGTACTTCAAGATTTCAATCCACGTTGGTGGGGTGGTCGGGACTCGGATCCCCGATCTCCATGATGGCCACCGACCGGTGTCGCCTCCGACTCGGATGTTCCTCGATCGGCCCCGAGGCCAATTTCGCGAGCTGGTCCGCCCGCTGCTCGGGACCCGCACCCCGGACAGAGTGAAGCGTGGAAAGTTAGAAAATCCGCCCTCGATGGATTCGAACGCGAAAGGTCCGCCGCCGGAGTCTCTGCCACGAGACGTCGGAAAGCGCGACGCTATTCGCTCGCCTTTTGTATGGCGCTTTTTGGTGTTTGCAACGAAACATAAGGGGCCGCAGCCGCAGAAAAATTCAACGAGGAGACGCCGCCCGGGAAAGGGGAAAGCCGACGGGCCGATACTTCTCAGGTCGTCGCGCCGCTGTCCTCGCGAGGCGGCCGAGTCCTGGTTGCTCGGCCGCTCGTGACGAGACGATGCTACGACACGTCGAGTAGCTCGATGTCGGTGAGACGCCCGATTCTCCTGCCGACGTCCGAAGTCGTGGGTTGAGACGCGTGTCCTCTCGACCGAGGCCGCTTTTGGTACTCGAGGTCACACACGCACCGAGAAACCATAATAGCCGAACCGCCGTTAGGGTATGTGGCCGAGCCGCCAAGGCCGATCGGTCGAGCAACGCCAAGACCAGAAAACCGTAATAGCCAACGCTGCTCGGGATAGCCGAGGCGCATCAAGGCCCACGCCGCGTGGTCAGCCGCCAAGACCTAGAAGACGAATAGCAATCGCTGCTCGTGTGGCCGAGCCGCCGCCAAGGCCCGAAGATCGCGGTCGGGCCGCCAAGACCTAGAACCGAACCGCCGTGCCGACGGCTCGCGATGCGTTGCCGGAATCGGGATACCGGCGCGGGATAAGTTTCTTACCGTGTGCACGTCTTCATTAATATGACGAGGCTTCGACCGCCTGCCGATGATGCTATTGGGCGATGTGGCGGTGTCCGTCGCCGGGAGGCGAAAGGTCGAGGCCCCTTTTCTATAAATAGGAGCTCCGCATCTCTCTATCACTTTATCGAGTTTCCATCTCTTGTCCCGCCATCGCCTTCCTTCAAGTTTTCTCCATAGGCTCGGTGCCTTTTAACTTCTTCCACCATTTCTTCCTTTATAGGTTAGTGCGCGATGGGTCTTCCTTCCACTTCCTCTTCTCTCGCTTCTTCCTCCTCCTCCCCATCACAACCCGCCACCGCTCTCCTTCGTCTCCTCCTTCCAGCCCTTCCTCGATGTGAAAGCGGCATGCTAGAGGCCTTAATGTGGCCGCACGACCAAGACTCCATCTTGACGGCGTGGCTCACCCATGTGCTCCCACAAGTCCCGCGTGAACCTCGGCGAGAATCACTTCCGCCATCGGGATCTAAGCATCGCAGTAGGGATGAGAAACGACCTTTGTAGAGCTCGCCGCCAATCTCGCGACCACGCTGGTTGGCGGAGCCGCCGTTTTGACCTCATCCGCAGAGGATCCCATCGCTTATACTTCAAAGACTTCCTGAATCCACGAGGTGGAGGTCGGGACTCGGGTCCCCTATTCCATGATGGCCACCGTGTGAGCTCTTCGACCTCGGATGTTCCTCCGGATCGGCCCCGAGGCTAATTTCGCGAGCTGGTCCGCCCGCCGCTTTGGGACTGGGCACCCCGACAGAGTGAAACGAGGAAAGTTAGAGGTTTGGGCTTTTACCTTGGTCTGTATTTGGACATGGTCGAATCTCGCCCCGATACTCCGCCAACTTGTTTGGAGACGAGTTGGGAATCCGTGAGAACATGGATCGCTTCGGCTTCATCTCGCCGCCAAACGGAGGCCCGCGCGCCTCGATTCCGCCTCATTGTTTGTGGCCTCAAAACCGGCGGAGGGAACGCCAAAGCGTGTCCGCCGGGGTCCTCTAAAATGAGTCCGGCGCTGTTAGGGGAAACAACTTTTACCGCGGATCTTCGGGCGCACGGCGCTGAATCCGAAACCGGGGTCGCCTTGGTACGGTTCGCCCGCCGATGGCTCGCCGCGCTTCGCCGAGCTCCGGAAGGCGGTTGCGCTCTCTCGGCCGCCGGGGACAAGACCTGCAGCAAGGCGGGTCGGATGCTCGCCCGACCCTCCGACGCCTGTCGACGCCCGCCGGGAGTTCTCGAGAGAGTTGCGGGGTGTTCGAGTCTACTCACCTCGGAGTGTTCAAAAGAAAGGGTCTCAAGAGAAATCTAGGAAAGGAAAGGTCCTTCCCTCAGAGGTCTTGAGAGAGATCAAAAAGTCCTCCTCGTCTTACCACTGCTCGTTAAATAGGTTTGACGGAGGGCATGCTTCCGATCGTCAGTGGCGACGGGCTCGACTCTCGCAAGTGCCGTGGTCAGCTTGGCGGGTAGTTGGGGCGAGGCCGAGGAGAAGCGACGCCGGGTCGCATCGCTGGGAGCGCAGGAGGGGCGATGACGCCATCCGGTGTACGCAAGACCGTGTCTCTGGCCATACTTAATACCCTATCACTACCCCCTCAAAAGCCACTCGGGCAATTTGGAGGGTGTTGCCTGAAGAACTCGTTGCCGATCGAGATCTCGGGCGGAAGTTCTACCGTGTTGTGTCATAATTGACCAAGTCCTTTGCAGGATACGGTCGAGGCGCCGCCAAGACCCGAAACCGGCGATCGAGGAAGCTCGAGATCAGCGACCGAACCACCGCTCGATAAAGGGGTCCGAGGAACTCAAGACCTGTAGTTATAGTCACCAACCGCTGCTCGAAATAGTGCCGAGCCACCGCCAAGGCCTAGGATGCCGGCGATCGAGCCGCCGCCAAGATCGCGTACCGAATCGCCGCTCGGGATAATGGGGTCGAGGAGACGCCCGAGTTCCATTCGCTGCCGACGCCCGGTAATCGGGGGTTGAGACTCGCGCAGGCCGCTTGAAGGTGA
This sequence comes from Musa troglodytarum, assembly GCA_023547065.1. Taxonomy (NCBI): domain Eukaryota; kingdom Viridiplantae; phylum Streptophyta; class Magnoliopsida; order Zingiberales; family Musaceae; genus Musa; species Musa troglodytarum. Next base: position 6,553,608 of record CP097502.1, on the reverse strand, counting down.
GCACCGCCGAGGTAAGGGCAGCGACGCCCAAGTCCTCGCAACCGTTGGGTACTAGGGTCGAGGTCACGCACCACGAAAAACCATGATAGCGAACCGCCGTCGAATGTGTGTGGCCAGGCCGCCGTGCCTAGAAATTGTAGAAGCCGAATCGCGCGTCGATGTGTGTGGCCGGCCGCCGCCAGGCCTATAAACTGTAATAGCCGAACCGCTGCCGATGTGGCCGAGCTGCCGCCAAGGCCTGAACAGATAGCCGAATCGCCGCTCGATAAGGAGGTCGAGGAGACGCCCGATTCTTGCCAAGCCGACGTCGTAAGTGGGGTTGACGCGCAGGTCCTCCTCGCTGCCACCCGCTGTACAAGGGGTCGAGGTCACGACACACCGAGAAACCATAATAGCCGAACCGCTGCTCGGGATAAAGGGGGTCGAGGAGACGCCGATTCTCCTGCTGCCGACGCCCGAGTCGTGGGTTGAGACGCGCCAGTCCTCCCGCCATCACCCGCTTTTGGTACAAGGGGTCAGGTCACGACACGCACCGAGAAACCAGAATAGCCGAACCGCCGTTCGGGATAAAGGGGTCGAGGAGACGCCCGATTCTCCCGCTGCCGACGTCCAAGTCGGGGGTTGAGACGCCAGTCCTCCTCGCCATCACCCGCCGCTTTTGGTACAAGGGGTCGAGGTCACGACACGACTGAGAACCATAATAGCCGAACCGCGCTCGATAAAGGGGGTCGAGGAGACGCCGATTCTCCTGCTGCCGACGTCCGGTCGGGGGTTGAGACGCCGTCCTCCTCGCCATCGACCCGCCGCTTTTGGTACAAGGGGTCGAGGTCACGACACGCACCGAGAAACCATAATAGCCGAACTCCGCTTAGGGTATGTGGCCGAGCCGCCGCTCAAGGCCCAGATCGCTGGTCGAGCGCTCGCCAAGACCTGAAAACGAATAGCCGAATCGCCGCTCGGGATAGGGCCGAGGCGCCATCAAGGCCTAGAATGCTGGTCGAGCCGCTCAAGACCTAGAAGACGTAATAGCCGACCGCTGCTCGGTGTGTGTGGCCGAGCCGCCGCCAAGGCCCAAGATCGCTGGTCGAGCCGCCGCCAAGACCTAGAAAACCGAACCGCCGGCCGTCAAAAACGGCTCGCGATAGTGCGTTGCCGAATCGAGGATACCGGGCGTGCGGATAAGTTTCTTACCGGGGTGTGCACGCCGCCTCTTCATTAATATGACGCCGGCGCTCGATCGCCTGATGTGATGCTATTGGGCGATGTGGCGGTGTCATGCCGTCCGCCGCGGAGGCGAAAGGTCGAGGCCCCTTTTCTATAAATAGGAGCCCGCGTCTCTCTATCACTTTATCGGAGTTTCCATCTCTTGTCCCGCCGCTGCCTTCCTTCAAGTTTTCCATAGGCTCCGGTGCCTTTTAACTTCTTCCACCGATTTCTTCCTTTATAGGTTAGTGCGCGATGGGTCTTCCTTCCACTTCCTCTTCCTCCGCTTCTTCCTCCTCCTCCCCATCGCTACAACAACCCGCCGCCTCCCTTCGTCTCTCCTCCTTCCTCTCGATGCGGAAGCGCGCGTGCGTTAGAGGCCTTAATGTGGCCGCGCACGACCAAGACTCCATCTTGACGAGCGATGGTGGGGATTCTCCGGCGGCGCACGGCATCCCGAGGAGTTCAACTCCCGCCGAAGCGACAGCGGGCTTTTGACCCGTTCCCAAGGGCTTTGCCTCGACCGCCGATGCCCTAGAGGCCGCCTGCGCTTTCCCGCACTCCAATCATCGTATCCTGCATCTCCCCGTGGCGATTTCGCCTTCCCAGATAACTCCCAACTCGGCGGTATTTGGTGGCTTTCCGGGAATGCCATTACGCCAACATCGCCCGACCCGCAACCTTTTCCTCTCGCCGCCTCTTCAAGGGGTCGGGATACCGCCGCGACTGTGGTTCCGGTTAGCGCGCCCCACCAATAACAAAGGGTGGAAGAGGCGCTTTTTGTCCGCCAAATGGATCGTTTTGGGGTTCGGTGGTCGCTAAGGCGACCATCAATAACATCGCCCCGGCCGAGTGCCGAGGAGCGCGCCACCTCGAGTACCGAGGGTAATCCTCCTTCCTCGCAAGCCATCCGCAATATGTCGAGCAGGTCGGTGGAGGCCGGACTAAGTCCGCGCTCTCAGGGTAGGCCGTTGTTGTCTCTCCTCCTTTTAGATTGCTGCCATAATCTATCTTCTCACATATCTGCCGCTTTTGCGTGGATGGTGAACTCCGCGGTCCTTCCACGACTCGGTGCTCCGAGGGGACCATCTCCGCGCTCCGGCGGTCTCTAGCGGGGGTGGCTCTCGCGCCGCCGATGAGGAGTCCCAAGAAAAGGGCGAAGGCCAAGGACGTGGTGGACTGAGACGCCACGGCCTGTGCGCCGGGCGACTGACCGAGCGCCCACTCCGCCGAGAGCTGGTCTCGCCGGGGCGACGGAAGGGCCAGCGCCTCCACCATGAAGGACCTGTGGGTCACGCCGGGGAAGGATCAGCTTCCTTTCCGAATGATGGGGAGGTCCTTCGGGCCGCGAGCGACCCTCTCGTGGCCCGGCATGGTCTGTCCCGGGACAAGGTGTGGGTCGGGAGAGCCTCGCCGCTACTCCGGGGCGCCCATCCCGACATGGCTCGATCTATACACGCCTCTAAGCGCTGCCGCCAAGTCCGCCAAGTCGTTGTGGGTAAGCACCGCTTTGCGTTGTATCCTCTTGGCCGAGCCTGCTCATCACTTTCGCGTTCTTTCCTGCAGAATCTCCACTACACCACGGCCCTCGATCGGGTGCATGACTCGGCCGCTTGGTGCATGGCTCGGCGAGCGCAACTCGGAGTTGCGCCGCCAGCTCGAGGAAGCCCGAGCGGGTCGGGACCCGAGGCGGTTGCCGCTGCCGAGCAACGGGCGGCGGACATGGGCGCGGAAGTTGCGCGTCTGACCGCCGAGCTCGAGGCCGCCGAGAGGCCGGGCTGCGGCTCTCCGACATCGGGCCGAGAACCGCCCGATGGAGGAGGCTTCGGATTGGCCGCCAAGCCGACCTCGAGGGAGGCCGAGCTGCAGGCCGCCAGTGAAGCCCTTGCCGCGCGGAAGGGAGTCTACCGGAGAAGGACCGGAGGCAATGACGCTACAAGAAGTCGGAGGGCTTCCTCCTCGACCCGACCGACGGGCCGTATCGCATTTGTATGGGTACAAAGTTGCCCTCGCCCGCTCCGAGCATGTCCTCCGTGCTCGATGGTCGAGAGAATCCTTCGCCTCATGCCCCAAGATCATGGGGTCGACATGCCCGGCGAGGTTCCTTCGACGACAGCCTTTCCCGGCCGCGGCTCAAGACCTCTTTTCTTCTTTTTGGAGGGCTTTCCTTGCTTTTGTAATACTTCTTCCCCACTAGGGCCCATTTTGTAATCCAAAACTTGTGGTAATACAAATTTGCCTTCTCAATACAATCTCCGACTTCTTTCCAATGGCCTGAGTCTGGCATTGACTTACTTCCGTTTTGTCCTCAAACAAAATATTTCTTAAGGTTGTGGACGTTCCAAGTCCCTGAACTGCCGTCACCATAGTCGCGAGCCGAACGCTCCTGGCGGACTACCTTTGATTACTCAGAGGGGCCTTCCCACTTAGGTGCAAGCTTGCCCTGAGTGAGCGGGTCGCTTATCGCCGCAGAGGACTAAGTCGCCCATCCCGAGGGGTCGAGGGCGCACCCTCTTGTTGTAACTCCCGGCAACACTTCTGCACGCCAAAGCATTTTTACGCGCGCTGGCCCCGCTCTTCTAGCGTGTCTAGGCCAGCCCGAACCCCTCGGGCCGAGGTGGATTCTCATAGTTCTCCACCCGGAATGTTGGGATGACCAACTCGGGGTAGGATCGCTTCCACGCCAATGCAAGGCTGTAGGGGACTCGCCTGCCGCCTTCGGTAGTCCGCAGAGACCATAGGATGTTCGGAGCTCGCCGACCCAGCTCGATCGGGCTTCCAAAGTCCTTTCCTAAGTCCATCCAGATAGATCGGTTGGTCACCTCGCGAGCCCGTTGGTCCGGGTGGGCCACCGAGCTAAACCTCACCGATGTGATAAGTCGCGCAGTAACTCCGAGAACCGGTGTCGGCGACCGGGTTCCGTTATCGCGATGATAACGCTGGGCGACCGACCGGTCACGATGTTCTTCCATACGAATCGCTCACCCGCTCACCGTAATGGTTGCCAGGGGCTCGGCATCGACCGACTTAGTGAAATAATCTATCCGCACGATGATATGTCTCCGCCGTCCGGACGCCGGGGAACGGCCCCAAGAGGTCCATTCCCATTGAGCGAAGGGCCAGCGCAATCCATGGAGGCGAGCGACCGCAGGAGCTGCGGGCGCGGCCCGGCGCTGCAGTGTCGCACCGCCGCACGAAAGCCTTGGCGCCTCGGTGCAGCGAGGCCGCACAATAGCGCATTTGAAGGCCAAAGTTCGCCGCCATGTGCTCCCCACAAATCCCGCTGCACCTCGGCGAGAATCACTTCCGCCTCATCGGATCTAAGCATCGAGTAGGGTGGGAAAATGACCTTTGTAGAGCCGTCGCCAATTTCGCAGCACCACGCTCGAGTTCGGCGGAGCCGCGTTTTGACCTCATCCGCCGGCAGATCTCGCTTGTACTTCAAGATTTCTTGAATCCACGTTGGTGGGGTGGTCGACTCGGATCCCCGATCTCCATGATGGCCACCGACCGTGTGTCACCTCCGACCTCGGATGTTCCTCCGATCGCCCCGAGGCCAATTTCGCGAGCTGGTCCGCCCGCTGCTCGGGACTCGGGCACCCCGGACAGAGTGAAGCGTGGAAAGTTAGAGGTTTGGGCTTTACCTCGGCCAGATTCTGACATGGTCGAGTCCCGCGCTCGACATTTCCACCAACTTGCTCGGCGACAAGTTGGGAATCCGTGAGAATGTGGATTGCTCCTAGTTGCATCTCGCCGCCAAACGGAGGCTCGCCAACTCGTATTCGGCCTCATTGTTTGTGGCCGAAACCGGGCGAGGGAACGCCAAAGCGTGTCCGTCGGGATCCTCCGCACGAGTCCGCGCACGGCTCTCGAGCCGGAAGACCCATCCACGCAAAGATCCAGCCTCGTGGATTTGCTCAACGCCGCTTCCGCCGGTGGTGTCAACTCCGAGATGAAATCGCCAAGGCCCGGGCCTTGATGGTCGTTTCGGCTTGTAGCAGAGGTCGAACCTTGATAGCTCCACCGACCACTTTAGGAGGCGCCGCCACGCCAAACTTAGAAAGAACTTGACGCAGGGGTTGGTCGGTCCAATACCTCAATCGTATGGGCTTGGAAGTAGGGGCGAGCTTCCGAGCCGCTAGAATGAGTGCCAATGCCACCTTTCAATGGGAGGATAGCGCTGCTCGCCCACGCAAAGACATGGTCGTGTAGTAAATCGGTGTTGCGATCGGGGCTTCTTTCACAAGCACCGAGCTCACCGCATGCCGAGATGCCGCCAGTAGAGGGTAAGTTTTTCTCGCGCAGACACCGAGGTAAGTCGGGTAGCTCGGATAAGTGCCGCTTCAGCGCAAAGGCTTCTCGCACTCTACCGCCCATTGGAAGTTCTTGGTCCTTGAGGACTCGGAAGAAAGGGAGGCACTTATCTCCGACCGACAGAAACCGGACAGAGCCGCTATCCTTCCGTTAAGGCATTGAAGCTCCTTAATCGTGCTCGGAGATCTCATGTCGGTGAGAGCTCTGATCTTCTGGGTTGGCATCAATTCCTCTCTCGTATGATGAACCCGAGGAACTTGCCCGATGTCAAAGACGCACTTGGCCGGGATTAAGGCGCATCCCATACCTTCTCTGTGGCGAAGGTTTCCGCAAGTCGCCAAGGTGTGCAGCCCCCGGCGACTTTTCACGATCATATCGCCAACGAGACCTCCATGTTTCGCCTCTATTTGCCGGGCGAACACCTTGTTCACCATCCTTTGGTAGGTGGCGCTTGCATTCTTTAACCCAAATGGCATAACTTTGTAGAAGTAGGCTCCTTGGGGTGTGTGGAAGGCTGTATGTTGCCGATCCTCGGGGGCCATCCGGATCTGGTTGTAACCGGAGTAGGCGTCCATGAAGGAGAAGCGGCGTATCCAGGTTGAGTCGACTGGGCTGGTCGATCCTAGGTAGGGGAAGCAATCCTTCGGGCAAGCACGATTTAGATCGGTGTAGTCAACACACATCCTCCGCTTCCATTAGGCTTCTGACGAGGACTACATTGACAGCCACCGAGGGTACCGGACCTCCTCAATGAAGTCGACGCCAAGAGCCCGCCAACTTCCTTCTCGCATGCCTTGTTGGCGCTCGAGGGACTGAGGCCGAGGTCTCTGTCTCTCCGAGCGGGCGATCGGGGAAATGCGTAGATGGTGTTGGGCGTCCTCGGAGTCGGTTCCCGGGAGGTCGGCCCAGCGAAGACATCGGCACTTTCTCGAGGAGGTCAATGAGCTGCGGCCGCTCTTGATTATCCAGGTCCGCCGATCCCGATCCGTCCGATCGGACGGTCATCTTGCGGAATATTAACCGCCGGGTTTGTTGGCTCGGGATGCTCGGTCGCGCCGCGCCCGCTGGTCTCGAGGGGCGGTTCCGGCCTTTTCCTCTTACCTGTGGAGGTCGCCAAATAACACCGCTCTGACTCGAGGATCTCCCAACCTCCCGACTCCGGCTGGTGGGGAACTCAGTCCGGTGGTATGTGGATAGAACGGCCCTTAGCCTGTTGAGGGTGGGTCGGCCCAGGATGGCGTTATACGCAGTAGGGAGGTCGACCACCAGAAAAGTTACCAGCAGAGTTTTGGCCTTCGGGGAATCGCCGAGGGTCAATGGTAGGGTTACCGCACCCGGTGAGATCGAGTCGCCTGAAGCCGTGAGCGCCGAGTGCAAGGCTTCGTGGCTTCCTTCGCAACCCGAACTTCGTAAAGGCCTCGAAGTAGAGGATGTCGGCCGAGCCGCTGTCGTCACCATAATCCGCCGAACTTGTGCGTTGGCAATTCGGACCGACACCACCAGCGCATCGCCATGCTTTGTTGCTCCCATATCCCCTGAGGGGAATGTGATCTCCGGCTCGAGGAGGGTGATATTCTGGCCGCGACGGCTCGCATAAGCCCTTCGCCCGGCGCTATGTCCTCCAAATGACGGGTCCCCGGTGATTACGCCGATATGTTGCTCGACCGGCCTTCGGGCGCAGTGGATGGTGCCCGCGGATGCCGGAGGTATTGATCGAGGTGACCTCTTCGGATCAGCTCTTCAATTTGTCGCCTCACCATAGCATTGCTCCGCGTCATGTCCATTTTGCCGGCGAAAGCGCAATACCGGGTGCTATCGGCCACCGTCGCCGCCCTTCATCCGGGTGGCGGCTCGAGCATTCCCGCCTCCTTGATCCGGAGGAATATTTGTGTCCGAGACGCCTTCAAGGGGAGGTGGCGGCTCGGCCACAGATGGGTCGGGCGGCCCATGCGGCGCCTCTTGGTGCGGGACTCCCGCCAGTTGTCGCTCCCGACGGGATGGATTAGGAGGCCCCTTGGTCGCTCTTCCTTCCTTCCCGACATCCGTGACTCGGCCGCCACGCATTGACGACTCGCTCACAAACATCTCCGCGATGGACGTGGGGTCGCTCCACCAAAGACCAAAGCAAACTCTCGACGGCGGAGCCCCATCATGAATGCCTCGCACCAATAACGATGGGTGAGCATCCGACAACTCCTGCACTCCGCGTGAACCTTCGCACGGCGGAGAGGGGTTCGTCCTCCTTCTGCTTCAAACCCAGGAGGAGCGCGACAGAGGGCTTTGGTCGCGCAAACGCCAAAAAGCGTAGCTCGAAGTCCTTGGCGAGCTGTTCAAAGGATGTCACCGACCCGCTTTTTAAGGTACTATACCATGTACGGGCGGATCCTTTCAACGTGGTGGGGAACGCCCTGCACATCAAGGCGCCCGGTTCCATATAGGCCATTTGAGCCCGGAAGGCGCGACGTGATCGGCCGATCACCGACCCCATCATAAAGGTCGATGGAGGGGAGACAGAGTTCAAGGGCACCGGTATTCCTGCATGTCGGCGAACGGGACTCCAGTGGGACACTTCCTCTCGCTCTTCTTTGACTTGCGACGCCCCTTTGCACCTCCTCCGACGCCATGCGATGGACCGGACCTGAGCCGAAATAGGTCCGCTGAAGTCAAGACACCGCCGAAGTTCAAAGTGGACGCCCAGGTTTTCAAGAGCCCGGTTCCGCCCGAACCCGGCGGAGGCTGGAGAAGATGGTACCGCAGACGCCTCATGATGCCGGGAAGAGGTTCCGCCCTTGGAGGGTCGGGTCTGCCGCCTCCTGGAGTAGGCGAGGGAGGACAGCCTGGACAGTACTTGCCAGGGTCCGGACCTGTTGGGAAAGGTCCTGAAAAGCCTCCACCGTGACGGTGGGGGGAAGCGGTGGAACCCGACTCGGCGGGTAGAGCCCAGCGTCGCTAAATATATTCCAATAGCGATCTATAGTTGCGGCAGGATCGTCCCTCCGGGGTTCGGAGGTCTGGGGGACCTCCGCCGAGGTGCCAGCCGGAAACGACCTTTCGTCCATGTGTCGTTAAGGGCGGAGCAGGTAGTCCTTCGACAGAGTGGCCCTCCTTCTAGCGCCAATCTGTTAGGGGAAACAACTTTTTACCGTGACCCCGGGGCGCACGGCGCGGAATCCGGAAACCGGGGGGTCGTCTCGGTACGGTTCGGGCCCGTCGATGGCTCCTGCCCGCGCCCGTCGAGCTCTCCGAAAGGCGGCTGCGCGCTCCTCGGCCGTCGGGGACAAGACCTGCAGCAAGGCGGGTCGGATGCTCCGCCCGACCCCTCCGACGCCCAAGTCAGTGCTGGCCCGTCGGCCGGAGTTCTCCAGAGAGAGTTGCGGGGGTGTTCGAGTCTACTCACCTCTCGGAGTGTTCAAGCAAAGAAAGGGTCCTCAAGAGAAATCTAGGAAAGGAAAGGTCCTTCCCCTAGAGGTCTTGAGAGAGATCAGAAAAGTCCTCCCCTCCTGTCTTACCTGTTCGGGTTAAATAGGTCGGACGGAGGGCATGCTTCCGACTGTCTGCAGGTGGCGTACGGGCCTGACCTCGCAGGTCGGTGCCGTGGTCGCCAGCGGGTAGTTGGGGCGATGAGGAGAAGCGACGCCGGCTGTCACATCGTGGGCGGATGGGAGCGCAGGAGGGGCGATGATGTCATCCGGTTGTACGACAGAAGACCAGGTGTCTCGTCATACTTAATACCCCTATCAGCGCCGGCCTCGAGCCGGAAGACCCATCCACGCAGGGTGGTCTGGTGGATTTGCTCAACGCACTCGCTTCCGGCCGCGCCAACTCCGAGATGAAATCGCCAAGGCCCGGGCCTTGATGGTCGTTCTCGGCTTGTAGCAGCAGGTCGAACTCGGATAGCTCCACCGACCATTTTAGAAGACGCCGCTACGTCAAACTTAGAAAGAACTTGACGCAGGGGTTGGTCGGTCATTACCTCAATCGTATGGGCTTGGAAGTAGGGGCGTAGCTTCCGAGCCGCTAGGACAAGTGCCAATGCCAACCTTTCAATGGGAGGATAGCGCTGCTCCAGCCCGCGCAACACATGGCTGATGTAGTAAACCAGATGTTGCACATCGGGGGCTTCTTTCAATAGTACCGAGCTCACTACATGTTGAGATGCCGCCAGGTAGAGGGTAAGTTTTTCTGGCGCAGACACCGAGATAAGGCGGGGGAGCTCGGATAAGGCCGCTCAGCCCGCGAAAGCTTCTCGCATTCTCGCCGCCCATTGAAAGTTCTTTGGATCTTTGAGGACTCAAGAAAGGAAGGCACTTATCTCCCGATCGACAAAACCGGACAGAGCCGCTATCCTTCCGTTAAGGCATTGAAGCTCCTTTATCGTTTCGGAGATCTCATGTCGGTGAGAGCTCGGATCTTCTCGGGGTTGGCATCAATTCCTCTCTCGTGTATGATGAATCCGAGGAACTTCCCTGATGTCACGCTGAAGACGCACTTGGCTGGATTAAGGCGCATCCCATATCTTCTCATCGTAGAGAAGGTTTCCCGCAAGTCATCAAGGTGTGCAGCCTCGGCGACTTTTTACGATCATGTCGCCAACATATACCTCCATGTTTCGCCTATTTGCTGGGTGAACACCTTGTTCACCATCCTTTGGTAGGTGGCGCCGCGTTCTTAATCCGAACGGCATGACCTTGTAGAAGTAAGCTCCTTGGGGCGTATGGAAGGCCGTCAGATGTTGCGATCTCTGGGCCATCCGGATCCGGTTGTAACCGGAGTAGGCATCCATGAAGGAGAAGCGGCGCATTCGCGTTGAGTCGACCTGGTCGATCCTAGGCAAGGGAAGCAATCCTTCTGCAAGCACGATTTAGATCGGTGTAGTCGACACATCCTCCACTTCCATTAGGCTTCTTGACGAGGACTACATTGACACCATCGAGGATACCGGATTCTCAATGAAGTCCGACGCCAAGAGCTCGCCGACTTCCATTTGCACGCCGTTGGCGCCGAGGGACCGAGGCGGGTCTCGCCTTACCGAGCGCGGTCGGGAAATGTGCGATGGTGTTGAGAAACATCTAATCAATTCCCGGAGGTCGCACCGCCCAGCGAAGACATCGCTTCTCGAGGAGGCCGATGAGCTATGCCCGCTCTGATCATCCGTGTTCGGCCGATTCCGATCCGTCCGGGACGGTTATCTTGCGCGGAATATTAACCGCCGTTTGTCGGCTCGATGCTCGATCGGGCGCTCCCGCGTGGGTCTTCGAGGGGCTGTTCGCCTTTTCCTCTTGCCAGTGGAGGTCGCCAAGTAACACCGTCGACTCCCGAGGGTCTCCCGAACCTCCCGACCAGACCGGCCTCGGGAACTTCAACGTCCGATGGTATATGGCTATGATGGCCCTTAGTCGCTGAGGGTGGGTCGGCCCAAGATGGCGCACGCAGAGGGAGGTCGACCACCGTAAAAGTCACCAGCAGAGTTTTTGCCTTCGGAGAATCCCCGAGAGTCAACGGTAGGGTCACCGCGCCCCGTGGCGAAATCGAGTCGCCAGAAGCCGGTGAGTGCCGAGTGCAAGGGCTTCGTGGCTTCCTTCGGCAACCCTAACTTCAAAAGGCCTCGAATAAAGGATGCTCACGAGCCGCCGTTGTCGACCATAATCCTTCTGACCGCTGGCTATTTCGGGCCGAAACTACCACACATCATGCTCCATCGCTCCCATGTCCCCGAGGGAAATGTGATTGCCCTGAGGGAGGGTGGTATTCTGGCCGCAACGGCAAGACGGCGTAAGCTCTTCGACCAAGCACTATGCCCTCCCGCGGCCCCCGTGATCACATCGATGTGTTGCTCGACAGGCCTTCGGACGCAGTGGATGGTTCCCGTGGATGCCGGAGGTACCGATCTAAGTGACCTCTTCGGATCGCCTCAATTTGTCGCTCACCGTGGCATTGCTTCCGTATCATGCGTCCGCTTTGCCGGCGGAAGCGCAATACCGTATGATCGGCCAGCTCGCCGCCCTTCATCGCGGGCGGCTCGAGCATTCCCGCCTCCTTTATCCGGAGGAATATTTGTGTCCGAGACGCTGCTTCAAGGGGAGGTGGCGGCGGCGCATATGGGTCGGGTGCCCATCCGGCCCCCGTGTGGGGACTCCCGCCAGTCGTTGTCCCCGATCGGGATGGAGTAGAATGCCTCTCGGTTGTTCTTCCTTTCTTCCCGACATCCAGCCTCTACCGCCACATACCGACTTGCCCAAAACATCTCCGCGATGGACGCGGGGTCGCTTCCACCAAGGACCAAGAAACTCGACGGCCGCAGCCCATCATAAACGCCGCACCAATAACGGCGGGTGAGCATCCGATAATTCCTGCATTCTCCGCGGTGAACCTTCGCACAAAGTGGGAGAGGGGTTCGCCCTCCTTTACTTCAAACCCGTGAGGAGTGCGATGTAAGGCTTTGGTCGCAACGCCAAAAATGTAGCTCAAGTCCTTGGCGAGCTGTTCAAAGGATGTCACCGCCCCGCTTTTTAAGGTGCCGTACCACGCGCGAGCGATCCTTTCGCGGTGGTGGGAACGCCCGCACATCAAGGCGCCCGAGGTTCCATATAGGCCATCCGAGTTCGGAAGCGCGACGTGATCCGCCGATCACCGACTCCATCATAAAAGTCGATGGAGGGGAGACGGAAGTTCAAGGGCATTGGGTATTCCCGTATGTCGTTGGCGAACGGGACTCGGGGACACTTCCTCTGCTCTTCTTTGGACTTACGGACGCCCCCTTTGCACCTCATCCAGGTATGCGATGGAACGGATTTGAGCCCAAATAAGTCCGCCGACCGAGGACACCGCCTGCGGGTGACGCCCAGTGTTTTGAGAGCCCGGGTTCCGTCCTGAACCCGGCGGGAGGTCGGGAAGATGGTGCCGGTGGAATGCCTCATGATGCCGGGAAGGGGTTCCGCCTTTGGAGGGTCAGCCCGCCGCCTCGGAGTAGGCGGGGAGGACGGCCCGACAAGATTTGCCGTGGTCCGGACTCGCTGGGAGAGGTCTCAAAAGGCCTCCGCCGTGACGGAGGGAGGAAGCGGGGGAACCCCACTCGGCGGGTGGAGTCCGGCCGCTAAATATACTCCAAGAGCGACCGCGGCCGCGGCGGATCGCCCTCCGTGGTTCGGAGGTGCGGGACCTCCGCCGAGGTGCCACCGGCGACCTTTCGTCCCATGTGTCGTTAAAGGCGAGCGTGCACCCTCGGCGAGAGGCCCTCCTTCTAGCGCCAACTGTTAGGGAAACAACTTTTACCGTGACCGGGCGCGCGCGCGAATCCGGAACCGGGGTCGCCTCTGCACGGCTCGCCCGCGATGGCTCCCGCTCCCGCCTCCGACCGCTCCGAAAGGCGGCTGCACGCCCAACCGTCGGAACGAGACTGCAGCAAGGCGGTCGGATGTTCGCCCACCCTCCGACGCCTGTCCGGGCCTCGCCCGTCGGCCGAGCTCCCCAGAAGATGGTTGCAGGGTGTTCGAGTCTACTCACCTCTCTGAGTGTTCATCCCTCCTCCTCCTCCTCCTCCTCCTTGCCTGTCTTACCCATTCGGCTTAAATAGGTCGGACGGATGGCATGCTTCCGGCTGTGTCTGCGGGTGGCGTACGGGCCTGACCTCGCAGGCGGGTGCCGTGGTCAACTTGGCGGGTAGTTGAGGCGATGCAGAGGAGAAGCGACGTCGGACGATCAAATCATGGGAGTAATGGAGCGCAGGAGGGGCGATGACGTCATCTAGGAGTACGATCCAAGACCATGTGCCACGTCATACTTAATACCCCTAACACGGGGCTGTTTGCTTTGATTAAAGTTTACGAGATAAGTGTGCAATGATTACTTATACCAGGTGATCAGGAAAAATGGAGATATGAATCTCGTCGTCAGGAACTAATGCTCCATTCGAGTATGTGATCGAAAAATAGGGATATGGGTGTTGTTGCATGAGATTATACTCCCTGAGGGTATACGATCGAGAAATGAGAAGATAAGCTTCGCTATTTGAGATTAATGCTCCCTGTGCGTATGTGATCGAAAAATGGAGAGATGGGCTCTATCAGATTAATGCTTCCAATGATCGGATGTGTAATTTTTCCTAAAATTATATTTGGTAGAAGGTAAAATATTATTTCCGTATCGTTTATCGCAAGGAGAAGGATGCACGTGGGCTCCTATATTCTCGTGCATACATAATAATAGATATTTGGGTGGATCAGTAGATAAATTGACGTCACCTTATTCCCTATCAATATTATCCATCTGTTGCATTAGATTTATTTTTGCTTATTTTACATATTAGAAATTTGCATATATGCCACGTACATATATGTTATACAATCGATATATATATATTGTATTATATAATCAATATCATATTTTTTTTTATTTGGCAGAACAAGATAAGGCATATCAAAGATGAGTCATATGTTCCCTGCTCCTGGTCCGGTCTGGACGGGTTAATTCCATTCACATATATCTCTCAGACATGGAATCCAGGAGACATTTTACATCACACGTGACAGTCCGTGAATGGCTAATCCATCACTATCGAAGCACTATTCAAGTTAGAGCCTCTAATTTATTATTATTATTATTATTCATAAAATATATTTCCATAACTACCACAGGTGATATGATATGAATGCATTGTTTCGATAACGTATTCTGCATTAAATATAGTGACTCGTATAGAGGCTGGGAATAATTGTACGAGTCGATCCTGTTATCGCATGCCACATCCTACGGTGAGACCCTACGCCACGTATACTCGCTCACGTGGATTCGTACGCACGAACGGTATCTGCCTTGGTGGTGATCACCGCCGAACACACGTGCCCAGCGATCCACCCCAACAAATCACAGGGGTCGTAGACCCCTCGGTACACCGGCGCCTGTAAGATGGGACCCACCTGTTCGGCCATGGCTGCGTGCATTCACGAGACGGGTGGGTGGGAGGACGGTAAGAAATGGCAAGGCAAGGCAAGGCGGCAAAAGTAATGCTGCGTGGCAAACTCGGGGTGGTTTCGTTTCGGTGTGGCTTCGAGATTAAGAATCCGCATAATTACATTTCGCCTCCGTTCACCCTTTTCTTCATCTTGTTGTTGCTCCTCTCGTCGATTCGCCGGGAGAGCGCTTCCCTACCGTGCGCTACGAATTCTTCGCCTCGTCCGATCGATCGGTTCACCCACTTGGCTTTCCCGTCCTCGTTCCTTATCCGGGCGATCGGTTCGTTTTTCCCACTCCCCTCGCTCTCGCCTTCGCTTCCTTTGCAGGGTAGTGTTCCTGATCGGTTGATCTTGATCGACCAGTTGATTGATGTCGCGGGATCTTGTTTTCTTTTCCTTTCTGCTTTCCCGATCTCCCGTTTCTTTTGCCTTTCTGTTTCTTCTGTATCCGATTCGTCGATTGTAACGGAAACGGAAATCAAGATTGAGGTCTTCATGACGGGTTTGCTGTTGGCAGGGTTATATATGATTGAATGATAGCATGGGTTACAAGGAGGTTTACGCTTCTCTTCAAGAAATCTTCCCGCAGGTAAAACATATTACTCTCCGTTTGCTCTCTTAAATCTTGCGGGACTGATTTCTTCCTCGGTTTTCTTATGTTGATTGGTTCTTGGAGCTTTCTTTTGGGCTTAAAATCTCTATTATCTTTATAGAATAACTAAGGTTTGTTACTTTTTTTTATCTTTTTCTAAAACATTCATTTACTAATAAAGACAGATTGGAAAACCTCGTATTGTAAACAAGAATATTAAACTGCAAATCTTGAGGGCTTGCATTGGTTATACTTCCTTCACGGTTATTCTGGCTAACCAGTGTGGTGGGTGTTAACCCTGTGATATGCCTCCTTCCCCTTTTGGATTGTCGGGTGGATATAATGTTTATGCAGCGTAGGCGCAGTTAGTGGTTGTCAAGAATGACAAACCGTGCTGGCGATGGCCCATCATGCAGGCAGATATGCAGGTGTTTGTAATAAGAAAATCTAAAAATTGGTGCAACTATTAATTACAAAATTTATGCAGTAATTATCATGAATTTTTATGTTTATTGTTTGTATTTATTAATAAAAGAAGGGCATACCCAACGCCAATGCAGGATATGTGGAGGATGAATGTATGCACTGCATTTATCATTGCGAATCCAGCAAATTTATTAATGAACATCATAATGCAAACAATAAAGAAATTTTCTATATTAGTGTTGTAGTTAATTGAAAATTCTAAGTTAACTTTGACATTTGTTAAGTCTGAATGTTATATTTATTAAACAAATTAATCTCCAAACAAAATAATATTACTTGTTGAATTTCTATAAAGTCCAGAAGTAGCCTGTAAAACAAAAAAACACATGTTAACACAATAAGATTAATACATGTCAATGTTTGTTCATATATGATGTTTTATCATTCTATAGGAGTTCTTACTTTTCTTTTTTAGAAACATAGAATGGTAGATAAAATTATTAACTTTTTGTATGTCTCCCTTTAAATAGTATATACTTCTAGCAGTAGTGTAGCTGTCTAGAGAAAGCCTGTAATAATATCCACTTGTAGGACCTCACTCAAAACCTTTGGCAAAACTCTAAGAGAGACAGGTTCCCTAGGTAATCAGTCAGATAGCTGAAGTGCTGATATTGGACCATTGTAGCAATTAAGCAATGCCAATCAACCATGGTAACCTTTATTAGAATTATAGGATAAAGCCAATTTATTAATCAGCAACTTGTCATATTTCTATTGATATTGGTTGACTCTGCTTACAAGAACAACAAGAAGAACAAGTTGTAACGTCCCGATTGTTTGGCATTGGCTATGTGGATCTTTTGCCACCATTGAGCTACATTAAAAATTAATAATCTTATTTAATTTAAAGCATTTAAATATTTACTTATATAATTCAAATTATCCTCTTTGGCCTCTTTCTACATCTTCTCATGCCACTCATAATTGTCTCACCTCTTCTAACAACAATAGTAATAGGGCTTTTAGCACATGTTCGCATCATTTTTAAATGATTCTTTCTCGTTTATATTCCATTAGAGCTATGCGCAATTGTTCACAAATGAAAATATTTCCTTTCCTAACTTTCCTAGTAAGTACACTCGTCCACCTCAACAATCTCATATCACAGACTTCTTGTGTATGTTGCTTTTTAACTTTCTAACACTTAAATTTATAAAGCTTCATTGACCAAATAATTGTATTATAAAATTTTTATTTAACCTAAAAGGTATTTGATGATTTTACAAAAATCCTAAAGCTCCTCTGTGCTTTAACCACCCAGATTTTAATCAATGAATAACATCAAGATCGGTTGATTTGCTTGATTTAGGGTACTTGATTTTTAATTAGTAAAAAATTTGCTGGTCATGGCATTGTCTCATATCAAGAAATTGGTTGAATCAAGGCTTGTCTTCGGAGTTGGCTCATCTGAGAAGTTATGGATGCATAGAAATAAGTTTAGGAAGAATAGACTTAGGTGATCTTCACACTTGAAAGCAGATGTTTAAGTATGCCATAAGGAAAAGGAAAACAGTTTTAAGTTAAATTTATCAGCAAGAGGAAGCTACAAACGAAAGAGGAATTAAACAGTTTGAGCTCATCATCATGTATGCATTTTGATATGCTTATGCAAGTCCGAAGGTGTGTATGCGGATATACATATCTGTTTATGTTCATGAACTTTTGTGATTTTCTTTTTGCATGTAACATTTATGTGTGTTTGTCATCCTTGTGCTTTTACAAAATTAATTTATAGAAAGTGCTTTATTGAAGGTTTTGTAGGTGAAACTTTTTTTTTTTAATTTCCTAACGGTTCATTTTTCTAGGAATGAGCTTAGTATATTTGGTGATATGGATTCAAACAAAAGCTAGAAGCTAGTTTTAGTGTCTTTTTGAAAGATCTATACATTGGCTTGAGTTTGGTTGATAAGGAGTGACAAAATCAACTAAACTGCTATGCTTTCTGGAGATCCTTATTTTTCTGCACGTTGTATGTGTGTTAATATATATGCTTGTACATATGTGGTCACTAAGAAAAGGCGAACAGTTTAAGTTAAAAATATCAGGAGGAGGAAGCTAAAGATGAAAGAGGAATTAAACAGTTTAAATGCGTCATTGTGTATGCATTTTGATATGTTTATGCAAGTGCAAAGGTGTGTATGTGGATATACATGTGTTTATGTGCATGAACTTTTGTAATTTTCTTTTTGCATGTGAATGTTTGTGTGTGCTTGTCATTCTTCTGCTTTTACAGATTTAATTTATAGGAAGTGCTTTATTGAAGTTTTTGAAGGTGGGACTTTTTTTTTTCATTTCCTAATGGTTTATTTTTCTAGGAATAAGCTAAGCATATTTGGTGATATGGATTCACTCAAAAGCCAGAAGCTAGTTTTAGTCTTTTTTTGAAAGATCTACACATTGGCTTGAGTTTGGTTGATAAGGAGTTACAAAATCAACTAACCAGTTATAGTTTTCGGAAATCCTTATTTTTCTGCAAGTTGTATGTGTGCTAAAATATATGCTTGTATATGGTTGTTGATGTTTGCATGAATATATGATCCTGCAGTCTTAAATTACTTATTTTGGGTCTTACAATATATCATTAAGCTTACAGTTGCAAGAAAAGCCTTCGGCAAGATAGTAAATATCTTATTTGTATCTTGTAGAATATATTTTGGTTCTCACTAATCAATGATCAATATGTATTGTGGATGGAACTGAAGCTAGTTTTGGAATTATTGACAGTTTCTGGATGGTGATTTATTTGTTTTGGAAACATGTGTAGAACCTTGAGTCCTCAAAAACTTGTAGCACTTTAGACCCCATATACTATTTTCTTTAATGCATATGATGATGGTTTTTGTTCTTGTCTTTGCAGGTTGATTTCCGCATACTGAAGGCTGTTGCTATTGAACATGCTAATGATGTTGATGCCGCAGCTGAATCTATTCTCTTAGAAGTGTTGCCATCTATAGCTGGATCCTGTGAAGCATCATGTACCTTGCAAGATAAAGATGCAATAAAACATCCCTCATCCGCAGGTCAGATTGCTTTTGGCCTGTGGTTGAATGTTTTGACTCTAGAGACAATTTTTTATGTGCTTTACTAGTTATATGCCTAATACCAGTAGTAGATCCATGTTGTGTTTTAATTGCTGGTAGTTTGCTTTTGTTCCATTTGCTACGCGAATGCATATATATTGGTGCTGATGCTGGGCAAAATTGTTGGGCCAATGGTGTGATAATGTGGTATATCATGTATTTTGAGAATTTTTTATTGTTTGCCTGAAGTTACATCATGTTTGGATTTTGCAGTTGGGAAGGATAAACAGCCTATGTTGTTTGGCCTACAGGAAGTGGAGGAAGGGACAAGATATAATTTAGGACAAGAGCCAGTAGCATGTGAAACTACAGTTTCTAATGGTTATACCAGTCCTACTTATGTGATGTCAACATGCATTGGCGAAGCAGATCCCAGAGACTTAGAGGTTGGAATTGTGGATTATTCAAAGGGGTTGGAGTGTCCAACGTCACACTATAATTTTTTTAAGGAGCTGAACACAACTCAAACTGATTTGGAACTAAATTTTATGGAGAGGGGAATTAATCTAACCTCTGATATAGAAGATATCCCACGTCATGCTAAGTCACATGTGCATGACGAGCTCGTGGATGTTGCTCCTTGTAATACGAGCAGTCAGGTTAATGTTGGCCTAGTAAGTCCTGGTTCAACTCATGATGAGCGTCCTTTGGGACAAAACGACATGCAATCATTTATTGGAGAATCAGAAAATGTAATTAATGATCTGCATGATAGTGCTCAAATAAATTTGTCAGCAGTTGCTTCAGTTGTTGGCTGTGACATTCAGAATGCTCCATTGGAACCATTTGAAAGGAATTCTGATGACTTGGGGAACAAGATGATAATGAAGGATGGGAGCTTCTCCATACATGATTCTGAGGAACGATCAGGATGGTCATTTCAGCCTGCCAATGCTCGGTGTCTCTATGAGTTAGAAGCTATTACTGTTTCAGCTGGTGCTATATCAGGTGAAAATTTTAAAGATTTTGGTGAAGCTTTAGGTTCTTGGGAATGTGGCATCAATCAGGTTACAACCACTACTGCTGACTGTGAAGAAGTGCACTCTAAGTTGGTAGATGAGAGTATTGCCGATTTCTTTTTTGAGAGAGGAACTCTTTCTGCTAATGAGGATAATCTGCCTGCAACTGTGCTGACCCGATCAGGACACTTTGTTAACATTGATTATCTTGAAGATCTTATTTCTGATGCTAAAAGCAATAAGGTAAATCTTCTGTTGTTTACATTCTTCTGTTCATTCAATATTTTTTGACAACAGAGAACACATTATGAACCATTGTGTGAACTCTAGCATGTAGTCATAGTAAAATTTTATTTAGGTTGTTATAATCATTTTCTTGGAGCCTGAAATCATGGGCATCCCGTGCTTTAATGGGTTCTTCTTGAATTAAGCTTGTAACTGTTACTTATGGCAAAGCTTGGGCACTGTTCAATGTATAGGTCTTGAAGACTTGTTAGTTACTTTAATATCTTTAACTTCACATGAAGGAAAAGTTCAATATGCCATGAGCCATATGCCATCTTCATCTTTCTTTGATGGTTAGAAGGCTTTGTAATTTTCTTTGTCAAGTATGGAATTTTTTTTGACCTGTCATTTTATGTCATAATTTACATACAATCGGGGGTGGGAATCCAAGTTCCCTAGCTACCATAGTTCCTCTCTTTGACTTGAATTTAAAGTTTTGTTGAGATCTTTTGCATTCGTTCTTTTCTTCTTCAATCTTTTCAGTATTTTTTTATGCTATCTACTATTTCTCGGTTTATGTGAAATCATAACAGTACAAAATATACCATTTTCTGGTATAATATTTTCTGTTTGGCTTCACTTAGTTCCTAATTGTTGTTTCAGAAAAAAATGTTATCTGCCATGGAATCGATAACTGAGAGGATGAAAGAGCTGGAACATCTTAAGGAAAGAAGCAAGAAGGCTCAAGAAGAATCTTCCTGTGCTGGTCTAGATACTCTTACCAAGGTGGAAGAACTCAAGAAGATATTAAAAGACACAAAGGAAGCAAATGACATGGTAATTTACATAATCTTATCCACTTGTTTTTAACTTTTATTGCTGGAGGAGGACAGCTGAAACTTTTTTTTTTTTTTTTTAATATTTACAGCATGCCGGTGAGGTTTATGGTGAGAAGGCTATATTGGCAACGGAAGCTCGAGAGCTCCAGTCCAGACTCCACAGTTTGTCAGGTGACAGGGATAAATCACTGTTGCTGATTGATGAGGTGCGATTCTGACACTTTGTTTCTGGATATAGACAAAGCACATGCTTACTCTTGCTACCATTCTTATATGAGCATGCATGTTTTCATGATATTGTTGGTTTTATTTTTAAAAATTGAGAAGCATAAACTATCGCAACTCACTGCCCAACTTCCACTTGAGCTACTTGGATGCTACCTCTTTGCTTAGATTTATTTAGGGAAGGGTAGTCTTGTCTTTTGTAATTGTCTTTCTGCATCTTTAATATAAACTTTTTTTATTTTAACTTATCAGTTAATCTACAGGGTTTTTTTGGCACATGAAAACTAGGTGTTATTTCTTGTTTGAGACTGACTGAACTTCTTCCCCCATGCTAGTTAGGTATGTTGTTTTGGCCTATGCTTGTAAACATTTACAAGAAAATGGAAAATTCTGCATGGCAATATTCAAGCAAGTCTAATTTGTGTTCACTGTATCTGTTACTCATAGAATAACATAAAGATTACAATAATATAATTGTTGCTTTGCAACATAGTTTTGAGTGATGAGGATGGGCCTTGATGCCTTGTGACTTGGGTGTTGAAAAGAGTTCAGATCCTTAACATTCTAAATGTCTTGCACTGTTTATTATCATATTAGATAGAACCCATAACTGCAATCAATTTATTAATTGTCCTTTAGCCAATATTTCAGTACACATGCTCTTTGATATTCGTTCTCAAATATATATATTTTTTTGTATTTTTTGAGTTTTTAAAGTTGTGCTCGCTCTTTAGTTTGGTTAATGATACAATAATCCTAATATTATTGTTTACTATTACTTCTTGATGACATTATTTTCTGCCATTTTATGATGTTTTATTCTATTCTATGTGAATTTCAAATTCTTCTATAGCATTATTGACATGATATTATCATTCTTTTCTTTCTTTTTCTCACTTCTTAGTTTCAGTTTTCATATGCAGATTGTAATTGTCCTCTAATTCTGTTTGTATCAGTTTTGTTGTTTGTTTTATTCTATAACTGGATTTGTGTATCATGTGGAATCCAAGCCTTTCAGAGTAAAAGCAAGCTTTAAATGTGACATGTACTGGTGAAAATTTTCTAGATTCACCAAGCCCTTGAAGCACGCATAGCTGCTGTGGAGGAGGAAATTGCAGCAGCTGAACAGGAAAAGGTCAAGAAGGAAGAACTAGCTCGCAAGTCTCTTGGCGAACAAGAAGCCATTATGGCTTCCATAGTGGAAGAGTCGAAGAAGCTGCAAGAAGAAGCAGGAGCTAACTCCAAGGTTATGATTTTTTGCTTTGAATGGATGAAATGGATCAATATCGCAAAGCGATGCATTATTTATTAAATGAATCAGCTGACTATATTTTTGTCTTTAATTTTCTACAGTTGAGGGAGTTCTTGATGGACCGTGGCAGCATAGTTGATGCACTCCAGTAAGTTTGGATGTTGCCATTTGGTTGGTTTCAGTTGTTGATGCACTCCCACATTAATATATTCAAAGCCTCACTGATTTTTTTGACGTTTTATTATATTCTCACAAGAGTGTGTTTGCACATATATAAGCTTGAAATTGTGGTTGTAAAAATCTGACTTCTTTATTTGTTGTTTATGTTCATCCATGATTCTTGGATTACTTGGAAATTTCTTGGTTACATGACAAAAGTGTTTCATTTTAATACATTTTATCTTCTATTTCAGAGGCGAGATTGCTATCGTATGCGAGGATGTTATGTCGCTAAAAGAAAGAGTTGATGGCCGTGTACCATTGGGCAGATCTTTTCGTTCGACGACCTCGAGCTTAGTTGCTTCATCAAGCTCATCATACTCTTGTCGGACCAGACATTCATCAGAAGAGGTCCTTCAGCAGGAAGATTTCACCATGACGCCTGCAATCACTGGGAATGAGCAACACGAGGTACAGCAGCCTGCGTATGATGGCTGGGAGATACTAAAAGGTGGAGTTTCGTGCGGCTAGACTAGCAGGGAGTTGCGATTCAAGAGCTTGTAAACTAATTAGCCTTGTTCTTCAAGTTAGATGGTGAAATTGCAGGCGTGGAGCCACAGTTCCGTTTTGTTTTTGATGTCCTATAAAAACGTCATTGTGGACCGGAAATTATATTGCTGATTGCATGTGTGACGTGACGAGAAGCCATTTCGTTGCTTCGTGTTTGGTGGGTTGCGTGATCGTCTGTATCTGTATTTGATCATCAGAGTGTATAGGCAACATGGAAAATGAAAGCACCATAGGCATATATTCTGCTTAAATAGCTTTTGTGTATTCTTCTAGCTTCGTTACCCATTAAGCTACTTGGTCGGCGGATTCTGATCCGTGACCAACTTCAAACTGGTATACATCTTAGAACAGAATTCAGCAAAGTCCGACACAGCACGGAAAAGCTCCGGCAAGTGCGTCTTGAGAGCAACCAACGACTTCTCTCTCACCTGCTTGCATACCCCTCCGAGGGCTTCAACTTCTTCATCAAGCTGGCTTTTGAGTGACTCCACCACACGCCTCCTTTCTCCCGCGGGGTCATTTTGACTTGCTGCCTCCCCACCGTTGGCCGGCTCGCCCATCCTCTTCTGCGGCTGCTTTTGGTACCAGTCCTCAAAAGCCCGTTTCTTTCGCAGATACGCCTTATGGATCTGCCCGCATCTCTCTTTCCGCTTCAGCTCCTCCTGTTGGACCGCCTCTATCGTGTTTAAGACCGCCGAAAAGCCGAGGAGAGCAGTGTTTGCAAGCTCTTCGGGGAGCTGCTTCTCAAGATACTCGTGCCATGCCTGCACAAGCGTCCGAATCGGGGCATGAGCTGGCCTTGGCGGAGATGACACTTTCGCTTTCAAGCTGCTGTCGATCGGGACAAGATTCAACTTCAACCAACTGTCAAGAGCACCCGCATACTGTTTCTGATGGGTAACAAGTTTATGCAACTGCGATTGCCACTCTTTGACAACGTCAAGTAGCTGCAAAGTGCGGTTGTGATGATGTTCACTTGTCTCCTTGGAAGCATTTGCAATGTCGAGAGCTTTGATATCTTCCATCAGCCTCAGCTGGGAATGGTGATGCGAGTGCATGGCCTGCCACATTCTGGCCATCCTGACAACAACCAAAGAACTATTAGATGAATGCCCTGTAGATACTTGCATTCCAAAGCTACAAACACAAAAGGAATGATGTCATGACGACTGCAGGGATGATGATGATGTTGTTACAGTCATGCTTCAAGGAACCAGTTCTCAAAACAAAAAGCATGGCTTCACCATAAAATGAAATTGGTTCACATCTGTTTAGCAATATCCGTCGCATTTCAAAAATCTGATGTTGTATTGACCATCCCATCCAGTAGCTAACTAGTCTGGTCACTTCAATTGGTGCAAGACCAAAACCCGACCAAAATGCGGATGCAAATGGTATTGCAGGAAGACAAGAGTTTAAGCAACATCATCAGAAGAATAAAAAAATATATTGTAAATGCAGAATATCTACAAAATAATAATACCTTCTGGAAACTTTTAACAAACTTACCCTTCGACAAGTTGCACTAGTATCGGATAAAGACGTTTATCACGCAGACGTTGGATTTCTGACACAGTTGAATCCATTGACTGCATATCAACAACGTATTTAGTGTGCAAATGGCTTACAGCTGCTTTAGTTCTTTGTAGTGATTCGCCACTTGCACCACCCTTCTTTTGCCTGTTCAGTAAAGCAACCTTCCTATGATACTCAATTTTCACAAGCTTACCTGCCTGCCTCCATGAACAATATTATAATTAGATTCTGATTTTGCAAGAGCCCAAAAAGACAATAAGCAGTCAGATAACCAAAAAAAAAAAAAAAATCCAAGTAAAATATCGACAGGTCAAACTTATATGGAATGGAAACCAGAACAACTTGTTTGAACTGTGTAATGGTTATTAGTTACAGACCTTGTTAAATAGACAACCAGATCCAAAACTCTTTGGTCACCAATGATTAGATGTCTGTTGTTAAATAGGGCTATGTTTTCCCTCAAATCCATAAATAGACATCCAAACTTCCCAATTTTGTTAGTATCCATAACACATCAAGTCCAGAAAAGCCATACTGCAACCCTAACGCCTATGTTTGATGTTTTCCATGGAGATGAAGCAAGATGCAAATTATGTAAGAAAGAAACTGCATCAACCAAAGCACCCAGAATCACAAACTGTGGCCACACAAAAATGCACAGGGAATTAGTTGCATGAACCAGCCATAAAAAAATGACGAAAACAATAACTTAAAAATGATTTTTATGAGCTTGATGAAGTTCAATGAGAATGTGACATTTACCTTAACTTCATCATATAATCTTTTTTCCCATGCTAGGATCTTATCCAACACAGTTGCATGAGTTTCCCATTCATCATCGATGAAATCACCCTTACTGATATCTGCACCAGGAGTAACTTCAAATGACCTATGCCATGTAATAACACGCATGACCCTCGCAGAATGATCGACATGACCTATAAAATAAGTTAAAGATAGGTTACGTGAAGTATTAATAGCAAAAAAACACATTGGTAACATGACAAACTTTTGAAGGGGACTTTATATATATATATATATATATATATATATATATATATATATATATATATATATATATATATATAAAAGAGAAAAACCAGTGAGGTAGCATATGTATCCCGAATCTAGCATAATAGTAGAGGGACTAGAGTTCATCCAGAGTACGTTTGGACTACGGAGTACGGACTACCTCTCTTCTTCAGTATACTGTGCCCCAGCACTTACTAGCCTTTTCCTCCAGAGTATCATTGGCCTCTTTTCACCCCAGTTGGAGGGGGTTCTCTGCATCACTAAAACCAGCAGCCTTCAGCATTACTCACCATCACGTTCAATGCAATTCCATTAAGCATATGAATTTGATGTCGCGTAAGGTTAATTCCACAAATAGAAAACCCCTTCTGTTCTTTTGTCCTGAATCTGCTTAACTAGAATGCAACTACTACATGGATCGTATACATCAGCTGAGTGGCTTAATTTTAAGACAGTCTTCACACAAATCCCAAGTCCTCTGTCCTCTATAATTCCTACAACACCAAAAACCATCAGACTTCATCAGTACACCATCACCATCACCATCACCTAGCCTTAGCCAATGCAACTCCGTCAAGCATATTTACATCATGGTGCATATTCTTAAATCTTTGGATGGAAATCCATATACTTCTATGCACCATGAACTGCAGAAATTAGATCGGAAGCCAAAAATCATAATCACATTTTTGTTCGTATATTCCTTCTATTCCTTGTTGATCACAGGATTTTAAAGCAAGGTGCATCATTTTCAGTTTAAAGATTTCATCAGAAATGTGGAAAATATACTGAAATCTCATAGAACAGCATCGAAAACTCTCCCTTGAAGGAGTACACCACTGAAATCTTGAGGATTGTTGAAGAATTCAAAGTCTCATAGATCCATCTTGCACTAGATTAGACCCTGTATTTTCCCTCATAGTTAAAGGTTCAACTCTATGAAAAAAAGAGAGAGGGGGGGAGAGAGAGAGAGATAGAGAATTCTGACTTCTCTTTCGAATACTTTATTTTCTGGATATTTTCCAGATTTCTGTTGTTTATTTGCAGAAAAAGAATGCTTGCAGGAAAATAATATGCATAAATCCTTCTAATTACTAGAAAAAATGTGTAATAAGAAAGCCAAAATGGAATCCTTATGAACCGCAAAAAACGTGGAGCACAGTGAATATTATAACCATTGGTTTCACATAGATATGAGGCATCCAGTCCCACATAGAAGCGAGGCTGATGCAAGAGAAAGGAACAGATAGCCTACTTTCGTGAGGCCCTCCCTGCGCAATCTACAGACTACTTATAGCCGAATTAAGGCAACGGGAAGGCATCCCCAAAAAAGTCTTGGTAAGTGTACTACTATTCTTAAGCAAGGGTTTGAAAGCGCGACAATAATAATCCACAATTCTACAATATTATCAAAACTATGAAATAAAGATAACAAATCAACTCTTGTTAAAGATAACAAAAAAGAATTATAGTACCTCGGCTATCCACAAAATTAGAGTGGTAATGCATTCTGGTCGCCTCAAGCACCTTTGAAACTTCATGTGTACTCTCTGACGCCCTGAGGAAAAGATCATCAAGATCTGTAAGCACCTTCATGAGCTCGATGCTGGGTGGTGCGGCTGGCACCGTCTTCCCCCTCTGGGCATCCAGCGTCGGTGCAGACGCCGTGTGGTGGTGGTGTGCGGTGCCTCCCTGCTTCTGGTTCCTTGGCACCTTCGGTGCCAGCGGAGTCTCCACGACCACTTTCTTTGGCGTCACGGGCTCATCATCACCACCGGCCAGGTCGTCGTGTTTGGCGACAGGGGGAGGTGGAGCTGATGTTTCGATCTTCTCTTCCGGGGCTTCCTCTCTCTCAGGCCGGATCCCGCCCGCTTGGGTTAGCGATGGAACCGGCATGTTTTCGTCCGTAAGACCCCAAGCCTCGGACTGCGACGTTGGTTGCAGTGAGGGTGGCGGCGGCGGCGGAGCGGGGGAGGGTGAGAGGGAAGGGGAGCCCCCGGCGGCTTCGGAGGGCCGGCGGCGGCGGCGGTTAAGGCCGCCGTCGTTCTCCTCCTCCGCCTCGTCATCCCCCTCGTTGTCCTCCTCGAGGATGGGGGCGGCTTGATGAATCTTGGAGGGAAACTTCTTGGGGAGATCGGGCATGCTTATGGAGCGATGGAGAGGGGAGGGGGAGAACTCCGGGAGCGGCGGCGGGGGCGGTAAGAGAGTCTCGGTGGGCGGCTGGACAGCAGCGTCGATGACGGGGGCGCCGCTGGCGAAAGTGCCGCCGCCGGTGGAGGAGGAGGAAGAAGAGTGAACGGACTCATGGGCTGCCACCTGGCCGAACTCGCTGAGAGCGGCACCCGTGTCCTTGAGAGAGGCGGCGTAGGCGGAGTGGGCAGCGGCAAAGGCGTTTCGCGCGGCCACCGCCGCCTTCATCCACTGCCGCCGCTCCTTGCATCGCGTCACCGCCTCGTCGTCGTTCACCCTCGATTGCGCGCACCCCATGACACGACGCCTTCGCCTCCCTTTCTGAAAGAGACAACGGAGAGCAAGTGACCTCCCCCGCGTTAAAAGGACCGCAGGAGAGAGGATCGGAACGGCAAAGGAGAGAGGCGGAGGAGGAGATAGGATGGGGCTTTGTTCCTTTTCTTTCTTCCTCCATTTTCTTTCTTTTGGGCAGGAGAGGGGAGAGCGAAGGATTCCTTGAATGGGGCAGCGGACGTGTCGTTTGTCAGCTTGCCGCCTTTGGGGCACCTTTAAAAATTGAATTATTAAAAGAAAGGGAAATAAATAAAAGACGGAGAACAAGAAAACACTTTCTCCACCCGGTCACGGTTACCCCAACTGCACCGGCCCGCACATCACGGGACCCACCCCTGGCGGCGTCCATCCAAAGGGCAGCTAGCCGCGCAGGGAACAGCAAAACAGGTAGGGACTAGAAAGAGAAATAATGGAAAGAAGTGGTGCAACAATAGATCGTGGCCGTGTGCCCCACCCGCGCGTGGGGGCCGCGCAACGTCTTTGCTAAAGTAGTTACGGCCGGTGGTGCCGGGCGCGTGACTCGGGCAAGGTCGAAGGCGTAACGTGGACTGGAGTTAACATGGTTTTAGTCAATCTAATTTGGAAGCCCAATTTGTTACTCGTATCATCATCTCAAAGAAATGAACTCTTTTTTTTTTCTTTTTTTCCTTATGGAAGGAGCATTTTTCTCCAACCATTTGATGATCATAAAACATGCCCTACTGATGAAAAGCATCTCAACAACAAGCGGCAGCTAAAAAGAAATAGTGGAGATAAATGGACGACTTCGCAACTCATCAAGTGGATGCAGTCTTATCTTACTGTTAAGAATTCGTCATCAAGACATCGCAATATAGGATTCCTAGTGACTTGGGCCGAGCTACCGCCGCAGAGCAGAGATTAGCATTTCCTAAAGCTGGTTAAGTACGAGAATGCTAAATCCAACAACGAGTTCCAAACTTAGGTATCTGGTAATGTTGTTATCTTACCCCATAAGTAAGGCGGGCACAAGAACGCCTGAAGCTCACAGAGAGGAGGAATCAACAAGACCTTACAAGACATTCACAATGATAAGGATGAAGAGACAGAATACAAAGAGTTGACTTAGTACTCACATTCAGAACCAACTTCAGAGTTATATTTGCTTTCCCCAGGAGTACTCCTGCGGGAGGTCCGTATGGTCGGAACAAGCGTACTGTTTTCTTCCTCAATAATCATTGGGTGCTCCACATCTTCCCCATAAAAGTCCGGGTGGACATATGCATCTTGAAGGTAAGCTCTCAAATTTAGGTGTGGCTCTGTTGCTCGTTCCAGTGTGTCCTTTACCATTGCATCCTGAAAGAGATGATATCTCATGAATCCAAAGCCCATGTACATACATATATTTCATCCAAACACAAACAACCATTAATAAAAAAACGTGTCTACTTGTTCATCTATACAAATCTGGGGTTCGAAGCACTATATGAAATCTAGATCATTAGCATTGAAACAATTCATATCTGGATAAATGAGAGATCAAAGTTGCCATCTCTGAAACAAACCTGCAGGGGAAACTTGATAAATGCTGGTTCGAATCGACTCTTGCAGTATATGTGAAACCATATTGTCAACAAAGGAAGAACAAGTATAGGAATAGTAAGAGAACCATGTTTAGTACTCATCAAGCCCATAAGCAAAAGTTGTGAGATGATCATTGCAATAATCACTCGTCTAATGACATCTGGCCAGAATGCAGCAGCACTTTCATATTCTTGAGTGTATACATTGATGATCTATAACCAGCAAACATTAGAGGTTATCAAACATTTGAAGTTCAAAGCAAAAAAGAATGGACTAGCATTCATAAAAAATGACTTCGATGAATGATTCATGCATTTTATTCAAAAGAATGAAAAACTAATAGGTCCAACTGGGGAAAGTTATACTTAGCAGAGAACTGATGATGACAACTAAAACATATTTACGAACCCTACAGATACCTATACTAGAAAGAATAACTTTCCATTTCCAACAATTTAGAGGCAGATGGATCATTTTTCCCACCTGTATTTTCAAATCTCAACAACGTTGTCTTATGATACCCATCAAACTTCATTAGCTTTTGACCTTTTCATCCAAAAATTTATTACCCAAAACATATGATGCCATGAAAATTTGTTTTCATAACCTGGTCTTTTAAATTTAAATATGAAAATTTAAATTTTAAGTTGCAAAATTTGTCTTTCACAAACCCCAACATTATTTTTCTAATCTCAGTAACATGTTGAAAGTGACTCTCCTTTCTTCATATCAAGGTAAGGAAACCTGCATATACTCTCCATGCATACAATTTTTTCTGTGTATAAATATTTAAATGCTGATATGCATAAGATTAATCTTGTAGCACATATATCTATGTCAAAGAACCTTATGTATCAAAAAGCACATGCACTATTCATCACCCAAGACATTTTCCATATACTATAGAGCATAGCTCGAAAAATGAGAAGATTCCACAGAAATCTTCATAGAAATTCCAATCCAAGGAAACCAAATCCCTAGTTGTATTGCCTCCATGCCTAAAAGTTCAATAATGAGGAAGATCTTGCTTGTTTGCAGTTAAAAGATATCCTGGAGCAAACATACATGTTCTCTAAATTCCCAGATATTTGCATAGACCCTTAAAGGGGTAAATGACAATCTTGCTGTAGGGTATCTTCTTTCATTTTCTCTCTCTCTCTCTCTCTCTCTCTCTCTCTCTCTCTCTCTCATTCACCTCAAACAGACAAATAAAACAGACCTGTGTGCACATATATTTTGTTGGCATTTTCTAAAAGACATGCATGTTAAAAGAAAGACCTACGAAACATCAGCTTTTGGTTCTGCTTTATACTCTACATTTGTAAAACTAGTGGGAAGAAGACAGTTATGGTGGAGATAAATATAACAAGGGTGATGTAGACTATGATGTGTTCAGCATGAACTGATTTATGATAGGATTGAGTAAAAAAACAACAAAACAAGTTAGAAGTCAAAACATCATATTACCATGACAAAAGCAACGTTTCTTGCACTCTATCCAATTGTTCGCTTGTTCCACTGCAGACACTTTTCCTCATTGATATCTACACTCTTTCTCATTGATTTTTATTTCAATATCAATATAAAACGTGTAAAAGTTGCTTTACAAAATTTATACTCACCTTAATTCCGTGCACAACTAGTCTGTAACCTAAACTCCAAATTATGAATAATGAAAAGCTATTAAGAAATGAATCCTACAGGAACAACGCCATGCAAAGTTCTTAAAAATTTAAGATACCATTGAAAAATAAAACTTAATAACCAGAGTACCTGATGGCGGAACACAACATATGACAGGCCGAAGAAGATGAGTAGGAATGGAAGAAAAATTGGGGTGATAACATAATATACAAATCCAAGCAAGAAATATAGTTGTATTCTTGGTTCTGAGGATGCAAACTCTAAACTGCCAGGATCCATAGCCTGCTCACGATCTTGATCAGTCTTGACTAAAAATGTATTCTTCAGATGGAAAACGATCAATGGTTTCAGTCTAAGTATTTCGGCAGCAATACCCGACCATCCATCAACCATTATATAGGTGATGAAAAATGTTGCTTTCATTGGAATAGACATCCCAACAGTTACCGGAATTCTGCACAAAATGGAACATTTAACATCCCACAAGATAAACAAGAAATTGTTTTGCAATGGTACTTAAGAGATACTTGATCTTAAAAAAAAATGAAAGCATACTTTCCAAGTATGGTCACTATCTTACTGGTTTGATCTACTAATGTATGCACCAGTTATTTGTTTGCTAAGAAACTACAAATAGAAAAAAATATTTGTTCACTATCTTAACTGGCTTGATCTACTAATGCAGGTACTTAATCAGAAGTAATAAGCCACTCCATAACCAATATTTGTTTGTTGTTTTATTCTAGTTGTGGTCATAGAATCAACATATATGCCTTCTAATCCTTGACGTCAAGATTGTACATCAAGATTTTACAGCAACGTAACCAGGAATTTTATATGGAATCAATTCCCACAAGAGAAAACTAACAAATGAGAAGAAATTTATTAAAGGTTTTCTACAATCATTCTGTGTTTCATGAGTATCTGTCAACCAATGAAATCTTTTTCCAATAAATGTTGAATGCATGTTAGGAATAATTCAGTAATGTACAGCTTCAAGGATTGCCTTGATTCCTACCTATGCTTGATATTTTTAACTATGCTCAATCCATTTTCCACTACATAGTGTATGAAAATATCTTTACTATGAATACATAAAATTTCCTGGATAGAGAAATAATCAAACTGACGTAGATATAGCAGAAATTGTCAATTAATTTCCTCTCTCCCTCTTAGTTTCCGTTTGTTTTTCTTACTCTTTATGTTAGGCCTTTTCTAATGCCACTAAAGTGAAAGGCTTTCTTGAGTATGAGACTGGGTAGAGGATTTGCTTTCTGCTACAGATCCTTCTTATTAACCACTAGCCCAATTACTGAAGTCCTAAGGTCCTTGTAATAAATGAAATCCCTTGTTTTTTCCAAGACCAAACATCGCAACCATTAATATAGTTGACTAAGGATTTCAATTGATAATGCAGCTCACCTCTTGGACCAGTCCAGCTTGCCAGCACCATCAGTACTATCTGGTACTAATAAAAAGGAAAATATGTAGAAGGAAAACCTTCTCCTTCTCTTCTTAATCTTCTTCCCGTCGTGTGGTCACTGTTGAGCAGTAACTGACTGGTGATGTGTAGGGTCAATGAAGAGGGACTGATAAGCAATTACATTCAGTGGAAGAGAGGGTCAAAGCCTGAGGAAGCCTGACAGTTTCAATCAATTTTCAAAGGTTTACTTGCAATTTCAGTTCATGTGTTTCAATTATGTTAAGTCGTTTAAATCAAAATTGATTGCAATTTGACCAAAACTAAGCACTATTTTAATTCTTTTGAGCTAGTTCACCGTATACCACTCTAAGAAGCATGGTTCGTGTGATGGTTGACAGTTGGACAAGTACATAGCACCTAATACAGGTGGTATACTGTGACACTGCAATTCTTGAAAAGTATATTACACTGAAACAATGCCATAAGCCCTTGCATCGTGCAATATCATTAGCATATTTCATTCAGTTAAAGAATAGTTTATGCCTTATGGGACATGATATCACGGATGCAACTTGCTGTCGCAGGAGACTCCAAGGACAAAGTGACGTTGCTAGCGGAAAACTAGAGCATGAATCAATATCATTAAACAACAACTGCTATCAATGTCTTCTAGACAAGTTAAAGGGATGTGTAGACCTTTTGAATATCAAGAGTGGTTTATCACAGTTGTCTTCTTTCTTTAAGAGGGTTTACATTATGGGAAACAAAGGAATATAAAGAAAAACATACACCCGCTGGTTGCATATCCAAATGAAAAGTGTTGTTTCTTCGTAAAAAAATTATGTAACTACCCAAGAGAAATGATCCAAACAATTCTCTAGTGGTCCAAGTAACTAGTAAGAATATGCATTAATCAAGAACTTAGATATAAAATCACATACGTGTTAGCAGATTCGTGAATGAAACTATTTAGTTGTTGAAATGCTGTTCCTGTAATAACGCTCCCAAGAAATACGTTAACCAGAAGAAAAAGATAGTACTTAGAAGCAGATCTCCTGTCCAATGTTGATAAGGATGTGTGACCTTCTATCTTGGACATTGTCATGAGTATTGTTGGAAGAAGAATAAGAAAGACCTTTAATGCAATTCCTGGAAGAAAACCTTGTATGAATGACTTAATTAGATTCCTGCACATCATAGTCAACAATTCAGGTTCAGATATTTTGATGACCATAAACTGTTATATGATTGACTCCATGCCAAATATTTTGAGGAAGTTTCCATGTCATAACTATTAGGTGAATTCACTCGATCACTTCCTCATCAATTTGCAAAAAGGCATATTAGTTTTCAGAAACCTAAAGCCATACTCTGTAAGATGGTGCTCTGAATCAATCATATTGGTCAAATACAAAATATCAATAATTCCCATAACAAGAAAAGCGTTTGCAAGAACAAAATAAGAAACACTTACGTTTCTATTAGAGACCTTAAGAGAGGAAAGACCTTCTCGAATCCCTCAATATTGGCTAGAGATTGAACAAATGCAATCGGGATCATAAAGAAAAAGGTAAGAAAGAAAAGTGAAACAGCCATAATTAACCTCCGAATTGTAAGCTCAACAAAGGGGATAGCAAGATTGGGCCAATAGACATCACGGGGCTCAGGAGCCCAATCTGTTAACCACAAAGTTGGATTACTTGATTGCTGTGTTTGGGCACAAACAGCTGCACCCCATCGGGTTTTAAATGACACAAAAGCTGCTGGCATTATAGCATTAGGATCACTAATTATCCTTTCTCGTTCTGATGCTTCCTACATAGAATAGAAGTAACCATCATGAGAAAAGAACTTCATATTTTAGAAAGCTTCCATTCAATATTGAAGAGCATAAAATAATTGATTTGATCAGCGCATCTGAACAGCGACGGAAATGTTGCTTCCTAGTCAGTTATTCATGAAGACCTTACAAAGATTGAAGTTTTGAACAGCTATATTTGCTTCATGTTTATACAAATTGAATATGAATTGACAACAAAACTAAAATTCTAAATCATAGAAGTGGGAATGGCTTGGAGCTTCTCTCATGCCTTTTGAATCTCAAATATTTGAAGCAAGGTCTCCAGAGTGTCCAATTAAATGTTTGAGACACATACTCCCAATTACGTCAATGAATAGCAAGCAAGGAGACATTCAAACCTGGCAATAAGGCTATGCATCTTTGTATGGTAAATGTCTCCAAAGCAAACCTCACTGTTTTAGCCAAATAATTCATGATAGGACATTTTGAGGAAAGGGGAACCATTAGGAAGAGAGCATCCTGGTGATAGGATGTGGGAACCTTGCTGTCGGAGCTAAAGGCTGATTATGTCAGAGACAACTAATAGATGGGTTAAAAGAGGATAGTGGTTTATTATTCTTTCTATCTAGCACCATTTGTTTCTATCACAAAACTGGATGAAAAATGGAGGGTTGCATTAGGCCATTGAGAGTGAACATAAGACCTAATCAAATCTCATGCGCATGGATCTCAAATGTTTTCAATTTGATGTTAAGTTGTCACTTAGAAGTGACTTGAATCATGACATTTTCACAGTTTACGTGCCTCAGAAATGCAAAGAATAGCTAGGATGTCACTCAAAATGGACCATAAAATCGGCACCAGGATACGGTGCAAAATAAGCAATGGTTCTTGCATCAAGGAGTATGTCTAGGATCATAAGATTAGGCGAGCAACATGGATTATAAGAGAACTTCCAAGAAAGGGATGACAATTGGTAGCTACATATCTATGATGATAAGGAGGACAATTAACATAATTCATTTGTGGGAAACTATGTGGGTAAAACAAATGTAGGATGATAGTTTGCATTGTATATCAAATTTGGTACACTAGAAAAATTAAACATAGAAATGGTGTGAGGTATCATCATCGTTAAGGGTATTAGTGATGATGTTATAAAGATGAAAAGAGCTGGAGAGTTTTAAATTTTATGTTGGGAGAAGAAATATTGATGTTATAAGTGCTTATACTTCTCAGAAAGATTAGATCCCATGAAACTTTAAATTGTTCAAGGAATTCTAATCGAAAATTTATCTGTGAAGGGGATTCAAATAGTCATATAGGAGACAAAAATATACAAGAATTTAAAGAGTACGTGAGGGCTTTGAATAACTAGAAAGTATGAAGAAGGCAGTATGATTTAAAATTTTGCTACTTTTTATGCCCTTGTAATTATCAATATTAACTTCAAGAAAAGAGATGAATAAGAGTGGACATAACTCATAAGTCACAATAACTATAGGCAGAGATTCTTCTTCCTCACTAGAATGGTAATGTAAAAATCAAAAAGTTATATCTAGATATAACTCGACTGAGCAACATAGATTGATGTTATTCGATGTATGTTTTAAGAAATGGAAGGGGAAAACCATAGCAGATCCTTTTACAAAGCTTAGACGATAGAACTTCAAGTTAAGAATATAAGATTTTCTAAAAGTAAATTAGAAAAAGAAGAGGTATAAATTTTGGTCGGAGATAATCTAAATCACATGGACCAACGTTCGTAATTTCGTACCACACCAACATTTCGAGCTCAGCTCAGTACGGTACGATATGAGCATACCGAGCGATACGCTCTGGCATACTGGTCGATGTGTGTGTGTGTGTGTGTGTATATATATATATATTAAAAATTAAAAAAAAGGGTGACGTCGCCTCGTTTCTTTTCCCTGTGCGGATGCAAAGTCACCGACGACATCGAGGCCTCGTCGGTTTCTTCGCCCCACGTGGGCAGAAGAGACAAGGCAACGTCGCAGAGGCTTCTTCTCCCCGCGCGGATGAGGAGAAGTTGCCGACAATGCCAAGGCCTTGTCGCCTCAGACGAGGAGGCGAAATCTCATCTGCGGCGTCCGGCAAAGGAGGGCGACGACGGATCAGGATCGTCGAGACAGAGCAACGTCGGATCTCCAAGTTCTCTCTTTTCTTCTCCCTCTTCTTCCTTCTCCCTCGCATCACCATCTTTATTCGATGGCGACGGCAACGGTTGAAATCGACTGCATCGACCGATTTAGGCGATAACGAGGCAAAAAAATCAATAGCATTCTGCACGTGATCGGAATGGCGAGCGATCTCACCGTGGGTGGTATTATTCGAAATTAAAATCTTTGATATGGACTTTAATAGCTACTAAGATTAGGAGTATGACAAAAAAGATTCATGGAGAATCTGAGAAAAGGGGATTGACTTCAATTGGTAGCCATTTACAGAAGTTTAAAAGGCCCTCACTAGAAAAAAGGATCCATATTTTAAAAATTGGTAAACTTGTACAAATGAATACAATTTTGGAAGATATATAATTATTAAAAAGAGGTAAAAGAAAAGGACTAAGAGGTAAAATAGTTATAACTACATGATCATGATAGTTTTTACGGTAAGCTATGTGCTAAGAATAGGATCCAGACAAGAAGTGCGGGTTAATAATATGGAATTAGGAAAATATGGAGGAATTATTTTTTATAAATTATTTAATGATTGTTCTATAATATATTTGCCTTCGGATAGACAACAATTAAAAGTTTAAAAATAGATTTATTCATAAAATTAGAACAAATGAGGTAAAAGAAACCTGAAACAGAAAGAAGATTTACAATAATGTAAGACCTCATGGTATTCATATCGAATTTGGAAGAGTTCGAGGGATTTAAAGGTAGTTTGATTAACTAAGTTTATTTACCAAAATTTTGAGAATGAAAAGATGTCAAATGAATGAAGTGTTTTTTATTATCCAATTTTGGAATAAGGGAGATATTAAAAGTTTTTCTGATTGTAGGGGGATTAAACTAATTAGACATACCATGAAACACTTTGGAAAAGAGTAAGTATACTAACAAGTGATGTGAACCAAGTATTTCCAAGAAAAAAAATTGGTTTTTCATGCCCGTAAGATTATTATAAATATTATTTAATCACTGTAAATTTATTGAAAAAGATAAAGATAAGAAGAAAGATTTGCATATGATTTCATTAACTTGAGATAACCTACGATAAAATTCTATGAGATTTATCATGGTCGAATTTAGAAAGAAAATGAGTATCTAGAATTTAGAAAGAATTCTATGAGATTTTTTTAGATCTAGTATTTATTAATGTGACAATATATATGTATCATAAAATAATTATTAGTCTCAGGATTATAGGAGTGTCTACCAAGCTTTCTTAGAATATAGGATTATTTTAAGAATCAAGAATCAACCTTTAAGCCTTCATCTTTTCACATTGGTGATGAAGGAACTTACTAGTTATACACAAAAAAACATGGTATATGCTCTTTGCTAACAAAATTATTTAATTAAAAGTTTAGTTGGGATTTAGTATAAACTTGTGTTGTGAAGACAAATTTTAAAAACTAAAGGTTTTAGATTAAATACAACTAAGACTAAGAGTCTAATATATGAAATAAACTTTTAGAACTCTACGTGTGGGATAATTGGCTCAATTCTATATGAACATACAAAGTCAATTCAAAAGTATGCACATCTTGCATGTATATGTTTTCCGAACATAGCTTTATTATGTTTTTCACTACTTGTTATACACATTATTTCCAAGAGAGGCTTATGAAGGTAAACATAACCTAATAAAAAAAAAACAAGTAACATGACTTTGAACACTGCGAGGAACACAGTTGATCCATAAATGTCATAACAAGAGACCATATCATGATCAAGTGTAATCCTATCTAAAATTCTAGATGCCTATAAATGCTTACTTCTTTCAGCAGCTGTTCTATCGCAGCCTTATAGTAGTCAATGGCATCCACACTCTTTCCCAACAGACCAAAAAGTCCTGTCTATGAATAAAAATAATGGGTTCATACACCAAACTGTCAATGATTGTCAAGCATATTAGACAGGATGTACATGTCGATAGCATAAGTACCTTTGTAGTTGGCCTGATGTTAGTATTTCGATTATACTTGTTTTCGTAGTAGATAAACCAGTTTTCTAAGCCTTTTCTTTTCTCAACCAATTTTGCGAGTTTATTAGCATTATATACTACCTGCCAAAAATAAAAAGATGCAGTAAAGATAAACTAGATAAGTTATGAAAAACATTGCATCCAACATAAACATTTCACTGCCAGGAAATAGAAAAAAAAAAAGTTAAACAAAGCAGGTATTTCAGCCATTATGACAACAATAATGATAACAAACATAATTTTCTCAATAGTTAGACCAAAAAACTAATGATTACAACAAGTTGTAATGTCCTATTTGGTGTTAACTACATGGATCTTTTGTGGGCATTAAAACAAACTTTATGTCCCAATTCCTGGACCAAACAATAACTTTAGCTGTAAAACATGTTTCTGATATCACTAGATAACGAAATGTAGATTATTTGAGTTTTAGAGAATAAATTTCTTTCTAGAAATTAATTAAATTGCAATTGACCACAAATGCCAAATGAACATGAATGTCAACTCTCTAGGCAACTAATCTCTACTGGGAAAAGTTTACAATAAACCACAGTTATATTCACTTTAGACAGATAATATTGGTTAGAGCATGTCATGGGAGCTCCCATATGTAGAGAATAATCATATGCTAAATTCTTAATAATGCATAAGATGACTCTGCTCATAATATATCAGATAATGATCAGTGAGTGTTGTAGTATGTAGACCTATACCTATCTATAAGGTCTGACTTCTTGATCTGTCAATCTATTGTAAATAAAGCATTTAGGTCACGAGACAGTCTGTTGAGCTCACAACCTTCCTTCCAAAAATCAATTTTCCTTGGCTTCAACATGGGTATCAGACCAAAAGTTCCTATGTTCGAGTTTACATGCTCTCCTCCCTATTTAAGTAAGTTCCTTATATTGTACTTGAGCTGTTGTGGACAATTGAGAGAGAATGTTTCGTTTCATATACCGGTTTATGCTTTAGACGAGTAGGCAATGGCCACAACATTCAAAATCAGTCATATAGTAACTTCTGTTAGGATAATATAAATATATCTAATCCTTTTTATACATTCAGCTATTTATGTATTCCAATAGGTAAGAAATTCAGCCTGTAACAGTGTCTAAATCCAGAAAATTTTGAATTTGCTTAATAGACACCAACATTAATGTGTGATGGGCATACATTTATGGAACTAATCCATCTTCATCCAGACATGGAAACAGATTTAGACATACAGAGTTCAGCCCAGTTTCACCCATGCCCTTGGAGTTTAGCTAATCTAAATATCTATGAGTATGATAGATCCCAATTAGAGCCACTGTTATTTGTCTTACTACCATGCCTTTTTTCCCCCAGTTACCTTAGTGGCTCAAAGAACTATTCCCCATTCCACAAGCAATCAAGCTTTGTCTTATAATTTTGTTGAGACTTTCCTCCTTTCTCTTTGTCAATTGAAACTATGTATCTTTTCATCTTTTTGTTCTTACTTTTTTCTGTTGTACATCATGGAGCTTCCAGGAAGGCACTGTTCTGACATCTAAAATCTTGACTGGTGCAGATACAAGTCGCCTATCAAATCGTTATGATACTGGTACAAATCAATATACCAACACTCTGTACGAGATGGTACTACTCCATACAGGGAGAAAAAGAGAAAGACAAGGGGAAAGGAAGAGAAAGGGGAAGTGAAGGATTAGCAGAGGAGGATAAGGCAAAGGAAGCCAAGGATGATTAGCAGAGGAGGAGGATAAGGAAGAGACCTACCGACAGTAGAAGATGACAAACCGAACCAAGATGAGGCGACAGCAATGCGACAGGGCGAAGGAGGTAGCGATGCAGCTTTAGAGGAGTCAACTACAATGTGGGAGGAGGCAGCCAGGCGATAGGAGATGACAAACCAAACAAAGAGGAGGCAGTGAGGGTAGAGAGAGAATGTGAGAGAAAGGGAAAAGGAAAAAGAAAGAGAGAGCACGCTCGAGAGTAAAAAAAAAGAAAGAAAAAAAAAAGATAACCTTTGTCAAATGGTATAGTATTGGCCGATAAAACTTGGTATTCATTGCTCGGTGCAAAGGAGCCTTACAAGTCCATACCAAACCAAACTGGATGAAAATGCAGTCCATCACCTGTTGGATCTATATATACTGATTCGTATCAACCAGTTCAACCACTATTCTAAACCTTGGTTCTGAGTACTATAGTCATACAATTTTCTTCTTTACACCTACCATTCCTATAAGAACTAAGCTTTATTTTACAATTTTGTTGGAACTTTCTTGCTTTCTCTTTGTTAGGGTGTAAAGGTTCTCTTTTGTTTTCCTTTTCATCTCTTTGTTCTTACTTTTTTCTATTTTACCTATTTTATTTCTTTAGTGAAATGAAACAGAAGTCTTATGTTTTTGCCTCAGAAAGAGTGTTTTCTTCTTTACACCTAGCATTCCTATAAGAACTAAGCTTTATTTTATATTTTTGTTGGAACTTTCCTCCTTTCTCTTTGTTAGGGTGTAAAAGTTCTCTTTTGTTTTCCTCTTCATCTTTTTGTTCTTGCATTTTTCTATTTACCTATTTTATTTCTTTAATGAAAAAAGACAGAAGTCTTATGTCTTTGCCTCACAGAGAGAGAGAGAGAGAGAGAGAGAGAGAGAGAGAGAGAGAGAGAGAGAGAGAGAGAGAGATTTGCTAGTGTATGTTACATTTCCTTTCCTGTTTTAAACTTATTGTGGTTGCTGCTCAAAGAAATTGTTGTCATCCAAAAGATATTCCTTCACCATGTACTTCCTAGATGCATTAGCCTGTCACTTTTTACTAGGACAAATGATGGAGCGATCAGGTACAAGGTATGCCTGAAACTTGCATCCTAATATATAAAATGATTGCATATGCAAACCATAATAATTTGTTTGGACCAATATGTATGATGCTAACATGATATCAGTGCTTGACATGTATTATACAAATGGTGTGCCAACATGACACTAAATTGACAATGCTTATGCAAGCCAAACCACCATGGGGATATGCCATAATTGCAGAAAGCTTACTTAAAAACTTCAAAGAACCAAAATATATATTAAAGCTTTATAATTGGGAGTCTTTTATCTTGAATTTTTTCGGATATATACAAGTTCACAGAATCAGCAAATAGATAATGTTATACAAATATCAGGCTCAGGCAGCATATTTCCAGTGCAAAGATATATATATATATATATATATATATATATATACTGTAGAGACAAATGGTAAACAGTAAACAGTGATATTTGCATATGCACAAATAGCAACATATTCAATGGCTACAGTGTTCAAATCATACAGATACTGACCTGGTGTAAGAGATAATGATCATGATGATTCACAGAAAAAAAATGCCCAACATGCTCACTCACTGATTCGTCAGGATCAGGTGGAACATTTCTCACAAGAACCTAAATAGAACAATGATATTTTCAGAACTAGAAGCTGTAAAGGTTATATCTGGAACACAACTGTCCAATGCATCATAGATCAGGTTATCTCATTTGGAGCCTATAGAAGATAGCAGATTTGAGAAATCAACCCTAGCATTTAGCAAACAAAGCTGTAACAAGATACGTAGTAACTTCTGTGCGTCCACTTTATTTATAATTTTTTGCTTCATTTGTTTGTAAAAGAGAGTTTCTAATTATTGCCTACAACACTGAGAATATCAAGGCAGCCAACAACTGGTTTTGAAAACCAAAATATTTTTAGTTTAAATCATTAATAAGCAACTTACCAAAAGTGGTTGCTGCATTGCTGTCTGTGGAAGATATGTACAATAGATATGATTTTTTAAGAAAATATTAAAATGAATGTTTGGAAACAATTTGCCTCAGAAAATTCTTTGGAAGCAATCCTCTTAGTAAATGATGTATCTTGCACATTTGATCACATGGAAAAGTCTTGTGCAATTCTGTTCTGAAGAGTATATGATTCTATAAGCATTTCAAATGGTCTGAAAGAATTGTGATGATCTCCTTGGATTTTAGAAAACTTTTGAAGACATAATTTTACAAATTGAAGTCTAATATAGAAAAAATAGGTGATAACTTCTCTAATTAGTTAGTAATCATATAATTTGATTATCTAGGTATGCCAAGTTTGACATGATTTTCATTGTCACTAAATTTCACAATTAGTTGGGACATTGCCACTTCTAGTGGGCTTGAACCTGTTGCCTCCAATAACAGAAAAATAATCGACATAATTGTAATCATTTTCTCCTTGAGGAATCTTGTTAATATAAAATAGTATAAGCAGGTTGGAGACATGAATAAAGTCGGGGATTGTAAGATTTTAGGTTATAAATCAAAGAGTTAGGACACTTATATCTAACAAATCAAATCCAAGTAGGTTGTAAAAATTTTGAAGTATTTAAAGATTTTTTTTTTTCAGTGAACATTTACTCAAAAGTTTGATGTACCAATCGACTAATGCAACAGTCGAACACTTTCCATATGTGGTGTGACATCAATTTCCCTACAAGAGAGGACTTGCATGGGACCCTTAATGGAGTGAATTTGGATCCCAGCCCTATTCATCGATCTCTCCTAGTCTTAAAAGAACCTTGGGTTTGTTTATCACTGAGTGAATTTTCAGAAATGTTATTTGCTACAAACCAGTATGGACAATGGAAAACCACTGACCATTATATAAGTTCTCATATTGGTATCTAGATCACCTAAAGACCATAAGAAGCATCAAAACATCTAAAGTCATAGCATTCAATATTTACTTTCTAATTGACTTAAACATCTGAAAAATCTTCACACTCACAGTCCGACATCATAGTGGCATCAGAGTTTCTGATAAAACATGGCATTCTATCACAATAACTGACACGAAGCAATATAAGTTTATACCATATGACTATAATAGGTCTTACAAACAGTATGAACTGTTCCTAGTTACTGTGTCACTTACAATAATTACATATTTTAAATAAATTGGAATATAATAATTTGAAGATTTATGCCTTGTGTTTGCACCAACGTCTACAATTTCATACCATACCGGAGTTTCGACACTTCTCCAGTATAGTACGATACCAAATACCGAATGGTACGTTTCGGCATACCGTTCGGTATATATATATATATAATTTATAAATATTATATTATATTATATATATATCTTTTCTCGGCGACATCGCTTATAAAAAAAAACCCTTGCTTCTCGGGCGACATCGCATCGGCAACGCCTCGGGAGAAGTCGCCTGTGCGATGTCGCCCGAGCCTCGACAACGTCGCCCGCACATTAAAAATAAAAAAATAAATTTTTTTTTATTAAAAAATTAAAAAACCGATACCGCTCGATAGCGGACTGTCATGAACAAATTGTAAACAGCTTGTTCGGTGTAATGCTTATACATGTCCATGTCTTTTCGGTTTGTTCTAGCTTTGTAAAGCTTGTAAAGGGCTAGCCAAAGGCTTAACAGCCCCATTTAAGTGAGTTTGACAATCATTGTAGGCTTGTACATAATGATGGTGTCATGTGGACACTTGTACTAGATTTCGGTTTGTAGTGGACCGATTTTATACCTTTGTTGTGTAACCGTTCTGAGCTTGTAATATCTATGGTTAGAATTTGCATTGGCTATAAAGTGTTTGCTGAAAGGGTTACTTGTGGATCCCGTGTGAAGTGCTTTCTTTGTCCCGTCTTCTCTTTTGCAAATCCTAAGGGATCGTATGAGATTTCGGGGAGGCTGATCTTTACGGACTGACACGCAATGGTGCCGCACGGCTTAGGCAAAACCAGCTAAGTCCGTGACAGGACAGTCCACGTATCGGTATCCTATCGGACCGATACGTACCGCTCGGTATGGACGGTACAATTCGAAATTGCATACCTTGGTTTGTACGTTGCACTTTGATTAGCTCATCTCTAATAAAGGTCTATTTGAGTTTGCTTATATATATTGAGTTGTAAATCCAAGAAGAACTTTGAAATTCATGTATATAATTTTGTCATCAGTTGTTCATTCTTATAAGTTATATGCATATGTTATTAAGCCTTAAGTACATGAATTTTCTAATGCATGAGACTAGCAAGTAGCAACTACCTTACTAATTTAATAGTGCAAGTATGTTGAAAGCCTTTAACAGTTTTGACTGTAGGCAATATGATAAGGTACATGTGGGAACTTTGAGGTCTCATCTAATTTGTCAAAGAGAAACAATCATATAGCCATGATGAATGGACCATCTAATTCTAATAAATGTTTCTATTTTTTTATGTGACATATAATCATTAACATATGTAAGCATCTTGGAACTTTTTTTTTCAACTATAAATTTAGCTAAATCATGGACTATGATCGTAGAGCACAGACATATGTTTCACATAGTTTAGAAGTGATAAGTGACCGGCATATATGAACAAAGATAAAGGTGATACT
Organism: Musa troglodytarum; assembly: GCA_023547065.1. Classification (NCBI taxonomy): domain Eukaryota; kingdom Viridiplantae; phylum Streptophyta; class Magnoliopsida; order Zingiberales; family Musaceae; genus Musa; species Musa troglodytarum. The sequence continues at coordinate 6,508,667 of CP097502.1, read as the reverse complement.
GAATTGGATTCTCAGCCTTCTTTGATTTTTTTTTTTTCATCACTGTAAACTTCCTCATAAGTGCAAAGAATCTGTACAAATTATTGAACCATAAATCACAAAGCATACTTATGGGTTACAATTATGGGACTCGACCTTGTTTGTGATCCTCTATACTTACGGGGTACAATTATGGGACTCGGCCTTGTTTGTTTTTCTTGGCCATATAAGAAGATGTAGAGTATAAAAAGAACTATTTACAAAAATATGATTTCTGGATGCATTTACACTAACACTGAACCTAAAAAATTGACCATCATGATCAAGAAATATTTTATTGCCCAAATCAATATCAGGCACATACACATATAAGGAACTTTTCAGAATAAAGAGCTGCTTTTATAAAAACTCACAGTAAATTGATCTGGTCGTCTATTTGCAGAAGCCAAAAAATGCAACCTCATCGATGCTATTTTCTTATATTCAGTGTACAATACGCAATATGTCCAAAGTGTAAAAACATAGGCCATTGCCAAATGCACCCAGAACCTGACAAGAAAAACATGTTATGTATCACTATGGTGGGTTCGGTTCTCCATGCAGATAGGAAGGAATACTACCAGTGCAGTTGAAAAACTTTGCCTAAAAAACATATGCACAATGCTACAAAGGCAACATAGTAGAGAATAAAAAATGATAAGTTTAAGAGTCCTATCTAACCAGTGCTACACAAAAATATGTGAGGGACTAGGAGACAAGTTTAAGTGTTTAACATTAAACAATTGAAAAACAACAATGATTTAAAAGGGATGGACTATGGAGACACATTAGAAATTTCAGAAACAGCAACAAGTTTCACGATAATAACCTTAAATTCTAGCCTTTATCAAGTCAAAAAAAATTAACATTTTGGCATCCTTGAGAACAAGCACACTTGAAAATGGTTCAGAAATTTCTACAGCTAAAGCAAGAGGATGACAGGACTTAAGATGACAAATAATGCATTAGAGATGTTTTCTTGATGACAAATCTTCATTTAAATAAATGCATTACCACTATGGGAACATTCTACTTCCAAATCCTCAATAATCACCAGCTAAATATATTGAATACAGTTCATCATATTATAGCGATATGTGCTGCGTGCTTCTTTGTTACAAATCTCTTAACCCATCTAGTAGCAACACCATCAAGATGGAGCTAGAGTATAGTTTCTAAATGTAACTTAAGATCGATGATGTTGTCAGACGCTGCCAACAAAATCAGACCAACCATCTTAGCTAGCCAACAATGGACTCCACCAAAGCACCAGGACTTAAATTGAACCATTATCCAATAATTATTACATCAAGTAGAGCATTACTACAAATACATTCTAAAGGGTGAGCAGGCAACAGAGTAAATATGTTTGCATGCATGACCAACTAAGGAATTAAATCACGGTCGAATACCGATTTTGCTAATCAGTCAGACAAATACGGTACCGATATACTGAATGGTATACCAACTTATAATGCTTGGCAACTGAATTTATATGATTTTGGTACATGTCGATGCACCAATATTCAAAATGAACCAGTACCACTCAGCCTTGAATGAAAGAGGGCAAGAAGCAGGGAAGCGAAGCAGTAGGATCATGAGAAGAGAAAGAGACTGATGGAGGAGAGGAGGAAGAAAAGCATACCAGAGGTGGAGGAAGGAGACGACAGTGATGAAGAGGTGGAGTGGAGAAGGCAGTGGCAGTGGTAAAGATATTGCAGGAAGGAGGAAGAGATGAAGGGAGAGAGGAGAGAAAGAATGGAAAAGGAAAAACAAGAAAACAAGAGTTGTCAAAAGCTGTCAAAAACAAAAAAAGGATATGGTACCGTGGCTACTGCCCTACCGTCGGGTTTTTAGTGCACCTTGTCCCAACAGTAAAATTGTGCCCAGGTACAATAATCATATAGGGCTTGCCATCCGGTATGACCAGGTATATCAATAGATACCAGCCCGTATTGATTGATATGCCTATACTTGAAGCGATCCTACAGTTTGTTTTAAACTAGTAATCCAACTTCAACATTACTATTCGGCCCATAGTCACCAAACAAACTAGCCAAACATAGGCAATAATTCTATCCTGTCTGACTAATCATTAATGTACTTATTTATTTTTAAAACCTTGATCATCTTAAGTTACAGATACCACCGATGTATGTGAGCGTAAGTGCCATTAGGCCTGATAAAATTTACTTCCGATATGAAAACATTGAATCAAAGTCTTTAATAAAACTCAACTTCAGAAGCATCTATATGATCTATCACTGTATTACATATAGCACTACGATTCCAATTATACTGGCAAAATGATGATCAATCATTCCATATTAAATTTTACTATCACCTTTTTGAAAGACAATTTTATTAGGTCCTTGGAATCTGTATGGAAAAAGTTGGCATGGCTCATAATAGTGCGGTAAATCAATTTCACCATGGTTACAGACTCAAGGTTCAAGACAAAGACATTTGACAAGTAAACAAATAAAATAAATTCCAAATTACAAAATCAACAGTAAAACTTAGAAATTCTATTAAAAACACAAGGCACTAAAATGATCTGCACCAGATGGCAAGCTCATCCGAAGTGGACCCAATCCAAAGTGATCCATTGGGGTCCCCTTGGGCCCTTTAAACAGCCGCTTTTTCCTGTTTGCCCTTCTCTCACACCTCACTCTTGCTCTCATTCTCTTCCAAATCTCTCTCATTTCTCTCCTAAATCGCTCTCACCCTTCCAAAATCATTGAAGAACATTAGGGGAGGGCTATTTGCTAGAGAAGAAGATCCAATTTCAACATAGGGTTCAATTTCTCTACAAATCAAGGCATCTGAATATAATCTCTATGCTAGTTTCATGCAAATAGGTTGGGGCTTATGCTTACTCTTCCATCCTTAGCTTAGATCCCTTTCATGTAGACCTAATTTAGGGCATGATATACATGAAATTCAATTCCTTGATTACGTCTATATTGCATATGAAGCAATATTTTAAAAGCTCCCAATTCTTACATATAATTTGGGCAATGATATTTATTCTATGATGATATGACAAAGGATTTAAACTACCATGATATATATTATTTAATGTGTCGATGTTACTCTCGCGGGTCACAACATGATACAGGACCCACATCCACCAATTCTGATCATCATAAATTGGTTATTTGTGGAAGCATTGGCCTACTTGCATAAAGAAGCTCAAGGTAACTTGGAACAAATAGGCAGGTCCATCTCTTCCCAAACTGCATAACTTTGAGTACATTAAATATGCCCCTACACGGACAGAAACTCCCTTGGCTGGAGGCCATTTGTGGTATAGATTTAAGGGTCCAACTTATGTTGAGAGAGCTTGGGGTTTATGAGCGTGATACATCACTTCTCAAATTATGCAGGTTTGAGTACATTAAACATATCTAAATTATGTTGTGTAGACCTCAACCAAGTGCATGGGAAAGAGAGGTAAAACCTTCCTGAACCAGGTTGAATGTTTGATATAGAGAGCTTATCGATATCACTGAATGTTAAATCTTTACTGTTCTCCAGTGTTCCACCAGTCCAATTAACAGGAACCAAAACACCAAATGCAAGCACAGCTATAGGCGCAAAAATTTTTAACCTGCAGGAAATAACACAAATTCGAAATAAATATGATGAGAAGCAAATAACAGGACCTTGTAAAGTAAATAGATACAGGAAGATATATGAACAATGAAATACCAATAGCTACAGTAGAAGTAGCGAGAATGATCCTAAGTTGTTAAGAACAGCAACAGTTGGGGTATTATTTCACACACTATAATGTAAGAATCTGCATGCAGTTAATTTTTGGATTTAAAAAGAAGTATATATTTGAGCTGAAGCATATGATCTTAAACAGATGCAAAGTAGAATGAACAACAAAAGTGCCTATGAACCAAAAAAAAATAAGGATCCAATATAGAGAAAGTCATGTCAGAGAAAGCACAATTAAGAAATCGATAATGTGGCCTTCATATGACCATTTACAGCTATTATTTTAGCAATACTTGAAACCTTCAACAAACAACATTGGAGCAATGACACTATTCAACTCACCCAAGTAGATAGATCCTGATATACACGGCAGAATCCAGTCCTGCATGGTCGATTAATTCAGGCTCCGGCATTCTTAATGCTGCAGGCATCCAACTCAAAAATCTCAAATATGTTCTGCAGTCCAAGTTAACAAACTTCTTTATAAAGTTTCCTGAATGTGTTGGGCTGCTTCTAATCCCTTTCAGGTACCACTTAGGAAAATATACTCTATCATTATACGGTTGAAGCCGGAGTATAGCAAAAACCATCAGAAATATCCATGCAGACAGGATATTCAGAGCAGCAGACATCCCAATATCAGTAAGTGATGCCATGTTTTAGAAACTTCCCCCTCAGCTCAAATTTGTGGGTTGTCGCGTTGTGGAACTAAGGTATTCAGCACAAGGCAGACTACTGCATTACTAAAAGCATAGAAAAGGCATTAAAATCATATCAGACATTGACGGAATCAAATGACATTCAGTTTAGTCTTATAGAAGGAAATTTGCACTTCTATGGCTGTTATGAACTACTGGAAGGACATAGACAAATATTAGACAATGACAGTTACATATTAGAGGAGAGAAAATGTCAATCAACCAATAATACAAGGAAAAATCCCTTAAGTACCTAGAAGTAAATTTAACAATCCGGGATCCTTAGAATAGGAAGCATGTGGAAAGGAACTTCAGAATTGGCATATTCTGGTCCTGATTGTGTGAATCATTTCTCTTCAATTTAAGAATAAACTAAGGAGAAAGTCAGACAAGGTTTATAAAAAAAATAACAATAGCTCTGGTGAGCCAGGTATGCATTTTACGAGGAGACATGTTAACCATGGATCACCAACATAGAACAAAATAACTTCTTGAAAAGTTGCCTCCCACTTTTTCCTTTTATTCTTTAATCAATACATACACTTTCTCTGACTGATCACAAACAAAAGAAAAGAAAAACTCCAGGTATACAGGAAGCAAAGTAACCAGTACGAAGTTTATGTCAAAAACCTCCATAATTTGCCAAGGATCTAAACCTAGACTCAATCGTTCAAACCAAAGAAAAATGAGAGAGAAAGAAAGAGAGGCGAGATGAGTACCTCAAGCAACCATCAATTCTGTTGCTTATGCAGGAATCGCTTCTCCTTTTCTTTTTTTGCACCTTTTTCTGATTGACCTAAGAAGTTAATTAAAACAAAGTAATCAGTTATAAGGTTTGTGCCAAAACCCCTCAAGAATTTGCCAAGAATCTGAACCTAGATTCAACCTTTTAACAAAAGAGAGGTGAAAGTCCGTCAAGCAACCATCAGCTTGCACACCCAAACAAGGATTGCTTCCTTTTTCTCCTTACCTCGGTGACTGCACCTTTTTTTTTTTGTTTCTGATCGACCTAAGAAATTAATCCGGGTATTAGGAGCGATATAACCAGCTACCAATTTATGAAAAACCCTCCAGATTTTGCCAAGAATGTGAACCTAATCTCAACCTTTCAATTAAAGAAAGAGAGGTGCGATGAGGACCTCAAACAACCATCAGCTCCCACAAGATTGCTTCCTTTCTTTCTGCATCACCTTTTTCTTTTCTGATTGACCTAAGAAATTACTCCGGATCTTAGGAAACAAATAATGAGACAAATTCTGTAACAAAACCCTTCCAAGGATTTGCCAAGAATCCGGACCTAGACTCAGAATTTCAATCAAGGAAAGAGAGGCGAGAGGAGTACCTCAAGAAAATCATCAGCTATCTCGCTCACGCAGGGTTTGCTTCGTTTTCTTTTTGGGCCCACCTTTTTTCCTTGGTATACTTCAGAAATAACTCGAGGTATAGAGGAGTGAAGCAACCAGATATCTCAGATTATCTCAGAGCCCTAAACAATTTGCCAAGAGCATCGGCCTACATTCAATCAATGAAGGATACGAAGAAAGAGAGGCGAGAGGAATACCTCAAGCGATCATCACCGACTCTCGAGCAAACAGGGATAGCTCTGATCCTTGGAGGCCTTTGCTTCAGCCCCTTCTTTCTCGTTCTTCGTGGAGGGCAAGATTCTTGATCCTTGAGAGGATAAAAATAGGAAATCAGCTCGATGATTACCGCGATGCAATGATCCGCCATTGGAGGTGGGACGGGAGCAACGATTCCGGAGGCGTTTTCGATTCACGACCACCGAGCTGTCTCCTCGTATGATTCTCTCTCCTCCTCGCCTACTCACGCCTGTCAAGGCGTGGCGATTCGCTCGTTGGGGGACCTCTGCCGATCCCATCCGGTTAGCCTTCTAAATGATCGTGTCAAATTCTGCCATGGCTTCCCCATGACGGGTCGAGTCCAATCATAATGTAACACAGTAGCGGTCCGATCAGAACTAAATCCTTGCAACTTTTGAAGAGGATCCCAACCGCGCGGGTTCTCTCCCGCCATTCCTCTCAAACCGTCCGGCCCAGCCCAGTTGGGCCATCGGGCCAAGCGGTCCAACCAGTTCTATGTAAAGTTTTTATAATATAAAATTATATTATATAACAATAACAATAATAATAATAATAATAATAAGATTGTAACCAAAAATATTTATTTTTATAGTTTCGTTCACACATCAAACCTAATTGGTAAGAATAATATGATAAATTACATAAAAATATCATGAAAGGAATAATTACAAATATTATTTTTCGTTGTTGATTGAATGAATCAAAAGATCAAAGAACAATCTGTGGCTGTTGCAGAGCCACGTTCATGGTCTCATTTCTTCGGTGGTGTTAGCCTGCGAGAGAAGAGGAGCCATCGGAGCAAAAGGAAGAGCAATGGCGTCGCGTACGGCGGTGCAAGAAGGAGCCCGTCGAGCTTTCCGTCTCCGCTCACGTTCTGAGGGAATGAGGCTCCTGCCGTCGCGTCGTCTTCTCTGCTCTCTAATGGCGGAAAGGGACACATCGGCCGGCGTCATTTCTTCCAGCCAGCCTCATTATTGCCGGGGGACCCTCTTGGCTTCGCCCATGCCGATGTCTCGCGGGGAACGTGGCCTTCCTAAACAGACAAATAGGGCTGCTGTCTCGGGTTCACATAAGCGAGGGACCGTCAGAATGAAAGCAGCTGGGCATTTGGTCTGCTTCCTTGGCCTCGGGGAAGAAAGAAAACCATGCGTCAGCTGGCTCTCATGGCTTCTGTGTTTTTTTGCCCTTTTCTTGCAGATAACCTGTTCGACGATATGTCTTGACGTAGAAAACCAGGCTAGGCTAATTACCTATCATCTCCCGTTGCGACGCCAAATCAGTAAAACGATAATTACAATTTCTCTTTCGTTTCTTTTTGGTTTGCCTAAATTAAAATTTCGTTAGTCGAGGCGCAATTCTGCCTCCGAGCTTCTGCTCCATCTCGAGGAAGGGGATGATAGCGACGTTCTCCTCGAGGGGCTTCTGCTTCAGGAGCTGGACGCGGAGCAGGGGCTCCTTGTCCTGGAGCTCCTCCACCAGGCGGAGCGGCTCGGCGACGTTGGGCAAGCGGGGTTGCACGTGGGCGGAGGCGCGGGGAAAGTAGACGCCGAAGGACCGGGCGAAGGTGCTCCGACGACGCCTTCTTCAGCTCGGCCAACTCTGTCTCGAGGTCCCTTACCCTCCTCTCACTGCGCTGGCTTTCCTCTTCGCCGCTCCGTATCTTAGAGCTCGAACCCTCAACTTCGTCCCGCAGCGCTCGGTTCTCCGTCTCCGGGCGCTCTATCCGGTCGCCGGCCCGCGCGAGCTCGTCACCCTCTACGGCGGAGCAGCTCGGCGACGTTGGGCGAGCGGAGTTGCGCCTGGGTGGAGGCGCAGGAAAAGTCGACGCCGAAGGACCGGGCGAAGGCGCGTACGGCCTTGTCATCGGAGGATGGATGCGACGGAGTCTGTTGGCCCTCGGCGGCGGCTTCTGTGAGGAGGACCGGCGTGGCGCGTCGGTCTCTATTCGGGTCGGCTAACGAAGATTTAATTCGGATAAACCAAAAAGGAAACAGAGAAGAAGTTGTAAGTATCGTTTTGTTTATCGATGTTGCGTCGAATCACGTAAATTAGGGCTGGGAAACACCTCAAGACCAAGTGGAAGTACGTTTAGACTGAAAACTCCGGCGCAGTCTGCGGTGGGTGATCGATGCTGGTGATGGGAGTTGGAGTCGTCTCTGAAGCACCGCGGGCCCTCCGGCAATCTGTACATGGATTTCCCCACGCAAATCTGGGCGGGCGCAGTGCTTTCTTAAAGCTTGGTTAGCTTTAGCCGCTGCTGCGGTGATTACTGTTTGCTCTGACGGTGACTCTGCTTCCGATGGATGGTTTTCCCGTGACAGAGAGGACAATTCCCAGTCTCGTTTCACAGGCAAACCGCGCCAACATTTCATCGTGGGGGGACCGAACGAAGCACAGCGCGGCGGAATGCAGCGTACAGGACCAGAGCAGCGCCGTGCGCGTCGCTGCCCGCGCCACTGGGGCACTCGAACGAGGAGTGCGCAAGCAAGCGAGTTGTGCCGACAGCGACACGTCGGGATCCACGGCGCAGTTATGGTGGGAGGTGAATGAGAGGGAGGAGGAGACTTGACGGTGCAGCTTGGTTGTCCTAGTTGGGGCAACTTGGTCTCAGCTCGGTGATACAATATCAGTTTCTTTTGGCTTTAATCTGTCTCTCTGTGATCGGCCTCAGCTTATCGATACGTATCATCAGCCTATTGACGGTACATTCTTGTTGACTGCTCCATGAACCGAAAGCCTGGCTCCTTAATTGTCCTAACGGGACTTTACTTCGTACTGAGTTGCGCCATGGTAGCACGTAAAATGCACACGAGACGTCCCCAACGATGCGTCGATCAATCATGCGTTGCGTTTGCCGAAAGTAAAGGAAGCATCGTTTTTGGGAGGACGACATGAACCGGCGACGACAAGCCATCTCTGGCCGTCTCTTTCATTACATGCCGGAGGTGTCAACGTGCCAGGTGCTGGAAAACCCGGGCACCAACCATCTCGTCACCACTCTCTTGTTCTATTCCCAGCTGTTTCATCACTCGCTACCGTGCAGCGGTGGTGTCAAAGAGAAGGTGATCTCACAAAGGGAGCATCAGCAGCAAACGAGTTCAGCTCAGATAAAAAAGTGAAACGTATAGCTTACATGAGCGCTGGTTCGCGATAAGTTCTCTCACTCACTCGATGATGGAGTCTAATGGGTTTTGTGTTTTTTTGAGTGAGATGATCAAAAGCGAAGATGAAAATGTTATAATGATACGGTTAATTTAGTTGGTGGGGGTGGAAGTTGGTTATGGTCCCAATTCTTGAAACATCAGCAGCAGCAGCTTACATTTACTACGCAACCCGAGCGACGGGCATTCTGCATTAATGGGAGCGGTTGGATGGGTAGAAGGAGAGACCAGTCGCAAGGGAACAACGAGACAAGGAGGTGGATGGAGCGCTTGCGAATAAAGAAAAAGGGGGAAGAGATCACGAGAGCGGACGAGGGGAAAGGATTGACGCAGTGATGGTGGGCGCGCAGTGCATGTGAAACGACCTTGGATTCATATGCGACTTGGTACGTCGTCTTCACGCTACCAGTGGACGTCCTCCCAATTCCTCCTCTGCCATATGACCAAGCTTGTCGAAGCCCGGCCGCGCGCACCTCCCTTATCGCCTCCTCCTCTCCCTCCTGTTGACACCACATGGAGGCCTACCCCGCGCCGCCGCCTCCTCCTCCTCCTCCGTCATTGCTGCACCATGACGACCAAGCTGCCCGTGGCGGCGGCCAAGCCTTTCTCGCCTCCAACGCCGTCGTCCTAATCGTCGTGCCTCTCCTGTTGCTCATCGTCGTGGCCGTGGCCGCCCTGCTGCTGGTCAAGGTCTGCCGAGCCAAGGGCAGGAAGAGCGGCAACATGACCAGCTGCAACAGCAGCTTCAGGAAAGGCAGTTTCGACCGGATGCAGATGCCTGTGTACTCCGCTAATGGCAGCGCCAGCGCCATCGCCTATAGCCCAGGTAGGTCGACTTGCTTCCTCCCGTGTCATGGTTGAGCATCGCTTTCATCCGCTTGGGCTTGTGTGGTACGATAGATGTGAGGAGTTGCATCCATGGGGGAAAGCTGGGGTGTCCGATGCAGGCCTGGCAGAGGAGAGGGCAGGTGTTCACTTACAGGGAGCTGGAGCTGGCCACGGATGGGTTCGGCGAGAACAATGTGATCGGAAACGGTGGATTTGGGGTGGTGTTTAGAGGAACTCTGTGTGATGGGACGGTGGCAGCCATTAAGCTGCTGCGCAGGGAAGGCAAGCAAGGGGAGAGAGACTTCAGGACAGAGGTAATCGACCTCTCGGCTTCTTCTTCTTCTTCTTTCGATGCTTCGCTTCACCCAACCTAGAAATTTTGCAGGTTGATCTTCTGAGCCGACTGCACTCCGGTTACTTGGTCGGCCTGCTCGGCTACTGCGCCGACCAACAGCATCGGCTGCTGGTGTTCGAGTACATGCCCAATGGCAGCCTGCAACGCCACCTCCACCCCGCCTCGAGGAAACAGAGCCACAAGCCTCTCGACTGGTGGACGAGGCTTCGGATCGCACTGGACTGCGCCCGGGCGCTCGAGTTCCTGCACGAGCACACCGTCCCCGCCGTCATCCACAGGGATTTCAAGTGCAGCAACATCCTTCTGGACCACGACTGCAGGGCCAAGGTGTCGGACTTCGGCATGGCCAAGGTCGGCTCCGACAAGATCAATGGCCAGGTGCTCACCCGAGTGCTGGGGACTACGGGATACGTCGCGCCGGAGTGAGTGAGATCGGAGTATGTGTTTCGAGTTCCTCGTCTGGGTTTGCTCGACTCGTCTCAGGGAGACCGGTTCGGTGGTGCAGGTATGCGTCGACGGGCAAGCTGACGACGAAGTCGGATGTTTACAGCTACGGGGTTGTTCTGCTTGAGCTTTTGACAGGGAGAGTGCCGGTGGATCCTGGGAGGCCTCCCGGGGAGCACGTCTTAGTCTCATGGGTTGGTAACCCTCCCGTTCTCTGTTTCTTATCTCGCTGAAATCTCTGGCTGCAACTCATACCTGTGTCACGAGAAACTTGCCAAGGTCGACTCCTCTGATCTCTCCTCTCTGCTGCTAATGGCACGGCAGGCTCTTCCTCGGCTGACCAACAGAGAAAAAGTGGTGGAAATGGTGGATCCAGCACTGCGTGGCCAGTTCTCGAAGAAGGAGCTGATTCAGGTGTGAGCAAAAGACCGACCCTTCGGATTCCAAGCTTGATAGTAATTGATGGCGTCTTGATGTCGCAGGTTGCAGCCATTGCTGCTGTTTGCGTGCAGTCGGAGGCGGATTACCGCCCTCTCATGACGGACGTGGTGCAGTCGCTCATCCCGCTCGTCAAGAACTCCGTGGCGGCGAGCCCTACCACTCCGTCCAGAGTTCAAGTCTCGGTTGCGGCGTCATGATCCAGAGGGGGTTCGCAGCATCTACCAGCGTATGGGATGGGAAGACGGAAGCTGGTTTCGGAAGGGCTACGCCATTAAAGATTCGGGAGGCGGATGTGGGCAAAGACTTTAGGTATACTGTAGTTGCGTTCATAAGGTGCTCGACATCGTGTTGTTCCAGTAATATACTTCTTGGCCATGCTGTCGGCAGCTGCACATTTGATCAGATCAATCCAGATAAAATTCTCAGAAGCATGATAACAAAAGAATCAAGGCAAAATGAATTGGAACATGGAATTCACTCTTCGTCTTCATGGAGATGTGGTTGACGTTGCGACCATGTCGTCTTGGGTGCTGCCCAGATGGTGTTCGGTTGAATGCGCGAAAGGGATGTGGTTTCTGTGACGGCAATGTGCTCATTCATGGGTGCTGCCCGGAGTTTGTCCGACAGAATGCCCGATGGAGTATGGATGCGAAGTGTAGATCGACATAAAGAGGGCGGGGAGAAGAGAGCGCAGGATGAGGGTTGGGTTGGACAGTTGCAAATCAAACCTCAAACCCCGATAACAACACCACTCGACCCGAATCCGACTCGATCTCCTGCAGTTAGTTATGTTTAGTATCCTTGTTCTTATATTTTAAAAGATTATATTCAGATATTTATACCTATAAAAGTGAAACATTTAAGATATTGTTTGTGCTGCCATATGCAGAAAATAAGTTTAAAAAAATAATAATAATTTCGTAATCATCATTTTCATTATCCAAAAATATTAATTTCATAAAAAGGTGATTTTTGTCAAGGTTTTGTTATTCTTCTCGGGCTTCGTCCTCCCTTCAACTTTGGCTCTACTTCTCTTTCCTCGTATTTTTCCTCGATTCTTCACACAACGTGAAGAATGGAGACCTCGATGATTTCAAGTTCGGTATCGCCATCACCAATTCCTGCCTTTGTCATGCCTATATTACTTTAAGGGAATGGAAGAATGTCATGTACTCTAACCCCCGTGACTTTATCGACAACTAGGTTGACCCTGACGTGTGCGACTATCACGATGTCTTCTATATCGTAATGCCTGACAACCCCCCTCAATCAACATCGTCGCCAACATTAACCTTAACAACATCAATATTATTGGGTAGCTCCCTAGGAAGCTCAGTCTCTTGACCGATGATACCCTCCTCCGTATCAACTTTAATCGTTTTTGCAAGTTCATCTCCTAAACTTCTCTCATCTCAAAGTCCTCCACGAGCTTAACGCTAGCAATAACCACTTTGTCAACCAATTCCTAGATGTTGCCCTTCGCTTACCGTCACTTAAATACCTTGACCGTGGGAGCTTTGTCACCAACACTTTTTGACAAGAAGCTCAACACTATATTCTTGAAAGACAACCGCTTTAGTTTAGTTCTTAGATGCTGGACAAATTCTGCAACTCCAAAGTCTCCATTGCTATCATCGCTAACAATAAGATCCATGAAAATTTTCCAAGCAACATAAGCAAGATGATGTCTACCCTCAACAGCTTTCTCCCCTCGATAGATCATCCAAGAGGATAACACAGTGTAACATCTTATCTTTCGTTCCTTAGTAGAGTCAACTACATGAAAAGAAATAAAATTAAATATTTCTCTTACATAAATATAAAAATTTTAATATATTTTTTTAAAAAAATATAAAAATTAAAATGCTAAACATAAATAACTATTAAAAAAATTATAATTGACCCGATACATGAAGTAGGATTAATCGATTCGGGAACGGATCTAACCGTCGTACTGTGACCAGTGTTGGTTTCAACAAGAAAACATACAACTCGACACCCATGCAAAGAAGCAAAGCCATCATATCCAACAAGCAAATACAATTCCTGTGCCAACTCACCACAGACAGGGGGCCCCACCGACAACGTAGCCTATAAGATGCCGAATTAAATGTCATGTCTACGAGCATGCAAGGCAACAACACAGATCATAAGAACCCCGCTCACTATTCACCAACTGGTCAATAACGTATCAGTATGTGGTGATTATTGATGATGAAGGCTCACACATACTCAAAACCTCTTTAGTTGATTCACTCAAATGTCAAAAAATTGAGATCCCCAGATTACTGTTGATGCTTTTTAAGAGAAAGAACAAATTTGGTATACCATACCAATTCTCATCTACCTAAATTGCATGTTTCAACAACAACAACAACAACAACTTACAATTTTTTTGTGGGGCGAAGATGAAGCTATCAGCCGATCACTTTGGATACAACTCCTGCACCAACTGTCCTCCCTCCTTCCCGGAGGGCAAATCTTTGTCCTGGACCATGAAACAAAATTATTATTATGTTCATCATGCAGCCTTGCTGTTCTCGATTCAAACATATTAAAACAGTTTATCTTATTTACATACAACCTCTTCTAGATAAACCAAGTGGAAACATTGAGCACGAAAGGGATGGCACAACTGATCCGTATAAAATCTATATTTCCTACATATAAACATATGCTGGGTTCAAAACATGATTGGATCAAGCTAGAAGTCCCTAGATGTGCATGGAGAGAGAGAGAGAGAGAGAGAGATCAGTGGAATGGAGAGTTTCCCAAGGATAAAAAAGGAAAGAAGCCAATTTTTGGAACGAAAAATAATAAAATTACTATGATTATGAAAACTAAATAAATGGATAAAAGATCTTTCTTCCCCTTATGATTCATCTCCTACTTTCATGTACCAAGTCAAGTGACATCAACAAAGTTTCACACTGGCTATCAATTAGGACAAGTGACACAAGGAAAGCTTTGAGAGGAACCTAAAAAGATCTTACTAGAAACAATAAAAAGATATTTAAATGTTCTTGATTTAACTAGAAACACTATATTACACAGGTCAATGACAAAAAAAAGATCAGGGCACCCAACTCCAAACGACATGATTCTTAGACGACGAATATGATAAATTTAATTGTGACTCTCCCTCAAGCATGCACATGACCATCATGTGTCGGTGCATGCTGAAATTAAAAACGAAAAAGAAACTATGGTTTTACTAGCCACATGGCAGCAGTGAAAATTAATCCAAACTACTTTTGCAGATACACAAGTTTCAGAATTAAATACTAGTTCAAGACATGCCAATTTAGTCACCACATTTCAGATCTGTCGTCAAAAAAATGCTATAATCGATGAAATAGCAAAATCCACAAACAGATAAATTATAAATACATAATTTAACAGGAACTTGAATTAGACTACCTAAACTTGAAAGATTTGGAATATATCCAAATAGGTACACCATTTTAAGCCCTTCCAGCAGAAGTTGTGGTAAATGCATACAAGGAAATTGCTGTAGAAGCTACTGCATGAAGAGCTAAAAGTGAATTACTCTAGACCAGTTTTTCTATATGATTGTAGTAATGCCAGGTCCATAATCTTGCAAATATGCGGGTCAATATTGAAATCACGAAAACACCAGTTGATCATAATTATTTTGTCAAAATGATCTATTTGTCTCATTTTTCTTGGTACAAATATCAATGCAAGTTGTGAAAGACATTGAGAAAAGATTTTTATCAGAAGAATTGCCTTTCCTTATTGTGTAGATACACCAAGATAAAATTACCTGCTTCAAGGGGAACAGCCGATATCAATTCGAAAGTAGCTGTGACATTATCACCGGGCATCACCATCTTTACATTCTCAGGGAGCTCTACTTTACCAGTAACATCTGCAGTTCTCATGAAGAACTGGGGCATGTAATTTGAGAAAAATGCAGTGTGGCGACCACCTTCATCCTTCGTAAGCACATAAATTTCTGCCTCAAATTTCTTGCAAGTCTTTAATGTACCAGGCTTGCATACTACCTACAATAATTTCAACAACCATATCTCCATTTAACCACATGTTTATAAAACTGAAGGCATACAGCAAAAGCCAATCTGTCAGCAGCAAATGAAGAGCCCCAACAGTGTAGGGCGGACCCCCAAGTCAAGGTTTACTTTATCATGTACACCTTCTTTGGCCATACATGTTAACAACTGAAGAGAAGAGAGTAAAAAGTTTATATGTTTTGCTGTTGCTCATAAGTGTCATACTGTAATATTTAGTTCCTGTGAAATGTTGCAAGATCAAAGGTTGATGGCACTGCTAACAGTCGACAGGAACATTATGACAATCGATGCTAACCTGCCCTCGTTGCACATCTCCACGTTTCAGCCCACGTAAAAGAAGGCCAACATTGTCACCAGCCTATATAGGGCAAAAACTTACAATCAATCCTGCAGAGGTATATCAAAACAAAATAAAACGCCAAATTATTTACTTACCTGTCCATGATCCAATATCTTCTTGAACATTTCAACACCAGTAACAGTAGTTTTCAGAGGCCCACTCTGATTACAGAAAAAAATACATTAGCTATATCCAATATACTTCTAGCATAACAATGAGCAACCTAAAAAGGAAAGGATGAAGAGTCATTAATGCAACAACCTGAATTCATAAAATATGTTGTCTTATTTAATATCAGAATCGTACTAGAAGTAACTATTTCAAAAGCTAGAGTACGAAAAATTGGTTCCTTTCTAATACAAACACAAAATTTTGGATCAGTCATACAATTTCTATTTATAAATGAAGGTAAACGAAGTGAAATTGAAATAGACAATGAAATTTCAATTAACATTTCAGATAAAAGACAGTTCAAATTTCCTACAAAAAAGAAAATCTAGCAGCAGATCCAAATGCAGATGATTCTCGAGAATCTTGACAGACTATTTTTTTCACCTGTGTCAACCCTAAAACTTCAACATCTTCTCCAGTTTTAATTGTTCCTTGCTCAATACGGCCAGTAACAACAGTTCCACGTCCCTGTAGACATAAAGACCATCCAAAAGAAGCCTTTAAGTTCCACAATACCTTCACCAAAGTAAGATCAGATAGTAGAATCTGAATAACATCAAGCAGGAAATAACAATAAATTTCTTAACAAGAATAATTTTAAGGGACACAACATAAAGAAAACATAAGCTACAAACAATGGATCAGTTCTAACTTCTAACCATGAAATCAATTATAAAGTTGATCTATTGGCAAGTTCTCTTATTTCAGTTGGCTGATGAATGGCATTACAATAATAGCAATTTTTAGGCTTACCAATTTAACCCTCAAAAGAAAATTAAAAGACAAGTTATCAACTAATTCTTTTCCATTTTGTAAAGGACTACCTAGACATTGTCCACAATCAGCCATACAATCCAGAATATGTCATAATTCCTAAAATCTACTATCTTCACTTAAAGGCAAATAAGAATATTTCATGCAGAAATGCCATCATTAAGTCAAGAAAATTTCCTGTTACCTAGAGAACATATAGTGCAAGCAAAAGAAAATAAAGATCATACAATAAAAACTGCTCAAAATTCCAATAAGTTCCCAAATGATAAGTCTAGTTTGGATACATATCAAAGTAACATGCTATTGACCTGTATTGAAAACACATCTTCAATTGGCATGAGAAATGGCTTGTCAAGCTGACGTATTGGATCCGGTATGTATTCATCTACTGCATCCATTAATTTTAGAATTGCCTGTTTGCCCATTTCTTCATTTGTTCCCTGCAAAGCACACAATGCTGAGCCTCGAATAATAGGAATCTCATCCCCAGGGAACTTGTAAAAGCTGAGCAGCTCTGTAGGTAAGCAAAAGAATGTCAAGCATAACCAATCTATCAGAAATAATTATTTTCACAAAGAAATAGTGTCATGCAACAACATACCTCGAAGCTCCAGTTCTACAAGCTCTAGTAACTCAGGATCATCAACGGCATCAACCTTGTTCAGAAAGCATACAAGTGATGGCACACCCACCTATGAGGTACGATAGATACATAAGAACTGAATTAGTCTAGAGAAACACCAGACAGATTATCCATGAAAAAACTAATTCGATTGCGTGGTATCATATTAAACAAGAGTAATACCTGGCGAGCAAGAAGAATATGCTCCTTTGTTTGGGGCATTGGTCCATCAGGTGCTGATACAACAAGGATACCACCATCCATTTGAGCAGCTCCAGTGATCATATTCTGTTTTTTTGATAGAACAATAAGGCAGACAATAAAGATACACTCTTCCTCTCACTCAATTTTCTCCCAGGAATTAGTTAATATGTTAGAGAAGAATACAAAGAGGGTGTTACCCTTATGATAACTCGTAAAGCAAATAAGCTACTCACAGCAAACATAAATATCAATTGATGACAATAAAACAGTTCTTAATGTCCTTAGGGCCCACAATAATTTACCAAGAAATCAGACTTTTAAATATTTTTAAGGTTGAGTAAAAATTTCAATAAGCAAAACTGTAAAAGTTATACAGCAGTTGACACTCCAGTACACATTAATTTGAGGTGATTTCGACACTATACAACTACAGATTGAATTACCTAGGGAAAAAAATTACTAATAGCTACTCGTGTTAGACTTGAAATTTCTGAATCATTAGTCATATTAACCAGGAAAAAAGGTCCATCAAAGAAAATTCCAAGAGTCTAGATACAAAAATTGAAGTTCAAAAGCATTGATTGTCAGTTAAGAGTTGTAATAATTTAAGTGCAAAAAAGATTGTATGGAGCTTTCAATCATGATAGCCATAGTTACAGCAGTCGGTGTGGTGATACTGATGGTGGTCAGTTGTGGCGTAAGCAATAACAATGGTGGTAACAAGTGATGCGAGCAAGGTGAGGATATGATGATGACAGATGATCACAGCCACCGTGAGGACTGCAGCAGTTGATGATGATTACGGTTGTACTTATGGCAGTGAGAATGGTAGTGAGGAAATTAATGGTGGTTGCAATGAAGGTGGAAGAAGTGGTGATTGTGATAAACACAATAGCGGTAGCAAAAGCTATGATGAAGTTGATGTTAGCGATGTGCATATAGAAAGTGACAATGGCAGCGGTAGTGATTAAAAACTGTTGGTGGAAGTATTAAGATGGATGATTGCAGTGATAGTGACATTGTTGGTGATGGTGGTGATGATGATTAATGATGGTGGCAACAATCGCCAGTGGCGATGGAGGTGGTGCGACAAGGCAATAGTGATGGTGGTAGCAGTAATGAAAGTTACAAATTATGATAACACCTACTGCCAGTGGTCATTGCTATCACAATGGCACCATGTCTAGTGATCAAAACTTTAAGGTTGTCATGATGACAACAGAAATTATTGTGGCAATCAAGAGGGGTTAAATAAATCCGTTAACAACAAGTTATGAAGCCCTAACCTCCTCTAAAAGTAACTATTTTAACTTCTCTTTTCTCCAAAAGCCCTTTTGAAAATGTGTCACCAAACAACCAAATGCTTGCAAAAGCAACTTTTTCTTTAAAAGCTACAAAAAGCCTTTTCATAAGCTCAGTTAAACACGCATATTTGCTCCAGGGATAGGACTCACTCCAGTTCCTAATAGTTGGTCCAATCTGCACCCCAACCAGCATAAGAAATTGCTGTCAGCAAACTCTCACGTATCTATCCATGTTACACTAGTTCCCTCCTCGAAAGACAAAGTGTGGCTGTGACAGTATCTAATGAAGAAGCACATACATCAACATATCCTACCTACAAAAATTGGCTTCCACAATTGCTCCCCCAAGAATCTTTAATTGAGAATTCAAGCAATGAATCCTTAAAATACTGTTATGTTTCACAAATACATATCTCCAATTAGGCATCTAATTGGTAGGCTATGAATGCTGTCATGACCATAAAGTTGCAGTTGTATGCACAATTATCCTGATGTTGCTAAGATCAGACACAGTAAATGGTTTCACACTTTACCTTAACATAATCAGCATGTCCTGGGCAATCAACATGGGCATAGTGTCGTTTTTCTGTTTCATACTCCACATGGGCCTGCAGAAAGAAGAAATATCAACACATTGTAAAAAAGTAATAAAACTTGCTACAACAGATACGAAGAAAAGAAAAGGATGTACAGACTGTTGCAATGGTAATTCCTCTAGCTTTCTCCTCAGGAGCTTTGTCGATCTCGTCAAAAGCAATAGCTTTAGCTTTTCCCTCTTCAGCTAGAACCTGGAGAAAAAGACGACAATAAACTCTGCTTTCAACTAATAGTGAAGGGAAAAACAATAAAGATTTACAACTTTGTCCCAACCAGCCGTAGAAAACTTTGGAATTGTAACATCGGAAATTAAGGAGTTAAATACTAAAAAGAATAGACCAACAGTCAAACCAAAATAAAACTGATTCAAAGAAATCTGAACTCCTAAAAAGGCCAGCTTTACCTTGGTAATTGCTGCTGTTAGTGTAGTTTTTCCATGATCAACATGCCCAATGGTACCAACATTTACATGAGGTTTCCTGGGATAACAAGAGAAAAATACGAGATCTTTAGCTAAAAGATCTTTTAACCTATGTTGTCTTTCTATAAGCAGTATGAAACAGAGATTTTGTCATACTGGATTAGCTGCCTGAACGAACTAACTTGCACGTAAAAAAACAAAATTAGTACAAGGTAAAACAGAATAAGTTTATAAAGCAAAAAAATATAACATCAACGAAGAAGCATTCCTTCCAAGATGATGGACCCTACTTAAATCCTCTTCAATTAAGAAGCTCGGGATGAATAGCTGGTGAGAGAAGACTAACTTAAAAACAAACAATAGATTTGCCTATGTCGCAAAGTTTCAGATCTTAAACATGAAACAGCTGTCATCAAAGTAAACCTGAGAACTTGAAGAAAAAAGCATACAGGATAACCACACACTAGAACCTTGTGCCAAAACCTAGAATGACAAAGTCAAAGGGTTATCCTTCCTAATGTGAAGAACGTTAATAAGAAAAGGTGCTATATGAAGCACATTACTTTGATTACAAAATTTTCAAAATATATTCATGCAATAATTTAAGCCTTACTCTAGACCTAAGAAGCACAGAGACAGACATGGGAGATGGACACGATGACACACCATTTTTAAAAAAAATAAGACACGGATACGACAAGGACACGTGTGTGCACATGTATATATATACATATATGTATGTATATATGTATGTATATATATATATATGTACATACATATATGTATATGTATATATGTATATGTATATTTATATGTATATATATAATTCAATTAGCATGAGTTTTATAATATTTATAATTAAATATTATAAACTCAATAATTTGAACAAATAGATATCATCATACAGGTTAAAAAAATTAAAATCATCTAAATTTAAGTATCCAAAATAAAGGTTAAGTGTATCAAATAGTATTTAACAATCTCAAGATAGAATTGAGATATGTTTCCTAGCGACAATCTCCATATTTCTTTTCAGGCGAAGCATATGACCCTCGCGTGAGGGTCACGCAAATGCAACATTGCGCATGGGTGTTTTGTGTCCGTGTCCATGTGTCCAAACCTGTGTCAAAGACAAACACGTATACCAAAAGCACATTCCCGTGCTTATTAGCTCTAGACTAGTGCCATCTAGATGTTAAACATTACTTTGACAAAAAATAGGTTAGCAATAACTTGGGCTTTAATATGTTTTACAATAGGTCAATAAGAAGGTTAAAAGCAACGTAATTGGATGCTGGCGGGAACCAGTCCAAGAGCAGGGTATTATGGAAATACAGAAGTATCAGGCATGGCAATCAATATGTCAAGTTTGTCCAGTTTTCAAGCGCATATATAGAGCTATCTATTATCTTCATGTCACCAATAGGACAAAAGGCGATTTCACTACATTCTGGACGTTGCTATGCTAAGCTGCATTACAGTTGGTGGGTACTTTCCTCAAAGGAATCCGACCACGTTTCCTCCACTAGTGGCTATATATCCAATGAATCAGTGCAATCGAGGAGACCTGATCTCAGGTGGATCAACCAATTACGGACCGACTGGATTCCTTTACAATATGGTCTGAAGGACCAACCTTATTCAACTTACCAAATAAGCAACGAACAAATACATCAGAAAACCCATGATTTCTACATCGAGTTCAAGAAACACAAGCGTTCATTGGAAGATCATATTTTCCAAAAATACTTCGAGGAAGCAGGATTCCCGTCGCATGAAGGAAAACAATACAAGTATCAAATGAGAGGCACTGGAATCTTACGTCCGAGTGAAGGTGGCCATGGACCTCCTCAACCAATGCGCAGCCGCCGACTCGCCCCCGAGAATGGGACCAGGCAAACATTGCGGCTCGGGGCCGACGATCGCGCCGCGACAGCATGAGTAGTAGATGAGAGGGGAGGTGGGCGAGAAGCGGAGGAGTCGCCTCGAATTAGGGTTCCTCAGAGCGGCAGCGGTGGCCATCGGAGAATTATAATGGAAGATCGCCGCCCAGGGAAGAGAGGGTCGGGTTCGGGGATCAAAACCCTCTTCTGGATGCGCTGGCAAGTGTCGTTGGAATTAGGGTTTTAGGGCGCGTGAAACCTTGGAACCGAACCAACCACACGGATTACAGCTAGACTCCGGTCCGTTTCGGTTTTGGTGTGGACCGCCGCTAAACCCTAGACCGATTTCGTAGCTACAATCGTGAGTTGTGTCGTGTTGAGGGTGCAATGTGTCGAGTTAAGCGCAGCCATTCGAAGACGGGCTCCGTTGTAATATCTGAGGATCCGAACCCGACCCATCTTTGCATGCGACTCAGAAGCATCATCTCATGGTATAAGGACTAATGATACCATCCGAAGCTTGGAGAGGGTGACATCTTTAACATGCCAAACATGAAATCTTGGCATATGAGAAGTAGAGATATCAGAATAATATAAAACGGGATGGAAATATATTTATGAGATATACAAACGCAAGATTGAGATAAGGGCAAAAGATCGGATGGTTTGAAAACATACTCTCTTGGTCTCGGATTGGGCAATGACATCATCGAGGAAGGAACATCACAGCTGGATGCTGTGATCACACGTATGGCATTTCTCCTCTTTTTCTTTTATAATATATTGGGACATTGTTTGTACACAGATCGACCCGGTGATAGTAGATTTATCACTGTTATAAGTTCATTTAAGTTTAGCTCTTTCAAGCTCATTTATTCCCCTTTTAGTACTTTATAAACCAGGGCATCAAGATAAATCTAGCTCTTGTAAGTTCATTTATTTGCAAATTAAACCAACATATTAAAATCTCTCATACTTAATTTTTTTTTCTTTCATAATGCTTCTTTGAAATTTTCATCGAGAAATAACATTATCATGACTCGAGCTTGATGAGTTACTTGACATATCAATTTCGTTTTATCTAAACAATGGATTAAAATATTTAAGTTAAAGTTGATAGTATGATAGCATATCAATTTCTCATACTCCGATAACTCTTTTTCATTCGAGCTCTTTCATAATATCTAAATACTATATTAGTTCTAATATCAAATGTAAAATCTAATTTTGATGAACTAACTAGTCTATCAATTTCGTTTGATCTAAATTATTAGTTAAAATACTTAAACTGAAATTGATAGTAATACATTTACCAGATCCTTATAAATTAATCTTAAAACTAATCAAAATATTTCAAAAATAATCTAAAATTAAATACTATTATTATGAATGTGAGAAGTAGATGGCTTCACACAACGATGTGTTTAATTATGGGTCCACTACGATAATATATCAACTTCAAAAAAAAAAAAGTCACAACTTGGTTATATTGGATAACTAATTTATTAACTTTGTTAAACTTAAAATTTTCGATATATAATGCTTAAATCCAAGATAAAAGGTGCTACAATACTCTGATTTATTTGCATATAAAAAATGAAAGGAAAATTGAATGAAGTTATAAGGATTAGATGTGTGTGAATTTAAATATTTTGGGTTTCTAATAACTAATTTAGACTCAACAAAATTAATGAGTCAATCAACAATTGGATTGTGTTGTGATAGGCAATCTCTTGATGCAAAGCTGGCTGGTCTAACACTCAATCAATAATCAATCATTTGGTGTACCAAAAAGCATCCACTAGTATATCTGGATTGGAAAAGGGTTGATTTAATAACACCATTTTGGGGTATTTAGTAGCCACATTTTCTGCAATCTGTCATTATTGTCTGTTCCAGTGTTTTGTTGGATTTTTCTTTCATCTCAAAGCTCATGATGTGTCTTGTTCTATACCCAAACTCACATTGCTGAAACATCATGTTACCATGGCCATCTGCGCAGATCACTTGCTACTACAGTTAACAAGTTGTACATATATGCATATGTATGATTTGATTAACAACAGTTGTCACATCATTGGAAAAGTAGGTCTGAAAGTTTCTTAGTTGGCATTCAATCTGCACTTTCATGGCTCTGTAGGTGGGCTCTCCCTTCTTAGAAAAGCTCCAGTTAGATGATGAAACTAGTGTTCCACATTCATCAAACTTGCATCTAATCATAGCATCCTGTGGTAGACAAATAGGCTCACTCGTTGCATAAGAATTTGGGACACATCCAGTAACACATTCTTCTCCCAAGAGAAATCATAACATAGAAATCCTGGACATCGTCACGAGGAAATAATGACCTTTGTTCATGCTGTTCATGTGATGGTAAAGAAGCATTAGGCACACAGCTATTACAATCTCCACAATCAAAGCACTATGCAGTTAGCATCAGCAAAAGAATACTAACAGGCCCCATCAAATGAGACTTGGAAGTTCTTCATGTATGGGGCGCTTGCTTCCCTCCCTCACTGACTTGATTGCCCAAAAGAAGCCAAGCTTTAATTGCATGCAACCCACAAAGCACTTTGTTGACGAGTGGGAGGAAATGAGCATCTGATTCCTCCATTCCCTTTGGAAAGCTAAAGCTACATTAAATGCTGCATCTCTGATGTACTTATCAGTCTTGCCATGTGCTGTAGAGCTGATCCGAACCATCCACACTGTCGTCGAGCATGAAGAGAAAGTATAGATTCTCTTGAGAACAGGTAATCTATTGTCTACAGTGAAACGAAAGTTAATGCTTGACAAGCAATCCTGGAATAAAAGGAGCAGATTCTTGTCCAGGGATTATTCAATTCATCTTGACTACTCTAATTGTGTATGAGTGTGTAAATTAGAAAGGGTAGAACAAAGGCTAGAAAAGCATGAGTCAGAAGGTTCTTGTTAGAGGCTTAATACCACTAATGTACTTATCATCATCACCATGTACAGGTGCACAAGTGCCAGTGGAGCTGTGACATGATGTATTTGTCTACCACTCAATAATTGGAGGCATGCATATAAAAAGTAGAGGGCAGATGGAGCTCATACACCCACTTGGTGGGCTCCAAAGAGCAGAGGCTTTTTGCGATGGATACTGCATGTGTAGTCAACTTTGCAACAACAGATTGAAAGCTTCAAGAAGAGCATATTATGAGTCAAGAGCTTTATGAGGGATGGAGCCATTTGAGCTGCTCAATGCTCCTCGGATGATGTCCCAGATGAACATTTTAGAAAGGGTGCCTTGTTGTCTATCCTATAAAGACATGGCGGAAACTTTGTGGTCTCTCAGCATCTAAATAATCTCACTTGCAAGTTTCATGCTATCATGCTGTAGCTCTGCAGCAAATATCATGCTACCAATGCAATAAAACATGAGCAACTGCTTTGATCTATGATGCTGACACAGTCATTCCTTGGAGCAAGGATGGTGACAGAAGATGCATCCTTGCATCACCATCCAAGAACAGGATCGAGCAAGGTGGCATCACGAATTGCATCAGAGGCATTGCATCATACAAGAGATCTGCATGAAGCATGGCTGAGGAGTGAAAGCGGGTTTGAACAGACTGTACCTGAGAGCACTATGAAACTGTCTGTGTTGCAGCCACCACCGCACCCACCTTCACACGGCTGGGATTGGGTTCTCCGGCTCTTTAAGTTTCCACCACCCAATGAGCGCTTCGATCTCTCCCTGTAGATTATTCCTGGGGAGGGAAGGAGGCGAAGGACCACCGCAATCACGCTTGCTCATTGCTGGCTTCCCCACTTCATTCCCTGCGGTGGAGTCCCGCTTTTCATCCTTTCCTCTGCAGGCTTTACGCCCATCCTTTTAACGCCTCTTGTCCATATATATATATATATATATATATATATATATATATATATATATATATATATATATATATATATATATATATATATATATATATATATATATATATATATATATATATATATATATATATATATATATATATATGTAGACTTAGCATCTACCGTTTACATCTAATTGCAATGGTTGAGAATTAATTTCTGAATCCGTATTACAAGAAAAAAAAATCTATCGAGTTCATCACATGAGCTAATTCTTTTTCCAAGATGACCACTGAGTTATGTCAAACCAAATAAGTACATTATAAGCATAGGCTAATTTTCTTCTTTTGTCATTTAAATACTTATATTAATTACTTTTTATTATAGAAGGAAAGAAGCATGCAATTCTTTATTACGTTAAGTAACTAAAGATGCGCAGTGATGGCTTCCCATAAGCCAAACGATCAGACCAGTCGGGGGTTAGACTGCCTCACCCTTGATTCTTATTGCTCATTTTACTCTCTTCAGCTTTGAAATCCTTCATGCCATCAATACATTTACCACTTGCGATGTGTTAATATTATTATTATTATTGTTACTGCTACTTGCAATCCTCCATACATTATATATTTTCTTATCGTGTCCACTCTTTGGGCCCCACCCATCACCTCCGTCGCCTTTGTGGTGGTGCGGTCGCCGTCGTTTTCCTCTTCATCATTGGTCTCTGCTGGGTCCCGGGTGGCAAAAGGATGGGCCCCGGCACATGGGTCCCGTTGAAGGAGAACGCTGGCAAGAAGAAAAAGGAGAGAAAACAACGGGAGCAGATGCGGAGCACGTACCTCGTGACGCTTACCGCGCTTTAGATATAAGCCTCACACTGGTACACCGCGGATGCAGACACCGCCCCGCAGGAACTCACCTTTAAACTATTCCCCGCTACCCTCGTGACGCCTGTCGACGTCCATGCCAACCCCGTTCAGCACGCGAATCGTTTCTCTTCTCCCACACTTGCATTTGCTGTCTTCGAGTCTTAAAAATTGAGTCTTTAGGGCAATTCGATCGCTCGAGTGGCCAAGATCAAACTATTCTAATCCTACCATCCTCGAATTAAATGACTGTGAAGCTCTCAGTCGTGCGACTTGCTTCTTCGAGAGCCAAAATAGAATAGAAGCGGAAGACCTTTTACGGTTCCCAAAGAAACGATTCGATCAGGCTAAGTTTGGTGGTGCGAGGTTGGCTCGGACGGACGAGCGCAGAAAACCTCGAAGCAAGCGCAACGGGATTTGGTGTTCCGAGATGCGGCTGAGCTATGTTTCTCGATACAGGAAACACGGCGCTCGCCCGTGAGAACGGAGGGTAGTGCGCACGACCCACTTCCGTCGTGAGATGTGATCTGTGCTTCCTGTCTGTCTCCTCACACCCAGCTATCGCAAACCATTCGCTCTCGACGGACGTGCTCGCTGACGCCATCTCGACGCCAGAACGGACGCAGCGCAACGAATACATAAAGAAAAGGTACACGACTAATAGTGTGATGCGGCCGGGAAACAACGGATTAAATGATTTCAGGGAGATCACAGCCGTCGAGCGGCTGAAGCTGGATCACGACCGTCGAACGCGGTTGGAGAATCGCTCGAGGGAGGGCCGGTTGACCAACCGTCCCCGGGAATCGGACGGCCGAGATTTCTGGCCCCACGGGCCGCGCCACGCATCCCTCCGAACTAGCGGCGGCGGAGGCATCGACGCCCCCATCGGGCGAGGACCACGTAGATGAAGGCGCAAAAGGGGATCCCGTCACCGCGGTGGTGAGGCGCTGCATTTCGCCGGGTCGATGCGATCACCTTTCCTTGTTACGTGTATTCCGATCGCTGTACCGTCCTGGTCGTCCCGGTTTATGTCCTCCGGTCCTCCTCGCTCGGCACGTGGCATACGGCGTGTACTGCTTCCAACAGTATTTATGGACGCCTCGGAGTCTCGCTCCCCGTCTCATTTTTCAGATACTTCTTTTGCGCTGATTACTTCGCGTTCCTCCCTCTCCCTCCCTTCCGCTAGAAATTTCAGGATAAATTGGGAAATTTTGGTGTGGAATTGGGGTGGAACGTAGTAGGAGGAGTGATTGGTCGGTGGAGGTGATGGCGACGGCGGTGCCGGAGGTGTACGCGAGGGACGCGATGATCGCGTGGTTTCGCGGCGAGTTCGCGGCGGCTAACGCGATCATCGACGCCCTGTGCGGCCACCTGGTGCAGATCGGAGGGGGGAAGGAGTACGAGGCGGTTTTCGCTGCCATACACCGGCGTCGACTGAACTGGATCCCCGTGCTCCACATGCAAAAGTACTACTCCATCGCCGACGTCACCGACGAGCTCCGCTTGGTGGCGGCCAACGCCGCGGCTGTCTACTTCGCCTCCGCGGCCGAGGAGCCCCTGGAGGCGAAGCAGCTGGCGGCGACGCCGGAGGAGGAGAAGACGATGGAGAGCGGCGACGCTCAGGCGGATGAGGACCATGCTGCTTCGGCGGATACGGCCACCGACGGCGCTACGATCGCGGTTGAAGATGAAGCGGCGGCAGCGGCGGAGGAACCTGCAACTGGTGTTGTTGCGGAGGGGGGACTGAACGAAGGAGGTAAGGTCGGCCTCGAGGAGGAAGTGGCGCCGGCGGAGGTTTGTTCCGGTGATTCTTCAGATCACAAGAGCGCCGAAGACAGTGACGGCAAAGCAGGTAACCGTAATTTCTCAACTCTTGAATAAATCACTAATGTTATTCATTTGTTTTTATATTAATAATGCCGTCGTGTTTTAGATCGTTTTAACATCATTTGCATTCCAAATTGGTAGATCTGTTTCCATCACCGTTGGGTTGTCGTCCGCACCGGAGCGAAACTGGACTCACCCACCTCTTCTACCTCTTTGGTATGCTAGGGATTTCGAGTTGTATCGGACGGCCCAGATGCCCCGATCTTTACTTACCTCCTTTCCGCCCGCCGCCCTAGCAGTAGGCGGCGTCGTCGTCGAGTTAGCGGAGTTGCTTTGGCCCGTCAATGGGTTCACGAACAGGGGAATTGAAGTACTCCCCTGGAGCGTGTTGAAATCATGTAACTTTCAAGTAACTTTCTCGTCTTGGATTTATGGTGAGAGGGGCCTCCCAAGGAGGGGCACGCACGCCTTAGAAGGGGGGAGTACATCAACTGGGAAAATAAGATGCATGCCAGTGGCAGGAACTACGACACAAGGAAGGTTTTGTTTATTTTTTGGGGTGAGGTAGAGAGCTCCGGGGATTCGTCACGTGGCATTTGCTTTTGGCCTCGACCCGGGGGATGGGGATCCAGCGATTTCTTTAATCCGTGTTTAGCGTGGGGCCGTCTGATCATCATCGGACGGGCTGAATCAGCTGATGGTCCTCGAGTCTGGTTGGGGGAGCGTTGGTCGGGGGCACGTGCCGCTCTGTTTGGTGGTCAACCTCGACCCAGATGGGCTGGTTTGGTGATGCGCCGGTCATGCCGCGTGTCGATCGGCAGCTCAAATCAGCGACTGAAGCAATTGCCACGGTCGCCGTTTGGCTGCTGCTTTTGCTGTTAATTTACATTTCTTTGTAGCGGGGTCTATCGACGAGAAGGTAGGAGACGGGGGGTGGTGGTGGCCGCGTCCCACTTCTCAAGGAATCCAAGGTTGAAACGGTACGTAGCCGCCTAAATCAAGAATTTAATTGACCCTTCACGAGTAGGACCCAGAGAGCATATACGAAATCTTAGCCTGCCGGGGCCCGCGGTTGTCAGCCCTTTCCCTCGGCCACATTTTTCGGTCTGCTCTGGGCGTTCACCAGGTCGGCTCAGATTACTAGAAACGTGTAAGGCCTGTGTCTAGAAGTTCAACATGTTCGACGTCGGTCTAAATAAGTGTTCGAGGAACTTTCTCCGTCGAGCAAGCATCAGTGCAGTCGACCGTTCTGTCATCAGGGGTGAGGCTTCAGTTTTGTCATCAGTTATGGTGAATCTATCTAGAACATCTGTTCTTTGATATGTGTGTGACATTTGGGAAAATGATTAGCCGAAAAAGCTGTTCTGAAACTTGACTGCCTTTAAGTCACTCAAAGTAACTTCATCTGGTCTACATCAATCATTTTTGTTGGAATCAAAAAAATTGAAAATACTAAACGAAGGTAGGTCTAGGCCTTTTTATCATAGGAGAAATGGATGAGGATATGTGTAGGCAGCTCTGCTGCTATGGCAACTATTTCTCGAATCTTTGAAGCCTCGAGGTAATAATGAAACTAGACTACGTTGCTAGTTTGCTGTGTCGTAGGCTAACTTGCCATACCAAACAGTTCCATTTGTCATCTTTTCTTAATAAATTATTTTGTTAAATTTTCCTAAATCTAAATAGCAACTTAGTGAAACTCCATTGTGAGGGAAATACTATATGTTCTTTAATCATATATCAATTTTTAGCGGTGCATATCTGATAATGTGCCAACTCTCTTTATATTAGAGAATTCCTTATGGTAGCACTCCATGCAACTAAAAACCAAACATCTGCGACCATTTGGGTTGCTTCATTCAACCAGACTTACATTCCAGCATACCTCACTTGTACTGATATTCATAGTCCTGAAGATATCAAAATGGTATCCAATATGCATGTCATAATTATCTCAATGTGCAGCTTTTCCCTAGTTAAAGAGTTCTTTTGTGTCATTGTTATTAGTTGTCAGGTGAGTCATCCTTAATCATTTTATCGATTTAGTTTACAAATTCCAAGAAATTACTGAACACTGCTTAAAAATTGTGAAACACCTAAGATGATACAACTTAATGTGATTAATTTAGTATAAATCAAACAAAATCTGGAAACATTAAAGGTTAAAATCACAACTCCAACGGCTACCAGGAACTACTTCTAACCATGGTATGTGCCTTTTGGCTACTTGGTTGATTGTGGAATCCTTTCAATTTAGTCTAATAATTGATTTAGAATTCTTTGTACTAGATTATGAAGATCCATAATGATAAACTGCAACAGAAGCTTATTTTGAAATTTTCCTGTTTGCTTCTGCAACAATACATTGGATATAAAGCAGTTGTGTCTCTAAAATTTTCATTGATTGAGGCAATAACATTTCAAAAAGTTTCACCTATTGGGGTTCTAATGTTTCTAAAATATTTTGTTCCTTCTAGGATCTCAAGAGGAAGGAACTTTGTTTGACAAGGTCAATATTTGCGTGGACCATGAAGATTGCTTGGCACGTCCTGAAAGGATCAAGATCTCAAAAGGTTTTGTGGCCAAGGAGGCAGTGAAAGGCCATATGGCAAGTTCCATCTTAACATCATTTAGCACTTTCTGTATAGTGATGCAATAGAAGATGCCACAGGGCTAGTAGTTCATTTATATGTTTATGAGTTTCCTATATGATCAAATTTGCTAATTGCTCTTTGTAATTGTTGATCAGGTCAATGTAGTTAAAGGTCTTAAATTGTATGAGGACATTTTCACAGACTCAGAGCTTGTCTGGCTTGCTGAATACGTTAATGAACTTCGTCTTGCTGGGCGCAGAGGAGAACTCTCAGGTTAAAAAAACAACGTTAATTGCTTCTTTGATATGAATTGGTTTTTAGTATAAAATAGTTGGATTGTTTTTCAAGATAATACTATTTATTCAGAGGTCAATTCAAATACTTGGAGGCTGACATGATTTTATGAAAATTAGGCTTGTTATTTACATCTCAGAGGATCAGAGAGTTACAAACTTATATTGGTGGTTTTCCTGTTCACTCTTTGCTTCAATTCTTTGTAAATATTTTAGAGTTTACGAGAGTCCACTGTGGTTAAATGAACTTCAATCTACAACCAACATCAGAGTTTCTCCGTTACATGGACTAGCCTTGTTTTCTTGAATCTGGCCCAGAGTTTCCATATGCTAGCATGCAGCATCTTGGAGGGTTTATGTTGTTGGTAATGATAAAAAGTTACTTGAATTTTCATGGCTTCATTATGTAGTTTAGACTTGGAATCTACCTTATAATAAAATATCAGGATCTTTCCTTCACTGACTAGAAATGGATCAAGCACTGGATTTCACCAAAGGGTTAATTGCAAGTGTATGTTTCTTAAATAAGAGCAATGGAAAATTAAACAAAATATAATAGAAGAGTTTAAAGAAATGAAGTGAATTAAGGCATTTGGCATCTGTGCTTCAGTTAATTTTCTATACTAAGATTATGCTTAGCAAGAACTAAGCAAGTCCCTTGTTCTGCTTTATGATCTCATGCTTTACAAATGATGTTGCGAGTAAAAGTTGCCTTTCTTCTGCTAATATCTGAACTTTGGTAATAACAGCATTCAATTCGTATACATCATGTGTAAACAATTTGTCTGATGTTGTTCATGATGTGATGCAAATGATATGAAAAAATCCAGCATAATTGCAGGGACGTAGTATATTAAGTTTCCATTTCTGATTGATGCACACATATACTTTGGGATACGTAACATCACCATAGATCCAATCTGATCATCAGATGCTGCATTTGCCCCACAATTGTCTTTGTGCATATGTTTTCAGGAGAAACATTTATTTTCTTCAACAAACAAATGAAAGGGAACAAGAGAGAGATCATTCAGCTTGGCGTCCCACTATTCCAATCAACTACTGAGGATGCAGCAAGTAAACCCCAACTTCTTGAGAACTGTTCCAAACTTCTATTTTTATTTCTTACAAGGTTTGGTGCATTTTTCATTTTTGCATTCGAACACACATGATTTTCCCTTGAAGTTAATTAGCAGCATTCTGATTCTATTGATAAATATCATGGTCATTGATGTCGTTTTGTCCATATCTAGCACTTATTTGCAATGTACAATGAAGACTAAAGTCTCTAGTTTCTCGCAATTCAAAATACATCTGAACTCTGAAATTTGCAAAATGCATCCAAAAGCATATAAAAACAACCTTTTATCAATGTGTTAGACTAATAACTACTGGATAACAGAAGAAATGTTTGGTGTAGGTAATATCGAACCGATTCCACCTGCTTTGCAGACTGTAATTGATCACTTGGTCCATTGGCGCTTAATACCAGAAAGTAGGAAGCCCAACAGCTGCATAATCAACTTCTTTGATGAGGTAACTCCTTTACTTCATGGCATCGGGAATATCTTACATATGCCTTAAGATTTCAAAGTTCTTGATTCTGCTGCAGGATGAACATTCACAGCCATATTTTAAACCCCCACATTTGGACAATCCCATTTCTACGCTTCTCCTCTCAGAAACGACAATGGCTTTTGGGCGGTCTCTTGTCAGTGACCATGAAGGGAACTATAAGGGATCCCTGACCCTTCCAATAAAAGAAGGGTATGGACTAGATCCTACATCAATGGTTTTCCATTAGCTTTCTATTCTTTCCACAAGTTTATGCTCTTGAATTACCCAATTTGAATGCAGCACTAGTAGAAATTTAGGTAATTAGCCGATGTAAGTTAAAAGAATCCCTGTTTAACTGGTGTCTGTTCGGAGGCATAACACTGTAATATACTAGCATCAAATAAGACACTTCCAATGATTAGAAGGTTGAAATTTGTATAATCTTATATGACTTTGTTGCAGGACGCTCCTAGTTATGCGTGGCAATAGTGCTGAAATGGCGAGGCATGTTGTGTGTACATCACCAAATAAGAGGATGATCATCACATTTGTGAAGGTTAGATCTGCCAATCACCTGGCAGATTCACCAGCCGCGCAGCAGCCAACCAAAGCGATGACCCTGTGGCAACCTGCACCAAAAGTGTCCAATGCTGGATTCATTGCCTATGGGCCTCACGGAATGATTCCAGCGGCATGGGGACTGACTCTTCGTAGTCCTGTTGTCATGCTGGCGCCACCCAGAGCCATGGCCATGAGTTCCAGCAAGAAGGCACTACGCAATGGCACAGGTGTGTTCTTACCATGGATGGTTGGACCAAAGAAGTACACCAAGCATCTTCCGCCTCGTATCCAGAAGAGACGGCTACCGTCGTTGCCATCTCCGTTAGAAGCTCAAGCATAGATGCTCCTGGCTCCAGAAAGTCACCAGTGTGACTCAAGGATCATTCTTAAAGAACTATAGGGATCAAAGTCAGCAACTTTTGAGGTGCATTTTCTTTGTCTTCTGGTGCAGTGCATGTAGTTAAGGTTGTGACAAGAACGGTGGAGAGGTATTTGCTATTCAGATGTTTCCTTTTCCAGTAGAGGGCTGATTACTACACCATTTTTAGGTCAGCAAAAGCTTGCATGAATCCTCTCCTGGGAATCTTAGAATTTTGTAATATTTATGTTAGTATCATCTTCAAGGTAGATAGGTTTCTGAGTCGCACTTCCTTTGGTTAAATTTAGATTTTGGATCTCCACAAGAATTTGGTGGTTTTTAGTTGAGAGTTATCCAGATGGACTGGCTTGAAATTATGAGATGTCAGGTGCTATCAAAAGAACTCATATAGACCATCATCAACTTTGCCAAAAATTAAATGGTACTTTGAGGATATTCAACACTAATTTTATACCTAGTTCTACAGGCGCAGATGAAGAGAGCAGCCTCATAAAACCATCTGACTTTTATAAAGAGCTAAAGGTATATACCGTGCTTATCAACTACATACCAGTTTATTCTTTCCCTTAGTTAACTGGGTATGATGTTTGCTTAACCTTAATGACAGGTAAGGACTGACAGTTTGCGTTTATGGTGAAGTAGAAAAGCTAAGCTGCTTTTGTGGGTTATTCTCACAATTCGTTAGTAGATGGATGCTTAGCATCAGCTGATCCAATCTTTTCGTCGCTTTCAGATGGCAAGCACCAGCCCAGTTGACACATCAGGTAAATAACTATTGACAATCAAATGCACATCAAGAAAGAAGCAATCTTTGTTGGCCAAGCAATAATGGAATTGAGACATACTGTTGTCCTCGAATCAAGGATTGGAAGGATCATCATCGTCCAGGCACTGATCCACCAGCCTTCTTCTCATCATGCTCGCCCAAATCGTCAATCCCATCCCACCCGAGATCATCTTCCTCTGACACAGAATTCTGCGTCTGCGTCGAGATGATTAAGAACTCACCGTCCTTGCATGACCGTTCGGCCACCACAGCCTCTGACTTCGCTTCCCTGTCTTTCTTTTCTTCTTTGTTTTCTTCCGTCTCAACTTCTTCCTCCTCACCGTCGTCATCATCATCAACCTCCCAGCTCAGCTCCTCCAACTCCTCTCTCCGAATCATCCTCCTCACAAGCTTTACTCTGGCGTCCTCTGCCTGCTTCAGCTTACGCGCCCGGTAGTAGTACCGGAACCAGAATGTCTCGTACTCCACAACACCAGGCACCAGCTTGTTCAAAAGCCTAAGCAAAGCTCCATTCTCACGGCAAAGATTCTCGATCTGCTCCTTCTTCTCAACCAAATCGAATTCGGATCTCCACTTGCTGAAGTCCTCGGCCTCCTCGGGGTCTTCCGAGAAGGTACGCACCTCCGACTGTACTGTAAGCAGCTCCACGTCGAATCGGTTGTACCGCCGGGAAGAGCTGGCGGTGTTGGTCGGCCCGGAGTCATCTCCAGTCTCCACCGCTTCTTTGCCGGTTCCCCGCCACACCGAGCCACCGAAGTCGCGGACGGCGCGCGCGGCGGCCTTCCCGACCGCCTCCGTCTCCTTCTTCAGGCCGGTGCCGAACTCCGCGAGGTCGCGACGGTAGGTCTGGATGACCGACTCCGACCTGGAAGCCAAGGCCTTGATGAAACCACCGAAGCTCCACGCCGAAGCGCCGCCGCCCTCTCCTCCTCGATAGTCGTCATCACGCGGCTGGGAGGGATCAGGATCGGCGGAGAAGACCGTCTTGAGGAAATCCATGACGGAGAGCACTTCTTCGCGCTAGAGGTTGGGCGCAACACGATGAGAGAGAAGGGCGAAGAGGAACAGAGACGCCGAGGACGAAGATGACACGGTTCAACGCATAACGTAACGGAAACGTCGAATAACGGAGAGGTATGGTTTGAGTGGAGGGGATCCGAAGGTGCTGATCGCCAGAAACGGATTGCCTACTGAATAAATTACCCTTAAGAAATAATTTCTTAGTGGGTGATAGCGTATTCAACTTTACGCCGTGGTTTCGGGACCGTCGCAGCTGGGTTTAGATCCGAATGCACAGGAGTCGCCTCATCGATCTCCGGACAGGAAGCCGACGTCGGGTCAGGTGAAGCTGATCATCCGCTCGGTCGGGATCGATTCCTTCTTCTGGTGGCCAGCTCACAGTATGTCCTTCGGTTCCTGCACAAAGGTCGGGTCGGAGGTTTTTTGTCCCGACCCCTTCGATGCTTATGTCAGCATTGGATGAGGAAGAGTTGAGTGTTTTAGAGAGAAATAGAGAGAGTCCTTGGCTGCCAGCGTCTCCAAGTCGATGCTACTCCTCTCTGCGATGGGAGCTTGGAGATTGCGTGCGCCATGTGCGTCAGGTGCTTTCGAGGAGTGCTGTTATCTGGCGATGAGCTCGTGATATTATCTGTGATAGGAGCTCGGAGCTTGGGTACAACGCCATCGTGATGGGAGCTCGGAGCTTGTTTGCTATTATCTGACAATAGGAGCTCGAAAGCTTGGCTGCTCTATCTCTCGATAGAACTCGGCAGCTTGTGATAAGAGTTTTCTTCCTCTTACATTCTTCTTCCAGCGTTCCTTTTTCTTCTCCTCCTTAGTCTTTGGTCGATCCCCCTTTTTAGTGCTCCCCCATTTATTACGAGAAACAACTTTTCACCGTGACCACAGGCGTCTGGCGTAGAATCAGAGGCAGGGTCGTCGCGGTATGGTTCGGACTGTCGATGGCTCCGCTCCCGCTCCATGACGCCTCAGAAAGCGACTCCATGCCGTCGTCGGGAAGGAGACCTCTGACAAGCGGGTCGGAGGATGCTCACCCCCCTCAGCGCTCAGAGTTAGCCCTCGTCCGTCGGCCATGCTCCCGGAATGTGTTGAGTTTGTGTCTACTCACCTTTACGAGTGTTTTTCCTCCCTCTTGCTGTCTTACCCATTCGGCCTAGATAGGTGGGATGATGGCAAGCTTCCGGTCACGTCTGCGGGTGAGTGCGGACGACCCGCGGCGGTGCCGTGGTCAACAGCGATAGTTGGGGCGTAGCGGGCGAAAGCGGCGTCGGGCGATCAATCACGGGAGTAGAGGAGCGCGGGAGGCGATGATGTCATCGGTGTATGCGACGGGACCGGTGTCACGTCATATTTAATATCCCTAACATTACCCCCTCAAAAGCCACTCCTGCGGGGCGGTCTTTGAGGTTGAAGCGGTGCTCGGAGAAACCGGTTGCTATCGAATGGCAGTGAAATCTCGGGGCGGAGGTTACGCTGTTGTAATACAACTTGGTGAATCATTGTGCGGAGGCGGAGTCAAGCCGTCAGAGCATATAATGACCGAATTCCGTCGGGATAAGGGGTCGAACGCGCTCATGACCCGAGCAGAGGTTGAGACCCGCCCAAACCATGTAAGAACCCTTTGCTGGATAAGGGTCGAGGAACCTCAAGACCAGAAGACCAATGGTCGAGGAACCTCAAGACCATGAAAACCATAATATCAGAACCATCGTTCGGGATAAAGAATCGAGGAACCTCAAGACCACATAGGCGTAATATCAGAACCAGATTCGGGATAAGAAGTCGAGGAACCTCAAGACCCGGAAGACCAATGGTCGAGCGCGCTCAAGACCTAGAAAACCGATGGTCGAGCGTGCTCTCAAGACCTATAACGACAAAAGGATCGGCGACACTCAATCCCCATTGCCGAACGTCGTCCCGGTAGTAAAAGTCGAGCCGCACAAGACCTTGAGAAAGCGTATCATCAGAACCGCCGTTGGGATGAAGTCGAGCCGCTCAAGACCAGAAGATCGATGGTCGAGCCGTCGCTCAAGACCTAGAAAACCGATGGTCGAGCAGCGCTCGAGACCTATAACGAACGCCGGATAAAGGATCGGCGACACTCAATCCCGTTGCGAACCGTCGTCCGGTAGTAAAGTCGAGGCGCACAAGACCTTGAAGCGTATCATCAAACGCCGTTCGGGATGAGGGGTCGAGCCGCCGCTCAAGACCCAGAAGACTAGTGGTCGAGCTGCCGCTCAAGACCTAGAAAACCAGTGGTCGAGCCGCCGCTCAAGACCTATAACCGAACCGCCGTCCGATATAAAGGATCGAGGCGACACTCAATCCCCCGTTGCCGAACCGCCGTTCGGTAGTAAAAGTCGAGCTGCACAAGACCTTGAAGCGTATCATCAGAACCGCCGGGTTGGGATGAAGTCGAAACGCCCGCTCGAGACCGAGAAGACCAGTGGTCGAGCCGCGCTCAAGACCTAGAAAACGAACCGCCGTGTCGCCAAAACGGCTCGCGATAGTGCGATTCTTTGGAGTCGAGTCGGCGTCTTGGGCAAGTTTCTTACCGGGGACGTCACCTCTTCATTAATATGACGCGCGCTTGGCCGATGTGATGCTATTGGGCGGTGTGGCGGTGTCATGCTGTCGCCTGCCTCGAGAGGCGAAAGGTCGAGGCCCCCCTTTCTATAAATGGCGAGCTCCGCGACACTCTATCACTTTATCAGCGGAGTTCTCATCTCTTGTCCTGCCGTCGTCTTCCTTCAAGTTTCCTCCCTAGGCTCCGGTGCCTTTTAACTTCTTCCAGCCGATTTCTTCCATTATAGGTTAGTGCGCGATGGGTCTTCCTTCCACTTCCTCTTCCTCTTCCTCTGCTTCTTCCTCCTCCTCCCCATCACAACCGCGTCGCGCTCTCCTTCATCTCTTCTTTCCAGCCCCTCCTCGATCACGGGCGGCGCGCGCGATTAGAGGCCATAATGTGGCCGCACGACCAAGACTCCACCTTGGGCGGCGCATGGTGGGGATCCTTCGGCGGCGCTACGGCGTCCGGAGGAGTACAACCTCTGGCCCCTGAGCGGGACAACGGGCTTTCGACCGGTTCCCAAGGGCTTTGCCACCGCCGATGCCCTAGAGGCCGGCTGCGCCTTCCCGCATCCAATCATTGTATCCTGCATCTCCTGTGGCGTATTTCGCCTTCGCAGATAACTCCCAACTCTGGCGGTATCTGGTGGCTTTCTTGGGAATGCCACTACGCCAACATCGCCCCACACCGCAACCTCTTCCTCTCCGCCTTAGCCTCTTCAATTGGGGTTACTTCCTGGCCGCACGACCAGAGTTCCGGGTTAGCGGCGCCCCCCACCAATAACAAAGGGTGGAAGAGGCATTTCTTTTTTGTCCAGTGTCAAATGGACTGGGGTTTTGGGGTTCGGTGGTCGTCAAGGACCATCGCTAACAACGCCTCGGCTTCGATCTTAGGAGCGCGCTCATCTCGGCGGTTGAGGTAATCCTCCCTTCCTCGCAAGCCATCCGCAACATGTCGGGCAGGCTCGTGGAGGCCGGAGTTATTCCGGGCTCACGGGGTGGGCCGTGGTTGTCTCGCCTCTTTTAGTCTTGCTGCCGCTTTCTAGCTTCTAACACATTTGTTGCTTTCTGCAGAGATGGTGAACCTGCGGTCCTTCCACGACTCGGGTGCTCCGAGGGCCGTCTCGCGCTCTCGGCGGTCTCAAGCGGACGGGGTGGCTCCTCGCGCACCGCCGATGAGGCGTCAAAGAAAAGGCGAGGCCAAGGGCGTGGTGGACACAGAGCGCCCGGTATCTGTGCCGGCCGGGGCGGCCGAACGGCCGGGCGCCACCACTCCTGCCGAGAGTGCTGGTCCCAGCCAGGGGACGACCCGGAAGGGCCAGCGTCCTCCAGCCATGAAGGACTGTGCGGGTCACGTCGGGAAGGATCGGTAGTTCCTTTCCCGAATGATGGGAGGTCCCGCCGGGGCGCGGCGACCCTCTCGTGGCCCGGTGGCATGGTCTGTCCCGGGGGGACAAGGTGTGGGTCGGGGGAGAGCCCTCGGCCAGCTACCTCCGGGGGGCGCTCCATCCCGACGTCGCTCGGGACATCTACACACTCCCCTCGGAAGTGCTCATGGCCAAGTCCGCCAAGTCGGTGTTGTGGGTAAGCACCGTCTTGCGTGTATCTTCTTAGCCGAGCCTTTGTTCACTACTTTCGACCTTCTTTCTCTTTGTGCAGAATCTCCACTACACCACAGACCCTCATCGGCCGGGTGCATGACTCGGTCGATTGGTGGCACAGTCGGCGCAACTTGGAGTTGCGCCGGCTGAGGAGGCCCGAGCGGGATCGGGACCCGAGGCGGATTCTTCTTCGAACAGCAGCGGCGAACATGGCGCGAAGTCGCGCGTCGACCACCGAGCTCGAGGCCGCCTCGGCGGCGAGGCCGGCTGCGAAGCTCCTCGGACGGAGAAGGCTGGAGAACGCCTCCGGATGAAGGAGGCTTCGAGTTGGCCGCCAAGGCGACCTCGAGGGAGGCCGAAAAGGCCGCCAGGGAAGCCCTTGCCGCGGCGGAAGGTAGTCGGCCAGAGAGGGACCGGGAGGCAGTCGACGCTTACAAGAAGTCGGAGGGCTTCCTCCTTGGCCTGGACCGGACGGGCCGGGTGTCGTACGAATATGGGTACAAGGTTGCCCTGGCCCGGTTCCGAGCATGCCCTCCAGGCTCGATGGTCGAGGAGGATCCCTTCGTCTCACGCCCCGAGGATCGAAGTCGACATGCCGGCGAGTTCCTTCGGCGACGCCTTCCGAGGCGCGGCTTGAAGACTGCTTTTCTTCTTTTTGGAGGGTCTACCCTGGCTTTTGTAATATTTCTTTCACCTCTAGGGGCCCATCTTATAATCAAACCTTTTTGTAATACATTTTCGTCTTCTTAATACAATCTCGACTTCTTTCCAATAGCCCGAGTCCGATCTTGATTTACTTCCGTTTGTCCTCAAACAAAATATTTCTTAAGGTTACGGGCGTTCCAAGTCCTCGAAGGCTGCTGCCGGTCATAGTCGCGGCCGGGCGTTCGGTCGGACTACTTTGATTACTTGGTAGGGGCCTTCCCACTTAGGTGCGAGCTTGCCCCTTGAGTGGGAGGGTCGCTTACTTCCGCCTTGCGTGAGACTAAGTCTCCCATCCCGAAATTAGGGGCACCTTCTTGTTGTAACTCCACGGCAACACTTGTACGCCAAAGCATCTTTACGTCTTGCGTTGGCCTGCGTTCTTCTAATGTGTCTAGGCCGGCCCGAACTCCACAGGCGAGGTGGATTCCTCATAGTTCTCCACCCGAATGTCGGAATGACCAACTCGGTGGCGGACGCTTCCACGCCGAATGCCGGTAGGGGACTCGCGGCCGTCTTGGGTAGTCCGCGAGACCATAGGATGTTCGGGAGCTCGTCGACCCAGCTCGATCGGGCTTCGAGTCCTTTTCCTAAGTCCATCCGGTATAGATCGGTTGGTCACCTCGTGAGCCCGTTGGTGCAGGGTGGGCCACCGAGCTAAACCTCAGCTGGATGTGGTAAGTCGCGTGAACTCCGAAGGCGAGTCTTTGGCGAACGGGTTCGTTATCGATGATGATGCGTTGGGCGAACCGGATCGGTCGATGTTCTTCCATCTGATCGCTCGACCCGTTGTAATGGTTGCCAGGGCTCGGCTTCCACCCACTTAGTGAAATAATCTATCCCCACGATGATATGTCTCCGGCCGGACAGAGAAACGGCCCCAAGAGGTCCATTCCCCATTGAGCGAAGGGCGGCGCAATCCATGGAGGCGGCGGGACCGCGAAAGCTGCGGGCGCGAACTGTGGCAAGTGTCGCACCACGCACGAAAGCCTTGGCGTCTCGGTGCGGCGTAGGCCCGATAATAGCCACAGCGCAATATTTTGAAGGCCAAAGTTCGGCCGCCCATGTGCTCCCCACAAGTCCCGCCGTGGACCTCGGCGAGAATCACTTCCGCCTCTTCGGGATCTAAGCATCGTAGTAGGGGGTGGGAGAACGACCTTTTGTAGAGCCGATCGCCGATCTCGCGATTACCACGCTGGGTTGGCGAACGCGTGCCTTGACCTCATCCGCGGTAGGATCCCATGGCGTTTGTGCGTCGGCACTTCACGAATCCACGTAGGTGGGGTGGTGGGACTCGGGTCCCCTATCTCCATGATGGCCACCGGCCGGTGTGTCGGCTCTTCGACCTCGGGATGTTCCTGGATCGGCTCGAGGCCAATTTCGCTGAATGCGCGCTCGTTCGGGACACAGGTACCTGGGCAGACGGGAAAATTAGAGGTTTGGGCTTTTACCTCGGTCGGTATTTTGACATGGTCGGATCCGCGCCCGATACTCCCGCCAACTTGTTCGACGAGTTGGGAATCCGTGAGGACATGGGCGCCCCTAGTTGCATCTCGGTGCCAAGCGGAGGCTGCGAAGCGCCTCGTATTCCGCCTCATTATTTGTGGCCTCGAAGGTGAAGCGGAGGGAACGCTCGGCGTGTCCGTCGGGGTCCTCTAGAATGAGTCGCGCCGCTCCACTGGAGCGGAAGACCCATCCACGTGCAAGGTCGGTCTCGGTGGATTCGCTCAGCGCTCTCTGCTTCGGTTGCGTTAACTCCGAGATGAAATCGGCCAAGGCACAGGCCTTGATGGCTGTTCTCGGCTTGTAGCGGTCGAACTCGGATAGCTCCACCGACCACTTTAGGAGGCATGCTACGTCAAACTTAGAAAGAACTTGACGCGAGGTTGGTCGGTAATTACCTCAATCGTGTGGGCTTGGAAGTAGGGGCGTAACCGAGCCGCTAGAACAAGTGCCAATGCCGACCTTTCAATGGGAGGATAGCGCCTGCTCGGCCCACGCAAAGACGTGGCTGGTGTAGTAAACCGGGTGTTGTGCATCGGGGGCTTCCTTCACAAGCACCGTGCTCACTGCGTGCTGAGGTGCCGCCAGGTAGAGGGTAAGTTTTTACGCGCGGACACGAGATAAAGCGGGGAGCTCGGATAAGTCTTTGCCGAACTGCGAAAGCTTCTTCGCGTGCGTCCATTGGAAGTTCTTTGGATCTTTGAGGACCGGAAGAAAGGAAGGCACTTATCTCCCGACGGACAGAAACCGACAGAGCCGCTATCCTTCCGTTAAGGCATTGAAGCTCCTTCCATTCTTGGAGATCTCATGTCGGTGAGAGCTCGGATCTTCTCGGGGTTAGCATCAATTCCTCTCGTGTATGATGAACCGAGGAACTTCCGGATGTCACGCCGAAGCGCACTTGGCGGATTAAGGCGCATCCCATATCTTCTCAGCGTGAGAAGGTCTCCGCAAGTCGTCGAGGTGTGCAGCCCAGTGCGACTTTTCACGATCATATCGTCAGCGTATACCTCCATGTTTGGCCTATTCTTTGGCGAACACCTTGTTCACCATCCTTTGGTAGGTGGCGCGCGTTCTTTAACCCGAGCGGCATAACCTTGTAGAAGTAGGCTCACAGGGTGTGTGGAAGGCCGTATGTTGCCGATCCTCGGGGCCATCCGGATCTGGTTATGCTTAGGAGTAGGCGTCCATGAAGGAGAAGCGAGCGTGCCCCGCGGTTGCGTCGACCCGCTGGTCGTACCTAGGCAAGCGGAAGCAGTCCTTTCGGCAAGCGCGATTCAGATCGGTGTAGTCGACACACCTCCTCCAGCTTCCATTAGGCTTCTTGGCGAGGACTACATTGGGCGGCCAGCGAGTACCGGACTTCCTCAATGAAGTCCGACGCCAAGAGCCTATCGACTTCCTTCTGGACAGCTTGTTGGCGCTCGAGGGTAGTCGGGGTCTCTGTCTCACCAGCGGTGATCGAGAGATATGCGGATGGTGTTGGGAGACTTGGTCGATTCGGGAGGTCGGCGGTATCGGCGAAGAGCGTCGGCGCTTTCTTGGAGGAGGCGATGGCTGCGCCGCTCTTGATTATCAGGTCGGGCGATCCGGTATCCGTCCGGGGCGACCATCTTGCGGCGGAATATTAACCGCCGGTTTGTCGGCTCGGGATGCTCGGTCGGTAGCTGCGTCCGCGTGGGTCTTCGAGGCGGTTCGGCCTTTTCCTCTTACCCAAGGAGGTCACCATCAAGTAACACCGCCTAGACTCGAGGATCTCCCGAACCTCCCGACCCGGCCTTTGGTGGGAACTTGGCGTCCGATGGTATGTGGATATGATGGCCCTTAGCACTTTGTTGAGGGTGGGTCGGCCCGAATGGCGTTATGCGATGGGAGAGTCGACCACGGAAAGGTTACCATCGAGTTTTGGCCTTGAGTCCCAGGAGTCAATGGTAGAGATTCTGCGCCCGTGCGAAATCAGTCAGTGGTAAAGCCGGTGGCGCCGAGTCGCGAGGCCGGGGCTTCGCCGGCAACCCCAACCGAAAGGCCTCGAAGTAGAGGATGTCGGCCGAGCTGCCAGTGTCGACCATAATCCTTCGGACCTGTGCGTTGGCTATTCGGGCCGACACCACCAGAGCATCATCATGCTCGGTTACTCCCATATCCCCCGAGGGGAATGTGATCTCGGCTCGGAGGAGGTGGTATTCCCGGTAACGGCTCGGGCGTCGCGCCGACCCGGCGCTATGTCCTCGGCGGGCCCCACAGCGATCACGTCGATGTGTTGCTCGGCCGGCCGTCGAAGCGCGAGGATGGTGCCGCGGATCTTTGGAGGTATTGATCTATGTGACCTCTTCGGATCAGCTCCTCAATTTGTCGCTTCAGCTCGTGGCATTGCTCCGAATCACGTCCGTTTTGCCGATGGAAGCGGCAATAACGGGTGATATCGGCCAGCTATCGTCGGCTCTTCATCTGGCGGCGGCACGAGCATTCCCGCTCCTTTATCGGAGGAATATTTGCGTCAGAGGCGCCTTGAGGTGGCGGCTCGATGCGCGTATGGGTCGGGCGGCCCATGCGGCGCCCTTGGTGCGGGGACTCCGTCACGGTTGTCGGTCCGTCGGGATGGAGTAGGATGCCCCCTCGGCCGTTCTTCCTTCCTTCCCGACATCCGAGGACTCGGCGCCGCGTATTGACTTGCCATTGGAACATCTCGCGACGGACGCGGGGTCGCTCCACGAGGACCGGCAAAACCTCGGACGGTCGAGCCCCATCATAAACGCTGCGTGCGGCG
The DNA here is from genome assembly GCA_023547065.1 of Musa troglodytarum. Classification (NCBI taxonomy): domain Eukaryota; kingdom Viridiplantae; phylum Streptophyta; class Magnoliopsida; order Zingiberales; family Musaceae; genus Musa; species Musa troglodytarum. The sequence continues at coordinate 6,464,153 of CP097502.1, read as the reverse complement.
ATGGGTGAGCGTCAGATAACTCCGTGCCTCGGTGGTGAACCTTGAGCGAAGTCGGAGAGGGGTTCGTCCTCCTTTGCTTCAAACCGGGAGGAGTGCGGCCGAAGGCTTTGGTCACGCATAAGCGCCGAAAGCGTAGCTCGAAATCCTTGGCGGTGTTCAAAGGATATTACCGACCGCTTTTTAAGGTACCGTACCGCGTGCAGGCGGATCCTTTCAAGCGTGGTGAGGAACGCCCGCACATCAAGGCATCCGAGGTTCCGTATAGGGCCATTTGGGCCGGAAGGCGGCGGCGTGATCCTGGGTCGCGACTCCATCATAAAGATCGATGGAGGAGGCGGAAGTTCAAGGGCACTGGGTATTCCGTATGTCGGTGTGACGGGGACTCCGGTGGGACACTTCCCTCTGCTCTTCTTTGGACTTACGGGCGTCCTTTGCACCTCATCCGGCGTGCAATGGATGGGCCGGATTTGAGCCGAAATAGGTCGTCAGTGCAGAAGATACCGCCTCGAGTTCGAGCGGGGCGTCCAGTTTTCAAGAGCACAGGTTCGTCTGAACCGTGAGGCCGAGAAGATGGCACCGGCGGGATCGCCTCATGATGCTGGGGAAGCGGTTCCGGCGTTTGGAGGAGTCGGCTCTGCCTTACAGAGTAGCGAGGAGGACAGCTGGGCGGTATTGGCGGTCGGACCTATTGGGAAAGGTCTGAAAAGCCTCCACCGTGGCGGTGGGAGGAGCGGGGAACCCGACTTGGCGGGTAGAGCCGGCGTCGCTAAATATGCTCGATGGCGATCTATAGTTGCGGCGGGATCGTCCCTCCGAGTTCGGAGTGCGGGACCTCGTAGAAGTGCCCGGAAAGCGACCTTTCGTCCATGTGTCGTTAAGGGCGGAGCGGGTAGTCCCTCGACAGAGTGGCCCTCCTTCTAGCGCCAATCTGTTAGGGGAAACAACTTTTTACCGTGACCCCGGGGCGCATGGCGCGGAATCCGGAAAATGGGGGGTCGTCTCGGTACGGTTCGGGCCCGTCGATGGCTCCTGCTCACGCCCGTCGAGCTCTCCGAAAGGCGGCTGCGCGCTCCTCGGCCATCGGGGATGAGACCTGCAGCAGGGCGGGTCGGATGCTCCGCCCGACCCCTCAAGCGCCAAATCGATCTTGGCCGTCGTGGAGTTCCCAGTGAGTGCGGGGTTGAGTCTACTCACCTCTCGAAGTGTTCTTGGATTCAATAGCCCAAAAAATCCTCCCTCCTTGTCTTACCTATTCGGCTTAAATAGGTCGGACGGAGGGCATGCTCCTGGCTGTCTGCAGGTGGCGTACGGGCCTGACCACGCAGGCCGGTGCCGTGGTCAACTTGGCGGGTAGTTGGGGCGATGCTGAGGAGAAGCGACGTCGGGCGATCAAAGCGTGGGCGTACTGGAGCGCAGGAGGGGCGATGACATCATCCGGACGTACGACCAGGACCAGGTGTCACGTCATACTTAATATCCCAAACAGTCCTTAAACAAAATACTTCTTAAGGTTCTGGACGTTCCAGGTCCTCGGGAATTGCTGCCCGGTCATAGTCGCGAGTCGGAACGTCCCCGGTCGGACGACTTTGATTACGCGGTAGGGGCCTTCCCACTTAGGTGCAAACTTGCCTCGAGTTGGCGGGGTCGCTTCCGCCTTGCGTAATACTAAGTCTCCCATCCGAGAGGTCGGCGCACCTTCTTGTTATAACTTGGCAACACTCTGTTATGCGCGGCATCTTTACGTGCGCGTTGGCCTGCGTTCTTCCAGTAGTCTAGGCCGGCCGAACTCACTGGGCGAGGTGGATTCCTCATGGTTCTCCACGGAATGTTGGATTGACCAACTCGGTGGTAGGGCGCTTCCACGCCGAATGCCGGGCTATAGGGGACTCGCGGCGTCTTTGGGGTAGTCGCAAAGACCATATGATGTTCGGGAGCTCGTCGACCCGGCTCGTCGGGCTTCAAAGTCCTTTTCCTAAGTCCATCCGGGATAGATCGGTTGGTCACCTCGGCGAGCCCGTTGGTGCAGGGTGGGCCACGAGCTAAACCTCAAGCGGATGTGATAAGTCGCACGAACTCCGTAAAGTCTTTGTGGCGGGTTCGTTATCGTCGATAATGATAACGTTAGGCGAACGAATCGGGTCACGATGTTCTTCCATCTGGCTGTTCGACCCGTTCGGCCGTAATGGTTGCGAGGGCTCGGCTTCCACCCACTTAGTGAAATAATCTATCCCCACGATGATATGTCTCCGTGGCGGCGGGAAACGGCCCCAGAGGTCCATTCCCCATTGGCGAAGGGCCAGCGCAATCCATGAAGGTGGCCGGGACCGTGTGGGGAGCTGCGGGCGCGAACTGGCGTTGGCAAGTGTCGCGCCGTCATCGAAAGCCTTGGCGTCTCGGTGCAACGTAGGCGATGCTGGCGTAGTATTTTGAAGGCCAAAGTTCGGCCGCCCATGTGCTCCCCACAAGTCCGGTGAACCTCGGCGAGAATCACTTCCACCTCGCCGGGATCTAAACATCGCGATGGGGATGGGAAAAGCGACCTTTGTAGAGCGATCGTCGATCTCGCGATACCACGCTGGGTTCGGCGGAGCCGTGCCTTGACCTCATCCGCGGCGAGGATCCCATCGCGTTATACTTAAGCACTTCACGAATCTACGTAGTGGAGAGGTCGGGACTCGGGGTCCCATCTCCATGATGGCCACCGGCCAGGTGTGTGAGCTCTTCGACCTCGGGATGTTCCTGCTGGATCGGCTCGAGGCTAAGTTTCGCGAGCTGGTCCGCCCACTCGTTTTGGGACACAGGCACCATGGGACAGAGTGAAGCGAGAAAGTTAGAGGTTTGGGCTTTTACCTTGGTGAGTATTTGGACATGGTTGAATCCAGCGCCGATACTCTCGCCAACTTGTTGGCGGCGAGTTGGGAATCCGTGAGAACATGGGACTCTCGGTGCATCTCGGTGCCAAATGGAGGCCCGCCAAAAGCGCCTCGTATTCCGCCTCATTGTTCGTGGCCTCGAAACCGAAGCGGAGAGCGGCTCGAAAGCGTGTCGTCGGGGTCCTCTAAAATGAGTCGTGCCGGCACCCTGGGCTGGAAGACCCATCCACGTCGAGTCGGTCTCGGTGGATTTGCTCAAGCGCACTTTGTTTCCGGCTGCGTCGACTCCGAGATGAAATCGGCCAAGGCACAGGCCTTGATGGCTGTTCTCGGCTTGTATGGCGGTCGAACTCGGATAGCTCCGCAGAGCCATTTTAGAAGGCGCCCTACTACGTCAAACTTAGAAAGAACTTGGCGAGGGGTTGGTCGGTCATTACCTCAATCGTATGGGCTTGGAAGTAGGGCGTAGCCAGGGCCGCTAGGACAAGTGCCAATGCCAACCTTTCAATGGGAGGATAGCGGCTGCTCGGCCCGCGCAACACATGGCGATGTAACCGGATGTTGCGCGTCGGGGGCTTCCTTGGCGATCTGAACTCACTGCATCTTTGAGATGCCGCCGGTAGAGGGTAAGCTTTTACAGCGCGGACAGAGATAAGGCGGGAGCTCGGATAAGTCTTTGCCGGGCCTATGAAAGCTTCCTCACAATCTGCCGTCCATTGGAAGTTCTTCGGATCTTTGAGGACTCTGAAGAAAGGAAGGCACTTATCTCCCGACCGGGACAAAAACCAGGACAGAGCCGCTATCCTTCCGTTAAGGCATTGAAGCTCCTTTACTGTTCTCGGAGATCTCATGTCGGTGAGAGCTCGGATCTTCTCGGGGTTGGCATCAATTCCTCTCTCTTGTATGATGAATCCGAGGAACTTCCCTGATGTCACGCCGAAGACGCACTTGGCTGGATTAAGGCGCATCCCATATCTTCTCAGCGTAGAGAAGGTTTCCCGCAAGTCGTCAAGGTGTGCAGCCCCTATGCGACTTTTCACGATCATGTCGTCAACATATACCTCCATGTTTCGCCCTATTTGCTGGGCGAACACCTTGTTCACCATCCTTTGGTAGGTGGCGCCCGCGTTCTTTAATCCGAACGGCATGACCTTGTAGAAGTAAGCTCCTTGGTGTCACGTGGCCATTACCCTCTCCCAACAAAACCGGCTTGTCGGGTGTGCAGCGCCAACGCTTATAAGGCTCAAGATCTCCCCTTTCCTTACCAATGTGGGACTAAATGCACCTTGCCTACCCGCTCTTGGGGCGCACCCCCTCTTGGGGTGCACGGCTGCCTACCCGCTCTTGGGGCGCACCCCCTCCTGGGGTGCACGGCGTGATACCTCCTCCGGGGTGATCACCGTGACATCCTTGAGAATTCACCCTGCCTACCCTCTTTGGGCGCTTGGCGTGACATTCTCCCCACCCAATCTCGTGGCGTCCTGCGTCACGGGCGAACCTGCCTACCCCTGCAGGCGCTCGGCGTGGACACCCCCTGCAGGGTGATTGGTGAAGGCGAGGTTGCTCGATACCACTTGTCACGTGGCCATTACCCTCTCCCAACAAAACCGGCATCGGGTGTGCGGCGCCAACGCTTATAAGGCTCAGATCTCCTTTCCTTACCAATGTGGGACTAAATGCACCTTGCCTACCCGCTCTTGGCGCACCCCCTCTTGGGGTGCACGTGCCTACGCTCTTGGGCGCACCCCTCTGGGGTGCACGGCGTGATACCTCCTCGGGGTGATCACCGTGACATCGCCAATTCACCTGCCTACCCTCTTTGGGCGCTTGGCGTGATATTGGGGCGTATGGAAGGCCGTATGTGTTGATCTCCTCGGCCATCCGATCTGGTTGTTTAGCCGAGCGGCCGTCCATGAAGGAAGGCGCGGCTGCCACGCGGTTGGCTCGACTCAGTTGGTCGATCCTAGGTTAGAAGAAATCGCGATCGGTGTAGTCGACACACATCCTCCGGCTTCCATTAGGCTTCTTGGCGAGGACTACATTGGGCGGCCGCGAGGATACGGACTTCCTCAATGAAGTCGGGCGCCAAGAACATCGACTTCCATTGCCTACCGGCTGTCGGCGCTCGAGGGCGAGGCGGGGTCTCTGTCTTACCGGCGGGCGGTCGGAAATGTGCGGATGGTGTTGAGAAACTTCGAATCAATTCGGGAGATTGGTAGGTATCGGCGAACATCGGTGCTTTCCTAGGAGGCGATGGTATGCCGCTCTTGATCATCGGTCGGGCGATTCCGGTATCCGATCGGGCGGTCATCTTGCTGTGAATATTAACGCGGGTTTATCGGCTCGGGATGCTCGATCGGGCGTTGCGTCGCGTGGGTCTTCGAGGCTGTTCGGCCTTTTCTCTTACCGAGAGGTTGTCAAATAACACCATCTGGACTCGAGGATCTCCCGAACCTCCCGACTCGGCCTTTGGTCGGAACTTCAGCGTCCGGTGGTATGTGGATATAATCGCCCTTAGCTTTGTTGAGGTGGGTCGGCCCGAGATGGCGTTATGCCGGTGATGGGAGGTCAACCACGGAAAGTTACCGTGAGTTTTGCCTTGAGAATCCCGAAGTCAGCGGTAGGGTCACACGCACCCAGCGAAATCGAGTCGCCGGTAAAGCCGGTGAGTGCGAGTGCAAGGGCTTGGCTTCGCCGGCAACCTAACTTCAAAAGGCCTCGAAATAAAGGATGTCGGTAGAAAGTCGACCATAATCGCCGGACTGTAGCGTTGGCTATTCGGTGACACCACCACGGTAGCGTCATCATGCTCGTCGCTCCCATGTCCCCGAGGGAATGTGATCTCGGCTCGGAGGAGGGTGGTATTCCCGATCGGGCAGCGCGGCGTAAGCTCTTCGACCGAAGCACTATGCCCTCCGGCGGGCCCCACTGTAATCACGTCGATGTGTTGCTCAGCGGGGCCTTGGGCGCGAGGATGGTTCCGTGGATCTTTGGAGAGTGCGATCTAAGTGACCTCTTGGATCGGCTCCTCGATTTGTCGCTTGCTCGTGGCATTGCTCAGTATCATGTCCGTTTGCGATGGAAGCGGCAATACACGTATGGTTGGCCAGCTCGCCGGCCTTCTTCATCGGGCGGGCGGCTCGAGCATTCCCGCTCCTTTATCTCGAGGGGAATATTTGCGTCCGGACGATTCAAGGGGGAGGTGGCGGCGCGCATATGGGTCGGGTGCCCCATCCGGCGCCCCGGTGTGGGGACTCTCGCCTAGTTGTCGCTCCCGACGGATGGAGTAGAATGCCCCTGGTCGTTCTTCCTTTCTTCCCGACCTCCGTGACTCGCCGCCACATATTGCCTTGCCCGCTGAAACATCTTCGCGATGGACGCGGGGGGTCGCTCCACCAAGGACCAGCAAAACCTTGATGGTCGCAGCCCCATCATAAACGCCTGCACCAATAACGATGGGTGAGCGTCAGATAACTCCTGCATTCTCCGTGGTGAACCTTCGCACGGCGGAGAGGGTTTGTCCTCCTTTGCTTCAAACCCGTGGAGGAGTGCGATGTAAGGCTTTGGTCGCGCAAACGCCGTAAAACGAGCTCAAGTCCTTGGCGAGCTGTTCAAAGGATGTCACCGCCCCGCTTTTTAAGGTGCTGTACCACGCGGCGAGCGGATCCTTTCAGCGTGGTGGGGAACGCCCGCACATCAAGGCGCCCGAGGTTCCATATAGGGCCATCCGAGCCCGGGCGACGTGATCCGTTGGATCACCGACTCCATCATAAAGGTCGATGGAGGAGACGGAAGTTCAAGGGCACCGGGAATTCCCGTATGTCGCTAACGGGACTCGTGGGACACTTCCTCTCGCTTCTTCTTTGGACTTACGGACGCCCTTTGCACCTCATCCAGACGTATGCGATGGAACGGATTTGAGCCCGAAATAAGTCCGTCTGACCGAGGACACCGCCTCGGGTTCGGGCGGTGACGTCTGTGTTTTCGAGAGCCCGGTTCCGCCCCGAACCCGACGGGAGGCGGGGAAGATGGTACTGGGAATGCCTCATGATGCCGGGAAGGGGTTCCGCCTTTGGAGGGTCGGCTCGCCGCCCCGAATAGGCGGGGAGGACGGCTTGACAAGATTTGTCATGGTCCGACTGCTGGGAAAGGTCTCGAAAAGCCTCCGCCGTGACGGTGGAGGAAGCGGGGAACCCGACTCGTGGGTAGAGTCCGGCGTCACTAAATATACTCCAAGAGCGACCGCGGTCGCGCGGATCGCCCTCCGTGGTTCGGAGGTCCGTGGGACCTCCGCCGAGGTGCCACCGGAAGCGACCTTTCGCCCATGTGTCGTTAAAGGCGGAGCAGTGCAGACCCTCGGCAGAGGCCCTCCTTCTAGCGCCAACTGCTAGGGGAAACAACTTTTACCGTGACCGGGCGCGACGGCGGAATCCGAACCGGGGTCGTCTCGCACGACGGTTCGAGCCCGCCGATGGCTCTCGCTCGCCTCCGACCGCCGGACGGCGCGCCGACGCCCGGCTGCCGAACGACTCGCAGCAAGGCGGTCGGATGCTCCGCCCGACCCTCCGACGCCAAGTCACCTCGCCGCTTGGCCGGGCTCCCAAAAATGTTCGTGGTTTCGGTCTACTCACCTCCCGAGTCTTCATCCCTATGTCCGCCTTACCCATTCGGCTTAAATAGGTCGGATGGATGGCATGCTTCCTGGTTCGCTGGTGGCGACGGGCTCGACTCGCAGGCCGGTGCCGTGGTCAACTTGGCGGGTAGTTGGGGCGATGCTGAGGAGAAGCGACGTCGGGCGATCAAATCGTGGGAGTAATGGAGCGCAGGAGGGGCGATGACGTCATCCGGGTGTACGACCCAAGACCAGGTGTCACGTCATACTCAATACCCCTAACAAGCGACGGCTCGACCACTGGTTTTCTAGGTCTTGAGCGGCGGCTTGACCACTGGTCTTTTGGGTTTTGAGCGGCGGCTCGACCCTTCATCCCGAACGGCGGTTCGGATGATATATTTCTCAAGGTCTTGTGCGGGCCTCGACCCCTTACTACCGGACGGCGGTTCGACAACGGGGGATTGAGTGTCGCCTCGATCCTTTATACCGGACGGCGGTTCGGATATCATGGTTTACATGGGCTTGAGGTTCCTTGACCATCGGTTTTCTCAAGGTCTTGAGGTTCCTCGACCCCTTATCCCGAACGGCGGTTCGGATATTATAGTTTACATGGTCTTGAGGTTCCTCGACCATCGATTTTCTGGGTCTTGAGGTTCCTCGACCCCTTATCCCGAACGGCGGTTCGGTTATCATGGTCTTGAGCGGCGGCTCGACCCGTTATCCCGATCGGCAATTCGGTTATTATATTCTCGGACGGCGCGTGGACTCCACCTCTGGCACAATGATTCAGTCAAGTCATGTTACGACAGGCAGAACCTCCGCTCGAGATCTCGATCGGCCACTCGGTAGCGACCGGTTCCTCCGAGCACCACCCGACCTCAAAGACCGCCCCAGAGAGGCTTTTGAGGGGGTAGTGATAGGTATTAAATATAGTGACACTGCCTCGGGTACTGCCGTCGGATGACGTCATCGCCCCTCCTGCGCTCCATTACTCCTACGACGTGATCGCCCGACGTCGCTTCTTCTCTGCTTCGCCCCAACTACTCGCCAAGTTGACCACGGCACCGGCCTGCGGGGTCAGGATCGTACCCCACCCGCAGATGTGACCGGAAGCATGTCATCCGTCCGACCTATTTAAGCCGAATAGGTAAGACGGAGTAGAAGGAGAAAAAAGAACACTCAGAAAGGTGAGTAGACCCGAAACCCTGAACACTTTCTGGGGAGCTCGGTCGACCGACGAGGGCTAACTTGGGCGTCGGAGGGGTCGGGCGGAGCATCCTCCGACCCGCCTTGCTGCAGGTCTCCTTCCCGACAACCGACGCGGAGCTGCCACTCGGAGGCGCCAGGCGGGAGCGGGAGCCATCGACGGGCCCGAACCATACCGTGACGACCCTTCGGTTCCCGGATTCTACGCCGCACGCCCCAGGGTCACGGTAAAAAGTTGTTTCCCCTAACATTACTGTTGGTGATGTGCCCCTCCGTAGGATCGTACTCTGATGGCGTCTGAACTTGGGTGGACCTGTTGATGACCCGGTTTTCTCGGAATGGCGACATGCCTCGGTCGACGTTTGAGCCGTCATGTCTCTTGTTTTATTACCCACATCAGTGGATTTTTTGGAAATTATGTCAGGTCCGCATCCGAATCAAATCGAGTCGAACCCGACCCGACCAGACCACACCTCTGATTTGGTCGGATGCAACCGGATCGAATCGGATGGCCACAGAACAGAGTGAAGAGAGCCGCGGAGTTACGGAACCGACGCGTAAACGACGAGCTGCCTCTTTTCATCACTCGCTTTATTTAATTGGCATTCATTCGGCATTACGGCTTGCGAAGAGATCGACCCGACCTTGGCTTCCGTTTCCCTCTTGCCTCTTTCCGCCTTCTCCTCCTACTTCCTCTAACTTTGGAACGCTCCTTGGACTCCTTCCTCTGACCGCCTCGGTAACCTCAACGCGCCTTCTCCTCCCCCATCCCCATAGATAGCAGCAGTACACGTCACAGTATCTGTCGTCGATGGGTCTTCCTCCCGTGCTTCTCGCCCTCCCTCCCGTTTCCATCGACAGCTTTCCCAGCTCACCCGTTCTTATCGCCTGCCCTCCCTCCTTTAACCCCTTCGTCTTCTCCTTCGCCTCCAACGCCACCTTCGATTCCTACCACTTCCTCTCTCGGCTGTGGCAGGATGGCCTCCTCCTTTCGTCACCATTTCGAAGGCCTCCTGCCCTTGGCCCTCCTCCTACTCCTTGCGGACTGCGCCTCCAGCATCCGCGTCGACGTCATCCGCCGCCCGTCGAGCACGCCCGCGTCTGTCCCCGTGTTCCGCGAGGCCCCCGCCTTCCGGAACGGGGACGGGTGCCCCTCGCCGTCGACCGCCGGTGGACGCGTCGACGTCGCCATGACCCTCGACGCCAACTACCTGCGCGGCACCATGGCCGCCGTCCTCTCCATCCTGCAGCACGCTTCCTGCCCGGAGAACGTCACCTTCCACTTCCTCGCCGCCCGGTTCGAGCCGGACGTTCTGGCCAGCATCCGCACCGCCTTCCCCTACCTCGACTTCCGCGTGTACCGCTTCGATTCCCGTCGCGTGCGCGGCCGCATCTCCAGGTCCATCCGCCAAGCCCTGGACCAGCCGCTCAACTACGCGCGCATCTACCTGGCTGACATCCTCCCCCCGGAGGTCCGCCGGGTCATCTACCTCGACTCCGACATCATCGTCGTCGACGACATCCGCCACCTCTGGGAGGTGGAGCTCGAGGGCCACGTGGTGGCGGCGCCGGAGTACTGCCACGCCAACTTCACCAACTACTTCACCGACGCGTTCTGGTCGGACGCCACCCTCTCCAGCACCTTCGATGGCCGCCAGCCGTGCTACTTCAACACCGGGGTGATGGTGATGGACGTGGAGATGTGGCGGTCTGGAGGCTACACCAAGATGGTGGAGGACTGGATGGGGGTGCAGAAGCAGAAGCGGATCTACCACTTGGGCTCCCTGCCACCCTTCTTGTTGGTCATGGCTGGCAACATCAAGGCGGTCGACCACAGGTGGAACCAGCACGGCCTGGGCGGAGACAACATCGAGGGCAAGTGCAGAAGCCTTCACCCCGGCCCTATAAGCCTCCTTCATTGGAGCGGCAAGGGGAAGCCATGGTTGAGGTTGGACTCCAGGAAGCCATGTGCCGTGGACTACCTCTGGGCACCCTACGATCTGTATCGCTCTTCCTCACCTTCCTTGGAAGAGTAAGGAGCCCTAAAGAGATGGGCGATGGAGGCAGAGAGAGAACTTAGGAGAACACGATGGGTGTCGCGGCGACCCATAAAACAAGGTTGGGACGAGTATTCCCACATTGCACCGGCACAGTACGGAGGGAGAAGAACCTGAAGTAGCTAAAGATGCAATAGATGAGAGCTATGTGGGAATTTAGATGCAGGGGAGGAATGCCTTTTTCTTCACCAACTTAATTGTGTGTTTTAGATTGGATCGTGGTTGCTTTGGGTCGTAATGACAGAAAAAGAAATAACCAAATTTGATGCTCACGAGTTCTGTATTTAAGTGGAACATAAGATATTGGGTTGCCCAGAATATGCTCACGTTTGAAAATTATTAAGTTTTCCAACACACTTGATACGAAAGTTATTATTCAGCAATCACCATATGTCTGTGTCATATTCTGGTTAAAAGAAATTAAAAAAAAAAAGCTACCCCCATTAGCTTGTCTACATCAATCCAAGGTAAATAATTATGGATTATTTTTTATCTTTGTTGCATATATAAAAAAAATCAAATTAACATGGTTAAAAAGATAGTAAAAATTATCTTCGAAGAATATTTCATAAAATATATTACTCTTTAATGCCTAATATCTCATATGCCTAGCATCTTGGCAAGCCAAGAGGGCATTTACAAAGAATATATTGGTCGATAAACTCTCACATTTAAAGTACTCAGGTAAGGTACTACTGACTGGCACTGTACAAAGATACAATAGCCTATGCTAAAAAATACAATAGGTGTCAAATGTTTTCACAAAAATAATATTAGTTAATAGTTCGTTTAAGTCTAATCGATTGTAGTTGACTATTAGCATAGTGAGGTATAGACATCATCAGACTCTTTTCATTAGCCTTGGGCCAGTGAAGGTTTTCATCGTTGGAGTGAATTATATTATGAAATGGATGGAGGTTGAGCCACAAGTGTCAATCACTGAGAACTAGGACAACAGATTCATATTGATAAATATTATTACTTGCTTTATAATCCTAGGAGTAAAAAATCACTAATAATGAAACTCAACAATATGAAAGTTCAAGGAGTTTTTTCAATTTTATGGAGTTCAATTAAAATTTAGCTTAGTAGCTCATCCTCAAACTAACGATCTCGACAAGGTCATCAATCAAACCATTCTTAAAAGGTTAAAGAAGCGGATTATTGGAGCAAAAGGAACTTAGGTGGAAGAGCTACCAAATACCTTGTGGGCCTCATAAATAATACCTAAGACCGGGTCAAGCGAGCAATCATTAAACTTAGCCTTCGATATTAGATAGTCTTTCCAACATCTTAGGTTGAGAATTTTGATGAGAAAGTTTAGAAAGAAGGACTTTAGACCAAAGTCGACTTAATTAGTAAGGTCAATGCCGAAGCACACTGAAAGGTATTGAGATACAAGAAAGTGATAGCAAAGCTTTACAACCAAGGAGTTCGCTCTTGAGGAGTTAGATTAGGGGGCTTGGTGTTTTCAAAAGTTGAGCTCAGTGAACCAACTAAATTTTAGGGCAAGCTAATGTCAAATTGGAAAGGGTCCTATTGATTTGTTAAGGTTGTTTGAGATAAAATTTATCACCTTGAAATAACAGAGGGAGTGGTGTTACCAAGTACTTAACATATTATAAATTTAAAAAAAGTTTTACCCTTGAAACATTCCTTAAGGTTGAGTTAGGATGAGTATCCCTAAGCATCAAGCCTTAATTTGTAAAAAAATAAATAAATATTTTCAAGGTATAAATGTTGCAAGCTAAGGAAAGAAAATTTCATTACTATAGAAAGACTATATCAACTCGGTTGGAGTTTTACATCTAAACTAAGATTTTAACCTATCGAAGTAGAAGATTAGTTAGGTGGACCAACTTGACGGTACAACAAAGTAAAGACATAAGGACTAACTCGGGTAAATAGACTTAAAGTATTAGTGAAAGCTAGCATAACATGATAAGACAATGAATTAAGCATCAAAGTGACATGGCAAGTTGGGGTCATCTTTTAAGGCAGCCAATTGCTTGGTCACACTCACAACTTGCTCGTTGGCTGCAGCAACTTAAATCTTTTAAGGCAGCCAATTGCTTGGTCACACTCACAACTTGCTCGTTGGCTGCAGCAACTTAACTGACAAGCTTAGAGTTGAAGGTCTTCAGCGAGTCCAACTCTCGGGTAAGTCATAGTAGCTCATCCTCCATATTATACTTGTTGATTTGAATCATCGTCAATTACTCAACTTGATCTATGAAGTACCACCTTACCTCTTCCAATTGCATTGCTAGCTCGGCTCCTCAAGTCTTTGCTTTGACGATAAGTGTTGGGTCTCCATTCTCTCTCTTTAGCTCTTCCATCTCCTTTTGGAGATTGTTGATCGTAAAATACTATTGATTAATCACAGATTCATTATCTTATACACAATCAAGAAGGGTTGTGTTATAATAATGATGCTATAAGTTGAAAACAAAAGAGTTAACATTATACAATAATAAGGTACTAAATGGGTTAGTTATAACTTAGCTTATTAATACTTTATTACGGTAGCCTACATCGAGCAAAACCTCCGAGGGAGAATGATAAATTTATTTTGCTATACTGGGGGCATAAGGATGCTCGTTAATATTGCTCTATATTTTTTGCCCTTCTTGTAAGCCCTCCCATCTTGGCTATAATAACACGTATAGAATTGGGTTTAGTAAATCGGCTATCTTTAGCATTGCAAAGGGCAAGGACTTGCCCTTTCACAAGTCAAATACTAACCTTTGTCTTTCTCATTTTCTTTTCAAGGAGGATTTTGAGTTTTAGGGACATTCTAAAATTGGTCGTGTCTAAGGGGCATGAAGCACTTTATTCAATTCCTTTTTAAGAATTTGGACTACCTCGAGGTTCTTCAACTTGTTAAGGATGGGACATCTTTTTCATGACCTTTTTCCTTGACTGATTGATAGTGAAAGGATGGTCAAACTAGGTCAAGGGTTGATGCTTCAAGTGACGACTCATGAATGAATAGGGGAAGAGTTAAAAAAGCTATCATTGTGCCTGAAGAGGAACTAGCTCCCTTTCTCCTTGAGGCTTTAAGTTTGATACCCATAGGAAATCAAAGACATGAGCTATATAGGTTAATTTTTCAAAATACAAAAAGAAATGAGAATGAGGGTGCAAAGAAATCTATACCTCTACGAGCCAAGTTAAGACCCAAATTGATCGGTCAATTCTCATTTATCCTCCTAAAAGTCTTAGAAGAAATGAGTACCTCTTTTAATTGAAGTATTTGATCTACCTTTTCATCTGACAAGAAGAAAAGTATATTATCTATAAAGTGTGCAAACTAAGCAAGACTAAACCCTCAATAAGAAAAAAGTGTTCTTTCCAACCGTTATATTAGAAGGGCAAGACTAACCTCCCCTCTTGAATAGTTAGGTGGTAATTATTTTTTTGCCTTACACAACAAAGAGTTTATGGGTCGGGATAATATCAGTAAGGTAAAACTTTTTGATAAACACCACTAAATAGTATCATGAATTGGGCATTATCTATGAGTGTGATATCCCCTACCATTAGAGTCTAGATACAATCATTCTTGAAGAGAAAAGCAAAGCCTCACCTTTAAGGCGTTATAAGACAAATAAAGGAATCTAAACATTATGTCATATGTGATCAGGCCGAGAGACTTACAGCTCGAACTCGATTAGGATGGAGTACTTAGCCCGCAAATAGTCTCAAAGATGTGTTGATCATCGAGTTCCTTTATTATATCTTTTTTATGGACTCTAAATCATAAAGAATGCTTAAGTTTATTGGGATTGACTCTCCTAATAAATGAGAGATTAGACCTTCCTCCACCCCTAGGCTATCTGAGGATGGAGTGCCAACCTCTTACCTATAGATGTTCATAATATCAAAAGGAACTTGTGAGAGAAAGCAAAGACAGAAGAAGTTCTTTGAGATCAAGTTGTTGAAAGGCCAAGGTGTTGGAGAGCTAATGTAATCATCGATAATTTCTCCATTAACATAAATTAATTATTATAAATAATATATTACTTTATTATTAACTTTCATGTTTATGTATTATAATTAAGAAAATAATTAAATTTAATTTCCTTAATCATGTGGATAAGTTAGGAATTTTACTAATCAATTAGATTATTAATTAATTTATTTCCTAATAAGTGATATAATTTTTAGGAAGTAAATACATTCTATTTTTATGTGTAAACCATAATAAATAAATATTATATTTCTATCTTTGTATGTGAAAGTAAAATAAAAATAAATTTAAAATAAAAATTAAATATTTACCTATCTTTCGGGGAGATCTTATTTTCTTCTATATAAGGGGGCTTCTCTTTTCTCATTTCTCATCGAGCTTAATAATGGAAGGATTAAGGAGAGGACTTATCAAAGAGATGATCTCGAGGAAAGGATAGCTGAGGAGAGGTAGGATTCTTTCCTTTTTAATTAGCTTTAATTTACGTTTTGAAATCTTGATATTTGGATTATTATAATTTTATGATACATAATAATATTTTAATTTTAAAAATTTATGATTAATATTTAATGATAATTAATTCGTGATATTCGAATGATTATTTGATTGATATTGGTCTGTTAAGCTTGAGTGAGTTTTAATATTGATTTAACTATTAAAATTATTATTTTTAGATTAATGATTCTAATTTATTTAATTAGATATATCTATGTTTTAAGAATTATGTGTGAATTTTTATGATTTAATTAGTTTTAAATTTAAGATTATGAATTTAAATTCTTTAATTCATGAATTTGAGTTATTCTTTGATAATTTAGATTTTTAAAATCTAATTTGATAAGATGAGTCTAATTGGGATTTGACTTGAGTTAAGTTGATCTATCAGACTAGATTAACTTAGCTTATATGGTGATGTACGACCTAGCCCATATGACTAGGTACAGTCAACCCATGTGACTAGGCATGACTTAACCCATGTGGTAAGTATGAGCCAGCCCATGTGATAAAGCAAAACCTAATCCATGTGGCCAGGCATGATCGACCCATGTAGCCAAGTACGATCCAGTCCATGTGGCCATATACAACCTAGCTCATGTGGTAAGGTACGATCCAATCATGTGGCCAAGCATATGCTTGTTCATACGGCTAGGTACGATCTAGTCCATATGGTTAGACACGATCCTAAATCATGTGTTTAGGTATTACCTAACCTGCGAGCTAAGCATGATCCAGTTCAGTGGTAAGACTCAGCCTAACTTATGAGTGAGGCTTAGCCTGGTCTATGAAGTTAAGCCTACCCAATGATGTGATTGACATTAGATACATCGTCGCTCCTCTATCTAGCCCATTGTACTTCAACTTAACATATTACTTAGGACAGGCATATGCAGCACATATGACCCATCCAAGACTCAGGTAGGTTAGTTCAGTTTGAGTTAGCACTATACGGCATATCTAATTTTTTTTTCTTTATTGGTTTGGGCTCGTTAATTGACTAAATCAGACAGGCTTGATTGGTTAAAGTTAGTTTAGGATGATTCCAAACTAACTTAAATCTTTCAAACATACTTAACCTAATTGAGATCAACCAAATCTAAATTAGACTAGTCTAGGGTGATTCAAGAGTAGTTCTATAAGGATTTAAGGTTAGTTCTGTTAAGTCATAATTGAATTAAATTTGGTTTAAGTCAATTGGGCTATTCTAATTAGGGTTTTGGTTGATTGAGTACTATTGAGAGATTGATATTTTAAGCTTTTATGATTTAATGAATTTAAAGGTTTTATTTGAATATGTCATTTGAAAATGATTATTGATTTTTTACTTTTCTTAAGTTTAAAATATTGACATTATTGTTACCATGTAGTAGATGTAACTAAGTTAATGGTCCATATTGGAAGTGTAACATGTGAAAAGAACTACAGGTCCATCACAGTACGGAGTCACCAATGGATATATTCTAGTAGATCATACATGAAGCATGGTCTCTTATAATATTTGATCATACTATTTCTTGGATGTATGTGTGAATGAATGAATGAATGTAAATGAATGATCATGGATGTTTATATATCCCTACTGCGGGCAGGTATGATGATTCTTTTTGGAGATTAGTGGACCATCAGACGTGATGGTTATACGATTCCTCCATCCGTTATTAGGAGGAATATGTCTTCACCTGAGTAGGTGAGGGATACCACTCCAACCGTTGTTGGGAGTGTGATATGGATTATCTTCATCCACTGTTGAGAGGAATCCATCCCGTGGAGTATGTCTCTTCATCTGCTATTGGGAGAGCATACCATCGGGTGTGATGAACGCCTTTGTTACATAGTTATTAAGTATGTGTTGTATGTGGCTGATGCATGACTTTGCTTATTACGTAAGAAGTTATCATCATTTTTCTTATGCATAAGTTTTATGATGAATAGATGTATTATTATTATTTATTAAATTATTGATATTTGTTTCATGAATATTGAAGATTATTTTTATGATTTTTCTGAGGTTCCTTCTAGCATGTGTGGTTATTTATATGTTTTTATCTTATATTTATTTTCAGAGTAATCTATAATTTTATAATAAATTTGAAGCTCGGGTAAAAGAGACTTGTGATCCTACCAAGACGTGATCCTTTTCTTAGTTAATATAATAATTAATATTATAAATATAAGAATTTAAATTCAAGGATAAAAAAAGGGAGAGTGTATTTTATAAATTATAAAATAATGATATATTATATTTCATAAATCTGGAATATGATAGCTGACGTGTTTGGAGGATGAGATAGTTGCGAATCGACTCGCTTTTAAGAAGATGACCAAGAACCAACTCACTAAAGGAAAGAGCTGAGTTGAAAAGAAGAAGCTTCTAAGGAAGACCACGGAGGATTTATAGAAAAGAGTCTCTCTCCATGACTAAATAGGATTTATAGGAAAGAGATCAATCTCTCTCTCTCTCTCTTTCTCACTAATTGATTTAAGACTATCTTGTAAAGTGTAAAAGTGATTGATGTATGAAGACCAACTCAGAAGAAACCTATCACAGTGGGATATACAAGCCAATATACTCGAGGTATGAGTCGATAAAAGACAATAAGAGGCAAAAACAAAATGTGCTCAAGATGCATAAGTTGATAAAACCCGACTCACGTAGGAAGAAACTTATCATTTTGGAAGGTATAAGTTAAAATGTATATGAGATGTGTGAGTCAGTAAAACTTAACTTATATTGGAAGAAATATGCCTCAATGGAAAGCATAAGACAAAATATACTCGAGACACATGAGTTAGGAAAACTCATCTCATCTGAAGAGAGCCTTCAAAGGCATAAGTTAAACTAAGTTGGGAAAGCCTAGCCTGCTAGTTATAGGTGCCCTATAAGCCAATTATATGAGTGACGACACTTGTAACACGCTGCAGCAATCTCTTTGCTTATGCTTATTAGTATTTTCTCATATTATCTAGATGTATATTGTGATGTCTTTGTATTTGTGCAATGAGAATCAGATCATGATGAGATCACGATAATGTGACCGATTTACCTTTAAACACAGACCCTAAATAATCTCGATCATAGGTTACTCGAGAGGAACATCGAGATAACCGGATAGACTAGTGTGTTGTATATTCGTCTATATGATGGAGGTGGCTGGTCTCATAGCTACTCGTGTGGAGACACTAAGGATACAATATAGGTGCTCATTGGAGAATGAGTTCACTGATTGATCCGCTTATAGAATGCTAGATGGTTATTGATACCACACGTCAGATAGCGATTTCATAGTCATAGTAGTGTATATGGTCCTTAGACTTGAGACACCAATGATATCTTGTATGAGTACTCCACTCTTTGATATCGGACTTATAGGTTTGAAAGTTTCAAATCTAGTACAATCGATTATTGGGAGTGGTATCTGTTGTGGGAAACAACTTTTTACCGTGACCCCGGGGCGTGCGGCGTGGAATCCGGGAGCCGGAGGGTCGTCTCGGTATGGTTCGGGCCCGTCGATGGCTCCTGCTCCCGCCTCCTGACCCCTCCGAAAGGCAGCTCCACGCTCAAGTCGACGGGAACGAGACCTGCAGCAAGGCGGGTCGGATGCTCCGCCCGACCCCTTCGACGCTCAAGTCAGCCCTCGCCCGTCGGCCGAGCTCCCCAGAAATGTGTCAGGGTGTTCGAGTCTACTCACCTCCCAGAGTGTTCATCCCCATGCCTGTCTTACCCATTCGGTTTAAATAGGTCGGACGGATGGCATGCTTCCTGTGTTCGCGGTGGCGACGGGCTCGACCTCACAGCCGCGCCGTGGTCAACTTGGCGGGTAGTTGGGGCGATGCAGAGAGAAGCGACGCCGGGCGATCAAATCGTAGGAGTAATGGAGCGCAGGAGGGCGATGACGCCATCACGACCCAGACCCGGTGTCACGCCATACTTAATACCCCTAACATTACCCCTCAAAAGCCACTTCGCGGACGGCCTGAGGGTTGGGGGTGGTGCTCGAGAAACCCTGCCACCGATCGAGATCTCTGACGGAGGTTCCGCTGTCGTGACATAATTGACCAACTGCGTGATAAGGGGTCGAGGCGCCGCCAAGACCCGAAACCGGCGATCGAGGAAGCTCGAGACCATGTGACCGAATCGCCGCTCGGGATAAAGGGGGTCGAGGAGCCACAAGACTCAGAAACCGATGGTCGAGGACCTCGAGACCATGTGACCAACCGCCGGATAAGGGATCGAGGCGACACTCAATCCCCGCTGCCAATCCGCCGCCCGCAATCGTGGGTCGAGACCCGCGCAAGGCCCTCAAAACCGGCGGTCAAGGCGAACTCGAGACCATGTAACCAACCGCCGCTCGGGTAAAGGGCGCGATGCTCAACTCCTCGCTGCCGATCCGCTGCTTGCAATAAGGGCCGAGGTCCGCATAAGACCCGAAAACATAATAACCAATCCACCGCTCGATATAGGATCGAGGCGACGCCAATACCTCGCCGAACCGCCGTCCAGAGTAAGGGGTCGAGGCCCGCATAAGACCCGAAGACTATAATAACCGAACCGCCGTCGATATAGGATCGAGGCGACGCCAATCTCTCGCTGCCAACCGCCGCCCGAGTAAGGGGTCGAGGCCCGCATAAGACCTGAAAACTATAATAACCGAACTGTCCGATATGATCGAGGCGACGCCAATACCTCAAGCTAAACCGCCGCCGTAGTAAGGGGTCGAGGCCCGCAAGACACCGAAAACTATAATAACCGAACCGGCTGCTCGATATAGGATCGAGGCGACGCCAATACCTCGCTGCCAACCGCCGCCTGTAAGGCGGGTCGAGGCCGCGCAAGACTGAAACTATAATAACCAACCGCTGCTCGATAAAGGGCCGAGCCGCCGCTCGACCTGTAAAACCGATGGTCGAGCCGCCAAGACTGAAACCGAACCGCCGCCGTCAAAATGGCTCGCGATAGTGCGGTTGCCGGAATCGAGGAGTCGCTGGCCGGGTAAGTTACTTACCCGGGTGGTGGACACGCCACCTCTTCATTAATATGACGCGGCGCTCGATCGCCTGATGCGATGCTATTGGGCGGTATGTGCGCGCGTCATGTCGCCGCTGCCTCGGAGGCGAAAGGCCGAGGCCCCCTTTCTATAAATAGCGAGCCCGCGACACTCTATCACTTTTTATCGAGTTTTCCTCTCGAGTCCCGCTTGTCTTCCTTCGAGTTTTCTCCTTGGCTCGGTGTCCTTTGACTCCCTTCATCGATTCCTTCCATCAGAGGTTAGTGCATGATGGCTCTTCCTTCCACCTCCTCCTCATCTACTTCTTCCTCTTCCTCCCCTCTGTCACAACCCGTGTCGCCGCTCTCCCCTCATCTCCTCCTTCCACCCTTCCTCAGTGAAAGCGGCGCGTGCGCTAGATGCCATAATGTGGCCGCACGACCAGGATTCCACCCTGGATGAGCGCATGGTAGGGATCCTCCGGCGGCGCTACGGCATCCCGGAAGAATATAGCCTTTCGGCCCCCGAAGCTGGGCAGCGGGCTTTCGACCCGGTTCCTAAGGGCTTTGCCCTGACCGCCGATGCCTTAGAGGCCGGCCTGCGTCTTCCCCTGCACCCAATCATAGTATCCTGCATATCCTTGTGGCGGATCTCGCCTTCACAAATAACCCCAAACTCTTGGCGGTATCTGGTGGCTTTCCGGGGAATGCCATTACGCCAACATCGCCCGACCCGCAACCTTTTTCTCTCTGCTTTCCGCCTTTTCAAGGGGTTGGGGGATACTTTCTTGCCGCCTGACAGGTTCCGGTTAGCGCGCCCACCAATAACAAAGGGTGGAAGAGGCGCTTCTTCGCCCAAAGGCCGTAAGGACTGGGTTTCGGGTTCGGTGGTCGCTGGCGACCATTGATAACACCGCCTCGAAACTCAATGCCGAGGAGCGCGCGCACCTCGAGCGGTTAAGGGTAATCCTCCTTCCTCGCAAGCCATCCGCAACATGTCTGAGAAGTGGCTTGTGGAGGCGGGACTTAGTCCGCGCCACGGGTAGGCTATTGTTGTTTCGCATCTTTGGGCTTGCTGCCACACTCTAGTTTCTAACTCATCCTTGTTCTTTGCAGAGATGGTGAACCCGCGGTCCTTCCATGATTCGGTGTTCGACAGACCGCCTCCGCGCCTCCGCGGTTCTCGGGCGGGGGCGGCCTCGCACTACCGAGGGGGCGCCCAAAGAAGAGGGCCAAGGCCAGGGACGTGGTGGACCTGGAGGTGCCTGTGGCACCATCTGCCGAGACGACCGGAGGACCGGGCGCTTCCGCTCCGACCGAGAGCGCCGGACCCAGCTAGGGGACGACCGGGAAGGGCCGGCGCCCTCCGGCCATGAAGGACTTATGCCGAGTCACGCCGGGAAGGATCAGCCATTCCTTTCCCGTGATGGGCGAGGTCCTTCGGGCGCCGAGCGACCTCCGTGGCCCTGGCATGGTCTGCTCCGAGGACAAGGTGTGGGTCGGGAGAGCCTCGCCAGCTACCTCGGGCGCCCATCCCGACATAGCTCGACCTATACACGCCTCCTTCGAAGCACTCATCGCTAAGTCGCCAAGTCGGTGTTGTGGGTAAGCACCGCCTTGCGGTATTCTCTTGGCTAAGCAATCGCTCACCATTTTCAGCCTTTCCTCTCTATGCAGAATCTCCACTACACCATGGCCCTCATCGACGGTGCACGACGCCGGCCGGTTGGTGGCGAACCGGGCGAGCGCAACTCGAGTTGCGCCGCCTTGAAGAGGCCCGAGCGGGTCCGACTCGAGGCGGTTGCCGCCGCCGAGCAGCGGGCGCCGACATGGGCGCGAAGTCACGCTACCGACCGCCGAGCTCGAGACGCCGGCGCCGGAGGCCACTCGCAGGCTTCTCCGACGGAGAAGCCGGAGAACCGCCTCCGCACCAAGGAGGCCTCGAGTTGGCCGCCAAGCCGACTTCGAGAGGCCGAGGTGAAGGCCGCCAGAAGCTTGCCGGCGGAAGGCAACCGCCAAGAGGGACCGGAGGCGGTCGAGGCATACAAGAAGTCGGAGGGCTTCCTCCTGGGCCGACCTGACGGCAGGTATCATACGAATATGGGTACAAGGTTGCCCTGACCCGATTCCGAGCGTGCCCTCCAGGCTCCGCGGTTGAGGAGGATCCCTTCACCTCCTGTCTCGAGGACAAGGGGGTTGACATGCCCGGCGAGGTTCCCTTCGACGACAGCCTTCCCGGAGCCGCGGCTTGAGGGGTTTTTTCTTCTTTTTGGAGGGCCTTCCCTCGCCTTTGTAATCCTTCTTTCCCCTCTAGGGGCCTGCTTTTGTACTCCAAAGCTTTTGGTAATACAATTCCCTTTTTATGGCAATACAATTTCCAACTTCATTCCAATAGCCCGAGTCAAATATTGACTCGCTTCGCTTGGCCCTTAAACAAAGTACTTCTAAGGTTCTCGACGCCTGTGTCCTCGAATTGCTGCCCGGTCATAGTCGCGAGTCGGAACGCTCTGGTCGACAACTTTGATTACGCGTAGGGGCCTTCCCACTTAGGTGCAAGCTTGCCCTTGAGTTGGCGGGGTCGCTTACTTCCGCCTGCGTAATACTAGATCTCCCATCCCTAGAGGCCGAGGGCGCACCTTCTTGTTATAACTTCCGCAACACTCGTTGTACGCCAAAGATCTTTACGCGGCGCCGCTCGCTCTTCTAGCAGGTCTAGGCCAGCCCGAACTCCCGGGCCGAGGTGGATTCTCATAGTTCTCCACCCGAATGTTGGAATGACCAACTCGGCTTGTAGGATCGCTTCCACGCCGAATGCCAGTCAGAGGGGACTCGCCTGCCGCCTTCGGTAGTCCGCAAAGACCATAGGATGTTCGGGAGCTCGCCGACCCCACTCGATCGGGCTTCCAAAGTCATTTTCCTAAGTCCATCTAGGATAAATCGCTGGTCACCTCGAGCCCGTTGGTCCGGGGTGGGCCACCGAGCTAAACCTCAATCGATTTGATAAGTCGCGCAGTAACTCCGTAAACCGAGTGCCGGGCGACCGGGTTCCGTTATCGCGATGATAACGCTGGGCAGATCAATCGGGTCACGATGTTCTTCCATACGAACCGCTCGACCCGCTCGGCCGTAATGGTTGCCGTGGGCTCTCGCTTCCACCCATTTAGTGAAATAATCTATCCCCACGATGATATATCTCCGCTGGTCGACGGGGAACGGGCCCCAAAAGGTCCATTCCCCATTGAGCGAAGGGCCAAGGGCAATCCATGGAGGTGAGCGACCGCAGGAGCCGCGGGCGGGCCCGCGCGGCAGTGTCGTACCGCGGCACGAAAGCCTTGGCGCCTCGGTTCAACGTAGGCCAGTAGTAGCCCTGGCGTAGTATTTTGAAGGCCAAAGTTCGGCCGCCCATGTGCTCCCCACAAGTCCCGCCGTGAACCTCGGCGAGAATCACTTCCGCTTCATCGGGATCTAAACATCGCAGTAGGGGATGGGAAAACGACCTTTTGTAGAGCCGGTCGCCAATCTCGCAGTACCACGCCTGGGTTCAGCGGAGCCGCCGTGCCTTGACCTCATCCTCAGGCAGGATCGTCCCTCCAGGGTTCGGAGGTCTGTGGGACCTCCGCCGAGGTGCCAGCCAGAAGCGACCTTTCGTCCATGTGTCGTTAAAGGCGGAGCAGGTAGACCCTCGACATACAGGCCCTCCTTCTAGCGCTAATCTGTAGTGGGAAACAACTTTTTACCGTGACCCCGGGGCGTGCGGCGTGGAATCCGGGAGCCGGAGGGTCGTCTCGGTATGGTTTGGGCCCGTCGATGGCTCCTGCTCCCACCTCCTGACCCCTCCGAAAGGCAGCTCCACGCTCAAGTCGTCGGGAACGAGACCTGCAACTAGGCGGGTCGGATGCTCCGCCCGACCCCTCCGACGCTCAAGTCAGTCCTCGCCCGTCGGCCGAGCTCCCCAGAAATGTGTCAGGGTGTTCGAGTCTACTCACCTCTCTGAGTGTTCATCCCCCCTCTCCGTCTTACCCATTCGGCTTAAATAGGTCGGACGGATGGCATGCTTCCGGCTGCGTCTGCGGGTGGCGTACGGGCCTGACCTCGCAGGCCGGTGCCGTGGTCAACTTGGCGAGTAGTTGGGGCGATGCAGAGGAGAAGCGACGTCGGGCGATCAAATCGTAGGAGTAATGGAGCGCAGGAGGGGCGATGACGTCATCCGGGTGTACGACCCAGGACCAGGTGTCACGTCATACTTAATACCCCTAACAGTATCCAACCTTACGAGGGTTATTGAGTGTCAATAAAGGATTATCCGCTTTCGGTATCATTAGAGGAATATTTCATATATTCTTGCTCAAATAAATCCTTGGCTAAAGTTATTCGGATTGAGATAAAATGAGTTCTTTGGGAGAATCTAATTAGAGTGAGACTCGAGGAGAGACCGTATGAGCCTGACAACACCATGCCCGATATAGGGTCTTTGGGATATTATATAGATGAGAGACTATAGATACATGGTAACTGAGGACGGATAAGTCCAAAGAATTGGATTCCCCTGTATCATTTGGGGAGTACGGCGTAGTGGCCTAGTACGTCCGCAATCGATGAGTCGGATGACTCATAGCCAGCTCGATATTGGGCCTAGAGGATCACACATATATGGTAGGTGTCACGACGAGTAGAGGTTAGGATATGAGATATCCGTCGGAGCTCATAACTTATTGATATCCGTTAAGCCCCTGAATTATTAGATCCTAAGATGAGATCCAATAAGAGCCAATAAGAGATTATTGGGTAGAAACCTACTAATCCAATAGGCTTAGGTAATTGGATGGAGATCCAATACCCAACAGGGCAAGATCTATTAGAGTTAAGTTGACATAGGGCCTCTATAAAAAGGAGGAAACCAAAGGCCCATAGGTTGGGGTTTTCTTAGTAGCCACCTTCTATTCTCGTCTCCCCAAGAGAGGAGCATCGTTGTAGTCTCTACCATGTGGATTATCGCTAGAGAGGAGGACATTTGAACTCTTTCATCCAATCCTATATATCCGTAGGGATTCAGGGATATATGATATCCCTCGGTACTTTCTTTTTGCATATTGTTAGGGGAAACAACTTTTACCGTGACCGGGGTGCCGGAATCCGAACGGGGGTCGTCTGACGGTTCGGGCCGTCGATGGCTCTCGCCCCCGCCTCCGACCGCTCCTCCGAAGGTGGCGTGACGCCCGGACGCCGAAACGTAACTGCAGCAGGCGGTCGGCTCGGAGTGTTTCGTGGAGCAAGAGTTCAGAGGAAAAGATCCGCATCGATCGATCCGATCACCACCACCAGCCTTTTCCCGCCTTACTGCTCGGCCAAATAGGTCGGATGGAGGGCTCGCCCGATCCGCCCGCAGTGGCGTAGGGGCCTGACCTGGCAGGTCGGTGCCGTGGTCAACTGGGTGGGTAGTTGGGGCGATGCTGAAGAGAAGTGACGTCGGGTGGTCAAATCGCGGGTGTTATGGAGCGCAGGAGGGGCGATGACGTCATCCGGGAGTACGACCGAAGACCTAGTATCTCGTCATACTTAATATCCCTATCACTACCCCCCCTCAAAAAGCCACTCCTGCGAGACAATTTGGAGGGTGTTGCTCGGAAGAACCTGGTTGCCGACTGAGATCTCGGGCGACAGTTCCACCGTGTCGTGTCATAATTGATCGAATCCCTTTGCAGGATGGGGGGTCGAGGCGCCGCTCAAGACCCGAAAAACCGATGATCGAGGAAGCTCAAGATCTTGCAGCCGAACCGCTGTCGATAAAGGGGGTCGAGGAACCTCAAGACCCGTAGTTATAGTCACCAACCGCCGTCGATATAGTGCCGAGCCACCGCCAAGGCCTAGGATGCCGGCGATCGAGCCGCCGCCAAGATCATGTACCGAATCGCTGCTCGATAAATGTGGTCGAGGAGACGCCCGATTTCCGCTTGCTGCCGACGTCCGGTGAATCGTGGGTTGAGACTCGCGCTAGGCCCGTTGAACCAATGGGTGAGCAAACCGCCGAGGTAGGGGCAGCGACGCCCAAGTCTCGCACACCCGCCGTTGGGTACTAGGGGTCGAGGTCACGCATACGCACTAAAACCATGATAGCCGAACCGCCGCTCGTTGTGTGTGTGTGGCCGCTACCAGGCCTATGAAACCAGAGCCGAACCGCCGCTCGGGATGTGTGGCCGAGCCGCCGCCAAGGCCTATGAAACCAGAGTAGCGAACCGCTGTCGATGAAGGGGTCGAGGAGACGCCCGATACCCATTGCTGCTGACGCCCTAAGTCGGGTTGAGACGCCAGTCCTCCTCGCTATCAACCGCTGCTTTAGTACAAGGGGTCGAGGTCACGACACGACCCGAGAAACCATAATAGCCGAACTGCCGTTCGGGATGAAGGGGTCGAGGAGACGCCCGATACCCATCGCCAAGCGGACGTCCTAAGTCGGGTTGAGACGCGCTGTCCTCCTCGCCATCGAACCGCCGCTTTTGTACAAGGGGTCGAGGTCACGCACACGCACCCGAAAACCATAATAGCCGAACCGCCGCTCGATGAAGGGGGTCGAGGAGACGCCCGATACCCATTGCCAAGCGGACGTCCGAAGTCAGGGGTTGAGACGCGCCAGTCCTCCCGCCATCGACCCGCCGCTTTAGTACATGGGGTCGAGGTCACGCACACGCACCGAGAGACCATGATAGCCGAACCGCCGCTCGATAAATGTGGCCGAGCCACCGCCAAGGCCCGGAAGACCGTGGTCGAGCCGCCAAGACCTAGAAAATCGTAATCGCCGAACCGCCGCTCGATGTGTGTGGCCGAGCCGCCGCCAAGGCCTGAATACCAGTGGTCGAGCCGCCAAGACCTAGAAAACCGGAATCGCCAACCGCCGATGTGTGTGGCCGAGCCGCCGCCAAGGCCTGTAATACTGGTCGAGCCGCCGCCAAGACCTAGAAAACCGGAATCGCCAACCGCCGGGATGTGTGTGGCCGAGCCGCCAAGGCCTGTACGCGGTCGAGCCGCCAAGACCTAGAAAACCGAACCGCCGCCGCCGTCAAAAATGGCTCGCGATAGTGCGTTGCCGGAATCGAGGATACCGCGTGGATAAGTTTCTTACCCGGGGTGTACACGTCAGCTCTTCATTTATATGACGCCGGCGCTTCGACTGCCCGATGTGATGCTATTGGGCGATGTGGCGGGGTCATGTCGCCGCCGCCTCGAGGCGAAAGGTCGAGGCCCCCTTTTCTATAAATAGGAGCCCCGCGCCTCTATCACTTTATCGGAGTTTTCATCTCTTGTCCCGCCGCTGCCTTCCTTCAAGTTTTCCTAGGCTCCGGTGCCTTTTAACTTCTTCCAGAAACTTCTTCCATTATAGGTTAGTGCGCGATGGGTCTTCCTTCCACTTCCTCTTCCTCTCGCTTCTTCCTCCTCCTCCTCGCCAAAACCCGCGCCGCTCTCCTCCATCTCCTCGCTTCCAACCCTTCCTCGATGCGGAAGCGCGCTGCGCGTTAGAGGCCTTAATGTGGCCGCACGACCAAGACTCCATCTTGACGAGCGATGGTGGGATACTCCGGCGCGCCACGGCATCCCGAGGAGTTCAACCTCCGCCGCAAGCGGACAGCTGGCTTTGACTGGCTCCCAAGGGCTTTGCCTCGACCGCCGATGCCCTAGAGGCCGGCTGCGCTTTCCCCGCACTCCAATCATCACATCCTCAGATCTCCCCGTGGCGATTTCGCCTTTCTCAGATAACTCCCAACTCGGCGGTATTTGGTGGCTTTCCGGGGAATGCCATTACGCTAACATCGCCCCGACCCGCAACCTCTTCCTCTCTCGCCGCCTCTTCAAGGGGTTTGGGATACTTCCCGGCCGCACGACTGTGGTTCCGGTTAGCGCGCCCCACCAATAACAAAGGGTGGAAGAGGCGCTTTTTGTCCAAAGGCCAAGAGGATCTGGTTTCGGGTTCGATGGTCGCCTAGAACCATCGATAACATCGCCTGCCGAGTGCCGAGGAGCGCCACCTTGAGCACCGAGGGTAATCCTCCTTCCTCGCAAGCCATCCGCAACATGTCGGAGCAGTTGGTCGTGGAGGCCGGACTAAGTCCGCGCCTCGGTAGGCCGCCGTTGTTTCGCCTCTTTTGGATTGCCGCCATACTCTATCTTCTCGACATGTCCGCTGCTTCTTGCGTGGATGGTGAACTCGCGGTCCTTCCACGACTCGGCGCCCGAGGGGACCATCTCCACGTTCTCCGGCGGTCTCTAAGCGGGCGGGGGGTGGCTCCCCGCGCACCACCGATGAGGGGCGCCCGAAGAAAAGGGCGAAGGCTAAGGACGTGGTGGACTGAGACGCCACGGCCGGGCCGAGGCGATCGAACGACGGCGCCACCACTCCCGCCGAGAGTGCCGGTCCCAGCCGGGGGCGACGAAGGGCCGCGCCTCCAGCCATGAAGGACCTGGCTGGGTCACGCCGGGGAAGGATCAACCGCCTTTCCCGAATGATGGGGAGGTCCCATCGGCCGCGAGCGACCCTCTCGTGGCCCGGCATGGTCTGCCCCGAGGACAAGGTGTGGGTCGGGAGAGCCTCGCCGCCTACCTCCGGGCGCCCATCCCGACATGGCTCGATCTTTACACCCTCCTAAGCGCTGACGCCAAGTCCGCCAAGCCTGTTGTGGGTAAGCACCGCCTTGCGTGTATCTTCTTAGCCGAGCAATCGCTCACTACTTTCGCCTTTCTTTCTCCTTGTGCGTAATCTCCACTACACCACAGCCCTCCTCGACCGGGTGCATGACTCGGCCGCTTGGTGAATGGTTTGGCGAGCGCAACTTGGAGTTGCGCCGCCACCGAGGAAGCCCAAGCGGGCGGGACTCGAGGCGTTGCCGCCGCCGAGCAACGGCGCGGACATGGGCGCGAAGGCGCGTCGACCGCCGAGCTCGAGGTCCGCCGCAATCGAGGCCGGATCGCAGGCTCCTCCGACATCGGCCGAGAACCGCCCGATGGAGGAGGCCTCGATTGGCCGCCAGCCGACCTCGAGGAGGCCGAGCCGGGGCCGCCAGGGAAGCCCTTGCCGCGCGGAAGGGAGTCGGCCGGAGAAGGACCGGAGGCGCCGACGCCATACAAGAAGTCGGAGGGCTTCCTCTACCGACCGGACGGGCCGTGTCGCACGAGTATGGGTACAAGGTTGCCCTCGCCCGTTCCGAGCATGTCCTCCGTGCTCGGTGGTCGAGGAGAACCCTTCGCCTCATGCCCCAAGATCATGGGGTCGACATGCCCGGCGAGGTTCCTTCGACGACGCCTTTCCCGGCCGCGCAAGACCTCTTTTTCTTCTTTTCGAGGGTCTTCCCTTGTTTTTGTAATACCTCTTTCCCCACTAGGGCCCAATTTGTAATCCAAACTTCTGGTAATACAAATTTGCCTTCTTTAATACAATCTCCAACTTCTTTCTAATGGCCTCGAGTCCGTATTGACTTACTTCCGCTTTGTCCTTAAACAAAATATTTCTAAGGTTCTGACGCTCCAAGTCCTCGAACCGCCTACCATAGTCGCGAGCCTAACGCTCCTGGCCTGACTACCTGATTACTCTGCAGGGGCCTTCCCACTTGGGTGCAAGCTTGCCCCTTGAGTGAGCGGGTCGCGCCATCGCGAGGACTAAGTCGCCCATTCCGAGGGGTCGAGGGCGCACTCTTGTTGTAACTCCGGCAACACTTCGCACGCCAAAGATTTTTACGCGCGCTGGCCCCGCGTTTCTAGCGTGTCTAGGCCACCAACTCCCGGGCCGAGGTGGATTCTCATAGTTCTCCACCCGAATGTTGGGATGACCAACTCGGCCGGTAGGACTGCTTCCACGCCAATGCAAGGTCTGTAGGGGACTCGCCTGGCCGCCTTTCGGGTAGTCCGCAGAGACCATAGGATGTTCGGGAGCTCGCGACCCACCGATCGGCTTCCAATGTCCTTTTCCTAAGTCCATCCAGATAGATCGGCTGGTCACCTCGCCGAGCCCGCTGGTCCGGGTGGGCCACCGAGCTAAACCTCAATCGATGTGATAAGCCGCGCGTAACTCCGAGAACCGAGTGCCGGCGACCGGGTTCCGCGATCGCGATGATAACGCGGGCGACCGACCGGGTCACGATGTTCTTCCATACGAACTGCTCGAATTCCCGCTCGCCGTAATGGTTGCCGTGGGCTCGCTTCCACCCACTTGGTGAAGTAATCGATCCCCACAATGATATGTCTCCGCTGCCGGACGCCGGGGAACGGCCCCAAGAGGTCCATTCCCATCGAGCGAAGGGCCAGCGCAATCCATGGAGGCGAGCGGACCGCAGGAGCCGCGGGCCGCGGCCCGGCGCCGCAGTGTCGCACCGCCGCACGAAAGCCTTGGCGCCTGCGCAGCGAGGCCGCAATAGCTCGCGCAGATTTTGAAGGCCAAAGTTCGCCGCCCATGTGCTCCCCACAAATCCCGCCGGACCTCGGCGAGAATCACTTCCGCCATCGGGATCTAAGCATCGAGTAGGGGTGGAGAACGACCTTTGTAGAGCCGGCCGCCAATTTCGCAGCACCACGCTGGTTCGCGAGCCGCCGTGCCTTGACCTCATCCGCCAGATCCTCGCTTGTACTTCAAGACTTTCAATCCACGAAGGTGGGGTGGTCGACTCCGGTCCCCGATCTCCATGATGGCCACCGATCGGTGTCGCCTCTTCGACTCGGATGTTCCTCCGGATCGGCCCCGAGGCCAATTTCGCGAGCTGGTCCGCCCGCCTGCTCGGGACCCGCACCGACAGAGGAAGCGTGGAAAGTTAGAAGGTTTGGGCTTTTACCTCGGCCAGTATCCGACATGGTCGAGTCCCGCGCTCGACATTTCCACCAACTTGCTCGGCGACAAGTTGGGAATCCGTGAGAATGTGGATTGCTCCTAGTTGCATCTCGCCGCCAAACGGAGGCTCGCCAACAAATACCGTATTCGGGCCTCATTGTTTGTGGCCGCAAACCGGCGAGGGAACGCCGAAAGCGTGTCCGCCGGGATCCTCCTGCACGAGTCCGCGCCGGCCTCCTCGAGCCGAAGACCCATCCACGCAAAGCATCCAGCCTCGTGGATTTGCTCAACGCCTCTCGCCTCCGCGGTGTCAATTCCGAGATGAAATCGCCAAGGCCTCGGGCCTTGATGGCTGTTCTCGGCCAGTAGCAAAGGTCCTAACTCTGGATAGCTCCACCGACCACTTTAGGAGACGCCCGCCACGCCAAACTTAGAAAGAACTTGACGCAGGGGTTGGTCGGTCAATACCTCAATCGTATGGGCCGAAGTAGGGGCGAGCTTCCGAGCCGCTAGAATAAGTGCCAATGCCGCCTTTCAATGGGAGGATAGCGCCGTTCCGCCACGCAAAGACGTGGTCGTGTAGTAACGGTGTTGCGATCGGGGCTTCTTTCACAAGCACCGAGCTCATCCGCATACGAGATGCCGCCAGTAGAGGGTAAGTTTTTCGCGCAGACACCGAGGTAAGTCGGGGTAGCTCTGATAAGTGCCGCTTCAGCCGTGCGAGGGCTTCCTCGCATTCCGCCGCCCATTGGAAGTTCTTGGGTCCTTGAGGACTCGGAAGAAAGGAAGGCACTTATCTCCCGACCGATAGAAACCGACAGAGCCGCTTATCCTTCCGCTAAGGCAATCGCAGCCTCCTTTATCGCACTCGAGATCTCATGCCTGAGAGCTCTGATCTTCTGGTTGGCATCAATTCCTCTCTCGTATGATAAACCCGAGGAACTTCCTCGATGTCACGCCAAGACGCACTTGGCCGGATTAAGGCGCATCCCGTGTCTTCTCAACAGAGAAGGTTTCCGCAAGTCGCCGAGGTGTGCAGCCCTCAGGCGACTTTTCACGATCATATCGCCAACGATACCTCCATGTTTCGCCCTATTTGCCGGGCGAACACCTTGTTCACCATCCTTTGGTAGGTGGCGCCGCATTCTTTAACCCGAATGGCATAACTTTGTAGAAGTAGGCCTTTGGGGTGTGTGTGGAAGGTCAGTATGTTGCCGATCCTGGGCCATCCGGATCCGGTTGTAACCGAGTAGGCGCCCATGAAGGAGAAGCGAGCGCATCTGGCCACTTGAGTCCACTGGTCGATCCTCGGTA
This sequence comes from Musa troglodytarum, assembly GCA_023547065.1. Lineage (NCBI taxonomy): Eukaryota > Viridiplantae > Streptophyta > Magnoliopsida > Zingiberales > Musaceae > Musa > Musa troglodytarum. Next base: position 6,431,832 of record CP097502.1, on the reverse strand, counting down.
GGGGAAGCAATCCTTCTGCAAGCACGATTTAGATCGGTGTAGTCAACACACATCCTCCAGCCTTCCATTAGGCTTCTTGACGAGGACTACATTGACAGCCATCGAGGGTATCGGACTTCCTCAATGAAGTCGACGCCAAGAGCCCGCCGATTTCCTTCTCGCACATTTGTTGGCGCCGAGGGACCGAGGCCGAGGTCTCGCCTCACCGAGCGGGTCGGGGAAATGTGTAGATGGTGTTGGGCGACTTCGAGTCGATTCCCGGAGGTCGGCACCGCCCTGTGCGAAGACATCCGCGCTTTCCGAGGAGGGTCAAGCCAGCCGCGCCCGCTTCTGATTATCCAGTGTCCGGGCCGATCCCGACCGTCCGACGGGCGGGTCATCTTGCAGCCGGAATATTAACCGGGTTTGTCGGCCGATGCTTGGTCGCGCCAAGGCCCCGCGTGGGTCTTCGAGGGGCGGTTCCGCCTTTTCCTCTTACCTGTGGAGGTCGCAAGTAACACCGCTCGACTCCCGAGGATCTCCCCGCACCTTCGACCGACCCGCCGTGGGGAACTCTCCGGTGGTATGTGGATAGAACGGCCCTTAGCTCGCTGAGGGTGGGTCGGCCAGATGGCGTTGTACGCAGAGGGAGGTCGACCACCGTAAAAGTTACCACAGAGTCTTGGCCTTCGGGAATCGCCGAGGGTCAATGGTAGGTTAAAGCGCCGGCGAGATCGAGTCGCCATGAAGCCGTGAGCGCCGAGTGCAAGGCTTCGTGGCTTCCTTCGCAGCCCCAACTTCGTAAAGGCCTCAAGTAGAGGATGTCGGCCGAGCCGCCGTTGTCGACCATAATCCGCCTGGACTGCGCGTTGGCAATTCGGGCCGACACCACCAACAAGATCGCCATGCTCGCTGTTCTATATCCCCGAGGGGAATGTGATCTCCGGCCGAGGGAGGGTGATATTCCCTGGCCGCAACGGCCGCGTAAGCCCTTCGACCAAGCGCTATGTCCTCCAAATGCGGGTCCCCTGATCACGCCGATGTGTTGCTCGACCGCCGCCGGGCGCAGGATGGTGCCCGCGGATGCCGGAGGTATTGATCGAGGTGACCTCTTCGGATCGCCTCTTCAATTTGTCGCCTACCGTAGCATTGCTTCGTCGTCATGTCCATTTTGCCGGCGGAAGCGCAATACGGTGCTATCGCCACCGCCGCCGCCCTTCATCCGGGGCGGCCCGAGCATTCCCGCCTCCTTTATTTGGAGGAATATTTGCGCCCGAGACGCCTTCAAGGGGGAGGTGGCGCCTGGCCACAGATGGGCCTGGGCGCCCATGCGGCGCCTCTTGGTGCGGGACTCCCGCTGGTTGTCGGTCCCGACGGAAGGGAGTAGGATGCCCCTGGCCGCTCTTCCTTCCTTCCCGACATCCGTGACTCCGCCACGCATTGACTCGCCAAACATTTCCGCGATGGACGCGGGGTCGCTTCCACCAAGGACCAAAGAGATCTCGACGGCCGCAGCCCCATCATGAATGCTCGCACCAATAACGATGGGTGAGCATCCGATAACTCCTGCACTCCGCGGGTGAACCTTCGCACGGCGGAGAGGGGTTCGCCCTCCTTTGCTTCAACCCCGTGAGGAGCGCGACAGTAAGGCTTTGGTCGCAAGAACGCCAAAAAGCGAGCTCAAGTCCTTGGCGAGCCGCTCAAAGGATGTCACCGACCCGCTTTTTAAGGTAATCGTACATCATGTACGCGGATCCTTTCAACGCGGTGGGAACGCCCGCACATCAAGGCGCCCGGTTCCATATAGGGCCATTTGAGCCCGAAGGCGCGACGTGATCGGCCGATCACCGACTCCATCATAAAGGTCGGCGGAGGGAAGACGGAAGTTCAAGGGCACCGGGTATTCCCGCATATCGCGAACGGGACTCCTGGGCACTTCCTCTCGCTTCTTCTTGACTTGCGACGCCCTTTGCACTCTCCGCACGCCAGGCGATGGACCGGATTCGAGCCCAAATAGGTCCGCCGAGTTCAAGACACCGCCGAAGTTCAAAGTGGACGCCCGTGTTTTCAAGAGCCCGGTTCCGCCCCTCCGGGAGGCCGGAGAAGATGGTACGGCCAGACGCCTCCCGATGCCGGGAAGAGGTTCCGCCTTGAGGTTCTCACGCCTCCGGAGTAGGCGGGGAGGACACCGACAAGATTTGCCGTGGTTCTGACTGGCTGGGAAAGGTCTCGAAAGCCTCCACCGTGACGTGGGGGAAATGGTGGAACCCGACTGGCGGTAGAGCCTGGCCGCTAAATATATTCCAAAGAGCGATCTATGGTTGCGCAGGATCGCCCCTCCGAGGTTCGAGGTTCATGACCTCCGCCGAGGTGCCACCGGAAACGCACCTTTCGCCCATGTGTCGTTAAGGGCGGAGCAGTGGTCCTTCGACAGAGTGGCCCTCCTTCTAGCGCCAACTGCTAGGGGAAACAACTTTTGACCGGAACGGGGGCGCACGCGCGCGAATCCGAAACCGGGGTCGCCTCGCCCGCCGATGGCTCTCGCCCCGCCTCCCGACCGGCCTCCGAAGGTGGCGCACGCCCGGACGCCGAGAACGTGACTCGCAGCAGGCGGCCTGATGCTCCGCCCACCCTCCGACGCCTAAGTCCTGGCCGCCCGGCCAAGTTCCTGCAGAGAATTGCGGGGTGTCCGAGTCTACCACCTCTGAGTGGAGCAAGGGTTCAGAAAAAGGAAAAGATCCGATCGATCCTCCTCCCGCCTTACCTGCTCGCTTAAATAGGTCGGACGGAGGGCTCGCTTCCGACCGCCCGCAGTGGCGATGGGCCTCGACTCGCAGGTCGGTGCCGTGGTCAACTGGGTGGGTAGTTGGGGCGATGCTGAAGAGAAGTGACGTCGGGTGGTCAAATCGCGGGTGTTATGGAGCGCAGGAGGGGCGATGACGTCATCCGGGAGTACGACCGAAGACCTGGTGTCTCGTCATACTTAATATCCCTATCACATATGTAGTTTTCAAATTCAAGAATTTAGTTTTTGACGAATTGATCTTCGCACGATGATGAAACTGTTTTGTGGAAATCTAGGATTTTTATTTTTCTGTTCTTCCGCTGCGCATGTGATGTCACCCTTGGATTTTTCAACACAGCCCACTTAAAGCGAGGCTTGCTTGTGAGATGGAGGTTGGCAAAACTTGATTCTCTCAAGGCTAGCTTGAAATGGAGGGGTTGGGTATCAACCCTCTTTTGCTCGAGGTAATGGGTCAGGTGCTAACCATCTCCATGACTACAATGGAGGGATTAAATGTTGACCCTCTTCTTACTTGAGGCAAGAAAGTTGGGTGCCGACCTCCAACCTTGCTCAAGGTTGAGAGGTCGACGCTGATCACGATGGAGGGGGCGGGTGTTGACCCCTCTTTCTTTATGAGGTGGGTGGGTCGGGCACTAACTTCCTTTGTTGACCATGGAGGAGAGATCAGGCGCTAACCCCCCTCTGCCCGAGGTGTGCTAATCAACACACGTCGATTGCTTTGTTGCCTAAGGTGAGGAGGACGAGTTCCTAGTTTCTATTTGGGTGTTCCCAAGGTACGTTGGTCGAGAACCCCTGCCCTCTCTTAAAGAAGTAATATAAAAGTATAAGATTAATATGTCGGATTAGGCCAGTTGTCATACTTTAGGACCTTTATCAAAGAGCCCTCGAAGCACGCCTTTGAGATAGAGATATTATCGATTAATGACCATTTGATGCATGTCTTTCGCATGACATGTTCATGCTAGAATGAGACAAAAGCTACACCCTACTGATATGCTTATGTGGATAGTGATCCAAGATAGACAGTTATGAGTTGTCTTGACCCTTATCGCTTATATGAACAAAAGGTCAAATTGAGATTGTTAAAGATGATTAAAAACTATCCCCTGAGCAATATTTCACAGAATATATTGTTCTTTCACTAGTAGATATAAAAGTTCACTTTTAATATGATCAAGAGATCATTTTTTTACCATTGGCGGCTACACATGTACCTCAAGCTATTAACTTGGGCATTAGAAAGATTGACTCGATAAATCTCTCAATCTTTATATATGTGACACCTCAAACAACCTCCTCGAGAGCTTGGCATTTTTGTCTTGGAGGCACCGCAAACAACTTTTTTGGGTGCTCGGTGTATCCTGTGCACATAGGTTTGAACCGAGCAAATTTGGACATCAACGTCATCTTCTCATAATAACATTATTAACTCAATAATATTTAGTTAATTATTTATATAAAGACTAATTAATTTATTTATTAGAATTATTAAGTAATTTAAAATTTTTTATGGATATCAATTGGAGAATTTGGAGGGAGATATTGTTAGGAGCAAATGTATTATTAGTTTCACTTTGTACAAGGATTTTTATGTAAAAGCTCTTGAACATGAGGGGCCTTATGTACAGTTACTATATATTCAAGGTCTAATATGCAAATTAGTCTTCACTGCAAGATATTTGATCCAACCCACACTCTCCCCTCCGATCCCAATCTCCTCTCTCATCATCGCGGAAACCATGAAGGTTCAAGTTCTCGGTCGCCCCGGCGGCCATTTGCTCTTCTCCCACCCCAAATCACCCATCATCTGCCTCGCCCACCAAAACCCCCTTGCGAAAAACCCCATCTTTTACCCCGAGAAACCCTACCGGAGGCGGACGCACGCCTCCTCCTCCGCCGCCCCTTTGGCTACTTCCGCTGCGCCTTCTCGTCGCGCCGCCGACGCCCCCGCCCCCGCCCCCGCTCGGCCCTCCCCCTCCTCCCTCTACTCGCGGCCCAGCCTCCAACAGATGAAGACCGAGCGTGCCGCCAACCGCGCCCGCGTCTACGAGTTCCTGCGCTCCCTCGGCGTCGTCCCCGACGAGCTCGACGGCCTCGAGCTCCCCGTCACCGTCGACGTCATGCGCGAGCGCGTCGACTTCCTCCATTCCCTCGGCCTCACCGTGGACGACATCAACAGCTACCCGCTCGTCCTCGGCTGCAGCGTCAAGAAGAACATCGTGCCCGTGCTCGACTACCTCGGCAAGCTGGGCGTCCGCAAGGCCACATTCACCGAGTTCCTGCGGCGGTACCCGCAGGTCCTCCACTCCAGCGTCGTGGTGGACCTCATGCCCGTCGTCAAGTACTTGCAGGGCCTGGACATACGGCCCAACGACATCCCCAGGGTCCTCGAGAGGTACCCGGAGGTGCTCGGATTCAAATTAGAGGGCACCATGAGCACGTCGGTGGCGTATCTTGTTGGGATCGGCGTTGGGAGGAGAGAGATAGGCGGCGTCCTTACACGGTATCCAGAGATACTGGGGATGCGGGTGGGAAAGGTGATCAAGCCTTTCGTCGAGTACCTCGAGTCGATCGGGTTACCAAGGCTTGCAGTTGCGAGATTGATAGAAAAAAGGCCTCATATCCTTGGCTTCAGCTTGGAGGAGCAGGTGAAACCCAATGTTGAGGCTTTGCTGGAGTTTGGTGTTAGGCAGGAGGCAGCAGCTTCTGTGATAGCGCAATACCCGGATATTATGGGGCTCGAGCTGAAGGCTACTTCGCAGCAGAGCTTGTTTGAATCGAACATCTTGGTTGATCATGATGAATTTGGAAGAGTCATCGAGAAGATGCCTCATGCTGTTAGCCTAAGCCGCTCTACCGTATTGAAGCATGTAGATTTCCTCAAAGGCTGTGGCTTTTTGTTGAATCAAGTCGGCAGAATGGTCGTAGGCTGCCCCCAATTGCTGGCGCTGAATCTTGATATCATGAAAATGAGCTTTGAGTATTTCCAGTCGGAGATGGATAGGGACTTGGAAGAACTTGTTGCATTTCCTGCTTTCTTCACCTATGGTCTCGAGTCCACAGTGAGACCTAGGCATCGGATTATCGCTAAAAGAGGCATCAAGTGTTCTTTGGCATGGTTGCTTAACTGTAGCGATGAAAAATTCGAAGAACGGATGAAGTATGACTCTATTGGGGTTGAAGAAATGGAAACAGAACCATCATTTGACATGAAGTCTCTGTTACAGCCTACGAAAGACGAAGAATCCACTTCTGAATATGATGACAGTGATTATGAAGACACCGAAGAGTATCTATGATATTTATCATGCACCATTGTTTTCTGCCTGGTGAAACCAAATGGAAACTTTCTCAGGAGTTTATCATGCACCAATGTAGTTTCACCTCGGCAATGGAAAGGAGCACAATTAAATGGAAACTTTCTCAAGGAGATTGGTTGATATATTGCAGCCATTTTCATGACAAGTTCTATAGGTACAACTTTTAATCTGTGCAACTTCCATTGTTGTGTGAGATCAAGAAACTACATTCGGTGAGGTGCTTTAAATATGTGAAGTGTTCGGAAAAGGACCAAAACATAAAAGTTCTAAGATTTTTTTAAATTCATTCTATTAGATCTCCATCATGCTCTGAATTGCTGTTATGTGGATCTTCACTTGCTTTTGATGTTAGTGTGGTTGATACTGAAGTATTTGTTTAGATTCTCTTATCCATCTGGTTCTACATGTCATATGTTGCTCATGCAATGAATTACCAATTCAAATCCCTTCTTAGTTTTTGGTATATGAATCTGCAAGTCTTATGTGGCCATTGCCATCTTATGAACCATGCTGATAATTCTTTCTAGACATACTAACTTTCAAGAGTATCTTTTCCTCCTACCATGTGTTGTGCTTCCCAATTTCAAAGTCATCTTTTTGTCTTAATGGATGTTGCTATTCACTTTTATCTTGTAACAACAACACTTATCGAAGCTTTAGCAGTTAAATTCTGGTCATTATACTGCATTCCTAATAGTGTTTTTGTGACATGATACGTACATTATTAGTCTATTGTACATGCCAAAGATATTTATTGCTTCATTCTTCGCATCATAGCTTGTTTCCACCGATTGATTTTGCTTTGGTTTCCCCTCTTTTCTGGTTCCAACTGATAAATTTGCATCAAGTTTTTTTTTTTAATCATGAAAGGTATTTGTACAGATGATTGATATGGTTGTATTGATCTCTCACCATTATAAGACATATTGGCATTACGGGAGAGTGTTAAGCTAATATTATTAAAAGATCGATATATTTTTTTATCATGAGTTTAAGCAATAAATAGGGGTGCGATCCTCCTTTCGAGTGCACTTGAGAATGAGCAGCAGATTAGCTGCAAAGTATTTGCCGACGAGTTCTAATAAGATTTTTTATGTTTCGAGTTCTGATTGTTTGATAGGTGTTTGACTTCCATCTCGTCTCTTTTCCGAACCTGTATCTCGATTCTCGACATGCTGATACTTTCTTGCTGCCTTCATCTTCCTCAGCTGACCCCGGGCAACACTCAACTGTTGGCCTACCGTTCTTTATTCCTTTGCCTAGGTAACTGGTCATCCTTTCTTCCCCCGCTTTCTTGACCTGGTGGTTATTCAATTCTTGTGTCACTGTTGCTTCTGCACCTTTATTCCGCCTATCTTTTGAGCTTTATCAGGTGCTGCAGATTACCTGTGATGTAGCTGAACGAGAGAGAAAGAGTTCGTCGTATAATCTTCTTCACTGGAAGCTTGAAGTTGTACCACCTAGGATGGCATGTGTGCATGTCGAGTGCTATGGCCATTGCAAGAAGTGGTGCAGCTGCCGCTGCCGCTGCAACTGCTGCGCCCACCGCCATGCTTCCTCCAGCTCCACCCACGCCGCCGCTGACCCTTCCCGAGTCCACGAACACGACCCCTCGATTGCCCCGCTCCACAGGGTTCGCCACGTCCTCTCCGGAGCCTCGTTCGGCTCCTCCGCCGTCCCATGCGCCGGCTTCCGCCTGCAGTACTCCTCCTCACGCAGCGGGCCTCCTACCCCCACTCGCCATACCGCGCCAACCAGGACAGCTTCTACGTGAAGACGCAATTCCAGGGCAACCCGGACCTCCACTTCTTCGGCGTGTTCGATGGCCACGGCTGCTTCGGCGCCCGGTGCTCTAAGTTCGTCCGTGACAGGCTCACGGACATCTTGGCCGGTGACCCTCGCCTGTGGGAAAACACCGTGGAAGCATACCGCTCGGCCTTCGCCGCCACGAACATGGCGCTCCACGACAGCGAGATCGACGATTACTCGAGCGGCACCACCGCGATCACAGTTCTTGTTCGGGGGGACACCCTCGTCGTGGCGAACGTGGGAGACTCGCGGGCGGTGGCAGGCGTTTGGGATGGAGATCGCGTGGTGGCGGCGGACCTGTCGAGCGACCATAAGCCATACCGGGAGGACGAGAGCGAGAGGGTGAGGCAGTGCGGGGCGAGGGTGTTGACCATGAAACAGGCGAGGGGTGAGGAGGATCCCGACGAACAGAGCTGGAGCGAAGACGAGACATTCGACCCCGACCCACCGAGGCTGTGGGTGGGGGACGTCGGATTGGCTTTCACGAGGAGCATGGGAGACTCGGACGCGGAGAGCGTCGGCTTGATCGCTGTGCCGGAGCTGAAGGTGGTGAAACTAACTGCGAACCATTCGTTCTTCGTGGTGGCCAGCGATGGGGTCTTCGACTTCCTCTCAAGTCAAGCAGTGGTCGACATGGTACAGAAGGAATCGTAGCTTCGTTCGAGCTCTCTTCGTTGTCTCTTACAGATTCTTGCCTGTTATCGCAGGTGTCCTGTTTCGTGGATCCTCGGGATGCCTGTTCTGCCATTGCTGCCCGGTCTTACGAGTCGTGGTTACGGCAGGCACGAAGAACCGACGATATCACCATCATCATCGTGCAAATTAAAGATCTGGCTGTGGGGGGTTCAACTACATCATGATGATGATGATGACTATGCCAATATGTATCTATCTTATACTATTATCTGTCTTACTAGTATATTATTATGTACGCTATTTAAATTTAACGTAATAAAAAAAAGAAACACAGAATACTAAATTTACATCGAAATATACTACAAAATTAAAATTAAATGGAGATGGAAAAAAGAACCTCTTATTCCACATGAATGTTACCTCATTTCTGTGCGAGGATTATAAAGACGATGAATCGATGATGCAATAAAATTGCATCACCAATGTCTTTTTGTGGCATCCATTAATTACATCTAGTTTTTGTTGAAAGTTATATGATCGGTAGCCGTGATTCAAGTCGGAAACAAAAGTGGCTGGAAATCGCCGAGGCCATACGCGAAGCGTTCGGAGATAAGATGTCGGCCCATTGTGACCGCAATCGTGCCACGTGGGACGACGCCACCCCTTCGATCGTACGTTTATGATCCTGCATGCGCATCACAAGATGTGCCCAATGGAGATGTGTGAAATTTATATATCCTCCGGGCGCTGTTGCCCCGGCCACCGAGCGTGTGAGATCGAATGCCATTTCATGGTCAAGGAGGGCAATCATGTCAATTCATTTCTATCTTTTTGGTTTTTATTTCGTCTTTTCTTGAGGTCCGAGGCGCTTTCGCCGCTCAGACTTCCTCATATCTCGCAGGAGAGCGAATCATAACACGGCAAGCACAAACAAAGAAGAAGAAGAAGAAGAAGAAGAAGACCGACCAGAATTTATCAGCATTTAATTGAAGGTGAATTGATTCCAATAGCTTCTTGTTCTGCAAATAACTCTTTTGATCGCGTTTGATGATCAAGAGTACCAGATCAAGTCATAGTGATCTTGAGATCATGTTCTTGCCTTCTTCTCATATAGTATGAAGCATCAGCAGTTCTCATGCTTCATTTGTCTGTCTAATTCAGAAGAAGATGCCGTATTCAGCGACGAAGGGCGTATGCGTGCGTTCCATGACGTATTTATACGTACAGAAGAGGCCGACGGCCATGGAATGGCTCCCCATGGAAGAGCTGAGGAGCTCGGCTAGGCGTGGAGCTCAAGCCGTGAGGTGCGAGGGGTGTAATGGGTCGGAGCCACGGTCAGGTCGGAGCCGGAGCTGGACCCGCAGACGGCTCCAAGCCGTCGCCTCCCTCGTGCCCACCATCACCAAGGTACGTCTTCCGAGTCACCGATACAGCCACGTCATGACGCTGTCTAAATTTACTTATACACCCCTTATAAATCGACGTAATCAATCTGAAGCCGCCTGCTACTGTGTGTTCTCAGCGAGTGTTCACCTTCGGGAAGGCGAAGAGTGAAGGCGACAAGAGCATGAAGTCTCTGGTGAGTGAACGTCAGTCGTTGGCTGAGTGCATGCAATGTGGTGTTTGACTGCTGCATCATGCAAACTTGCGTACGTGGCAGCTGGGCGGAAAAGGAGCAAACCTGGCGGAGATGGCGAGCATCGGGCTGTCGGTGCCGCCGGGCTTCACCGTGTCGACGGAGGCCTGCCAGGAGTACCAGGAAGGCGGCCGAAAGCTTCCGCATGGCCTCTGGGAGGAGATACTGGAAGGGCTGAGTGCCGTGGAGGAGGTCATGGGGCTCGTCTCGGTGACCCTTCCAAGCCCCTCCTCCTCTCCGTCCGCTCCGGCGCCGCGGTAGATCGATTCTCGTAGCTATGTCCGAGTATTGCGTGCTTGCTCTTGTGCGGGCTCGTAAGTAATTACGCTGAAGCATTCATGGCAGGTGTCGATGCCGGGGATGATGGACACGGTGCTGAACTTGGGCCTCAACGACGAGGTGGTGGCCGGGCTGGCGCTGAAGAGCGGCGAAAGGTTCGCCTACGACTCCTACCGTCGCTTCTTGGACATGTTTGGGAACGTGGTACGTGCCTATTCTTCCGATCGATTACCTTTGATCTCTGTAGGGCACCGAAACCTGTTACGTTTGGTTTGTGAAGGTCATGGGGATCCCCCACTCACTGTTTGAAGAAAAGCTAGAAGCCCTGAAGCTGGTCAAAGGCGTCAAGCAAGACACCGACCTCACCGCCGCCGACCTCAAAGAACTGGTCACACGGTACAAGAACGTCTACACCGAGGCCAAAGGGGAGCAGTTCCCTACAGGTAAAGTGTTCTACCCCAAATCTTTCTTGACTCTGTCCAAGGGAAGTCAACCGGAATTGCTTGCAGATCCAAAGCGGCAGCTGTATCTGGCGGTGATCGCCGTGTTTGATTCATGGGACAGCCCGAGAGCCAACAAGTACCGGAGCATCAACCAGATCAAGGGGCTCAAGGGGACTGCAGTAAATGTGCAGTGCATGGTGTTTGGGAACATGGGGAACACCTCCGGGACCGGAGTACTCTTCACTCGTAACCCCAGCACGGGCGAGAAGAAGCTCTACGGGGAGTTCCTCATCAATGCTCAGGTGTCGTGCATCTTCTTCTTCACACTTTCCCATGGCAGCCTTGATGAACCATATCGCCCTTATCTCAGGGCGAGGATGTAGTTGCTGGAATCAGAACCCCAGAGGATCTTTATAAGATGAAGGAGTGCATGCCGGAAGCTTACGACGAGCTGGTTGAGAACTGCAACATTCTGGAACGGCATTACAAAGAAATGATGGTGAGATTTGTGTTTACGTCGAGTTGACCTCAAGATTTTAGTCTTCAGTTTGTGGAGCTGCAATTACCTGAGGTGAGTTCTCCCCGTTGTTGCAGGACATCGAGTTCACTGTTCAGGAGAACAGGCTGTGGATGCTGCAGTGCAGAACAGGGAAGCGCACGGGCAAAGGCGCAGTGAAGATTGCAGTTGACATGGTGAACGAAGGCCTCGTCGACAAGCGTTCCGCGATCAAGATGGTCGAGGCAGGCCACTTGGACCAACTTCTTCATCCCCAGGTATGCAGAGTACTCTGCTCACCTACGCTGTTCTGCTCTGTGTTCACCATATGATTCTCGTTCCCCGTTCACTTCCCGTGTAGTTTGAAGATCCATCTGCGTACAAGGATAAGGTGATCGCCACAGGCTTGCCCGCATCACCAGGTGCTGCCGTTGGGCAAGTCGTCTTCACTGCAGATGATGCCGAAGCATGGCACGCTCAAGGGAAGGCTGTCATTTTGGTGAGACATTTCCCCTGGCAAGTAAGATTCGAACAGTGCCTGGAGCTTGCATCAAGCCTGTTGATCCTTTGACATGTGTGAAGGTGAGGACCGAGACAAGCCCGGAGGATGTTGGTGGCATGCACGCTGCCGTAGGAATACTGACAGCAAGAGGAGGCATGACTTCCCATGCAGCTGTGGTTGCTCGAGGGTGGGGAAAATGCTGCGTTTCTGGCTGCTCGGACATCAGTGTGAATGAGGCAGACAAGGTGAGTTCTCTCTCAGAAATCGGTGAAGAAGATGAATTGAAATCATGATTGAATTGCGTTATTGTCTCAATTGCTTTCTGACGCTGGATTTAGCCCTGTAGGTCGTGGTTATTGGAGACGAAGTGGTACAAGAAGGAGACTGGCTATCACTCAATGGATCAACGGGAGAGGTGATTCTGGGGAAGCAGCCACTCTCTCCACCAGCTCTCAGTGGCGACTTGGAAACCTTCATGTCATGGGTTGATGAGACGAGGCAGCTAAAGGTTTTCTCAAGATCTGTCTTTCACCACATATCAGGTTCTATTTATGATCGCAATAGAACTAAAATGAGCAACATTGTAGGTCATGGCAAATGCAGATACACCTGATGATGCACTGACAGCTAGAAACAATGGTGCACAGGGGATTGGACTCTGTAGGACAGAGCACATGGTGAGCTCAGTGTAACTTCGGCTTCATCTTTAGGATTCACCTTAGCCAAGATGATAATGAATAGTGTTGTTGATTAGGAACAGATCGTTTGGTGATTGACATCCATTGTTCCTCAGTTCTTTGCTTCAGATGAGAGGATAAAGGCGGTGAGGAAAATGATAATGGCAGCAAATCTTGAAGAGAGGCAGCGTGCATTAGATCTCCTCTTGCCCTACCAGAGATTGGACTTTGAAGGGATCTTTCGTGCCATGGACGGTAGGCTGCTTTCCTCCCACGGTTGACTATCGACGGGGTGAGTTTATGTGTTCGACTTTTTTTTGCCGTTGACTTGCAGGATTTCCGGTGACTATCCGACTGCTGGATCCTCCGCTCCATGAGTTCCTGCCGGAGGGTAACATCGAGGACATCGTCACCGAACTGGCCGCCGAGACTGGCACTAGTGAGGACGAAGTCTTCTCAAGAATAGAGAAGCTCTCTGAAGTGAATCCCATGCTCGGTTTCCGTGGTTGCAGGTTGGATCCAACGATGCTCTCTCTTTTCTTCGTGTTGCTTGTTGAATGATACAGCATTTGAGCACTTGTCACTGAAAGAACTCTTCTGTTAGGCTTGGCATATCATATCCGGAGTTGACCAAAATGCAAGCACGGGCCATATTTGAAGCTGCAATCTCCATGAGCCATCAGGGAGTCAAAGTCTTGCCAGAGATAATGGTTCCTCTTACAGGAACACCTCAGGCACGAACCTTATCTTATCTTTGACTTTTGAGTGTTCAACGCTGAATCTATTTGACTTTTGAGTGCCAGGAGTTTGAGCATCAAGTGAGTCTGATAAGAACAGTGGCACAGCGAGTCTTCACTGAGATGGGAACCTCCATAAGCTACAAGGTTGGAACCATGATCGAGGTTCCAAGGGCTGCCCTTGTTGCAGATGAGGTAAAATGTGTATCCAAACCTGTGTCTTCCTTCCGATGCTACGGCTGAGCTATAAGCTTGACTCTCAAGATTTCAAGTTGAATCTGCTAGCAAAAGCTGCAAATATTGCCACATCAAAACTTCGTGTTTGCAGATTGCTGAGCAGGCAGAGTTCTTCTCTTTTGGAACAAATGACCTCACACAGATGACATTTGGATACAGTAGGGATGATGTTGGCAAGTTTCTTCCCATCTACTTATCCAAAGGCATCCTCCAAAATGATCCCTTCGAGGTAAAACTTCTGCAAGCATTGTAACACAAGTTCCATGAAAGAATCTTATTTTATCGCTTAGGGGAGATTGATCTGCTCCTGTGTGGAATCAGGTGCTTGATCAGAAAGGAGTAGGTCAGCTCATTAAGATTGCTGCAGAAAGAGGCAGAAGAGCCAGGCCTGATCTCAAGGTAAGTGGCATATATGTGTGAAGGTGCAGCACAGAGGAGGAGGTCTTAGTAGGATGTATGGTTTCTTGAACAGGTAGGGATATGTGGTGAGCATGGTGGAGAACCCTCCTCGGTTGCTTTCTTTGCACAGGCTGGGCTGGACTATGTCTCATGTTCTCCTTTCAGGTTTAGGGTTTGCACTTTTTTCCTGTAGTTACATGACAGAGGTTCTTGTATCATCCTGATCTGTCACAGCCAATTGCAGTTGATGTCTTCTAGCTTGTCATTTAATCTTGATGTATTCCTTTCCTTGCAGAGTCCCAATTGCAAGGCTTGCAGCAGCTCAGGTGGTGGTGGTGTGAAAGGCCTCAGGATAAGCTCAAGCATCAGAAAACAACATCTGGTTTTGCCTTCTCTTTCGACTTGCTGAACTCAGAAATAATGGCTGGTTGATGTGAATAGGAAACTTAGGATCAACATCCACATTGTGTTGCAACCTTTCGTCGTCTAGGAAGCAATTGTGGCATGTAAGTCTCTGTATTGCTTCTTTGACAATTTGTAAATTAAGAAACACTGATTGCTTTAAATAAAAGCATTGAAAAAAAAAAAGAATCGATAGGATAATTAATCCGTTTACTTATTAAAGTTGAACTATTAACCTAAGAAGTATACCATCAATTCTATATAAATTAATTTAAGTCTTCTCTCACTTACAGCAATTGAAGAATGAACCAAGACTCGGTATTACTATGCCATCACGACCTAACTTGATAGGATAATTGGCTTGTTATTTTCGTTGAGCTAAACTACTAACTCAAAATGTTTTGTTTAAGCTACGATAGGGATGAATCCTAATGCCCCCTAGTTTTCCTCATCATATAAGCAACACTTAAACGAAGGTTCGTAGCCAACTACTCCCTATAACCATTGATAGGAGGTCACGTCACTTACCCCAACTTCCTAAAGTAACTCCGTAAGAACCACTCCTCACTAATCCCGTAGCTGAGAAAATAAACTTAGCTCCTCATTAATGGTCGACGGCATAACCCGACTTTACCAGTCTTCCCTCCAGGACGAACAGCTAGGGGGACCATGCCCTATCTGATCCAAAAAGGCAAGAGAGCCTGATCGGAGGCGTCATCCCGATAATCCCTAAACATTATCTCTGGAAGCACACACCGACAAGTCGCCCACATTAAATATCTCCACCAGTAAAGAGAGTCTTGACGGAGGCCCCGAGCCAAGCTGAGGCAGATAGGCAAAAGAGACTCTTTGCTCTCTTAATTATGGCTTATACTATTGTCCTCTCAATATGTTTTCTTGACTTAAGCATCGGAAAGATTGAATCGGAACACCCATGACATAGGTCTATCGTGCAAGATCATCAACGTAGCTGGAGGAGTAGCTATAAAGCTGCCCAGTAGAGGAAATTGCCCAGTTTCCAAACCAAGCAACACTACTAGAAGACTAAGCTAAACCTAGCATCTTTCTCTTCCTACATCTTCTTTTGTCCTGCAACGCCTGCTCTTCATGTCAATTAGGAAGAGTCACCAGTAGAGACTTGCACTTTTGATAGAGAACCAATCGAACTGACTCACCAGTTGATGATATATGTATGTTAATAGGTTAAAATTATCGCTTTCAATATAGAACTAAATTAAAAATTTTATAATTTTTCTTACTTAAAAGTTTAACATCCTTATTAATACTCAACATAGTCCCGATAGTCATTTTGTAGTTAGGTCTTTTATCATGTCTAAGATCTATTATAACTTTGTCAAACTTCAATTACTAACTCAAAATGGCTAAGTAAAAATTAATAATGACATACACATTAGAATATTACCTCATTTCTAATATAAGACTAAATAGAAATGTTTTCGAGAAATTATGATCACACTATAATCCCTTATTTGATGCTTACAACTAATCATGTTGCCTAAGCTAATCTCATTCTCAATTCTAACTGTGGACGCAAAATTTTGAACAAGAGTTGACTGTATCATGTCATTACACTGTGAAGGTTGACATTATATGACAAAATTGATGAGAAAAGTAGCAGAAACAGAGCTGTGAAGATGGATTGCTTCGTCATCTAAAGCGATTTGGCGCAACGGCTGCAAGATTTTAGGGAATCAAGTCAAACATGGATTCCTATATTATGTATACACGTTAAATACAAAACTATATATGTACATATGGATACATATATTATATATCATGTTATTTTAGCTTCAAAAGCATTTACACACGTCCTGTACAGAGCACGCAAGGAAACAAGTCATCTCCTTATTATTATTTTAACCAATAATACACATAATATGCATAAAAAAATATTGAAAACTACAAATCTAAAAAACGTCCACTTTATATTAAATTAAGTTAATATTGCAACTAAAAGGATATCAGGATGACGTCGCCCGCACGTGAGTGACGCGCCTACCCTACGTCCCGGCATCACGCGACGATGTGGCGGTGATTCCACCACGTCGGGACGCCGTGACCGCTCACTGTCGCCTGACACCTCCGCTCCTCCCCCTTCCTCGTTGGCATCACCATCTCTTTGGGCGACACCACCGCCGGTGTGCTCACCTCCTCCTCTTCCACATCCTCCTCGTCACCATCGTCTACTACTTCTTCTTGCTCTGCTATTACTGCTGCTTCCTCATTCTCCTCGCGATCGGATCGGACGACGAAGAGCAACCGGAGGCGCCCGCCCGAGCAGGAGGCACAGAGAATCTCCGGCGGCCGCTCGTACCGCACCTCCGTCAGCCGAAACCGCCCACACTCCTTCACCGCCCGCATGAACCGGATCCTCCGCCCCAGCAGCCACGGCAGCGGTGGAGGGGGAGGCGGCCGCATCCTCGCCTCCGCCCTCCTACGCCGCGGTATGCGACTCCACCCCCACGCCTTCGCCATCTCCTCCGCCTCCAGCCCCCCGTCGCAGCTCTCCGACCCGAGGCCCTCGGTGACGACGCTGAACCCCCCGTGGTAGTCCAGCTCGTGGAGGCCGCGGGTGCCGGGGTCCACCCGTTTCGGCGGCCGCCCGACTGCCGAGGACTCTAGCACGTTCGGCGGCTGCCGCGTATCGCCGGCGAGGATCCGGAGCCCGCCGCCGTACGAAGTGGGTATATTGCGGCATCGATTGCGTTGATTTCGCCGCCGCCGGTCGTCATCGCGATTGGGAACCCAGCAAGGTATGCAGGGTCCTGCACAAGGTCATCATGGCTTTCTGTTCCGGTATCTGTATCCTTCTTTTTACCCAAAACGGTAACGGAGAGGGCGGAGGATTGGGAACAGTGAGGCAGAAGGACGACATCGAAAGGAGAACGACGGGTGCTTATAAAGCGCGACGGGTGGGGTTAGATAAAAAGTACGCGATTTTTGTTTCTCTCTCTACATTTGGACGGCACACCGAGGCGAAGGTTGTCGCTCTCGCGATGTCTCTCTCTCGCCCATCGCTCCGGCACCCATTCGTCTACCACACTCATTACTAGACGTATGTGGGACCACGTGTGAATCTGCAGCTTCCTACTATCACAAGGCAGGTAGCTTCGTTTCGTCGGGCTTTTCTCTTTCTAAATTTAGCGCAACGAAAAAAGGCGAGTAGTACTTCTCTCACCCATCAATCACTACCTGGGAAACAACCTGCCTTGTGATTGGATATAGAAGATCCACGTGTGAGGCAACAGTTTCCTATTATTAGTGGTACCCGAAACGAGTGGGTCGTCAAGGCTACAGCGATCGGCTCCCACGCCACCCGCATTGCACGAATCTTGAAGCTGTCAGCAACGGTTAGGAAATTACTTGGCCACGTGCCCACGGGGAATGCAATTAAGCGCATAACTCTCGATGATCATGGATTAGACGCCACTCATATACATACCAACACTGAGATTGGCAACGTATAATCAACGACTAATGTTGATTTAAGAGGGATATCCGATAGAAAGTGGCAAGAAAATTGCAATATGCTATGGATGGATCGATATGTTTATGTTTTGCAGGGTCTTTGTCGTAGACAGATGCAGGGCTGCTCAACGGAGGACCCTCTTTTCTTAGGGCAAGGCTTCAGCGATGTGATGGTCTTCTGGTAGTAAGTGACAATGAAGAACAAGTGGATTCATCGCAGGAGAAGAGAATGAGCTCAAGCATCCTAATTATTTATATCATATATTAATTAATTCATTCGCACACATCATTGTCATTATTATTGCTTTTCCTTTCTTCCGAAACTGTGCCAATAGTCGTCATTCTATCGGTTGGTAATGTGGGCAGAGGGTGCAGATGGCAACGGCGGGTCAAGGCGGGGCCGCCCGACTTCGAACTGCCCGAGGCGATGCTGCCAACTTGACTTCCTCGAACGGCTGGTCGCGGCCCGCATGTCCAACGCCTCCATCGCCCCGAGCGGGACGGCGGCGCCGCCGGGCCCTTCAGCAGGCTGCAGTCTTGTTAGCGGACGCTCCAAAGGGTAGAATGTAAGCTCAGCCCAGCCCAGACCAGCCCTTATTGGCCCAGAAAGTATCGAGGTATTGCACAAAGCACTTCTTGTTTGGATTTGATCTCCAGCTCTCGATCCAACCGTCCATTTCCTATTCCCCTTCCGCCCACCTAAACACAATTGGATGCCGCGCACGGCTCGGCGGCTATGGCGAGAGCGAAGCACGGCCTCTTCCTCCTCCTCTACAGCCGTCGCTTCTTCTCCCTCCAATACCCGCTCTGTCGCTCCCCCAGCACCCTGTCCCCATCTTACCCATCCGCCGCCCATCGTGGCTTCTGCTCCGACGGCATCTCCGACCTCCGCGACCGCATCCTCCGCATCTCCGAGAACCCTGCCTCCGTTGCCGTTGCCGCTGCCGACAAAAAGGCTGTCCGATCTGCCGTCTCCGCATTAGCCGACGAGCTCCTCGCCCTGCCCGACGGCCAGGATCCTGCGGTCTCCCTGGGCTCTGGCTCCTTCGCCGCCCTCCTCCGCCTTCCCCCAGTTGGATTCGCCTCTGTCGAGCTCCTCCCGCCTCAAGTCCCGCCCGCTCCTCGCCCTTCAGGTTCTTCACCTGTTACTGTCTCTCTTTCTTTTTTTCGCCATCTGATTTCCGGCTCCTTCAGTCACTCTTAGAGGTCGAATCTTGCGTCGTCTTCCAGGTTTTTAACTGGAGAAAAGGTCAAGCTGACGCCGAGATCCCGATGCTCCCTGAGGAGTATTCCAAGGCCATCACCCTGGCGGGCCGCACCAAGAACGTCGATCTAGCCGCGGAGCTCTTCTCCCACGCCATAGCTGACGGCATCCGTGAGGTCTGCCTCTATAATGCCCTCATGTCCACCTATATGTACAATGGCCTCACCCAGAAGGCGATCTCGGTGTTTGAGGTCCTGAAGCAGCATGCCAAGTGCAAGCCCACCATTGTCAGCTATAACATTCTGCTTTCGGTATTTGGCCGCTCCATGCTCGTGGACCATATGGAGACCACCCTCCAAGCAATCAATGATTCGGAGCTCTCCTACACCATCACCACCTACAACACAGCCATAGCCGCATATCTTACGGCATGGATGTGGGATGAAATGGAGGGGATGTACCAATCTATGCTCGAGGGGCCTGTCAAACCTGATGCTGGTACCCTCCTCCTGATGTTGAGGGTTATGCCTACTCAAACAATTTAGAGAAGATGGAAAAGACTTATGAGCAAGTAAGGGAGATGGTCAATAATCGGCAGAGTACTTTGATCCATGCAATGATATGTGCTTATACTAAGAGTTCTCACCCTGATCGAGTCAAAAGAGTGGAAGCGTTGATGAAGTTGATTCCAGATGATGACTATAAACCTTGGCTCACTGTACTTTTAATCAGGATGTATGCACAGGAGAGCATGATTGAAGCAATGGAAGGATTAATATCCAAGGCGTTCCAACGACACGTTATAGTGACTACTGCAGGGATAATGCGTTCCATCATATCGAATTACTTCAGAAATAATGCGGTGGACCGGCTAGCTGGGTTCATCAGACAGGCAGAATATGCAGGGTGGCGGCTTTTACGATCACTGTATCACTGCAAGATGGTGATGTATGGGCAGCAGAATCGCCTAGAGGAGATGCATGGTGTTCTGGATGAGATGGAGAATTTTAGGTTTAGTCGAACAAGGAAAACTTTTTTGATAATGTACAAGGCATATTACAACACAGGGAGGAGGCCAGAGGCAGCAATGGTTATTGGGATGATGTGGAAGCATGGTTATGGCAATGATGAGGATGCTTTTGTTTTGTGAAGTTTGAATAGATATTGCAGATGGAATTATTAGTTTATGATATACACAATGATTCGGATGATACAACAGATGATTTCTCCAAAACTAAGAATGCAGACCTTTTATAGAAATTGACTAGGGATTGCTGATGGAATTATTTAGATTGATAACAGACTAGCAGATTATGAAGTTCTACTTGGTGAGTTTTGAGCTTACAATTCCAACAATGTGCATTGTTTTTGTGATCTTATTGTTTATGAATGTATATTATTGCTATTCCCTGTTAAAAATATTAGCAATACTAATTCTTTAACTAGTACCATTTTTAGTAATATTTAATATCCTAAAAAATATTCATCTGCAATGGTTGCAAATTGCAATAGCATATGTTATCATCAATACATCTTAGGTTTGAAAGATAAAGAGTGAATCTAAGATTAGCATTGAATATGAGATATGTAGGCTAGTGAATTTCATAACCACACTTAGCTATGAAAAGAAAATCTCTTCCATCTGATCTCGCTCATAGCCAAAGCCAACATTTGCCCTCTCATTGTGATCCTCTCCTCACAATATTTTTCTTCTCAATCAAAGAGGTGCAAAAAGGAGATGATATTAATGCATAAGAAATCTTCTATTGTTGAAGCAATTTTGCTGGGTCACCTTTTTTTTTTAAGATATAGGAAAATTCTAGTGGTATGTTTTTAAAACACCTCGGTTTGGTCCCACATCACTTAGATGTATGTGTATCTAAGTGCACTACTGATTACTTATTAATATGGATTTAAGTACTTTGGGCTAGTAGTTTCGGCTCAACTAGTGAATGGGCAAGTTATATTATCAGATTGGGCCCTCACAAATGGTAGGTACTAGAGCTGACCTAGCATAGGGTATAGTTATGGGCTCGAGTAGGAAAGGCTACTCGTCGACAAAGAGCTCGTTATGACATGAATCCACTACTGAGTTAGGCCTCACGTGCACCATGCTATGGTTTGATTCTGTATTTATTGTCATCCCCTTGAGTGGGGTTGATTTTCCAAGCAAAGATTTATATTGACTTATAAATATTTGATAGGTGTACTATTGTTAACTTAATATTAAGTATTTTGGACCGATGGTTCAAACTCAACAAGGTAATTGGTAAGTTATGTCATTGACATCCATGTTGGTATTTACACAGTATGCTCATTGTGATAATATCCATGTCGGCATCCATGTCGGTGATACAAGGCTCTTTCACTAAGAACTAGACTTATTGATTCCATGAAACACTACTTAAAACTAACTTGAGCTTTGAAGGGTATGTGTTGGGAACAAGGTGATACCTATTTTATTTTACGGGCTGGATACCTTGTTCGGGATGACTCTTCAAATTTTCTTGTGAAGTGTGATTCTTAGTACATTTGATTGTCCAATTGGAGTAGGTTGAATCCATTTCATCGGATGCAAGCAAGTAACCAAATGGAACCTTAACATCTTATGACAATAAATAACATGAGGACTTAAAAAATTGATGATAAGTGAATGTATCCTTATGAAAGGAATATCACCGAGTATATGACAAGTTGAAGAAGGGGAAAAACAAAAGACATATGTCAATAGTGTGCCAAATTAGTTGCAGTTATAGGAGACTCCTATATATGTGGATCTTTAGTTTTGCTAACCATAATACGAAGTCCAACCAGAACTTAAGAATAAATAGTTGTAGTAGTTTCTGTAGGTGAAGTGATTAAAGTTCATGATTTTTTGACTTTGCATGATGTTTTGTGCAGATTTGTAATTGGTTGCATATGTGATTGTCCTATCTTTTTTATTTTAGCCAAAAAAGATGAGTCATTTACTATGGCATGTAGTGTGGTAAGCAAGTGTTTGTCACTATATTAGGAATATGCCATGTGGGTACTAGACAGAGATGATTTGGCTATACTTGCCCATTCACTGAGTTCTTTTGGAGTTATCATTCTTACATCAGCTTAACTTTCCAGTCCATGAGCTTTGTAGGTAGCTATGAATTCTGGAACCATCTTTTCCTTTTATTGATTTACTTGCGTGACTGGCTATGAATTCTCTGGCTTTTATGGTCTTAGTCAAATCCACAGGACTCAACTCCCACGCTATTAATTTGGACATACATAACAATGAGCTAATTGAGATCATGAAATTTGGCATTTTAGCTCAATACTGGCGATAAATATTTATATTTGCTTGGTTATGTTGGTTCTACACTTGTACACACAATATCTTCGATGAAACTAATTTTCAATCATTTCATTATTACGTTTGTTCGAGTGGTCCAATTTTTTTTGCATATGCTCATGTTTTGCATGTACTTGCAGACCGATGCAGGGAATTTGCATAATCTAGCTGATTGGTCAAATGTTAAAGTGAAGAATGGCTGTTCGTTTTGCTTGATTGACTTGTGCATATCCCACATTTGTATCTGTAGAAAAGCTATGACAAACCCCCAAATAATTCAGACATGCGGGATGCTGTTGTACCAAGAAACAGGACATCACAATTTTCTTTTCCTCCTTTTTGGTGGTTACTGAATCCAGAAATCAAATAAAGTCAGACATTGAGGAAATCTTCTCACATGATATCATCATGTCAAGCACCAGAAGATGAGAGAGGTCATCAGATCTTATGGCAGCTGTTTTTTACTTTTACATATAAAGCCTATGTAGAATGTTACTGTACTGGGCATGCCAATGTCAGCTGGGCAGTTGAATAGAGAGCAATGAGCAGCTAGTTGACTATATCAAATAAGATGGCTTATTTAATAGTTAGATTGTACGAGCTAGAAATGAATGTTGACTTCAACATGTCATTGAATGTGCCATCCTTCTTGTTAGAGGTCATTTTACATTTTCTTGGGACCTCCCTTCTACCAGTGGTGGGTGAATTTGCCATGTAGCAGCGGCATGGAGCCAATCTTCCTAACATCAGAAATTGTGTTTCTTTTGGATCGAGTTTACTGGTTTTGTGTTTATTTTATTATTTACAGGTGCAAGTCTGTCTTGCATTAGTTTCCAATGGTTTGATTAAACGAGCAAGTTGGAAGCAGATCGCTGGCTAGAATATTGCTGCAGTACTTTTTGAAGTTAATTGGGCTCAATCTGTTTCAGGTGTGTGGAAAACCTTCTGTGGGATGATCTCAATGGACCATAATAAGGTATGGAATTTGTTCCAGGTTTACTAGATGATAGAATGTGGATTTTGTAGCCTCCGACAGGATTCATTTCCGATAACATGTCTGTGGCAGAGCAAATTCCTGGTATCATTCAGGATTCTTGATGTCATATTCTTGAATAGTATGCTCATTTTTTTCCTTTGGTTTTGGCTTTTGCTTGGATTGATTTTGCAAGTCTATCTGTTACCTAATAGTCTTCTTTGAGCTGTAGAAGATGGATAAAAAAGATCAAGAAGTAGCAATCTTCCAATCGAGGACACAGACAAACATGTTCATGTTGCAGGTACCCACACTTCCACCCTATGGTAGATTAATTTGATTCGAGATTTGGAAACGGTCTCTCTATTTGTTGTCGAATTAATACTATGTGCATTCTATCCTTTTAAAAGAAAGAGATCTTTATTGATGTATCTCAAATAGTGCGGAATAATGAAGTAGTTCATTCTCTGTTTGTGCGTAGGAATTGGGCCTCAAGCGTTGTTTTCTTGTGACCTTCAAGCTTACCTACACTACATAATGTGGATCTGAAGGAGTAAACCATCTTTTCTGGAGCATGGCTGACCAACCAACCAATTGCCAAGGAAGAAGAAGCCTCACGAGTCATCAAGAGAAGGGCCAAAATGTCCGTTCGTGTCTGCTGGCAGTGGCTGGCATTTAATGCCAATGTAAAGCCATTCGTACGCTGTCACCAACGAGAACGCCAACAAAAGGTTCCAAATGGTAGGTGGATTCTACACGACAAAGCTCATGTTGCCAGCTCCCAGAGGCATGACAACAACAGCAGCTCCGGCGAAGGCTGCCACTGCCAAAGAAGCAGACCGACGGTGATCGAAATGCTCCTCCTCGTCTGTGGAGTGCTTGAGACAGGACAAAGGAGAAGTCTCGCGTCCGCGACAGCTTCACTTCGTCTTGTTCTCCCCACACCCTCTCCCTTCGGTCTCCATTACTGTTCCTTGGACTCATCAGTTTATGGGGGTACCAATCAATCGAGGATGAGGAGCGATAAGCAATTGTTTAGCGTATTTGTGCCGACAAAGTGAAGTGAGTCAGAACAGAATGAAAGAGTCTGAGAAAGTCCAAAGCATTCTTCTTCTATGGGCGTAGCCTAAAGGAATGGACTAATGAATGCTGTGCTTAAAATTAAGCTGTGGCGGAAAGGAACTATGTGCCGTCGAGAGTCATTTGCTCGGTGATTCCTTGGGCAAAAGAGAGAATTGCAAGTGACTTGTGCTTCATTTTTTTGCAGCTGAAGCAAGTTTTCAGGGCACCAATCATTGATGAGAAGATGGAAACAATAGCTTGGGATATTAATTGTGATGTCTTGAGATTATATCATCACGGATGGGTCATAGCTTTAGATTGAATATGATCTGGTACCAGTTGCCATTCTCACTTTCTCTGTTCTCTTTTTTCTTGAGCGGCTCACACATGCATGAATCATGACATCAACAGGTTCTCTTCTTTATCTCAGAGAGAGAGAGAGAGAGAGAGCAATGTGCATCTTTATATTACCATAAACCAAGTTAACCATGTTGGTGTCGTCAATACTGTTATCGTATTTGCCAGTAATCCTGGCAATCTATCCCACCCGAAGACATGAGACTCTCAGCTCTCTGGAACCTCAATTTACAACATGGTTGTATCAGACACCATTTGCGACATATTAGCGGTAGTGAAAGAAAGGTCGTCTCTTCCATGATCTTACAAGCATCTTCCACTTGCATCAAATTTGTCGTCATAGAGCAGAAATTGTAAGAACAGAGCCCTTCCTCAAACCTATGATTCAGAATCCAATAGAACAGTTGCAGAAACCGGCAGCATGGATCTTGCAGTCTTCACAACAAGTTGGAGCCGACAAAGTTCTTGATCTCCTCCATGACTTGGTAGAAATGGTTGGTGTTGGGCAGCAAGTAGAATCCGATCGTGGCCTGCTCGCGGTAGACAAGCTTCACGAAGTGGCCGGCCTTCTTCAACCCATCTGCGTATGCCAATTGCCAGTCCTGAACGAGATCCAGCCCTGCCACTATAACCAGGCTTTTGGTGAAGGGAAGACCCTCGAGCTTCACACCTTTGGGGCCGAAGGGGTTGCAGGCGGGGTGGTCTCTGTCTGCCCCCTCGGGTAGATATGCCTTCCAATACCAATCCCTGTCTTGAATGGTGACGAAGTACTTGCCGTCCAATCTCTTCTCCGACTCGGTCCTGCAGTTGCCACCGAACATGGCATTGAGGAGGACGTTGCCGGCGACTTCGATGCCAGACTCCGCTGCCCTCAAAGCCACATGGTGTGCGATGTTCCCACCGGAGCTGTCCCCCGCGAGGAACACCCGAAGCTTGGCGTCCTTCCCGCTGCGGAGCCACGGCTCGCCGGACGCCCACTTGAGGGCCGCCCACCCGTCGTCATATGCGCAGGGATACTTGTGGTCGGGCGCGCGGCGGTAATTGACGGATACGACGACCGCGCCGCAGAGGGAGACGAATCGGCGGCACAGCGAGTCGTAGATGGCGCTGTTGGACGAGGAGTGGGCGAAGCTGCCGCCGTGGAAGAAGATGATGACGGGGAAGGGGTCGGAGGAGGGGGCCCGGTAGAGGTCGGTGAGGAGCGGGGCGGCGGAGGCGGTGGAGGGGGCGGGGCGGTAGATGCGGGCGAGCAGGTTGTTGGGGCGGTCGATGAGGACGTCGAACGAGACGACGCCGTTGACCGGGGTGGCGTTGGCGGGAACCTTGCGGTCGAGGAATTCGGCGAGGTGGCGGTCGAAGGTGCCGTCGGGTCGGCGCAGCATGTTGTAGGCCAGCTTGAAGTTGGAGATGAGGACCCACGTGTTGAGGGGAACCACCATCTGTGCCGCCATCACGCACAACAAAGAAGAAGCAGAAGATGAGTAGAACGCAGTGGGGTTCATCTTCTTTGACTTTTCGTCAACTATAGGAAGAACCGGAGGTGAATGCGGATCAAAGTTCCCAACTATTTGCATTTCTGGGAAGAAGGGAAGCTCCTAATGGTTCCAAAAGCATGTTTGTTTGTTTTTTTGCTTTACTCGATCGAAATCTACGACGAGATAAGGACAGCATGACATTAATGGGGCTTTTTGCAACCTCTTTATCCATCTCAAGCAAAGTTTCAAACTCTATCATCAGAAATCAAAACTCAAAGGGATCGCCAAATAACGATGTCAACTCGAATCCGTCAAAGCTCCGATTTTGGCCAAATCAAACCACACAGAAACCACCAGGCGACCCGAAGACACAAATCCGATCGCAAAACCCTAACACCAAACGCACTGTCCCGCAGCCCGCCGATCGAAATTTGGAATCCAAGCCTTGTATCGAATGCAGAGGGAAGAAGGGAGAAGAAAATCGAAGAAGAGGGAGATGGTACCTTGGACTCATTGGCGTTGACCTCATTGCTGCCAGCCATAGCGAAACCGTGCTCAGCGAGAGGCCAAGATACGGAAGCAGAAGCTAAAAAGCATCAATGAAAGCTCTCTCCTTTTGTCATGACATGGGCTCCGTGGATCGAATCCCGGCTCCTCACTCTCCTGGCACCACCTCCGCCTCTCCCCGGCAACCTCTTTCGCTCGTTTCTGCCACCAATCCCGCTAATCTCCGGGAAAGGAGCGGCCTTCTGCCATGAACGGCTGGGAGACGAGGAGCCGCCGCAGAAGCAAGAAGAAAACAGAGAGACAGAGATAGATAGATAGATAGATAGATAGATAGATACACAGAAAAAGAGAGAGCGAGAGGGGGAGAGACGAGAGCGAAGGGTCGAAGGATAAGAAGCGGTGGAGAGGCGGTTGAGAGGAGCACGCGAGGGTAGAGAGGAGTCCGACGTAGAGAGAGAGAGAGAGAGAGAGAGAGAGAGAGAGAGAGGGGGGGAGCGGCTGCCGAAGGGGTAAAAAATGATTTGGGGGACACCCAAAAGAACTCGGCGGAGTGGACCCCCTCGGCATGCCCAGTGGAAGATGAAGGTAGATTTCACCTCAAATCGCTGCCCTTTTTCCAAGGGTAATAAAACAGAACAGGAAGACGAAGAAGACAGATAATGGATGTAATTTGCCTCCTTGAGGAAGTCTCCAATGCAGTAGTAGTCAAAGCTCATTGATGTTTCCCCCAAAAGAAAGATACGTCTCCAATCCTAGCAAAATCTATCAACTTTGAAATGATCACTTCATCAGAGACGGCAGAGGAGAAGAGGAGAAATCTCTACAGACCACATAGTTTGCGGATAAAGTTTGTCCCTTTTCCATATAGAAGCCCACATGGCCAACCGCTTGATACTTAATGCCGTCGGCAAGCCGGATTAGAGAACTCTGTTGCTGGGGTGATCCGAAGGTTGATCCGTGACAACGAGTACAGAAACCACATAGCGCCCAGTTTGGCCTTCCATGGATCGAGTGCTGTAGGCGAGAAGTGTCCCCAATCATTGCAGGAAATGTCCTCGTTGCGCAGTCCACCATATTCTCTTTGCTTGGGTTCTCGGGGTTGCGAGACGGAGGGCCGGGGCGAAAACTACTGCGCCCCGAAGACCGGCTTTTGAATTGTATATTGGACGGTGGCTGCAAGCGCTGGACATTAAACCAAGGTTGGTGGATTTGTGGAGCAATCGGAAGGTGACAGATGCGCCAAGAACGGTAGAATCCACAGCGAGTTGGATGCCAACCCGAGAGACCAAGAGAGAGAGAGAGGGGGAGGAATGGAAGGGAGGAAGAAGACAAAAGTTTTCCTGCGTGACGGCGACGCGAACTCGCCTCCCGACAAACCAATGGGTGTCCCCTCTCCCTCGCTCTCTCTCTCTCTCGATCAACCTTTACCTATCCTCTTTTATTGCATCATATATACATTGGTGATTGGTGTCCCCAGTCAAAATGACCTTCGAGCTTACCTTTTGTCTTTTTAGGAGGAAGCGGACAGGAGACTCTCTCTCTCTGTCTCTCTCACAGCGCTACATCACCATCCACCTGCCTTCACTCTTCGATACTGGATGATTACTTCTCGTCGGGGGTGGCCAAAGCAAGGCGAAGCCAACAATTAATGCATGATTTCCCGAGCTCGAACATGGTGTTAAGTGGAACTATGTCGACATGAACTCCATAAGAAATGAACCCACCCGTGAAGCAAAGATAAAGCACGCAGGAAGTCTGCCTTTTCCTCATGTCCCGTTACGGATCAGCAACCACCAAAGTCTTCGTCACCACTGTTGCCAGTGCCGTGCACTGCTGTTGGACATTGTTCCTTCCCACCCATTCACCTCCACAGCATGCATGGATGGCATCAGGAGGAGCGCTGCCAACTGCAATGGCCAAAACCCTGTGAGTTGTCCCTGCGTCCAGAAATGGACACCGGGAAGTGGTTTGCTTGCTGCAGGCGGAGGCGGAGGCGAAGGCAACGACAGGGGACGCCCTGAGTGCTCTCTGGAGTTGAACCCTAGTAGACACTCGAAACGTGTCCGCTCCTCCGCCCTTGCTCTGCCATCCTGCCCATCTGATGTCAGGCCCCCTCTGCTTTGTCTTCACTTGCCGCTGTGACTGCGAGGGGAAGAGGATACGTGCCTTCTACGATAGCCAGAGAAATACAATGTGCCATCGGTGCACGCCCACCACTGTGTATCTCGCTCCAACTGTAGCTTGTGACGAGCTCTACAGGGAGTACGTTGGCCTTACTTGGCTTGGTTGCACGCATAAGCTTGCCTCGGAAGCACATTAATTTCCTTGAAAGGGACTCGATCGATGGCGCTTGTGCCTTGGCAGCGAAGAATGTAGTAAGATCCCAATTCATGTGGAAGAGTTTGCTGACACCACCGGGGAGTGAAGTTTTAGCGTGGTCATGGTGAGGTCTGATGACCTAACGGCGCCGCGTCACTCCAAGACGGGTCGATTCAGGCCACTGTAATGGAACATGAGAGAATGGGTTCTCCGGATTGCTACAAATGGGTCGGTAAAGAGGGTTCCAAAGAGATGCAGAAGGGAGCTCGCTGGATGCGGCCGAAAAGGAAGTAAAAGCTCATGGCAGTGGATCTGAGAGCTGGGTCGGTTGCAGCCTCGGGAAGAAGGAATTCGAGAGACGAAAGACGAAGCTGACGCTTATGGACCATGGCGGAGTTAAATCTCCAAGGAGCAGAGCAGGTGATTCGTTGGACGAGATGACAGCCGCAGCAGATCACGTCGAAAGCAATCCATGGCCAGTAGAATCTGTGGAACGCGATCGAGTTCGTTCATCCACAGCGCATGCATTTAATTACGAAGCTGAGCTGAGGTTCCAAAGATTTTTGGCTCCCACGCAACTTCTCGGCGGTCCGTCGGACTGTTAGGTATGAACGACAAGAGCGGCAGCAACTGGGAAGCGCAGCGTACATCGCCAGGAGATGAGACGGAGAGGTTAGGTTAGGGAAGGGATTAATGCGATGATGTCGCCACATAAATTAAGTGCGTGCCATGTGCCCTCGAAAGACAAGGAGCGGGGGGGGCTTCGTCGTCTTGTTGGACGTGGATATCATGTGCTTCACGCAAGTCTAGACCGTCGTACCGCTGCCTCGAGCTCGCCATTAACTCCACGCAAACCTCACTCCGTTGCTTCTGCCTAATCATTAATGGAGTGTCACATTCGTGTCCTGCACCTGCAACAGAACCACCACCACCACCTCGTCCTCCTCCTCCTCCTTGGAGGAAAAGGTGGACGTAGCTTTCCCTGCAAGAGAAACCTAATCGAGAAGAAGAGTGGGGATCGAGTCTTGAAGGAGACAAGCAGCAGGGTTATCTAAATCATGGTTCTCACGGAATGGGTCAGATTAAGATGATGAGCGGACGACGAGAATGCCTGCAGAATCCCATCAGTTGTCAACCTCCTCTGCATGTGAAGGCGATGTTGCACCGAACCAGTGTACCACCACCACAGGAGGAGGAGGAGGAGGAGGAGGAGGAGAAGCATACACTACTAATAGCATCAGATCTGGAACCAACCTATCATGGAGTCCCATAGAGTGGTATTTGGCGGTGGCATGGAACCTTTTGCCCTTTGGTCTTATCTGCTGTTCCCTTCGTCTTCTTCTTCTCGTGGCTGCTGCTGCGATAGTGGAAAGTCTATTCCACTTGCAATCGAGACAAAAGCTGATGGCAAACTGCGGCCCCGATGCCCGCAGTGCAGCACACCGAATCGTATTTGTTTGGATCGTTCCTACGGCATAAGAGCTGGCACACGGCCCAGATGCCACCCCCAGCTGGGTGGGCATCTCACCACCGCATGCAGATACAATGGATGACGAAGAAGACAAAGACCCACACACACCAAATCATGGGTGCAGGTTTTACCTCATCTGCCTGAAGAGACAGCCTTCTCCTCCATCCCAACCAAACATGCTATGTTTCTTGGGACCGTGTTGAGTCCTTGTTTCTTGTATACTTCGATCAATATGTGCCTCTTCTAAGGCATTTTGGGAAGAAAAAAACAAGAGATTAAAATGATTGAGAAATAGAAAGAGATCAGTATGCTTGATTGATTGATCGATTATTTAGGGGTCCATACAGCTATGGTTGGAAAGCTTCGGTTATGGTTGTCAAATGTCCTGCTTGCGCAAGGAAACAATATGATTTATATATTGGATCATGATCATATTTCTGCAGCATATTGTGATGTGGATATTCTGTAGCCAGGCAAGTTCCTTGACTCTGGTGGAATCACTGTAGCACAATCCTTGTTATCTATTTTGAGAATATGATACTATTTATTTTAACATTTCCTCATGACCAGCCCATTCAAACATCTAAAATTATTCTGTCACTCCATGACAGTGGATCTTGCACTCTCATACATATTCTTACATTTTAGGAGACAAATTGAGTCTCCCTCTATCAAGAAAAGTTGAAGGCAAAGAAATTAAAATGTTTTCCCTCTTTTAGCATCTCCTATGACATGATTTCAAGTGCTTCTCTAGTTTGCCCAAGGATGTTGAACACTGTGGCTGCAACATGAGACGGTGTCAAACCAGCTTCTGCCAGCTGATCATTGGGTGATCCATGCTCGATGTAACGATCAGGAAGAACCAGCGGTCTCCACTGTTCCAAGCAAGTCAAAACCCGAAGTCAGCAATCGTATTTAATGAATTCACTAACACGACGTATGAATCCTACAGTAGATTGCTCATACCTTTATCGTGCCATCAAGAAGACCATTAAGTGCCATGAACTGGGCAACATGAGAGCCAAACCCTCCGATGGATCCTTCTTCAACTGTAATCAGCACTTGGTGAGATTTAGATAAGTTTCGAATCAAAGCATGATCCAGCGGTTTGCAGAATCGTGCATCAGCCACTGTGACCCTTAGACCACGTTGTTCCAGGAGGGAAGCTGCAGCCACGCAGCTCTGAACCGCTGTTCCATATCCAAGAAGAGCCACCCTCTCACCCTCAATCAATATCCTGCCTTTGCCGATCTACAAATTGTAATGGCATGTGAGTCTTCCTCAAGGGAGGTTGCACAAAAAGAAGAATGAAATGTATGTTGTTCTGAACAAGTACCTCAAGCGGAACACCTTTGTTTCCTTGAGGCAGAAACGCCAATGCCATTTCCTCTTGGATATCGGAAGCAGGATGGCCGGTCATTGATGGCTGCTGCAGTGGCAACCATGTGAAACAGTTCAGCTTCATCGGAAGGAGCCATGACGATCATATTAGGCAGACATGCCATGTATGTGACATCAAATGCACCACAATGAGTTGGTCCATCAGCTCCGACAAGCCCTGCTCGGTCCATAGCAAATCTTACTGGGAGTTTCTGCAAGTCCACATCATGTATCACCTGCATTAAAAGCTCAAATTCATCATTGCTCGATCTAGTTGGCTTAACTTCTTCATTTTTTTTGGTTATTTTGTGCTCTCTCTTTATGCTAACTGTAATAATTTCACAATTAAGTAAAACTGTAATAGATAATCCGAGAGCACCTTCCAACAAAGCTAACATAACCTACAATCTCTTTAATGGTAAGAAAAATTACCAACCCACTAGGCAAGCAAAACATTAGACATGAATACGATATCTTGTGTTCAACTGAATTGCCACTTCTTTTATCATAGATGCTTCCAAAGTAGACATAAACTTTAGATGGTAAGAGATGCACATGAACAATAAGGTATTTGACTGATCTGTTAATCTTTCCAAGTCTAAAATCAAGTTCCTCACTTGCCTGGGGCACCTTCAAAGCGATTCAGCACCAGAGTAGGGCCAATTTGACAATAAGATTCAACTTAGGAAAATCTAAAACTTATAGAAATTAAATCATCCCAAAAGCTGAAACTGTATATGTTAGGTAGTGCTTATTGGTAAAGATACAAGAAACAAAATAGATGATTAAGCAATAAATGAACCAATTTATTATGTGAAACAAACAGTCAAATTTCAGAATGGAGAAATGAGGGCAATGGCTTGCCTGATCGTAAGCCCGTTGTAAGAAAGATGAGTAGATTGCACAGAATGGCTTGAGGCCTTCGCAGGCTAGACCAGCTGCAAATGTAACAGCATGCTGCTCGGCTATACCGACATCAAAACATCTTGTTGGAAATCGACGAAGGAAGTAGTTAAGGCCGGTTCCACCTCCCATGGCTGCATGAATTGCGACTATATCTTTGTCTACCTCTGCCTCAGCTATCAAAGCTTCAGCAAAATAATTAGTATAAGATTGAGTCTGAGAGATCGACTTAAATTGTTTCCCAGTGGCCAGATCAAATTTGGTAACACCTGCAAATAAGATAGCAGCTTATGGTACTACAAATCTCAGATAAAAAACACTAAAATTTAATCATAATTCCTTAGGTTATTTACTCAAAAATAGCTTTTCCATAATATACCATGATACTTGTCAGCAGCTCTCTCTGCATAGGGATATCCTCGTCCTTTTTCTGTTACAACATGTATAAGAACTGGACCTGTTGTCTTTGTGTCCTTAACCTCCTTGAGAATGGTAATGAGGTCATCTATGTTGTGGCCATCCACCGGGCCAATATAATAGAGACCAAGCTCTTCAAACAAAGTTGAGCCAGATCCACTAATCATTCCTCGTGCATATTCATCGACTTTTGCCGCAATTTGATGCATCGATCCACCAATCTGCTTCGTAACTCCCTAAAGCATTCAAATTCATATTATCAGAAATGTGGGACAGAATGAAGAAGAGAGTATAAGAGATGTTGCAGCAAAACAGAGCTTGTCTTTACTCGTGTGCATTAACAATGCACTTTGTGGTTATTCTGAATATGTATTCTTGCAAGCGAATCACTTTGTAATGAACTTGGTTTTCATGTGGCACTTGGCTTGGATGGTAGGACCAAAAAGAAGTGCTGATGAAAGAAGCCTTGGATGGATGCAGAAAAGAATGACTTGGACTGTCTATATAAAAAAGACCAGCCTCTAAAAAGAAGTTAAAAAAAAGCTTTTGATGGCTAACTTCGTGTGAAAGCTCTGAATTAATTAATGTCCATGTCCAACTTGCAATTTGTTTGGTAATGTTCTCGACCTTAGCCTGTGAAAGGCATGCAAAAGATTTTGTTATTCCCAACACCAACCTTGGCGACCTCCCTCAGTTCTCTTAATGGTCTGCTAGATTGCAATCTACTGAGAGCACTGCTTAAAGCTCCAACTGGTGGTATAGGCCCGTCAAGACTTGCAGTGGGCAGAGAGACCTGCTTGTTGTCATTCAGAATGACAATCATGTCCGAGTCAAGATACCCAGCATTGTTCATAGCTTCATATGCTTGTCCAGCAGTCATGGCCCCATCCCCTATCACTGCTATAACATTATTCTTTCTGCCCTTCAGATCCCTTCCGACAGCCATCCCTGATCATCAAGGTCAATTGGTGGAATAAAATATCTAAATCTTTTGCAGTGTATGAGCTTTAGAAACAACAGATCAACTTTGATGATTTAACCGAGCAACATAAGAGTTTCCACATACCAAGGGCTGCTGAGATGCTGGTTGAACTATGACCAGTTCCAAAGCTATCATAGTCACTCTCTGATCGTTTTGTGAACCCAGATAATCCATTTGTCCGTCGTAATGTAGGCATCTTGTCTCTCCCTGTTAGTATCTTGTGTGGGTATGACTGCAAAATCGTCACACAACCTTTGTCATATGCACTCTCCTTAATCTTGAACATTTTTTCTTAGGTGACTACTTATTATAATAGGGCCATGCAACTTTAGTTCTTTCATGTACAAAGCATCATGTACTAGTCGTTGATGAATTCAGTATACACACCGAAGGACGGGAATTAAGTACAGTGACAGAACCTGGTGCCCAACATCCCATAGTATCTTGTCTTGAGGAGCATTGAAGACATAGTGTAGAGCGACGGTTAGCTCAACCACTCCAAGGCTCGAACCAAGATGTCCTCCCGTCTTAGAGACATGGAAGATGACATCTGACCGGAGTTCGTCCGCAAGTTGTTTGAGTTCCTGCGTAAATTGAAACACTTATCAGATTCGAGAACCAGGTGTTGACGGCTCCTGACAAGCATTTCATCGAACACGTGAAGCGTAGTTCATCCGTGTAACCTTGACCGAGAGATTCTTCATATGGATGGGATAGTTGACGGTGTCCAGCAGCGGAGTTGGTGGCCGCTGCGAGAAGTACTCCCCAGTTCCTGATAGTGACGCGCAAACACATGACCGTCTCCAAGGCTGCAGCAAGCAATGGCAGTTTCAAGGACAGGATTACACAAGATATTAAGCAGTAGGATAGTGTAAAGATCCAAAATTTCCAACTGAATCATCAAGGCCTCTAAAGCTCCTCTGCTTTATCCTCTGTTTTCATTTCCCATCGATAGTATTCTCTCACCAGTAAACAAGAAAGAGAATGCGTCATCCATTGAAAAGGAGAAAGCTACCCTACCCTTATTCAAGAGATCTTTCTAAATGACCCAACAACAAATCAAATTATAAGGATAAGCGAAGACGAAGGTAGATATGAAAGCAACCAACCGTGAGAAACCCATGACGATGCCGGTGGTGCGGGAGATCAGTCCCTGCAAACATCTGCGCAGGCTGGAGGGGGGAAGCCTTCAGCAGATCCGAGGAAAGCAGAGCAGGCAAATGGCAGGAGAAGGGAAGCGTGGATGCAGCCATGGGAAGCAATTGCAGAGACGAATGGAGTCGACAGGAAGGGGGGGAAGAACGTAAGAAGGCTTCAGATCTCACACTGGGAGTGTGTGTGCGTGTATGTTCTGAGACCTTCTTGCCATATTTTGTGGCTGGAGTTCGCTTTGCTTACGTGCGAACCGTAACTCCTAACTCCAACGTTTGTAGTCCTTCACGCTTGGAGACGGTGCGCTGTATTGGAAGCGATATGGGCAATCTCTCGGATATGGCAATCTGTCCCCTCATTGGACCGCCGTCTCGTCAGATCCAGAATTAGATCGCGTTGGTCAACGCGGTCAACTCACCGGTGGAAAATGACAAGATCTGGCACTAAGATGAGACCAAATCAATGCTTTCCTTACTTAATGACTTTGACTGTTTAGGTGAAATTATAATGATAATAGAATTAAGATAAGACCAAATCAAAACTAGCTTTTCTTAATGACTGAGTTTTTAGATGAAATTATAATGATAATAGAATTAAGATGAGGCCAAATGACCAGATTAACATTTATATTAAATACCATAAACATATGAACGAGCGACGTCAGTGGCAGGCGGATCTCCGCCGGAAACGCAACAGTAGCCCGCCCTTCATCCGCAACGTCAAGGAGATCATCTTGACGGGGCGTGCCTCCTTGTCCACCAACTCCACCGCCAACCTCTCCAGGACGCACGCCACGATCGACTTCATCTGGATGTACGCCATCTCCTTCCCCAGGCACATCCTCGGCCCCGCGTGGAACGCTGGGAACTTGAACGGGCTCTCCGGCCGGAACTTCCCCTCGTCTAGCCACCGCTCCGGCTTGTACTCCCTGCAGTCTGGCCCCCAGATGGGCTCCATCCGCCCCATCGCGTAGGAGTTGTACGACATGAACCATCCCTTCTTGACAGCCGTGCCGTCTGGTAGGACGTCGTCCGAGAGGCAAGACTGTGAGTTCAACGGCACCGGAGGGTACAGACGCATTGACTCCGTTATGGCCGCGTGGAGGTAGTGCATCTCCCTGAGCTCCTCGAAGTCGAAGACTGCCGGGGAGGTGCTGGGCCACCGGGCTCGAACTGATCTGATCTCGTCCATGATCTTGGCCTCCACGTCTGGGCGGGAGCAGAGGAGCCAGAAGAACCAGGTCAGCGCCGAAGAGGTGGTGTCCTTGCCGGCGAGCATGAAGTCGATGTCGGTGTCGCGGAGGAAGTCTTCAGGTGGTCCTCGTTGGCCATGAACCGAGAGAGGAGATCCTCGGCTTGGGGCAGGGAAGAAGAGGCCCGGTTCTCCTTCTTCTTTGCCCGTATGATCCGCTTGGCGAGGCCGTGGACCGTGGCGATCGACTGCCCAAGCCGCCGCTCCGAACCAACACCCAGTAGCTTCTTTATCATCCAGAGACTCGGGAGAACGTAACGAAATCGGGCGGTGGTAGTGTTCGAGGCGTCGTTGAAGGCGAGGGCGAAGCCAGTAGAGAAGTTGTCTTGCCGGCAGCTACCGTCGTCCTTGGCGAGGCAGACGGGATCATGGTCGAAAGCCACCTTGCAGATGTTATCGAACGCGAAGCGCTCGAGGACGTCCTGGAGGTCGACGGGGGAGGAGTCGTGCGAGCTCTTCTCCAGCAAAGGGAGGAGGCGGGAGAGGATCTCCTCGTGGACGCAGCGGACGGCGAAGGAGCGGAGGACTTGGTGTTGAACTCGAAGCTGGCGGTCTTACGCTGGACGCGCCAAGAGTCGCCATCGGAGTTGAAGATGCCGTGGCCGAGGAAGTCGTGGAGGATGGAGCGGACTCGGGGGCCCTTGGGGTAGTTGTCGAAGCGGGTGCGGAGGATGTGCTCGACGTTGGCGGGGTTGGCGGTGATGACGCCGCGTAGGCCGACGGGGCGACTCAGGATGAAGGTGTTGGTGGGGGTGGCGGCGAGGGACTCGGCGAACCAGTCGGGCAGGCGGTGGCGGTTCTTCAAGAACTGGGGGAGGTGGCCGATCAACGGGTAGGGCCTGAGGTTGGGGGGATACGTGGTGGAAGCTGCTGCGCCGTGGTTCCGTCTAGAGAAGAAGAAGAGGTAGAGGGAAGAGAGGGAGACGAGGAGGACCAAAAGGACGTATTGTGGAGATAGGAGATCCATTACGGCCATGATCGAAGAGGAATGCTTCTTATAAGTGTGTGGCGAATCATTCACAATAAAAGAAGATATTTTTAGGTGAGACATAAAAAATAGAAATTTTTGAAGGAACATTAAACAAAAAAAAACACAAACATAGGACTTATGCCACACATTAGGAGGTTTCATCCATCAGTCTCTATATATTCTTACATTAATAAGAGAGGAAAAATGGTCAACCAGCCCATGTCACTCGTGGCGTCAGTGGCGAGAAAACTCCACCCGTTCTCATTCACAAGGAATCCTCTGAGTCGCAGTTTGCCAACCATGAAGTTGAAACACCTCGGCATCTGTCTGACGCAGAAGAGGACTAAGACGGCAGGAGCATTCATAAAGATTTTTAGTTTCACGTTCATTGAAAAATAAAAGAAGGAAAGATTTATAAGTCAAACGGAAGCATTCTTCAATACGAAATTATGAAGAGTTCATGTAATGTAAAAGCATTCTTGTCAAACAAGCAACCATTAAATACCTTTTAAAACTTTAATGGCTCCTACTAATATATGAGTCTGTTTCCATCAGCAAAAAGCTTAGCGGTTCGAAAGCAGCCTACCTTTCTCAAGCTGATCAAATCATGCTTGATAACTCTGGATGAACACCGTTTTTAATAAAAATTGAAGAGGGGATTGGCCTCGACCCTTTTCTATCCTTTTTGCATGCTAATCTCCAGAGCATAAACTATATTAGATTTTTGAATTAAATCTGAATCATATTTTGATCGGTTTGAAATGGAATAGAACCGATTCGATTTTGAATCGATGAACCATCAAACCGATTCACGATGCTCAAACCTATCCCCGCCAGAAGAATAAATGTCAGCACTGGAATTGATGACATTTTGAACTGATAAAAAAAAAAGCATTCAAGGGGATGGACCTGATGAGTTTACTGCGCCACTTAGAATGCTTGCCGGACTATTAGATCAATGCCACAAACTATTAGGTGAATGCTACGGACAGGTGAATCTTGCTACATATGATACAATAAATTGTCAAACTAGATAATGTACAAACAAGTAAGATGTTAGTTGCCCCAAAAGCCAATCTATGAGGTATCAGACTCAAAATGCTAAGGATAAGCAACGGGATTTTTTATTAGCATTCAGGATTCATCCCACTGCCAAAATTAGTTTACCAGATGGGGTGCAGAGGTTTTAAATGGAAGAACACAGGAGTAGGTAACATACTTGACGCTGTCCAGAAGCACAACAACAAATACGCGAGACGTTGATTTGGGTGATATCCTCTCATCGCCCTCACCATCACCTGCATCCCTGGGATCAGCCAGAACAGAGACCACCACTGAGGACACAGGTTTGTTGTTGTGAAGGTTGCTTCTTTCGGAAGACTTGTCAAACTGTTTTGTGTTGTTTCTTGTGGTTCTTCGGAGTGGAATTGGCTCAGGATGCATTATCCTCCTGTTCTTATTCTTCCCGGGGTGAGCAGAACTAGGAGGGAGGTTCTCGGTGGCATTAATGATCGAAGAACTGTTCATGATTGAACCGGTAGGAAAGATGCTACTTGAAGAGGAAGATGATGAGACATCAAATTGAAACACCTCGGTGCACATGCCAGAACTTAAGATCGGGCCTGCAATAAAAAAACATAATCAATTTCAGCCATTTGTGAAAATTATTTTAGGTAATGATACTTGGATAATACAATCAATTTAGAAAAACACATCATCATCGTTGTTGCCATAGTCGTAATCATCAAATCTTCTAGATTAGTCACATTAATGATGCAATAAAAGCATGAGTCGTTTGAAGTGATGCTTAGAATTTTAAATCTGCATACACAAACTTAAATCAAAAGATAAACATCCAATATGCAGGATTCCTTCCTCAGGCTAGAATGGTTATGTATATTCTCTTTTACTAATAATGCAGATACCAAAATACACACAATATCATGATCAACAATACATTCAACTTTCATTTGGATGACTGCAAGCTTGAGAATGACAGCCTCTCCATATGTCATTTAACAAATATAAGATGACTAAAACCAGCTACTCTGCAAATGAATCAATAGCAGTCAGAGTTACATAAGGAACTATAACTACGCTATCCCATTACCCCATAAACAATAAGAAAGTGATGGCAGTGAAAATTTGATACCAATGCCACTAACCATGATTACCACCAGAGTGCTATAAAGATATGCGACACAGTCGGTGATAATGCATATAAAAAGTAAAAACCATAATTCATGAAATTAGAAACTCAAGTATTATTATAAATAATAAAAGGCTAAACGTATGCTGTGAGTTCCTAACTATATAGTAATCAAATTAAGCAAATTCATATTTGGAAGTATTTATGTGGATAAAGTTGGTTATGATTCACAATGAGCATATTACCAACTTAAACCATAAGCTACAAATAAATATTGTGATATAATGCTGGGTTGAAAATTCTTGGCCAACATGCGTACATGTGTACAAATGCATCAGTAGTTACAAATTAACTAGCTGCTTATTTCAATTATGTAGCCACTTGTGGAACATAAGTGGAAAAATAAAACATAGCGTCCAAGCAGAAGTGACAATGAATTACATGTAGCCAAAAAATTACACACAATAAGATAG
The DNA here is from genome assembly GCA_023547065.1 of Musa troglodytarum. NCBI lineage: Eukaryota > Viridiplantae > Streptophyta > Magnoliopsida > Zingiberales > Musaceae > Musa > Musa troglodytarum. Next base: position 6,391,615 of record CP097502.1, on the reverse strand, counting down.
ACAAAAGGAACCAAATTCCACATTGAGATTGGTCATAATTAGTTTCAAATTGATGTGCAAATCGCTCGATGGGGACATGGCAATCTTTTACATGGAGTCATTGTGTTCAGTAAAATTGGCAGTTATTAATATTTTTACGTTATAGATATTAGCAACCTAAACATGCTAACTTTATTAATATCCTTACATTGTTCTTTTTTTCTTCCTTTAAATTGAGCTTATTGCTCACTGACCTTTTTTCAGAACATGCACATTCCATTAACATATTTTCCACAATGCCAGTCAGAATACCAGCAACCTCCTTGGAGGAAGCTTCATATTTAACAGTTATATCACTGCTAGAATTTCTTATAATAACCTTGCTAACAACTTCCATCTGCATTTAAGTCCTATCTTCTTTCATATAATCAACAACAATAATGATCCTTACGGTCACTGCTAGCACTAGTAAAAGAAGATATAAATAAGACACAAGATCCTATCCTATGTGTACAATTAATGAAACAATCTATTTAGACACAATACAAGTGAAATTAGAACTTATGATGACACCATTAAATTACATTTTGCTCTCACATGCCTTATCCATTGCATAAAAAGCATATCAAGCATAAAAATAAATTTGTACAAAAAACTCCATTTTAGAGCTGGAGCAATTGTTATGCAACACTTTATATAATTCAGTAATAAAGATTTTCTTGGTCAACTGGAAAACCTTAATTGAAATAAATTGAAGAGCATAATAGTTCCAAGGACCATAAACAAATTACCAATTATTAGCAAGAGATGTATAACACATATGACATTAAAAGCAAAAAAAGAGTTTGCCAATTTGAGAAGATGCATTCAAGTGAAGCTATGTTAATACAGAAAGGCCAGACAGATATGAACAAACGAGGAATGACATGCTCACCTGCCATTCCTTCGCGAAACCATTGTTGTTGTGGGCCATCGGATGAGGTTAATTTTAAGTTGTTCGCATATGTATCATCAGAGTCAGAAGCAACTCCATAAGATTTAGAATGCTGAAGATCCAACCCCTTTCCGGACTTAGAAATGGCCAATGCTGACATGACATTACCAGCAATAGCCAAGCCAGTCTCTTTGTCCAATGACTGCCTTGATTCTGTTTGTTGTATGGCTTTCTCACCAGCAAGAACAGAATGGATTATTAGGTTTCCATCAATCTTCACATGCTTGCCATTCCTAGGCACATAAAGCAGAGCAGGCAGACTCTCGCTCGAGTTCTGTGTGAAAACAGCTTCTGAACCAGGTGAAGGCCATGAACTAAGCCCCTTTGGATTCATTCCAGGGCCCACCTTAACATTCTCACATCTCCTACCAGTAACACTATCTATACCACCTCCAAAACCCTTCTGTCTGCTACATAATGTAATGTCGTTGGAGCTGTTTAGACCATTCCCACAACCTCTAACACTCAAAATTCTACTTTTAGCCTGGCACAAAATCCGTCCACTGCTGAGACCATCGTCAACATCATAGCTTCCATATAGAAGATTTAGACTGGGCAATGCTCCTCTAACTATTAGGATAAGGAACAACAAGCCCATGAGGCTCACACTAGCTACTCTTTTCGTGTTGCTTTGGCCCTTCTTGTTCTCTGACTTCTTGGCCTTGGGAGCAAGCGTAGCCTTTTGAAGCTTCAATCTAGGTATTGGGACCAAAGGAACCTGTGTCCCTTGTGGATTCAACGAATACCTCGGAATCCACTGGACATTCACGGGCGCCATTGCTCCCGGCCGAGGATAACCAGGGGAAGGAGGAGCAACACCTCCAACCAACTGCTGCCGCAAGCTTATGTTCTCGGCCATGATATACGAGATCTTGGTGTTCAATTCATTAATCGCGGAGTGCATTAACCTGACCTTGTCCTCCAGCTCCTCGACGTACTGCTTCTTCCTGTGCCTGAGAGCTGGGCGCTCTCCCGGTTCCTCATCAGCCTCGCCCTCCTCTTCTCCTCCTCCTGGCTCCCGGAACCAAATATGCAAGGCGGGCTCGCCTCCTCGGATCGCTGGAACTTGATGCTCGTGGGGTTAGGGTTAAGATCAGAGTCAGTGCGGCGGTCAGAGAAGCCATCGTCGTCGTTATCCATCTTCCGCTTAAGGCTCCATCCGACCTTTCCCTCTTTCTCCTTGACTTCTGCGTCGACAACGGCGGCAGGTCCGGAGGCAGCGGAAGAGTCGGGGGAGGGAGGGCGGGGTGCGAGGCCGGACCGGTCATGTTGGGTCGAGGATGAGGACGAGACAGCAGACCCGTCGGCAGCGGAGTTAGGATCGGAGGTAGGGGAAGGGTGGTGAGGGTGCGGCGAGCGAAGGAAATCGGCGATGTCGAAGTCGAGATCAAGGTCATGGAGTTCCGAGGAGGAGGGCAGAAGGGGGAAGTCGTCAGGAAAGAGGTCGCCGTAGGGGGGGTTGGGGAGGAGTAACATAGAGGGGGACGGCTCCGCCATAGGAGGCGAAGGAGTTAGGCCTCGAACAGACGAGGGCGACAGAGAGGAGGCAGCCCAGCACAGGACTTGGGTAAGCAAGCGGGTCATTCCACTGACGTGAGGACCAATCCGACAAAACACAGTACTCCCAGTCCATGTTTACCCGCAGACTCTGCCTGCTTGCTTGGCGGCTGGAGATCGCGATCCCATCATTTTTCGCCAAATAAAAAAGAAGGTATATAATACGGGTTCGTCTGAGATAGTGGAAATAAATGTCCCTGTGAGGATCTCGGCTGTCCAGTTGATCTGACAGCCCGCATGTTTGGCGGCGTCGCTTCGCTTAAAAGCAACATATTATCCGATATTGTTGGCTAATTTTAAAAATTATATTAACATTTATTATTTATTATCAAAGTAAAATATTTAAATCTATTTAATATAATAGATTCTATCAATAAAAATAAATAAATAATAATAATTTTAATATTTAGTGATAGACAATGATATTATTAAGGGTCACGATTGATTATTGTATTATAATAAAATATTCACGTCTATTTAATCTAATATAATCGATTCTATCAATAACAAAAAAATAATAATAATTTTAATATTTTATTTGATGATGATAGACAATGATACTATTAAGAGTTATGAGTGATTGCTATGAATAAAGAGAATAACGACGAGAGGTGAATGTCGCTCACTAACTATCGAATAAGTTTGTCGGAAGCTCAACAATCGTTCACTTATTAACCTTCCAAAACTTTTCTTCTCGATTAATGATAAATATAATGAATACAACTCCTCTTCCGATGAGCTCACCATCTCTCCATTTTCATGCTTATGTCGGAACTGACACGGTAGTGGGGGGAGCAGTAAGAGCTTTAATGACTCCAACTTCAGGTTAACATGTGAGGCAACCATGACCTTCACTATAGATACCATAATGACCACCACCATCTACGTCAAAGCAACACATTTGTCGAGCAATAAAAAGGTTATTAACGCCGAGTGGAGGTATTTGATGGTAGTAGAAAGTTGTTGGTCTTGGAATTCGATATTAAGTATATCGTCGTACTTGCCATCAATGCATTTATCGAGTAATCCTCACATCTTGTCGTTACTCTCTTCATCCATAATAAGTACTCGTGGTCCCTAGTGATCTTGTAGTTACTATCATCGATGTTGTCTATCATCATTAACTGTAGCATTAAGATTATATTTTAATCTTTTATTTTTATATTTTCGTCGATAAAACTAATGATATTAGAATAAATAATCATATATGTTTTACTTTTATAACTGTTAGGGGAAACAACTTTTTACCGTGACCCCGGGGCGCACGGCGCGGAATCCGGAAACCGGGGGGTCGTCTCGGTACGGTTCGGGCCCGTCGATGGCTCCTGCTCGCGCCCGTCGATGTTCTCCGAAAGGCGGCTGCGCGCTCCTCGGCCGTCGGGGACGAGACCTGCAGCAAGGCGGGTCGGATGCTCCGCCCGACCCCTCCGACGCCCAAGTCAGTGTCGGATGGGAGTGAGTGAGTGTTTTCTAGAGAGAGAGAGAGGTAGAAAGAGAGATCCTTTGTGTGCTGGCCCGTCGGCCGGTGTTCCCCAGAGAGAGTTGCGGGGGTGTCCGAGTCTACTCACCTCTCTGTTTACGTGTGGAGCAAGGGTTCAGAGGAAAAGATCCGGATCGGATCGATCCGAGCTCACCGCCCCATTACTCACCCCTTTCCCGCCTTACATGCTCGCTTAAATAGGTCGGACGGAGGGCACTGCCGATCTGCGGTGGCGACGGGCTCGACCTCGCAGTCGGTGCCGTGGTCAAGCTGGGTGGGTAGTTGGGGCGATCTTGAGGAGAAGCGGCGTTGGTGTCGCCGATCGTGGCGGTTGGAGCGCGGGAGGGTGATGGCGTCATCCGGTTGTCGAAGGCGGTGTCTCGTCATACTTAATATCCTTATCACTACCCCCTCAAAAGCCACTCTGTGGGACAATTTGGAGGGTGTCGCTCGGAAGAACCTGGTTGCCTACTGAGATCTCGGGCGGATGTTCCACCGTGTTGTGTCATATTTGACCGAGGTCCTTTGCAAGATACGGGGTCGAGGCGCCGCTCAGACCCGAAAAGCCGATGATCGAGGAAGCTCGAGATCCTGTAACCGAACCACCGTTCGGGATAAAAGTCGAGGAACCTCAAGATCCGAAAGCCATAGTCACGAACCGTCGTTCGGGATATAGTGCTTGAAAGCCACCGCTCGAGGCCTAGGATGCCGATGATCGAGCCGTCGCTCAAGATCATGTCTGCCGAAGCTGCGTTCGGGATAATGGGGTCGAGAGGCGCGAGTTCCGTTGCCAAGCCGGCGTCCGTGTCGAGAGGTTGAGACTTCGCGCGTGGGCGATTGAACGATGGGTGGCGGTAGCTCGAGGTAAGGGCCGGCGACGTCCAAGTCCCTGTTACCGACCCGTCGTTGGGTACTAGGGGTCGAGGTCACGCACACGACTTGAAAAATCGTGATAGCCGAACTGCCGTTCGGAGTGTGTGTGGCCGAGCTGCCGCTCAAGGCCTGGGAAACCAGAGTAGCCGAACTGCCGTTCGGGATGTGTGTGGCCGAGCTGCCGCTCAGGGCCTATGAAACCAGAATAGCGAGCCGTTCGGGATAAGAAGTCGAGAGGCGCGATTCTCCTGCCAAGCCGACGTCCGGAAGTTAGGGGTTGAGGCAGCGTCGAGTCCTCCACTTACCGACCCGTCATTTTGGTACAAGGGTCGAGTCACGCACTGCGACACGAGAAGTCATAATAAGCCGACCGTCGTTCGGGATAAAGAAGTCGAGGAGCGCCGATTCTCATGCCGACGTCCGAAGTCGGGGGTTGAGGCGTCGAGTCCTCCACCTTGCACCGACCCGTCCTTTTTGGTACAAGGGTCGAGTCACGCACGACACGAGAAGCCATAATAGCCGAACCGTCGTTCGGGATAAAGAAGTCGAGAGGCGCCCGATTCTCCTTGCCAAGCCGACGTCGGAAGTCGGGGTTGAGGCAGCGTCAGTCCTCCTTACCGACCCGTCCTTTTTGGTACAAAGGGTCGAGTCACGCACACGACACGAGAAGCCATAATAGCCGAACCGTCGTTAGGTGTGTGGCCGAGTGCTGCTCAAGGCCCGAGAATACCGATGGTCGGCGGCGCTCAAGACCTAGAAGACCAGAATAGCCGAACCGCCGTTCGGGATGGGGGGCCGAGGCACCGCTCAAGGCCCTGTATGCCAGTGGTCGAGCTGCTGCTCAAGACCTAGAAACCCAGAATAGCCGAACCGCCGTTCGGGATGGGGGGCCGAGGCACCGCTCAAGGCCCTGTATGCCAGTGGTCGAGCTGCTGCTCAAGACCTAGAAAACCGAACCGCCGCCGTGCCGCTTCGAAAGCGCGCGATAGTGCGGATTCTTTGGAATCGAGCGGCGTGCGGGATAAGTTTCTTACAGGGGGTGTACACGTCGGCTCTTCATCAATATGGGCGCCATTGCCGATGTGATGCTATTGGGCGATGTGGCGGTGTCATCTTGTCGCTGCCTCGGGAGGCGAAAGGTGAGCCCCCTTTTCTATAAATAGGGAGCCAGCGTCTCTCTATCACTTTATCTGAGTTTTCATCTCTTGTCTGCCCGTCGCCTTCCTTCAAGTATTCTCCATAGGCTTGGTGCCTTTTAACTTCTTCCAGTAGATTTCTTCCTTTATAGGTTAGTGCGCGATGGGTCTTCCTTCCACTTCCTCTTCCCTGCTTCTTCCTCCTCCTCCCCATCGATTTACAACCGCGTCGCCTCTCTCGCCGTCTCCTCCTTCGGCCCTTCCTCGGATCACGGAGGCGGCGCGTGCGTTAGAGGCCTTAATGTGGCCGCACGACCAAGACTCCATCTTGGGCGGCGTATGGTGGGGATCCTCCGTGGCGCTCGGCATCCCGGAGGAGTTCAACCTCTGGCGGCGGCGGGACGGGCTTTGACCCGATTCCCAAGGGCTTCGCCACGACGCGATGCCCTAGAGGCCGGCCTGCGCCTTCCCCTGCACCCAATCATCGTATCCTGCATCTCCCTGTGGCATATTTCGCCTTCCCAAATAACCCCCAACTCTTGGCGGTATCTGGTGGTTTTCCTGGGGGAATGCCACTACGCCAACATTGCCCCGACCCGCAACCTTTTTCTCTCCTGCTTTCGCCTCTTCAAGGGTCGGGGCTACTTCACAGCCGCGACACAGGTTCCGGGTTAGCGGCGCCCCCACCAATAACAAAGGGTGGAAGAGGCGCTTCTTTTTTGTCCAATGCCAAATGGACTGGGGTTTTGGGGTTTGGTGGTCGTCAAGGACCATCGATAACACTGCCCCGAAGCTGAGTGCCGAGGAGCGTGCTCACCTCGAGCGGTGAGGTAATCCTCCCTTCCTCGCAAGCCATCGCAACATGTCGGGCGATGGGTGGTGGAGGCCGGACTAAGTCCGCTCTCGGGGTAAGTATCGTTGTCTGCCTCTTTTAGATTGCTGCCATACTCTATTTTACGACATATCTGTCGCCTTTTTGCGAGGATGGTGAACTGCGATCCTTCCACGACTTCGGGTGCTCAGGGGACCATCTTCGCGCTCTCGGCGGTCTCAAGCGGGCGGGGATGGCTCCCGCGCCACCGCCGATGAGGCGTCCCAAGAAGAGGCGAAGGCCGGGGCGTGGTGGACACAGAGCGCCAGCGAGCGTGCGTGGGCGGCGAGCAGCCGAGCACCACCACTCCTGCCGAGAGTCTTTGGTCCCGGCCGAGCGGCCGGGAAGGGCAGCGTCCTCGGCTATGCTGGACTGTCTTGTCACGTCGGGGAAGGATCAGCCGTTCCTTTCCCGAGTGATGGGGAGGTCCCTTGCCGGGCGTGGGCGACCCTCTCGTGGCCGGTGGCAAGGTGCATCCCGGGGACAAGGTGTGGGTCGGGGAGAGCCCTCGGCGGCTTCCTCGGCGCTCCATCCGACATGGCTCGGGACCTATACGCTCCTCGGGCGCTGCTCGCTAAGTCCGCCAAGTCGGTGTTGTGGGTAAGCACCGTTTTGCTTGTGTTCTCTTGGCCGAGCTCTGTTCATCCCTTTCAGGCGTCCTTTTTCTTGTGCGAATCTCCACTACACCATGCCCTCCTCGGCCGGGTGTACGATTCCGGTCGCTTGGTGCATGGCACAGGTGGCGCAACTTGGAGTTGCGCCGCCCGGCTCGAGAAGCCAGCGGGTCGGGACCGAGGCGGTTCTTCTTCGAGCAGCGGCGGCGGACATGGCGCGGAAGTGGCGCGTCGACCGCCGAGCTCGAGGCGCCTCGGCAACGAGGCCGGGCTGCGAAGCTCCTCGGACGTCGGGTGGAGAACCGCCTCCGGATGGAGAGGCCTCGGATTAGCGCCAAGGCGACCTCGAGGAGGCCAGCTGCGAGCCGCCGAGGAAGCCCTTACGCGGTGGAAGAGTCGGCGAGAAGGACCGAGGAGGCGGTCGGCGCATATAAGAAGTCGGAGGGCTTCCTCCTCGGCACAGGCCGGGCGGGCCGTGTATCGTCTGAGTATGGGTACAAAGTTGCCACTGGCCCAGTTCGAGCATGTCCTCCGAGGCTCGGCGGTCGAGAGGATCCCTTCGTCTCATGCCCGAGGATCGAAGTCGACATGCTGGCGAGTTCCCTTCGGCGACCTTCCCGAAGGCTGCGGCACGAAGACCTCTTTTCTTCTTTTTGGAGGGCTTTCCCTTGCTTTTGTAATACTTCTTCCCCACTAGGGCACATTTTGTAATCCAAAACTTTTTGGCAATACAAATATGTTTTCTCCATACAATCTCCGACTTCTTTCCAATGGCACGAGTCGGCATCGATTTACTTCCGTTTGTCCTTAAACAAAATATTTCTTAAGGTTGTGGGCGTTCCAAGTCCTCGAACTGCTTGCCCATCATAGTCGCGGCCGGCGTTCGGTCGGACTACTTGGATTACTCGGTAGGGGCCTTCCCACTTTGGTGCAAGCTTGCCTTGAGTGGCGGGGTCGCTTACTTCTACCTTGCGTGGACTAAGTCGCCCATCCCGAGGGTCGGCGCACCCTCTTGTTGTAACTCCGGCAACATTTATGCGCCGGCATTTTTACGTCTTGCGCGTTGGTCCTGCGTTCTTCTAGCGGTCTAGGCCAGCCCGAACTCCACTGGGCGAGGTGGATTCCTCGTAGTTCTCCACACGGGCGTTGGGATGACCAATTCGGCGGTAGGACTGCTTCCACGCCCGAATGCAAAGGCTGTAGGGGACTACGCGCGGCCGTCTTGAGATCGCGAGACCATAGGATGTTCGGGAGCTCGTCGACCCGGCTCGTCGGGCTTCAAAGTCCTTTTCTAAGTCTATCCGGGATAGATCGGTTGGTCACCTCGGCAAGCCCGTTGGTGCGGGGTGGGCCACCGAGCTAAACCTCATTGGATGTGATAAGTCGCGCGAACTCCGAGAACCGAGTCTTTGGCGAACCGGGTCCGTTATCGATGATGATAACGTTGGGCGAACGAATCGGATCACGATGTTCTTCCATACGAACTGACCGACCCGTTCGGTGTAATGGTTGCTCGGCCTCCACCCACTTGGTGAAGTAATCTATCCCACAATAATATGTCTCCATTGGCGGGCCGAAACGGCCCCAGAGGTCCATTCCCCATTGAAGCGAAGGGCGGCGCAATCCATGGTGGCGGCGGGACGCGAGGCTGCGGCGCGGGCTGGCGGCAAGTATCGCACCGCCGCCGCGAAAGCCTTGGCGTCTCGGTGCAGCGTAGGCGATGTATACTGCGATTGAAGGCCAAAGTTCGGCCGCCCATGTGCTCCCCACAAATCCGCGTGGACCTCGGCGAGAATCGATTCCGCCTCGCCGGGATCTAAGCATCGTAGTAGGGGTGGGAAAGCGACCTTTTGTAAGTCGGTCGCCGATTTCGCGATACCACGCTGAGTTCGGCGGAACGCCGTGCCCTTGACCTCATCCGTGGCGGGACCCCTCGCGTTTGTACTTGATGCTTCACGAATCACGTTGGTGGGGTGGTGGGACTCGGGATCCCGATCTCCATGATGGCCACCGGCCGTGTGTCGGCTCCTCGACCTCGGGATGTTCCTGCGGATCGGCTCGAGGCGGTTCGCGGTGGTCTGCGCTCGTTCGGGACTGGGCACCACTGGGCGAGTGAAGCGGGAAAGTTAGAGGTTTGGGCTTTACCTCGGTCGGTGTATCTGGACATGGTCGAGTCCGCGCCGATACTCTCCACCAACTTGCTTTCGGCGACAAGTTGGGAATCGTGAGAATGTGGATTGCTCCTAGTTGCATCTCGGCCAAAGCGGAGGCACGCCAGCAGCGCCTCGTATTCGGCCTCGTTGTTTGTGGCGCGGCCGAGCGGAGGAGGCGCTCGAAAGCGTGTCGTCGGGATCCTCGAGAATGAGTCGGCCGGCTCCTGGGTGGAAGACCCATCACGTGCACATCCGGTCTCGGTGGATTTGCTCAGCGCTTTACGCTTCCGGTGGTGTCAACTCCGAGATAAATTCGGCCAAGGCCTGGACCTTGATGGCTCATCTCGGCTTGTAGCGGTCGAACTCGGATAGCTCCACCGACCATTTGAGGAGGCATACGCTACGTCAAACTTAGAAAGAACTTGACGCGAGGGTTGGTGGTCAATACCTCAATCGTATGGGCTTGGAAGTAGGGGCGTAGCTTCCGAGCCGCTAGAATGAGTGCCAATGCCGACCTTTCAATGGGAGGATAAGCGCTCCGGCCACGCGACACGTGGCTGGTGTAGTAAATCGGGTGTTGCGCATCGGGGCTTCTTTCACAAGCACCGAGCTCACTGCATCTTTGAGATGCCGCGGATAGAGGGTAAGTTTTTAGCGCGGACACCGAGGTAAGTTGGGGTAGCTCGGATAAGTGCTTTGCCAGGCGTGAAGGCTTCCTCGCACTCTGCCGTCCATTGGAAGTTCTTGGTCTTTGAGGACTCGGAAGAAAGGGAGGCACTTATCTCGGCCGGACAGAAAGGACGAGCCGCTATCCTTCCGTTAAGGCATTGGAGCTCCTTAAGCGTGCTTGGAGATCTCATGTCGGTGAGAGCACGGATCTCCTCGGGGTTGGCATCAATTCCTCTCTCGTGTATGATAAACCCGAGGAACTTGCCCGATGTCACGCCGAAGGCGCACTTGGCCGGATTAAGGCGCATCCCATACCTTCTCAGTGTGGCGAAGGTTTCCCGCAAGTCGTCAAGGTGTGCAGCCCCTGTGCGACTTTTCACGATCATATCGTCCACGTAGACTTCCATATTTCGCCCTATTTGTCGGGCGAACACCTTGTTCACCATCCTTTGGTAGGTGGCGCCTGCGTTCTTTAACCTGAATGGCATAACTTTGTAGAAGTAGGCTCCTTGGGGTGTGTGGAAGGCTGTATGTTGCCGATCCTCGGGGGCCATCCGGATCTGGTTATGTAGGAGTAGGCGTCCATGAAGGAGAAGCGGCGTACCAGGTTGAGTCGACGGTTAGTCGATCTAGGTAGGAAGCAATCGCCGGGCAAGCCGATTTAGATCGGTGTAGTCAACACACATCCTCCGGCTTCCATTAGGCTTCTTGGCGAGGACTACATTGGACAGCCAGCGAGTCTGAACCTCCTCAATGAAGTCGACGCCAAGAGCCTATCAACTTCCATACGCACGGCTTGTTGGCGCTCGAGGGCGTGGCGAGTCTGTCTCACCGCGGTGATCGAGAAATGTGTAGATGGTGCTGGCGACCTCGGTCGATTCGGGAGGTCGGCGGTATCGGCGAACATCGGCGCTTTCTGGAGGAGGCGATGAGTGCGCCGCTCTTGATCACCCAGTCAAGCCAATCCGGTATCCGTCGGGGCGGTCATCTTGCGCGGAATATTAACCGCCGGGTTTGTTGGCTCGGGATGCTCGGTGGTACTGCGTCCGCGCGGGTCTTGAGTGGTTCGGCCTTTTCCTCTTACCGGGAGGTCGCCGTCAAGTAACACCGTCTGGACTCTTGAGGATCTCCCGCACCTCCCGACTCCGTGGCGGTGGGAACCGTCCGGTGGTATGTGGATAGAAACGGCCCTTAACTGTTGAGGTGGGTCGGCCCGGGATGGCGTTATCTGCGATGGGAGTCGACCACGGAAAAGTTACCAGCGAGTTTTGGCCTTGAGGAATCGCCGAGGTCAATGGTAGGAATTCTGCACCAGCGGTGAATCGCGCGTGAAGCCGGTGGCGCCGAGTGCAAAGGCTTCGGGGCTTCCGGCAGCCCCAACCCGAAAGGCCTCGAAGTAGAGGATGTCGGCGAGCTACGATGTCGACCATAATCCTTCGGACTGCGCGTTGGCAATTCGGGCCGACACCACGGTGCGCATCGTCATGCTCTGTTACTCCCATATCCACGAGGAATGTGATCTCGGCTCGGAGGAGGTGATATTCCCGATCGCGGCGGCTCGGGCATAAGCCCTTCGGCCCGAGGCGCTATGTCCTCGGCGGGTCCCGGTGATTACGTCGATATGTTGCTCGGCCGGGCCGAGGCGTAGGGATGGTGCTCGCGGATCTTTGGAGGTATTGATCGAGGTGACCTCTTGGATCAGCTCTTCAATTTGTCGCTCGTAGCATTGCTCGTGTCATGTCCGTTTGCGATGAAAGCGGTATCACGGGTGCTATCGGCCGGTATGTCGCCCGGCCCTTCATGCAGGGTGGCGGCAGGCATTCCGCTCCTTGATGCGGAGGAATATTTGTGTCAGAGGCGCCTTCAAGGGGAGGTGGCGGCTCGGCCGGCGTATGGGTCGAGCGGCCCGATCACGGCGCCGCAGTGCGGGGACTCCGCTTTGAGTGCGGTCCGTCGGGATGGAGTAGGATGCCCCTCGGTCGTTCTTCCTTCCTTCCCGACATCGAGGACTCGGCGCCACGTCTTGACTTGCTCTGAAACATTTCTGCGATGGGCGTGAAGTCGCTCCACCAGGACGTGAGAACCTCGGCGGTCGCGGCCCCATCATGAATGCTGCACCAATAGCGATGGGTGAGCATCAGGTAATTCCCGTACCTCCGTGGTGAACCTTGCGCACGAAGTGGGAGAGGTTCGTCCTCATACGCTTCAAACCCGGGAGGAGGCGCGGCGGAGGGCTTTAGTCGCAAGCGCCAAAAAGCGTGGCTCGAAGTCCTTGGCGGTGTTCAAGGATGTCACCGACCGGCTTTTTAAGGTCTTGTACCGTATGCAGGCGGATCCTTTCAGCGTGGTGAGGCGCCCTGCACATCAAGGCGTCAGAAGTTCCATATAGGGCCATTTGAGCCGGAAGGCGGCGGCGTGATCGGTGGATCGCGACTCCATCATAAAGGTCGATGGAGAGGCGGAAGTTCAAAGGGCCTTTGGGTATTCCGTATGTCGTGACGGGGACTCCGGTGGGACACTTCCCTACTGTTCTTCTTTGGACTTGCGGGCGTCCTTTGCACCTCCTCCGGTATTTGTGCGATGGACCGGATCTGAGCCGAAATAGGTCCGTCGAGTGCGAAGACACGCCTCGAGTTGAGCGGGGCGTCCAAATTTTCAGAGCAGGTTCCGTCCTGAACCGGCGGGAGGCTGGAGAAGATGGTGCGTGGCATCGCCTCATGATCTTTGGGAAGAGGTTCCGGCGTTTGAAGGGTCGGCTCGCCGCCTCCTGAGCGGCGAGGAGGACACCGACAAGATGCCAGTGGGTCCGGACTGCTGGGAGAGGTCTGAAAAGCCTCCACCGTAGCGGTGGGAAGCGGTGGAACCCGACTAGGCGGGTAGAGCCGGCGCCGCTAAATATATTCCAATAGCGATCTATAGTTGCGGCGGATCGCCCTCCGGGTTCGGAGGTGCGACTTCCGCCGAGGTGCCACCGAAACGACCTTTCGTCCATGTGTCGTTTAGGGGCGGAGCAGTAGTCGCCGACAGAGAGGGCCTCCTTCTAGCGCCAATCTGTTAGGGGAAACAACTTTTTACCGTGACCCCGGGGCGCACGGCGCGGAATCCGGAAACCGGGGGGTCGTCTCGGTACGGTTCGGGCCCGTCGATGGCTCCTGCTCGCGCCCGTCGATGTTCTCCGAAAGGCGGCTGCGCGCTCTACTGGGGACGAGACCTGCAGCAAGGCGGGTCGGATGCGCCGCCCGCCCCCTCCGACGCCCAAGTCGGTGTCGGATGGGAGTGAGTGAGTGTTTTCTAGAGAGAGAGAGGGGTAGAGAGAGAGAGATCCTTTGTGTGCTGGCCCGTCGGCCGGTGTTCCCCAGAGAGAGTTGCGGGGGTGTCCGAGTCTACTCACCTCTCGGACTGTTTCTGTGTGGAGCAAGGATTCAGAGGAAAAAGATCCAGCTCAGATCGATCCGTCACTCGGCCCCGCCCCCATTGCTCGGCCTTTCCCGATCTTACATTCGGCTTAAATAGGTCGGACGGAGGGCCTGCTTCCGACTGTCTGCAGGTGGCGTACGGGCCTGACCTCGCAGGTCGGTGCCGTGGTCAACTGGGTGGGTAGTTGGGGCGATGCTGAGGAGAAGCGACGTCGGGCTGTCGCATCGTGGGCGGTTGGAGCGCAGGAGAGGTGATGACGTCATCCGGTTGTACGACAGAAGGCCAGGTGTCTCGTCATACTTAATATCCTTATCAATAACTATGGGATGTCAATATAATTTTTTAAAATATAATATATGAGTTGATAAAAATAATTAATTATGGAAAGTAATATTATATAATTAGCCTGAGAGACGATGAAGCTGAAATTATGGATTTTTTTTTTCGCAAACATTTTTTCTTTTTATTCCCGCATCACCTTCGTTATTTTCTATATAAAAAAAAGATGTCACCTTTGAAACGATAAAGATGATCAGAAATTAGCATTCCGAGAATAAAGTAAATAAGGAATACTTTAAAATAAATAATAAAAACTTGAGAGTCTTACGAAGAATTTACCTTAAAGAAAGTATGCCTGTTTTATGCTGGAGGAGGAGTGACTCGATTTAAAGAATCTTGAATGGATGAAGGTGGTGAGGAAAGGGTTGATGTGAACCGATTTAGTGATCGGACTGATTCAAAAAAAATAAAATAAAATAAAATTCATAAAAAAGTTACCACTGGATAATTTCTTAATAGATGGCAACGTATCCTTCATTTTAAAGCTGCTAATGAACACTCGTGTCCACACATAAGAGTATACACACGCCACAAGTTCCTCGTAGGCCAAATGATCTAGTGTTTGGTCCGATGAGGAAGAGATTGGCCATGGAGTACAAGATGTGTAGCGCTCAGTAAGGAGATACCGTAAGTGCAGAAACACATGAGTGCCCTCCCCAAAACCAACAGGGGAGAAAGAAAGGAGAGAAGCAATGCACTTAAAGCAAAACCACCTTCCGAGGAGCAGGGCGGTGAGTTGAGCAGCAGGCTTTGCTCTAAATAGGCTATCCGACGGAGATTGTGGTTTGGGCCTTGTGATAGTCAACTCCACCAAGTCAATGTTATCTGGTTGGGACTTGGGCTGCTATTCTTCATGCCAACATAGAGTGAAAACAGTTCTTGACAAGTTTCTGCCTCCTGTCGTTCTTTGTTTTCAGGTCTGTGTAGTTCAATTGTTTTGACATGCAATTGGGTCTTTTAAATATGGCGGAAAAAAAAGAAAACACAAATCTTTTCTTTCCTCCTGCAGTTCTTCCTTCCTCCAGTCTTAATTGCTTGTTGCTTTCCATCTTAATTCATTTTTATTGTTCGACACTAAGAGTCTTGAAGGTCTCTGTGTGCATGAAACTGTTGACCTGCAATCTGAGATGAGGTGAAAGATTCCTGCAGTGCATGGACCCCTCGTTCTATCATGTCTACTCCGGGCAGACATGTAAGGCTTAAAGCAATCCAAGTCACAGGAGGATGCTCCCCATTTCTGTGGATCTCCAACCTGCTTTTCAAGGAATTGCAGATGTGAATGTAGATCATTAGCTTGCATGCCTGCTGGTCAAAGTCAATGTTAAAAGAAAAATAAACCTACTCTGACTCTTTAGGTGTCCAGGTTATATGCCTCATTACACTTATCAAGGTTTCCTGGAATTGCTGTCCAGCTTTTTTGACTGCAATCTCAGCTCGTGGTGTGCTAACTTGGCCTGCAAGCCTTCTTCTCCTTCTTCTTCATGCTCTTTCTTCCGGTCAAAGGTCAAAGCTCAAAGCTGTACCAGGCTCCGCCTTCCATGCCGAAAAGATTTCCCGGCTACGTTCATGCAAGTCGTAGGACTTTGATCCTTCTTGTGATGTCTTATCTTTGGAATGCATCGGCTCCCTGGTGTACTTGATTTGGCTTTCTCCCATCTTGACCCGTCAATGGAGACTTTATCTGCCCTGCACTCTACAAGTTGCTACAGTGATTACTTCCTCGCCATTGACTGATGCTTTGTGTTTGTATACGAACAGGGTTTCACACCGACATGTTACATGGTGAACAAGACAAACACAAGACGTATGACCACACCATGCCATGCAAAGCTTTAGCTTTAGCAGACGAACCCATCCCACCGCCCTCCTCCTTTACTTCGTCTCTTTGTGT
The DNA here is from genome assembly GCA_023547065.1 of Musa troglodytarum. Classification (NCBI taxonomy): domain Eukaryota; kingdom Viridiplantae; phylum Streptophyta; class Magnoliopsida; order Zingiberales; family Musaceae; genus Musa; species Musa troglodytarum. The sequence continues at coordinate 6,375,642 of CP097502.1, read as the reverse complement.
CGTAGATCCTATGATAGCTCATTTGTGTAGCAACGTAGAAGAACAGAGAACTAGCAGCAAGATTGATTCTTTCCACATAGAATGCATAGGACCAAATAGTCTCCTTTGCCTCTTCTTGAGCCCCGTGATCCCTTCTGAGGCTTAGGATGCATGTACATTAGCGGTTTTCTTGTGTGCTCATCTCGGTTTACATGCTCAGAAGACAAAGCGTGCAAACATGCACCCACATCCCCTTGAAATGGAGACTAAGAGAGCTCTCAGGTGCTCGGACAAGAACACAAGCCAATTCCATGCCATTGAGAACTAATGATCGGACTGTGTCAGGTCCTTTGTCTGGTAAATTTCCCCATGAAGGGTACAGAGCAAGACTGCATTGCACCATGAGGCAGTAGCCGCAGTGTGAGTCGAGGAATGGGCTCGAGTCACCCTCGCCTCCTCCCCTCCTCACCTTGGAACAGTGCAGAGAGAGAGAGAGAGAGAGAGAGAGAGAGAGAGAGAGAGAGAGATTCCGATCCAAAGAAGAGAACTTTCTTGTTTTACGCATCTCAGGTAAGCATCACATGATCGTTCTGTTCTTGTCTACTGCAATCCGCTGCTGCTGCGTCGAGCAGTGGAACAGTGACATGAACAAGAATGCGTGTGGGAGACGAGACATGGACGTGACCGTGCACACCACCATGGATGAGACTTCCTATCCTATCCTTCTTTTGCTATGCGGATTTGGCATGCGCGGGGGATCGAAGGACGGCGGAGTCGGTGACCGTCGTCCTCCACACGTTACGCTCGTGTCCACCGTGGGGCCTCGTTGTTTCCACTATGAGCTGAAGACAGGGCACAGTGAGATGTCACGGAGACGAGCTGCATGGCCCGGCTTGGGGTTTGATGGGAATGTCTTTATGGTCGGTCATAATGACGTTTGATTGCTTGTCAATCCTGTGGTGGTCCATCGGAGCTTTTGCCTTTGTTGTGTTTGCTTAAATTCCTCATTGATTTCACACAGATTGCATTGGATACTCCTGCATTTGTACTCCTGCAAATTATAATCCGCACTGGATTTCGACACATGCCATGCGCGTGACGTACTCGGTGTTTTGTCTCCCGTTGCATCCTAAGGACGGTCAATATATGGTGATACACAGAGTATTCCATTTCAATTGCAATTATAATGGCGTGCTTCTTCGTGTCCATTCGAACTCAGAGAAATCTCCGCTTATAACGGCGATGTTGTGGCTGTGCTGCTGTGGGAATGAATACTGCATGAACACAGGAGACGGATTCAGCTGTCCCACCTTAAATCCATTTCCAATGGCGAAAGGTCCCAAGGTTCATAGTCTAATGATCGTAATATGTAAATGGCTTCATGTGGCCAAGTACAGACACACGTACCATGCAGCAGGCGGAAATGGCGTTAGGCACCCCACTCATAATGCTATGCCCCTCCCCACCTGACTCTACCCACATGCTTCACTTTTCTCCTCCTCCTCCTCCTCCTCCAGCAGCATGCACAAGCTCCCCAGATCTGTACTGATCATAATCACCTAAACACAGTGTAATCCATCTGGTTTCTGTGCTGATCATAATCACCCTCTAAGAAGTGGGTGTGGGAGTGGCTTGGTGAAGAAGCCTTCCCAAGGGATCCATGTTAGGGTTCTCACTGCACTCTGGGTCCTACACGTCTGTACGCGGACCCTAAAGCCAGCCTCTCTTCTCCTTCAATAAAAGGCCTTAACCTTCCGAGCTGCATAGAAGAGGTCAAGAGAACCATCACTGTCCTCCCTCCTTGCAAGGAGCCACCATCGGTTATGGATCCACCCTCCTCTCTTAAGCTCCTCGGCTCGTGGGCAGACTCCCACACCCACCGCGTCCAGCTCGCCCTGAAGCTCAAGGGCTTGGAGTTCGAGTACCTGGAGGAGGATGTCATCAACCCCAGCCCCGCCCTCCTCCTCCACAACCCCATCTACAAGAAGGTCCCCGTCCTCCTCCACAGCGACCGTCCCGTCGTGGAGTCCGTCGTCATCTTGCAGTACATCGACGAGACCTGGGCTGACAACCCGATCATGCCTTCCGACCCATTCGAGCGTGCTGTTGCTCGCTTCTGGTGCCACTTCGCCGAGGATAAGGTCAGCCTCTGTCCGCCCCATCTCATCCTCTTCACTTGCATTCTTTCTTAGCTTCTGTTTGTTGCAAACGCAGCTTGCCCCGGCGGTCGGCGCAGTGTTTTCGTCGTCGGGCGAAGGCCAGAAGGCGGCCGTCGATCAAGTGCATGACAACCTGAAGCTGCTCGAGCGCGAGCTACGAGACGGAGCGTTCAAAGGGCAGAGGTTCTTCGGAGGCGACAAGATCGGTTTGCTGGACATCGTTCTCGGGTGCGGCTCGTACTGGCTCGCCGTGTTCGAGGAGGTCATGGAGGTGAAGCTCGTCGACCCTGGAACCTTCCCCGTGTTCCACGCATGGCTTAAAGACTTCGAGGAGCAGAATGAAGTGAAGGAGACCATTCCGGCGATCGACAAGTTGCTGGAGTACGCGCGAGGCATCCGGCAAATGATGCTGCGCCTCAGTAATGGCACCAGTACCACTGTTCCTGCCACTGCCGGCACCACCGGCGCCATTAATGTTGCTGTTGACGGTAGCAGTGGCTAATGAGTTCGGCATTTCTAGGATTTGGTTCATGCAGTGTGGGGGTTCAGTAGGTCGCAGTGTGTTTCTGACTACTCTTTGTATTATATTCATCGTTTCTTGTGTCGAGTCATGTGATCAGAAGCTCTAAATCTGGTTTCTAGCAATGAAAGATGAAGCGTTTCCATGTCATGGCTGGAGAATCTAGTGCAGATATATAACATGAGCATGTGGAATCCCTTGTTGGTATTCGACGGTCTACAGGATGATGTTCTCTCGCTACGTTCTTCAGCAGTCATTTGAAGGATATAAGTGCAGAAGGTGGGTGGAACTCATCTCTCTCCCCTTGTTTGCCAGGCAAACCAACTCAGTGGCGGAGATCTTTCTTCACATATCATCGATCACCATTAATATAAGATGTAAATGAAGCCCATTTATTCACCTTTTGTCTAGTCGAAGAGCACCCAAAGGCCAAGCATGCACTGGTTAAGCACATGCATTAGACAATACAAGTAATGTACTGCCATATCCAGGAAGACAACCCTCCTACTCTCCTCTCCTCTAGGTCTTGGAGTCAGGACAGAGGACTCCCTCCACTAATCTATATGCTTTCTTGAAACAACAAGTATCCAAAGCAAGGCAAAGCAGAAATAGTTTATGTGGGAAAAGAGGTGAACAAATCTGACGATGGGAGTGACAGCATCAGTGTGCATGCATGTGCACTGGGCCTCATACTTATTTCTTCTTTGACGTCTGGATCAGAACTCATAATAAAAGGGAAGAAAGCAGGTTGCTACACCTTCATCTTCCCCACCTCTAAGCTGGATAGTGACAAAACAGACCTAACACCAGTGGAATGATGGCTGGCCCGCATCCTTCCTCAAGCCTGCTTGAGAGAATCAAACACTTTCCCATGCTCTCACACATTTGGATCCATCAACAGTACTAAGATCCGAAGCCTAAAACATGGCGATCAAGGCTTTCATTGATGGCATATCTCTTGTGCCTGCTCTTGGACAGGCTCTCCTCAGTGCCTGCTTGAGGTCTGCATTGCTTAAGATCTTTGTAAGAAGGCTGAAGGAATCATTTAATGAAGTGTGCTGCAGCACAGCTGATTGCTTTTTGACTTTGTTGATCATAAATTCCTTGATGTCCTCGGCCTGTAATGTCTGCATGGTCTCAGCACATGCGGCTGCAACAAAGAAGTTAATGCCGTGTGACAGGGGATATCATGGCATCTTCATGGCACCTTCCATGTCAACAGACACATCAGTGTAAAGGGACATCCTGACATCCTCTACGGTACCATCAACGTCAGTAGATATATTAGCGTAAAGCCGCCCCGCGTGTATTGCCATGCGCGGCCTGCCATCCCGGGTCGGAAGTGACGGTGCCCTTACACCGCCATGCTGTCCGAACTCAAACAGAGCACTCGCTCCCGAAATCCCGGGATGACGACACATGAAGCGACCGCTCCTGAAATCATAGGATGGGGACTCATGGAGCGGGCCATCCCCGACATCCCGGAACGGCGTCGTGCAGCGTCGCCCTGTACGATGCTGCCCTGCACGACTCCGTAATTACCCGGACCGAGGTACGCTTGCAGATGCCTATATAATCCCCCCACTTGGCTTCAGGAAAGGGGGAAGGAAATGAGAGTATTCACTAACTTTAGCATCAGAGGGGCCAGGTCGAGAAAAATCCGACCCCGACCTTCTTGCAGGAATCAACCCTGAGACGCACCAGGAGCCTTCCCTAGTGGCGAGACTCAACTGGGCACCCTAGGACTTTTGTAATTGAACTGGACCATCCCAACACGTCATCAGGTGGCCGCATCCCGTTCATAACATTTTGGCGCTAGAAGGAGGGCCGATTTCGTAGAAGTGTCCCATGGTCAACTCGGGAGTTTTTCCGACCGAGAGGCGCTGTCGCTATCGTCCATACTTCGGAAATGATTCTACCGCTCGCTTAGAGGAGACGTTCCAATCTGGACACTGAGCGCCATCGGTGATCGCTCAATGAACCTGTGCTATCACCTCAGAACACCCAAAGAACCTCGGCCGTCTCGCCCGAGGCGTTCCTTGACCTATCAAGGCAGGTCCAGGCTTTGACCGGGATGATCCAAACAGTCATCCCCCTCATCCTGTAGCTCGTGCACCTTGTGGGCCCATAGGCACCAAGCCCATCTGTATATGTCCTAGTGCCCCTCGACGATCTCCCCGCAAAACGTACCATGCACGAGCAACCGTGGGAGGAAGTCGAAGAACGTCTTAGGGGTCGGGGAGTGACTCCCGAACCCAGCATCCTCGATTTCTACCCGATCGATTTGTCACTTCCCGAGCATGACACGGTGTCCACCGACTCGACCGACGACACGTTCAGAGCCCAGCTTAACACGGTGAACCGGCGTCTGGATGAATTCTAGCGAGAGCTTCGCAGGACCAAGGAGGGGGTCGGAAATGATGACTTGAGAGCATCCCCTTTCACTCTCGAAATCCAGGACAAGCCGGCCTCTTAATTTCAGGCTCCCGGCTCTTGAGGTGTACGACGGCGGATCTGACCCCACGGAACACGTCGTCACCTTTCGGGCCCAGATGGCCCTTTACGGAACCTCTGATGCTTTAATGTGTAGAGCATTTCTCACCACTCTTAGGGGACAAGCTCGGATGTGGTTCAGCCGTCTCCCGCCAGCTTCCGTCTCCATGTTCGACCAACTCACAAGGGGACTTGAGCAGAGCTTCTTGGCTAGCATGTGGCCGAAATCATCCGTGGCCACCCTTCTCACACTAGCCCAACGAGATGGCGAGCCGCTCTCACAGTTCATCACGCGCTTCATCGCGGAGGCCAAAGGGATACCCGAGGCTCACCCATCTCTTGTCATGCAGGCTTTTCGGATGGGGCTTCGCCCCTCTAGACTCTTTTGGACCATGATCGAGAGACTACCCGCCACGGTCCCTGAGACGCACCAGGAGCCTTCCCTAGCGGCGAGCCTCAATCGGGCACCCTAGGACTTCTGCAATTGAACCGGGCCATCCCAACACGTCATCAGGTGGCCGCATCCCATTCATAACATTTTGGCGCTAGAAGGAGGGCCGATTTCATAGAAATGTCCCATGACCGACTCGGGAGTTTCCTCGACTGAGGGGTAGCCTACTGCTCTCATCCCCACTTTGGGAATGATTCTTGCTCCTCAGTTGGGAGGAGGTGTTCTAATCCAGACCCTGGAGTGCTACCGGCGACTGTTCAACGATTCCGGGCTATCACCTCTCGGGAATGCCCCAGCACCCTCGGTCATCTCGCTCGAGGCGTTCCTCGACCTGTCAAGGCAGGTCCAGACTCTGACCGGGATGATCCAGACAATCATCCCCCTCATCCCGCAGCTCATGTGCCTTGTGGGCTCGCAGGCACCAAACCCATCCGTATACATCCTAATGCCCCTCGATGATCTCCCCGCAAATCCTGCCATGCATAAGCAACCACAGGAGGAAGTCGAAGAATGTCTTAGGGCTCGGGGAGTGACTCTCGAACCTAGCGTCCTCAGTCTCTGCCCAACTGATATGCCACTTCCCGAGCACGACATGGTGTCCACTGACTCAGCCGATGACACGTTCAGAGCCCAGCTTAACACGGTGAACCGGCGTCTGGACAAATTTCAGCGAGAGCTTCGTAGGACCAAGGAGGGGGTCGGAAATGATGACTCGGGAGTGTCCCTCTTCACTCCTAAAATCCAAGACAAGCCGATCCCTCTTAATTTCAAGCTCTTGGCCCTTGAGGTGTACAATGGCGGATCCGACCCCACGGAACACGTTGTCACCTTTCGGGCCCAAATGGCCATTTACGGAATTTTTGATGCTTTAATATATAGGTCGTTCCCCACCACTCTTAGGGGACTAGCTCGGATGTGGTTCAGCCGCCTCCAGCCAACTTTCGTCTTCACGTTCGACCAACTCGCAAGGGGAATTGAGCGAAGCTTCTTGGCTAGCATGTGACCAAAACCATCCGTGGCCACCCTTCTCGCACTAGCCTAATGAGATGGAGAGCTGCTCTCACAGTTCATCGCACGCTTCACCGTCGAGGCCAGAGGGATACTCGAGGCTCACCCATCTCTTGTCATGCAAGCTTTTCTGATGGGACTTCGCCCCTATAGACTCTTTTTGTCCCTGATCAAGAGACTGCCCGCCACGATCCCCGAGATGCTCCAACGGGCTAACCAGCACATCATCGCCGAAGCGCTGATGGCAAGGAAGTGCGACGATATCAAAAGGCCTCGGACGGACTTCGCCTGAGCAACACCCCCAAAGTCACTCCCAGAACCATCCCGAAAAAGACTCGAGCCGCTACGCCCAAGGCCTCCCCTGAACACATCTCAAACTGAGATTTTTCTCTAAATCTGGGAGAAGGGGCTCCTACGGGAGCCCAACCCGGTGAAAGCCACTAACAAAGACCGATCCAAGTACTACAGGTTACGTCGAGATTACAGCCACAACACGAAAGACTGTCATGACCTGCAAAACCAGATTGAGGAGTTAATCCGATGAGGGCATCTCAGACGCTTCCTCAAGAAACTGAGGGAGTTGCCACCCCGGCCAAAGGGTCCGGTCGAAAGATAAATCGACGTCATCATCGGTGGATCGACTTCCGACGGTAGTAGTTCCACTGCGAGGAAGGCGTATGCACGGAGCACGATGGAGAAGCATCCGAGACCATGTTCCGACAAAGAAATCACATTCGGCACGGAAGAGGTGGAGTTCTCAAACTGCGATGATGCCCTGGTGGTCTCGATCCATATTGCCAATGCCAGGGTGAAGAGGCTGATGGTCGACACCGAGAGTTCCACTGATATCTTATACCTGGATGCCTTCAGGAAGCTCGGACTCGTAGACAATGATCTCTCCCCTATAGCGACCATGCTTACCAGGTTTACGGGAGAGTCGATCTCCCCCCTCGGGACAACTATCATTCCCGTCACCATAGGGGATGAACCGAGAACGAAGACGGTGATGGTCACCTTCATGGTGGTCGACCTACCCTTGGCGTACAACGTGATCCTCGGACGATCGACCCTCAACAGGATAAGGGCGGTTGTCTCCACCTACCACCGAGCCATGAAATTCTCGACCTCGTCGGGAGTCGGGATGGTGTAGAGTGATCTAAAGGAATCCAGGAGATGCTATTTAACAGTTGTATCCATGCCGAAGAGGACACGACCCGAGCCGGCTAGCCTCGACCCTCGGGACGACCGGATAGATCGAGTTGTTAGAGTTGGGACCACGCTCCCAGAAGTCGACCAGGTCCAACTTATGGAGTTTTTAAAGTGCAACGCTGATGTCTTCGCCTGGTCCCCGAAGGACATGGCGGGAATCGACCCCGAGGTTTCTCAACATCACCTGAACATCCATCCCGAAGCCCGCCTAGTCAAACAGAAGCCTCGGAGATTCACCCCGGAGCGACAACAGGCGATCAACCATGAGGTAGACCACATGCTCGATGCTGGGTTGATAACCGAGGTGAAATATCCCTGATGACTGTCTAATGTAGTCCTCGTTAAAAAATACAATGGAAGCTGGAGAATGTGCATTGACTACACCGACTTTAATTGGGCATGCCTCAAGGATTATCATCCGCTCCCGCAGATAGATCAGCTAGTCAACGCAATCGGCCATGAGCTTCTTACATTCATGGATGCATTCTTGGGCTACAACCAGATCCGCATGGCCCCGTAAGACCAACAACACATCGCCTTTATCATCGATAAGGGGGTTTACTGCTACAAACTCATGCCCTTCGGGTTGAAGAACACAGGAGCCACCTATCAAAGGATGGTCAATAAAGTGTTTAAGCCTCAACTCGGGAGAAATATGGAGGTGTATGTTGACGACATGATCGTCAAAAGCAGGTCGACAGCAACTCACCTGACCGACCTAGCGAAGACCTTCCGGAGTCTCAGGCGATTCAATATGCGCCTTAACCTGACGAAGTGCACCTTCGGGGTTAGGTTGGGAAAGTTCCTTAGCTTCGTCATCCACCAAAGAGGGATATACGCCAACCCGAAGAAAGTTTGAGCCATAATGGAGATGCGATCTTCGCGCTCAAGGTACAATACCTCACAGGAAAGCTGGCAACACTCGGGAGATTCGTGTCACGCTCAGGAGACAAATGCCTCCCATTCTTTCAAGCCTTGCACCGAGCAGATAACTTCGAATGGACCCCAAAATGCAAGGATGCCTTCGACAAAATGAAGACCTACCTCGATCAGCTGCCCCAGCTCGCCTCCCCCCACCCGGGCGAGATTCTGAGCCTTTATTTGGCAGCCTCGGAGCATGTGGTTAGCTCGGTGTTGATAAGGGAGGATTAGGCCATGCAGCAGGTTGTCTATTACACCAGCCATATCCTTGCTAGGCTCGAAGAGCGTTACCCGTCGATAGAAAAGCTAACGTTGGCATTGATCGTGACGGCCCGAAAGCTACAATCCTATTTCCAAGCCCACGCGATAAAAGTAGTATCCGACCGACCACTCTGCCAAATCCTCTCTAAATTTGACATCTCGGGTCGAATGCTGAAATGGTCGGTGGAGCTCGGGGAGTTCGACATCCAATATGCGCCTCGAACGGTCATAAAAGCTCAGGTATTGGCTGATTTCATTTCTGAAGTAGCCCCCGAGGATAGCCCGACCATGGAGGAGTCATATTCATCGGCTTGGGCCTTATACGTTGACAGGTCAGCCATGTAGGGAGGAGCTGGAGTAGGGATGATCCTCAGGAACCCAAATGGCGAAACCCACGAGCATGCGCTTCGGTTGGAATTCAAGGCCACCAACAACGAAGTCGAATATGAGGCACTGCTGTCAGGGCTACGCCTCGCCCTCGAAATGCAGGTATAGAACTTTGAGGCCTTCATCGATTCCCAACTAGTGGCAGGCCACATCAACGGCGCTTACGAGGCCCGGGAACCTAGCATGGCCCGATACCTCGCTGAGGTTCAACGACTCTCGACTCGCTTCAACCGTTTGGTGATCACGAGGATACTGTGCGCCCAGAATAGCCAGGCTAACATGCTTGCTTGATTGGCATCCAGTCGGCCACTCGAGGAACTCCCAAAGTGGATCGAGGTCCTCTCCGCGCCAACCCTACTGGTCTTGGACATCAACATGATGGAAACAACCTCAAATTGGATGGAAGAAATCCTTCGCTATAAGGAAAAGGGCGAGCTACCCGATAACCCATCGGCCGCCCGTCAACTCAGATAAGCCCAAGCATGGAACATCGAGATCAGGGGCAAGCTATATCAAAGAGCCTTCTCTCAGCCTTTGCTCTACTGCCTATCCCACCCGAAGCCGAGGCGATCCTCGCTGAAGTTCACGAGGGTATATGCGGGGAGCACATCGGAGGCCGGGTCTTGGCCTTTAAAATACTCAGGCAAGGGTTTTATTAGTCGACGCTACGTCGAGACGCTTTATCCTACATGCAACGTTGTCAATAGTGCTAGGTGCACGCTTGGGTCCAACATCAGCCGACAGTGCCCCTCGCCCGGATCGACGCAGCCTGGCCCTTCGCACAATGGGGCATGGACCTCCTTGACCCATTTCCCCCAGCTTCGGGCCAATGACGGTTCCTCATAATCGGGGTCGACTATTTCACCAAGTGGGTTGAGGCCGAACCACTAGCATCCATTACCACGAAGCAAGTAAAAAGTTTAGTGTGGAAGAATATCATCATGCATTTCAGGATCCCGACGACTATCATAACTGACAACGGGACCCAGTTCAACAACGCAAGATTCAAGGCCTACTGCTAATCGTATGGGATACGGTTAAAGTTTAGTTCGGTCGCCCACCCCTAGACCAATGGCCTCGTCGAGGTCACGAACCGAGCGATCCTCAAAGGACTGAAGAAGAGGGTGGGCAAAGCACGAGGGGCTTGGGTGGAAGAGCTCCCGAGCGTATTGTGGGCATCCTGAACCACTCTAAAAATGGCATCAAGGGAATCCCCATTCAGCCTCACGTACGGGACTGAGGTTGTCCTTCCCCCCGAAATCGTGTTCCCAACCTTGCGGGTGGAATACTTCGACGAGAAAACTTCGGAACTCGGGCTCCAGGCCGGACTCGACCTCCTCGACGAGCGGAGGGTCGAGGCCCACCTACGCGCTCTGGCGTACAAGAAAGCGGCAGCCCGAATCTACAATCGGAGGGTTCGACCACGGATAATTTGGGTCGGGGATTTGGTCCTCCGAAAAACTGAGGTGAGCGATCCAACCCGTGCCAAAGGAAAATTATCCCTGAATTGGAAAGGCCCCTACTGGGTCTACGATGTGGTCCAAGAAGGTACTTGCTGCTAGTCATATGTGCCCTGCAAGCCAATCACATGAGTGATGACACTTGTGACTTGATATGCACTTTTTCTCTTTGCTTATTATTAGGCGTTTTATCACTTTATCGTGCGTGTTGCATATATTATGATGTCCTTGGATCTGTGCAATGGGAATCGGATCGTGATGAGATCATGATAATGAGACCAATTCACCTTTAAACACAAATCCTGAATTATCCTGGTCATAGGTTACTCGAAAAGGATATCACGAAAGGTGCCCCCGGTTCCCCATCGGGCAAATTTGCCACTTCCAGAGCCCGGAAGGGCTCGCCCTTCTTCGAAGATTGGACCTGACATAGGTTCTTCGTTGACTTAGGCCACTTCCCCCGCTTAGATGGGACTTCATCCCCGGCCGAGCCGGCTCAACCTTTTCTTTTGGAGCCGGAGCCTTCTTCGTGCGAGCCGTTGCTCGACCCACACGTTGTTCGTGCGATAGCCTCACGGAGCGCCGATCCCTCGGACAATTTTCGAGTCACTACCTTGGCCTTCTTCTTAGGGCGGTCTGCCTCTACTTCATTAGGACCTCGGTAGCCCAGGGTTCCTTGTCGGGCCACAGAATCGGCACCGGCCCTTTTCTGATCCCGAGGAGGTCACATCGACGTTGAAAGACGAGGCATTCCCTTCAACGCTTGAAAATTCACCATATCTATGTTGTTACAAGTTAGTCAACAAAACGTAAAGAAAAATAGATAAGCCTAAATGACGAATCCGACTATACCCCTAAGGGCTGGGCTGAGCCCCACGTTGACCAACCATCATTCGGTCATCCCTTTGATAGCCCGAGAGGAAGACAGGACATCTCTCAAACGCCCCACCCACTCGGTCTCTTCATCAGAGAGGAAGGGGGGAACATTGTTGATGGCTTGGGAAGTCCACGCTAAGAAGAACCCCCAATCTTCGCGGTGACTCACGAAGAAGTGATGCGTCTTCCACCCTTTGTTGTTGGAAGGAGCACCGCTAATCTTGAGCCTGCCTCGGGCGGTCAGGTGATACCCGCCCCGACCCTTGCAGAGCCGGAAGCAAACTAAGAATAGCATCCGGGTCGGCTCGATCCCTGCCCCCTGGCACTCTCCTAGAAAAACCACCAACTAGCGCCACGAGTTGGGCACCATCTGAGACAGGGAGATCCCTACCATCGGAGACATTCTATGATCACCGGGTGTAGCGAGAACCTCAGCCCCGCCTCAAGGGCATCCAGGATAAGGCCAAACCTGTTTGGGAATGGGTCGTAGGAGCGTTGCCCGGGAGACAGGACGTGCAGCCCATACTCCCTCGGGATACTGTATAGATCCCGAACAAGTCCTAGAAGCTCCTCGGTCATGACCGAATCTACATCATACTAGGCCCCCATTACTTGAAGTGCCGCAAGCGCCTTCGAATCCATTCGGGGAGACCCACCAGATGATGAACTTAGGACCTCTACTCTAGAACTTCCTGAGGTCGACTCATTGACCTATGGATTTGATCGACTCGACAACGAAGAAGAAGAAGAAGAAGACATCCCGACCTTAGGGCTGGGCACCGGGAGAGACAGACCGAGGCGACAAATGCAATCAATAAAGATCACAATGGCCCACCTCCATGCAACAGAAGACTTATAAGGAAGCAGCGACGGGTTAGGGCGATGTTTGGGCTCCCCGAGGCAGGGAGTAATGGCGACATTCGCCAAGGGCCACCTCGATTAATGCACCTACATAGTTGAGGCTCCCGCCTAACACCCCAGCCGCAATCCCCACCATGCGCGCATGCCCCCATTTCCCGCCGACAGGTTGGCACATGTTCCTCCCCACGGAGGCATGTGACATCAGCCCACAGGTTGGCACATGCTCCCCCTCGTGAAGGCACGTGACATCAGCCCACAACACCACGCATATCGCCAGGAAGCACTCCCAAGCATCAAGTACTGGAGCATCCTGGGCACCATTCCACTGGTGCCCGAGTTTATCAGCTCGAGCACCAGTCCACTTGTGCCCGAGTTCACCAGCTCGGGCGCCAGTCCATTCGTGCTCGATTTCACTTGTGCCCGAGTTCACCAGCTCGGGCACTAGTCCATTTGTGCTTGAGTTCACCAGCTCGGGCACCAGTCCATTCGTGCCCGAGTTTGCCAGCTCAGGCACCAGTCCATTTGTATCCGAGTTCGCTAGCTCAGGCACCATTCCACTTGTGCCCGAGTTCACTAACTCGAGCACCAGTCCACTTGTTCCCGAGTTCACTAGCTCAAGCACTAGTCCATTAGTGCCCGAGTTCACCAGCTCGGGCACCAATCTATTCGTGCCCGAGTTCACCAGCTTGGGCACCAGTCCATTCGTGCCCGAGTTCACCAGCTCGGGCACTAGACCATTCGTGCTCGAGTTCACCAGCTCGAGTGCTAGTCCACTTGTGCCTGAGTTTACCAGCTTGGGCGTGATTCCACTTGTGCCCGAGTTCACCAGCTCGGGCACTAGTCCATTCGTGCCCGAGTTCACCAGCCCGGGCACCAATCTATTTGTGCTTGAGTTCACCAGCTCAGACACCAGTCCGATTGTACCCGAGTTCACCAGTTCGGACACCAGTCCGATTATACCCGAGTTCACCAGTTCGGACACCAGTCCATTGGCGCCCGAGTTTACCAGCTTGGGCACAATTCCACTTGTGCCTGAGTTCACCAGCTAAGGTACCAATCCATTCGTACCTGAGTTCATCAGCTCGAGCACTAGTCCATTCATGCCCGACTTTACTAGCTCGGGCACCAGTCCATTCATGCCCGAGTTCACCAGCTCGGGCATCAGTCCATTCGTGCCCAAGTTCACCAACTTGGGCGCCTGCCCAACCAGTCTAGCAGCCCCCCAACGCATCGTTCCAACTTGGCACTACAAACAAGAGCAACATCGCCGTAAGGTAACCTGACAACCCCGCACAGCAGACGACACGATCGAAGGAGCAAGCCGGATGTGCCCCGAGCACCTCCTCGAGGACCTCGAAGCACGCCTTGTTAGAGAGGGGGGGGGGGGGGGGAGTGATAGGGGACATCCTAGCATCCTCCACGGCACCATCCAAGTCAGTAGACACATCAGCGTAAAGGGACATCCTAGCATCCACCACGGCACCATCCATATCAGTAGATACATCAGCGTAAAGCCGCCCCATGTGCATCGCCACGCGCGGCCCGCCATCCCTGGTCGGAAGTGACGATGCCCTTACACCGCCATGCCGCCCGAACTTGAACAGAGCACCCGTTCCCGAAATCCCGGGACGACGACGCATGAAGCGGCCACTCCCGAAATCCTGGGACGAGGATGCATGGAGCGGGCCATCCCCAACATCCCGGAACGACGCCGCGGCAGACCGCTTCTACGATGCTACCCTGCACTACTCTGTAGTTACCCGGACCGAGGTACGCTTGCAGACGCCTATATAATCCCCCCACCTGGCTTCAGGAAAGGGTGAAGGAAAGGAGAGCATTCACTGACTTTAGCATCGGAGGAGCCAGGTCGGGAAAAACCCGACCCCGGCCTTCTTACAGGAATCAACCCCGAGACGCACCAGGAGCCTTCCCCAGCAACGAGCCTCAACCGGGCACCCTAGGACTACGGCAATTGAACCAAGTCATCCAACACGTCATCAGGTGGCCGCATCTCGTTCATCCCGTGAATTAGATGTACCGAATTTAAAGGTAGGGGGGAAAGAGGAAAAAGACGGAGTAACGTTTATAATGTGATAAAATTTGAGCAACACTTAATTCACCAAATAAAGGAGAGTGATGTTCATCCAGTGAAGCTTACAATGACACTACTTCACATAAAAGACAGATCTTTGCGCAGAATCCACAAACAATGCAGCAAACCAGAGCAAAAGACCAATGAAGTAGGACTGCAACTCGTCAAAGCAGCTTTGTAGGAGGAGAACGCAACGCAACAGCTCCTCGTCGCGAGCTGGAGTACTTGTTGCAGACGGCTCTGAGCTTGCTCTCGGCGGCCGACGCATGGAAGCTCAGCAAATGCTGCGCGCAGTCCCTGTTGTTCCAAAACACACCGTGTTCATCATCAGCGTTCTTGTCGGACGAACGATCGATCAATCAAGCCGAAATCAGAATCCAACATGTGGTTTCACGACGCATACCCCAACTGCAGCTCATCGTATCCCGTGTGCCGCTCGAGCGTCTCGGTCCACCGGGCCTCCTCTCCAGCGTCCACCGTGCGGCGTAGACTGCCGAGGCAGCGAGCATGGACGGGCGATGCTTGACGACCATCGAATAGTGCATCAAACCCAACTCCGCGAAGAAAAATGCCATGTTCTCCATCTGTATCAGCAGAACGAGTGACGCACATCACATGAATCAATTGCTATTTGTACAATCTGTAAGTGCACTCACCTCCTTATCGGACATGGCCGCCTTGAGAAAACGCACAAGGAAAACATACGGCGTGGGAACAGTAAGGTTCCATTCAAGCTTGTTCAAGATTGCTTTCTCTGTAGCCAGGATCTGCTTTCTGCCGTATGCACGGTCGGAAATGTAGATGAAGTCATTAACCTGCATGCATGCATACGTCTCCCATTTGCTCGATTCACAGTAAAAGCGAACAGATCGAGATGAAACCACAGTCGAAGAAGATACCTTAGGAGCCCATATCTCCTCATATTTGCAGGCGACGAGCATGGAGCTTAACCCCACAAGCTGCAACTCCTCCTCGGAACAGTTTCCACTGAGAGGTATGCATCGATTATGTAGAACGTTAGGTATAGTGTCTCGGGCATCAGCTCAAACTTGCGGTGCACTTCAATGAGCCAGTCGGCAAGAATCGATCTCATCTTCGCATTGATCTCGACCTGGGAACCCATGTAATCACGAGGTCTGCTGTATCTCTGCATTAACAATAGGAGGAGAAAATGCAATCAACCAAGGCGTGTGTAGTACAATGCAGCTCAGTGGAATTGGGAATGGGGGAAGTGTAGTACCTCGGCGAATCTGTAGAAGCTATATATGTCTTCCACATAATCGACAACAGCTAACTCATCATCTGCATCCAACTCATCAATATTGTGTGCCAGATTGTTTGGTTTATGGACGACTTCACAAGCAACCTAAATCCAGATCGCAGTATATATCAGAGGCAGATCTTATGCAAGAATGCTAGTGTTGAGGAAAGAACGTGAAAGTGGTTTACCTTGCTTCGAGCAGTAAGTACTGAAGTGAGAGTGTGAACCTTCCTCCTGGAAGTTCTCCTATCGCCATTTCCTGAACTGACCTCAATTACTTCCTCTGTTTTGAGGTTTACTGAGATCTTCTGCTCAGCAGCTTTTGCACGTTCATCTCCTGAACTGATTTCAATTACTTCCTCAGTTTTTGGCTTGACTGCAGCCTTCTGCTTCGCAGCTTTTGCACCTTCTTTTCCTCTTACATTGACAGCTACAAATGCTGGCTTCTGAAATATTATGTATGCATAATTGATCCAGCACTAGCATATGGTAAAACAAAACCGGCAAGAAACAAAGGGAAAGATATATGCCTTGTCAGGTTCGGCAGGTTGTGCATTCTCCAACACTTGAGCAGCAAATCTTGTAACAGGGATGAGGTTTATAAGTAGATGATTGTAAAGCCTTCAAGAACTAAAGCATACTCCATCCAACGATATAAAAATGAGATTTTTGGCTCTGAACCAACCTAGCCACAGGGAGAGAAATTTGAGGCTGCACTTTTCTGGAGTCAGGCAAGAAGAAGAACGAAGATTGAAAAGAAGAATCAGAAGCTATGGGATTGAAATGAATTTGCTCCCGAAGGACTATTCTTGAGGAAAAATGGCGTTTAGATGCTTGCCCGTCGACATCTCGAAAGTTAACACGATTTCCGATGTCTCCAAGCGCTCTTCGGTTCTTTTCGTCACCTCCTGCGGCCGCTTTCTGTTTTCTCCCTGGTGAAGCAGCAGCACCTGATGATCGAAGGGTTGTTCAGACCACATGAATTACCAGCGACATCGAGAGAAAAGAAGCCTTCAAGAAGCAGGTAATTGGAAATTGGGAAAGAAAGAATGTCCAAGATCAAGAAACCCAGGGAAATTCGAGATGATCTAGAAGAAAGGTGAGAGATGCAATTTAAAGGAAGAAACCATGAGATATCCAAACTCCTAAACAGAAAGAAACTATATCCAGGCAGCCAAAGGCTACAAAAAGGTCGCACCTTGCATCAAGTATCCAAGAAACCCAGATCACAAGTACCCCCTACAAGAAGACGTTGCATCTTGCATATTAAAAAGCAGAAGGGGAACAAAGGGGAAGAATACCGCAACAGTGGGACTCAAGATGAGAGAAAAAGATCCCAAGGAAGAGGGCTATCTTGTGAGACAAAGCAAGAACCCAGATGTCAAGAAAGAGAAACACCAAGTGAGGAGCATTCGTAAATGACTTCCTGATTACAGAACAAAACTCACCTCTCTGCTGCAGAGTTGCCACAGGAGCCTGCAGATGCCTTGACTCCATCAAGCCTTCTTCTTCTTTATCTCCTCCTTCTCCTTCTCCTCCTCCTTCTTGTTGGCAGCTCTTCCAGAAACGGCTCGACAACACCGACGAGAAAACGAACGAAGGCTTCTAGGATTCGCCACCGTTGATCGCCCTCTCTCTTCTCTCTCTCTCTCTCTCTCTCTCTCTGTTTCCCAACTCCCAGAGAACAAGAACGGAGTCTCTAGCCCGCAATCTCGTTCTCCTAACTCTACAATGTCATTCTCATTCGTCCTATTCCTTCTTTAGTTTCTCTCCGCCTTCTACATGTGTTCGAAGGTGTGCTTGCGCTCTCCTTTAATAAAGAAGAGAAGGAAAGAGGAGGAGAGGCGTTAAAAGCATCGATAGGATGCCTCCTCTCTCGCTCTCCAACGGTCGAATTGTGCGCGCTGTGAGATCACAACGGTCGGACCGAGAAGGATCGGACGGCTAGGATGAGTTGGATCGCCGAACGTCAGCGCGTGGCTGATGAGTCACGACTCGGGCTCGCTCGGTCACAAAGGAAGAATCTGAGCCACTTATCGGGTCAGCGCACGAATCTTAACAACGCCCATCAACATCATGAGCGAACCTGGAAGATGGACGGACCTTAGCGATATCAAGTCAAAGTTATTTCGTTGGCTCACTCGCACCGATGTCGGCGGCGTCCATCGTGTTCGCGTTCGCGTTCGAATGTTAAAGCAGTTGCAGTCTTGATGGACGGAGACCCAACCCGAGCTCGAGTTGAACCGCGGAGTGATTACACTTAACCCGACCTATTGAAGCGAGAAGCCAGGAGATGAAGGAATGATCGATCACCGACGCTTCCATCGATGCGCTCCGAAGAGGGGAGGAGGAAGAAGAAGAAGAAGAATTATTCCCAAACGAAGGAATTTTGGATGATTCCTTCGAACCCTAACCCCAATAGGTATTTTCTGTAGAATGCAACCGAAGCGGAGGCCCCTCCTTCCCCTCCTTTTCTTCCTCTCCTTTGCCGCCCTCCTCCTCTTCTCCTTCCACTCCACGACATCCTCCTCCTCCCGTTCCTCCCCCCTCCTCTCAGAAAACCATAATCCTAATCCTCGCTTCACGTTCATCATCAAACTCCTAACATTCGACCGCATCGACTCGCTCCGCCGCTGCCTCCGCTCCCTTGCCGCCGCCGACTACGCTGGCGACCGCGTCCACCTCCACGTCCTCGTCGACCACTTCCGCCCCGCCAATGGATCGTCCGCCCCCTCGGTCGACCGCAAGCTGGAGGAGTCGCGCCGGATCCTGGATCTGATCGACCGGTTCCGGTGGGTCCACGGGGAGAAGATCGTTCACTACCGGACGGCCAACGCCGGGCTCCAGGCCCAGTGGCTGGAGGCCTGGTGGCCGATCTCCGACGACGAGTTCGCTTTCGTGGTGGAGGATGACCTCGAGCTGTCGCCGCTGTACTATAAGTTCCTGAAACGGCTGATCTTGAAGTACTACTACGACCCGGCGAACTACGATGCGTCCATCTATGGGGCATCGCTGCAGCGGCCGAGGTTCGTTGCTGGTATGATGATAAAATCCTCTTATTTTCTTGGTTCTAACTCATTTTTGCTATTTGGTTCTTTTCAATTCCGACCAAAATTGAGTATCCCTAAAAAAAAAATGGGCTTAGTTTAGGCTAGTAATGGCATGATTCATAAATTGTGAAGAACTTAGGATTGTTAAAGTTGCACATTTAGCACCATTTTTCCTTTTCTTTTTGGATTCTGTATCATTCGTTTGTCTTACAGGAGTGCTCCAGTGAATAGTAACTACAGAATACTAACTTTATTTTCTACTTAAACTATGGCTTCGAGAAGATTTTGTTATGAAATATTTTTCTGGCAATGAAAATGTAAAATAACAGAGAAAAATCTTGCTGAGATTACCACTACAGCCCTAACAGATTCCTGCAGAAGACAGTTTTGGGAAACACACTGCTTTCCTGGCATTCAGTAGAAGTCAAGATTATCTAGCTTTCGATCCCAGCCTAACCCTGCTTGTGAGGTGTGGTGTATTCCAATGAGAACTTATTTGCTTCTTCTAATTATTATATAGTTAATCTTGGTGCCATTGTGTCAGATTTTGATTTGAAACTTTTTTGCTTTTTGGGTGCAATTGTCACAATATAAGAGGGCACAAGTTAAACTTCTGTTACTATGTCATCCATAGTTATTAATGTAATTGCACCATCTCCATTAACGTTGAGCATTTTGTTAATTGCCTTTCGGGCATACCTACTCTTCATGTATTACTGCTCTACTTCTCCCATGTTATTGTATATATTTGTGTCAAATTTCTGCTGTATTCTGTTTCATCAGAAAACATTAATGATGTGGTGGTAGAGGAGACGTGAAGAGTTAAATATTTTCAGTAGAGATGAATCTTTTCCAAATGCTTGGAGTCTTTGGACTCCTTATATATCTTTCCTATGTGATGAAGGTTGGCTTCATATTCTTGCATGAAATGCCCTTAATGTGCATTACATATTTCTTTACTCTTTTTAACAATGTGATTATGATATATATTTTTTCTTGGAATACCATATCCCCAAGTTACTTATAACTATTTGATATAAAATGGGAATTGCTTCCCTTTTTCAATTCTGTGTGATTGGATTTGAACTAGTGGACAAATTTGGTTTTGTCTGTTGAAAATTGTGTTGGTAAATTACCTGTGTGGAACATTTATCGAAGAGGCTGTTAACAAGTAGTATATGAGGGCACAAGCTATACTTTAAGTGCATCTTTTGTCTTTATTTTCTTCGTAACAGTTGTCTGGTGATTGCATATGCATTTCGCACTTCTTTTCTGAGGCTAATTTCTTGTCATTTTTTTGTGAAGTTAAAGGTCACCTATGGTAGACGTATGGTTCTCATTTTACAAATATTGCAGGTAAAAAAGGAAACAAGTTGCAACTGAGCAGTGAAACACGCATTTTCTTATACCAGATGGTTGGCACATGGGGTCAGCTTCTTTTTCCAAAACCTTGGAAGGAATTCCGTCTGTGGTATGATGAACATAAAGCCAAAGAAATCAAACCAATCCTGCAAGGCATGGTAATTTTACTTGTTCCAGGCAGCAAAAATAGTTTTGTTTAAGTTCTTTTAATGGAAGAATTTTCTTTTCCCCTGAATACAAGGAGCACTATTGGCACATTAAAATTATTTTTTTTTACTTTGTCCAAGATTGTACATTCTGCTCCTGTCCTATTAATTTGTATTTTGGCATACTGGATCTTATGAGAATCTTGCCTCTTTTCCCTTTTTTTCTTTTTTTTTACTATGCTTGCAGGTGACTACAGCATGGTACAAAAGGTTTGGTGAGAGAATATGGACTCCTTGGTTCATCAAATTCGTTCATTCACGTGGGTACTACAATCTTTACACACACTTTAAGCAAGAAAGAGCCCTTAGCATCTCTCACAGGGATGCAGGTGTAAACTATGGGAAGACAGTTGGTCCTGATTCGAGTTTGTTGGTGGATGAATCTCTTGATTTCAGTCTAAGAGAACTGCCACCGTTAAGGAACTTAAAATGGTACGATTTCTGTTTCGCGGAGACACACCCAGGAAGAACTGTGAGTAACTTTGATCAACTCAGATCTATGCTTCACTCTTTGAAGCAGAAAACAATATTTGTAATAAGTTTGTACCAGACAACAGAAAGGATTGCTAGAAACTTGATCTGCAACCTTGAAAAAGTTGGTTTGGTGAACTTCATTCTCCTTGGTGGCTATCCAGAGTTATTGATTGACCTTGCCAGGAGAGGATATCCTGTAGTCGATACAAGTCAGTTGGTTTCTAGCATTAGACAAGTCAAGTCAATAGATCTTGAACATGAAACAGACATCATAAAAGAGATCTGGATCAAAGCCACTACAGTTCAAAAGTGCCTGGAATTAGGTTATGACTTGTGGTTGATCGATGGCAATATGATTCCAGGTAGTGGTTTATTACCTGAGCTGCCAAATCCCTCGTATGACTTTGCTATTGCAAAAAATGCAGAGCTGTTGTTCGTGAAGAGCTCTCCATCTTCTTTGAAAACATGGAATGATGATTATATCCACAAGGTGGCAGCAGAGTGCAAGTCCCTGATTGGAACCGATTCTCCAGAAATGGAACACAAGAATTTTGCATATCTTGCTATGAGAGGTTTAGATGAGAATGCTGGTGCGAGGCTGTGGAGACTTGATGACTCAGATATTGGCGTGAAATTAGGATATGGTAGCCTGAACGATTCTGAAAGCAAACTGAATATGGTCTTTTGGGATCAGGAGATGGCATTAACGTCAGTACAGAGGGAACTGGACAGATCAGGTATGTGGTTGATCGATGTGGATTCTTCATGTGTTTCTGTTGTTTGCCATACGAGATAGAAGCCAGTTTCAAGTATGTTTTGTTTGTTATCTTATTCTTTGCATGCAAAGGAATATGGACTGTCATTTGCAATCTCATCTTCGGCCTGGTGTATCAGGAAATTTGGTACACCCGACCTAGTCTATGAATGCTTGTTAGAGAAATCAGATCAGGGTTCTACATAGCGGCCAAGAACATGCACTCATGGTTACTCTGATACGAGGATCATGGCATGCAACTGCTAATAAGACCAGGTTTGAGGGGTGGAGTTCAGCTTCACCATATTAATCTTTGTAGGTCTCCAGTGCATCCTCGGGGAGACCAACAACATGAACCAAGCTATGGACAACAGAGTTCATATCAAGGGTTATTGCCTCCCAAATTGTGCAGTTGAACAGGGGCAATCATTTTCTCTCACAAGAAACACTGCCCAATTCTTGGTGGGCAGGAGGAGCTCCAGTCATAATTGTTGACATTTAGCAGCATGTAGTACTAAACAATGGCTTGTATCAATTTCACGTGTGGTCTTGATGTTTTCTCTCTTGTTTTGCAAAAGTTCCTTTTTTAGAGAGAGAAATGTTCAGTGAAGGCCTAACTCTCTGCTAGCGAACATTCACCGGTTTTCCACCTGCCCCTCTAACTGTTTGAATGATTGAGATGACAAAAAAGTGGTCCGAAGTGCTTTAGTATATATTCGATGGGGTTATGGATGAATGCCTCGGCTCTTTGTTGGGATAATTTCTTGCAATTCTCTCCCCGCAAGTCATCCGTTCCTGCCAATTCGTGATTGGATGGTCGGCAGAAATGGTTGATCTGACATCAATGAATACTTTTGATGTGCCGACATAGCTAAATCCTCTCTCTTAGCTTTCCCATTGCGGCTTTAATGTCTGCTTTCTTGCACCTCCATTAGGCTACATCACAAGAATCGTGTCCGACTCTGTTTCATCCCTCATGATTTCTTCTTCTCAGATCCCTCGATTGGTGGTGGCAGAACTCTGAGCTCTGAGGTGGTCGATAACACCGACATGAACAGCAGTAGTTTGCCAAGAAGATTCATGAGCTGAGCACCAGCACAATGTGAGAAGGTGCCACCCCTGTTCGTGGTGGACCAGCCGAGTCCTCAGACTTCCGTAAGGAGAGCTCCATGGTGGGACGGAGGAGAGACTGATAACAGAGTGGGCATGGAGGCCACAGTCCGTAGTCAAAGAAAGAGGCTCAGAAAACAATGGTGCGTCGGTGAGGGTAGAAGGCGACAAGACTGGGAGTTGCAGTGGGGAAGAAGACGTGCCCGCGTGATCATGGTCATTGGTCACAAGTCCATTCCTCCATTTTTTCCCTCTCATATTTCCCTGAAACAAAGGTCTAAATGTCATTGCTTTACCAGACATCTCAGACTCTCGTCTTCCGTGCCTGCGAAGTAAACACGACTTCACAGGCTCTTTGGTTTTGCAACGGGGTTTTGAGGCCACAAGGCTGTGATTAGAATGGTTGGTGGCCATCTGCTTTGCTAGGGTTCATGCATTTGATGTCACTATCTAGCTTTGATAGGAACAGAACAGAGATCAGGAGAAGCAAAGTTATTTGCAGGATGTAATTTTTCATGCTGGTTTCACTCGAGAACATTAGATCTAAACCTACCAAACAATTTCCCAAAGCCAAAGGCAATAAACAAGAAGTTGATATGTCCTCTTCATCGATCAATTCATCCAGAAACCAATTCCTGAGGCAGCACTGAACAGCCAGTAACAAGGAACAGCAAGATCTTGGCACTGTGTCCATTGGTCCTCCTAATATAACCATCAATCAATGCAATAGTCATACATGCAAGAATCAGTCGATGCATCCAGAGGAACTGCTACAGAAAAATGCTCATTTTGCATGTTAAGATATGTTTCTTTATGTCATACAGAGACCGAGAAAAAGAGATCAAGAAACAGAAACGAGAGATGATCTGTCGAATTCTATACATTTTTTCAGCAGTTTATCTCAAATGAACCAAAATGTACAATCAGTTTCTTATGGCCTTCCAGCTTCTGGAAATCCATTTGGTCAACTCATCATCGCATGGTCATATGTTATTAATTCGACTTAATTATCTATCAGGAAAATTTTTCGGGTTTAGTGTTTGCGACTGAGCTCAGCTTGAACATAATTGATGGAACTAGTGCCGCCCATTTGCCCAATTCCTCAGGTGGTTTCTGGATTTCAGAATAGGATGCCTGTTGTGTGCCTGCTTTGGAATGTCATGTAACTCCATTACTTGTATCGTTCAGCTGCTTTTTGCTGCATCAAATGAAACATGAGGCATTGATGAAATCTAACTTCTTAAATAATATTTGAGGCAATATATTGAAGTTAAACAGACCGTTTTCGGCTTGCTGGTATCCTTCATGAAGCTTCCGTTTTGTGGCTTCCAGCTTAGCCTGAACGGGAGCTTCTTCAATGTACTTTGATTTCTAACAGAAGATGGAAAAGCTTAGACTTCGAGCTCTTTAGAACCTATCATAGATTTTGTGTTTGGCTAAACTTACATCCCGTGGGATCATCGGTGGCTTCCTCTGAAGTGCAGCAGTGTCTGGTGGCTGTTTAATTTTCGCTTTGTTGCATACTTTTTGCTCAAAGGCAAGCTTAACTGGTCTTCCAGGCCCAGATTCAGAAATCACAGGGTTGCTTTGCTTGTGTAGAATGTTTTGAGATTTTGCTTGCCCGATACAGATCTCATGTGGCTTTGATTGCCTCATTTGTGGTTCTTGTCTTCTTAGCTTCTCTTCTGGGGTAGCTGATCGATGTGGTTCTTGCCGCCGAGTATCCACCCTTCTGCAAAAATAGACTGCTCCGGATCTTGTTTCATCTCCACTTTTCCTTCTCGAGTAAAAGGTAGTTGCATGGGCTGCTGTTTCCTTAATGATTCATGATTCTCTGTAGGTCGTCTTCCATGTTCCCGCCTCTTGTCAAACTCCCCATTATTTTGAAAATCTGCAGCAAATTGCCGGCAGAAGGATGATATTATTAAACTGGGGAACTCAACAAGATGTGAAAACCAGAAGGTAACCGGGCAAGACAAAGTACTCACTTCCGTCGTCATCCATTCCATCAAAGAACTTGACATCCCAGGAGTGAAGACATACAACAGGAACAGTTAGTGCATGCAAAGGTGGAGATTGGACTAATTGCAATAAGGGACAACACTCGAGATATTTTCTATTATACCTTGGAGAGCTGGATGGAAGTTGTCTGAGTGGCGAATAGAGCTCCTTCATCCAACGGAGGAGAAGGAAGGCCATCCTCATCATCCACGACAGAAGGATTTACAGAGTCCGGGGAGTTATCTGTCAATCATAGGTTCATAGTTGCCTGCATGAGATCATATAATATAGGGCGACGCTAGAAATGAAACAAATATATAGCATACCGGCAATGGCAGCAGTAGCACTGACCCATTCGTCAACCAAAACCTTCCAACCACTGCAACCCAAACACATGCCAGAGCAATTAGGAATGTCTCCAAAGGATCGGTATGCACCTTGAACTAAAAAAAAAGGTGTATTATTGTTGTTTCCTTTTTTCTGATTCCACATATGGAAGTTTAAAATTTGACACTGAACAGGTGAAAGAATTTCCAGCATCTAATGCAAGAGAATCGAAGAAGCGATTTCTGATTCAGGTACGACGGAGATGTTTCCATACAATGTTAATCTAAAATACATAGTGTTGCAGGCAAATTTAGTAGAAACTAAAATTGGATCGTAGGTAGTGAAAGAAGACTAAAAACTGCCCATACCCTCAAAGAGAGCAACAATCACACACTTGACCTAGGGCAAAACATAATAGAAAAAGCATCAAGAAAGCAGGGATCACAAACTAATAATCCGGGATAAAAAAATGATAACATAATTCTGTACCCATTCACGAGATTAAAATCAGTGTGCAAACTTGATCAAATGTATCATTTCCTTTGCCACCATCCAAAATTACAATACAGCAAAGAAACTCACTCGATGAGAGCACGAACTAGGTGGCGAATTTGCTTTGAGTTGTGTTTACGGAGGCCATTAACAGCCCTTCCAATCTCGGTCGCCTAAGGACCAAAAGGAAACAAAAATCAATGAGGTAATAGAATAATATGGACCTAAATTTATGTATCCTTATCCTACGCCCGGCATGGAATAAACCGAGGAATGTCAAACCAACACCTTCAAGACATCAACAGAAAGCCCCATCAATTGCAGCCTCCTCAATGACTCGAACAAGAAATTATCAGACTGCAAAGAAGCACCAACAAGTTAAGCACAGGCAGCTAATCGCCTAAATGATGCAAGAAAGACCACAACAATCTTACTCGAATTGAACCCAATGGATGCATACAAGATGAATTCTTGGATTCGTAATGCATTAGTAATTGAAGGCAAAGCAATATCCAAGAAAAGAAGGCATGAACAAACCTGCTCATGATGGTTGGCAAGGATCTCCTTGATCCTCCTGACCTCTCCAACGATTTGACCCTCCTCCTCGATCTCCTCCGTGAGCGCCTCTGCCTCGTCGTACGTGTAGTTGCTCACCACCGGATTCGAGAACTCGGGCCCGTCGTTGCTGCTGTCCACCTTGCTCTCCTTCTCTCCGACCCTCCGCACGCTGCCGTGCCCTTCCTCCCCCTCGGCCCCTCGCAGCTCGACCCGGTCACAGCCGAAGCACCGCGGCAAAAGCGCGGTGAAAAACTTCTCCACGATCTGATCCCTCCTGCTCCGGAAATGCTGGGGGTAATCCGACGCCGCCACGAGGATCGCTTGCTCGATGACCTCGAAGATATCAGAATTGGCGCTCCGGAAGAACCTCCTCCAGTAATCAACCGAGCCGGACGAGCTCGCCATGGCGGCGACGGCCCGGGCTCCGGTGGCCAGAACACCGGCGGAGAGCGATCCGATGTCTACGAGGCTAAATCCGTCTCAATCAGGCAGTTCCCGGTCAGGAATCGACTCCAAGATCGAATCTTGATCGCCAATTCCGAGTCCGGTAACCAGAAAAATCAAAAGGGT